>CM029924.1:27011954-27611954 GCA_017639245.1 Myiopsitta monachus
CCTCCCTTCCCTATTATCAGACCTGCTGTGCTGTTGGGAACTATAATCTTTACCTGTAATTAAAAAAAATATATATAAATAATACTTCTGCTTTGTGCATAAATACTATAATATTTTTGCTACCCTACAAAAGGAAGGAAAAGAATGAAGCAAGTTAGTTACCACAGTTTTAAAAGGTAAAAAAAAATATTAAAAAAATACAGCTCATCACGCTTTTAATGCTCTGAATGTTTCAAACGTACAATACAAAGAATTAGAGATAAATTAACAGGAAAATATTTTTCATTCTCCCACATACTGTACTGCTTTCAGCATAGTACATTTCAGACCAAAAGATTAAGCAAATGCAGGTATTCTGCTTGTATGGAAAGACTGACTTTGATTGTACCAAAGTGAGTGTTTTCATCTGATTCCTCTCTTTCCAGGCTAAGGTAGCAAACCAGCTTCTTAGAAAAAAAAGGTGTCTGAAATTCTTTACCTTTCCTTCAAACATCTATAGTTTCAATAATTAAAAACCCATTTGGCCAAAGCAAATAAAGTAAATATGGTAGAGCATGGACAGGTATTAGTTGGTCTTGAACAGGACATGACCTTGATTATTTAACCTGTTGTGCACAATGGTACACACAAATTCATTATGTGCTACAGTGTATTATTTTTCAGCCTATGGAAATGAAGTTCAGCTGGAGAGAGTAAATAAATGCTGAAGCTTTTGAAAGAATAAAACAGTATCTGTAAATCTTAAGAAGTTTATCAAAATGTCTTCAAAAAAAGCATATTTTCCTGTAAATTCTACCTTTCCTCAAAGTTCCAAATGGACACAACCTCATCAAGATCAACAGATGAACAAGTTTATTCCTTACTGACTTACTGCTATGACTGATGAATGACACCCAAGACAGAAATTCAGTATTTATACATATTTTTTGTAGCTTTTGTTTTCTATATACATTTTACAAATAGGTCTCAAAGTTTTAATGTACCATCTGTTTCATGATATCGAATTGGTTTGATGCTTTATCTTACAAAAATGCATTTTTAGTAGCCTACTGATATCTATTCATCCAGGTTTTGTGGACTATATGTGTAGGGATAACACTTTTAAATTTCTCAATCCTTTCAACAAAAATGCTATCTAAAATCTCAGCAACAAGTCAATACAAAATACAATTAAAATTTTATTAGCAACATTCTTATTTTACTGCCTCATTAGAAAGTTAAGCTAATTGCAAACAAAAAGGCATGCCCTATAAATAAGCTTTTTCTAATCTTACCCAATTTAGGTATTTCCAGTTGTTATGACAGCACCAAAATAAAATCTTTGAAAATCCAGCATACTATAAAGTTGAGAAACATATTTTCCACTTGTACAATATTTACAATAACAACTGCAACACAACATACTGTATTTGCAATTAATTGTTTTACAGCATATATATAATTTTTAATTCCTTAAGAATTTCACATTCATTGACATCAGAACAAAAGATGTTCTATGGTATAAATAAAAAAAAATATTAGGTGCTGACTTACTCTAAAGATAACATACTTTTACATTACCTTTATTTTTAAAGTAACATAAAAGTATGGCATTGAAAAGGCATTTAGCCCATTCATATAATTCTATAATAAAAACTCAAACATCTCAATATGTGTATATACTTACATGCATTATTTGTGTATATAAACACACACATTGAAATGTTTTTTATATATGTTTATAGACACACTCATCTTTAAGTCAAGACACCTCACACTCATTTTAAAATTCAGTTCAAACTATTTGGTGATTTTTAGGTGGTGATTTTTAGTTTTCCAATCAGAAAAAGGAGAAAACCACTCTTACATTTGATTTGGTATTTGAGATCTAGTTACAAAATGCATTAACTACTTGCTAAATATAAGGAATTATCAAGTATCTGTTAAATACATTAATTTAAAATCGCTTATTTGTTTTGTTTGGTATGGGTCTTTTGTGGGTAGTGGCTTTTTTTTTTGTTTTGTTTTTTTAACTAATATTCCAAAAATGCAAAGTTGTATAGAATCATAGAATCATAGAATAGTTAGGGTTGGAAGGACCTTAAAATCATCCAGTTCCAACCCCCCTGCCATGTGCAGGGACACCTCACACTAAACCATCTCACCCAAGGCTCTGTCCCACCTGGCCTTGAACACCGCCAGCAATGGAGCATTCACAGCTTCCTTGGGCAACCCATTCCAGTACCTCACCACCCTTACAGTAAAGAATTTCTTCCTCATATCCAATCTAAACTTCCTCTGTTTAAGTTTTAACCCATTACCCCTTGTATAAAAGTCACTCAGGAAAACTCAATAAAATTGCCAGTCTTTTATTCCATGCCACAGCTTTCATGATCATGGTTTTGTGCCACATATGATTGAAAATATCTACTGTTACTCCACTGATTTAAAGACATACTACTAACAGCTTCCTGAGGAGATATTGGAAACTGCTGTTTGCCAGATGCTGCTTGTTTCAATGTGCACAGTTCTGACAAAGTTAGGCGTAAGCGCTTATATGAGTTTAAGAAAAGAACCTAAGAAGGTATGAAACTATACTCTCATAACCATACATGTGATTGCAGAAGTAACCACAATATTTAATTTCAGGGCAGCACTGTAGTATATTGGTACTGTAATATGGCTATAATTACTCTAATGGTGCAGTAAGATAAAATAATGGTTTAATTCAGCTGGAAAATTAAGAAGGAAATGTTTTGTATGCATCAAGAAAGATTTTCTCAATAAGAAACTACTACTTTTCCTACTTGTCATCACAAAAGTTAATTTGGTTCACCACTAACTGCTCTAGTTTTTCAACAAAATTATCTAATTAGAGGAAAGATAAAGAATGAGCTCCTCTTTCATACCCATCCACTCACACCTTGTTCAGACATGTTTTTGTAGTGAGCCATATAAACAACACACAAATTCTGATGCATTTTGGAAAATAAATCTTGGATTTGCTAGATTAATATATGTTTATCTGCTCCTGAGATAAAGAAAAATACCCTTTTCTAAATATCTGTTTTAGAAACAACAGACTGCGTGTTTTAACTGACAGCTCTTCAATTGTTTAGCATAGGAATATACCACAAACATCCCTTCAAATACAACTGCTGCCATGGTTAATATTTCACCTATTACCATACAGGACATCTTTTAAAAATATACATGTTTTAAAAAACAGACAATATGCACAATGTACTTCATATTAGGATGTAACAGAAAACATATTCCAACTGAAATTCAGTTTTAACAGAACATAAACATATCTGTATGCATTTTGCTTTAAACATAAGTAAAATTCTGCTCTTCCTGAAATGAATGGCAACATTTGCATTATTTTGAGATATTAAATTGTAACATTCTCTTTTTTTTTTTGTGACAACTGATTGAAAATGTTGTTTAAAAAAGAGAAAATTACTTTAAAAAGCAAAACGTACGATTTTTTCTTTTTTTTTTTTTTCCCCACTTAGGTCATATTTATTTTGCTACTAGTTTGTAATTCTCTACTGGTTTCCTGCATTCACTCAGCTTTCCCTGGTATATATATATTGGAATGTCAACTCTTTACAGCAAACACTGATTATGTTGTTTACTAATACAGTTGCTAACATATTAGGCCACAGACCTGTAGGTGCCAGTACAACTGAAATAATGCTTTTTTGTTGTTGTGTTGAAGCCTAAAATCTGTAAGGTCACTAAGTTACAAGTTATAAAATGATACAACAAAATACTTAAGTCTCAACTCTGGTTATACAAACAGAAACTGACATCAAAGAGTATCTATCTGGTTTTGTTACCTGCATCACCACCATCTTAATATACTTAATGTCTGTCAGGGAAATTGGACACAACTCTTACTTCCTTTCACAGATAAGAAGTTCAGACAGTGATATGGATGTAGATGGGAGAAACCTAACTACTACCCAAAATAAGTGCTCTGAGCTATCCAGTAAAGGTATCTTTGAGACTATCCAGGAAGGTTAGGTTTCCAGGTTTGTGTATATGCTCCTGGCTATGCTGAAATTTGTGCTGCAAAAAGGAGACTGAGTATCTAAAGCAATTATGAACATAAGCTTAAAATACATGTGCAATTTAAGTTTTTTCAAATGCTATAGGGAGAAAAAAACTGGAAGGAACTTGACTTTTATTTCATGTTAAATGGATTTTATAAAAATTAAGGCTGTAATTATGATATCTGCTTGCTCACAAAGCAAATTAATTACTTCCACAGGCATTACTCTCATCCTATTACCGCTACCAAGTTCAAAATCAGGCTCAGCAAGTTTAGCACTTCTACCCTGAAAAGGAATCAAGCTGTAACAAAAGTAAAAGAAACAAAGTAATTCCACTGCATGTTTTCACTAATACATTATTATGTCTTCAAAAGACTTGACGAAGGTGCAACAGTCCAAGAAACTGCAGTACTTAAGGACTCAAACTGGAAAGCAGTTTGTTGCCCTCAGTTCCCAGCGAAGTCAGCAGAGATTTGGTAAAACTCTGCACTTGGGAGGTTTACTGTTACATGTGGGATCTCAGCCATTACATTACAGAGGACACAATTCCAATTGCTTTAACTTAGCATTAGTGGCTCATATGCACCCTTGAATGCTGCAAAGTCATAGACTTCTAAACTCAACTAATTCCTTAATCCTTTTCTATTCACTGACAACCTACTTGTATAACCCCATGCCACACTTATTATCATCTAGAAGTCCTCCGATTTACCAAACTGCAAGTCCTGACTCAGTTCTGAGAGCTGAATACCATGTAGTGTGGAATGCCAGATGTTCAGTGATTATGCTATGTCACTTCTCATCCCCTCCCTTATGCTGCACTGAGATAATCTGCACTGAGCAGCTATGAGTGTACAACACAGGCAAAGTATCTTCATAGGAAGCAGAACAATGACCAAACACTGACACTTCATTTCCTGTCTTCCCAGTCCTCATTGGCACTCCTCTCATGTAAACACCTTCAACTACCTACAGTAAGGTTCACAACCCTTTCACTTTGCTATTACCTTACTTCCTTGCCCTCCTCTCTGATGACATGTGCTCTGGTTATATTCTATCTTCTCACTGTTTTAGGAAGTGGGAGGATGGCAATCACAAACTAACGCTTTTTGTGCCCCCCAGCTGGTAACAAGTACTTACCTGGTGAACTTAGGGGGATGATGAAATGCGGGGACGATGAAATGCATGCTGACCGGCTGGATAGCAAGAATTAGTACTTGATGTGGCTGTTATGCCAATTACAGTAAGCACACATAAGGAAGCAAAAAACCATGGCTTTAAGTTTTAAACTCCACATGGTGGTGTGATATATGCCTGCACTAAATTATACCAGAAAAGAAAATGTCTGATTATACAAACCAGCATAACTGGAAAAAACCAAACATAATTTAACAATAGAAGAATTTCATTGCATCACCCTCTGCTTATTCCACCTCACAGAACTGTTTCTGAAGACTGCACAGACATTAATGAACAAATGTGCTTTTTAAACTGTTATTCAGCTTTACTTTTTCCTCGTATTTCTCATGGTTAACTATAACTTATGCCATGAATCTTCTCCAATAATCCTTTTTTCCTTTTATTAAATGTTTCAACTACTTTTGTAATGTTATTTTATCAGAAAAACATCTTTACAAAAAAGGTTCCATCTAATGCAATTGTACCTGATCTAGCACAATTCTACATTTCAGTTTCCCTAAAGCAAATTACTGTGTTTCCTTAAGACTGTATTTAAATTACTATCTCCCATTTTATCTCTTTTTCCATCTTCATTGCTCATCAAGTAAACTCCTTAAAACTCCATCTGGGCTCTGGATTCTATACCTATGAAAATACTACACTATTTTAGCTGCTCATTTGACTATAGGGTTGGAGTTGAGAAGGTATTTCAAAATCACAAGTTTCTATACAGAGCAGTCAATGAAGAGTAAGAGCCATCTAGTATTTCCCTCTGTGGCAGGCTAAAAACACTGCTATGATAAGCTTGTATTGTTTGTGAGCAGTCCTGTGCCATCTGCCCTTAAATGGAACTGGCAGTGTGACAAAAATCTGGGAGAAAAATCTCGATCAACAAAAGATGTGATAGAAGTCTAGTGGAATCAAGCAGGAAGACAAGAAGTACATTACTGGCAAGATGATGCCTGCATACATTTAGAATTTACAGCTATGCTCTATTGTATGAAGCAATCCTTGGAAAGTCCCAGGCTAAACATCCAATGCAAACCACAAGTTGAAGGCAGAACAAGATACCAAAAGGTCATGAGTTGTCCTACTTGTACAGCAGGCAGAAATACCAGGCTGGTCTGGCCAGGTGTTTGTTCATGTCAGACTTGTAAGCCTCTGACAGTTGGCTTACACAGCGAATCCCTACTGATTGCACATACATACCCTCAAGAAATTCTGTGGAATTTCTCTGAGTAATTTGAATAGCTCTGGATTGGGTTCCATATGCATGTATGTTGAAATATGAACTTACTTTTCCAGAGGGGTCATTCACTGAATAAATTCCTGGTTGCTGAGTCAAAGAGTATACATTTTCTTTTTAGAGAAAACACTTAGAAAGGGTAGAGATATCTTTCTAATGGACTGTTTGATATTTAGATTAAAAAATATGTAAATATCCATAAGAAGAGCAGCTCTTTGTAGATCATAATATAAATAAACCTACACCATAAGTCTTCATCTTTCCTGATTATGTTTAAATTCTGTAAATGCCATTACAATTCAATTTCCCTCTTTCTATAAAAAAGGGTATGTAGAACTGAAATAGAAAGAATTCTGTTGTTTGCAGAAAATATTCAGCAATTGGATCATAGTAAGAGACGAGCTGCTACTTTGTCCCTCAACCTAATTCACCTTTGTAGTCATGTCTGTGGTCCTGAGATTTTCTTCTAATCAGAAGCAGTGCACATATTTGTAGAATTTCCTTCATATATTTTACCCACAATTATTGCGAGATGTCATTTTGCTATTTCTCTATGTTATTTCTTTGTGGTATTTCTGCCCTCATAACTACTGCTTCTTTCAGGTCAAAGTTAAATTAATCCCTTGAACAAATAATATTGCAAGAAAGATGTCCTTCTTAAGTTAAAATCATTCTAGCTTATTATAAGTACAATAAATAAACAGTGCAAAAAGATATTATTAAATATTTATTTGTATCTGCCAGTATATTGCAACAAGAGTTTGGTCTGATTCCCACTCTAATGTTTATTACAAATGTTCATTTTGCTCCAGTTCCCACACCTCCTCTCAGATGAAGCTGCATTTCTAAAGAGCATTAGTTCATTTTAGTCCTAAAAACTATCAAGCAACATAAACCTAACTTCAGCTTAAATGCTTGGTAATAATTTACATCTAAAATTGCAAGGCTTAGAACCTTGGAACTAAGCTAGAGAAAGATTTACTAGAGGAAAGAAAGTGTAAGGGTTGTTTTTTTCTTTGCACAGATTGCTGCTTTGGCTTAAATCTAGACCATTTTTCAATTAGTATTTTATATTAAACCTTGACTCTTCAGGGGACTGACAAGAAGTACCTCCCGCTTCTTTTAGTTACTACCTAATTATGCTGCTGCCTACTTAGAAGTATGAAAATTAAGATTTTTCTTTCATGCTTTTAACTAACGATGTAATTTGGAATGCAAATTTCTCACAGCAAGGAATTAGTAATTCATGTTTAAACAAGCAAACAAAAAAATTCTCTGGTCTCTGCTTTAGTTGCCATTCTATTATCAGTGACTGTGCAGGCTCTAACTCATAAATAGAAAGGATTCTTCTCTTAAAAGCAGTTTTTACTAAATGTGTGCACATGAAAGTTGTGTTAAAATTATGAGCATTATGTTAGTTGAGATTATCTAGTTCTGAACAAAGTATTATTAAAAATTTAAATATGCATGCACACAAAAAAGTCTATGAGTAGCTTCATGAGTATCCCTCATGAAAACATCATTCAAAAGTGTGGGAATGGAAGCAAGCAAATTCTCCATGAATTCTCCAACACATACTTTTAATAACATAGAGAAGAAACTTAACTTTTCTAATTTTTTCTGTGTAATATAAAACCAACATCCCATATTTGATGCATTAATGTTTCATGAATTTCAAATTACGTTTGCAGAGAAGTGTAATGTATTTTGAGCATCTTCATTTATACTTTTCATACTTTTATAATTAAAATTATTTATTAAAAAAAGAAAAAATGAGCTGGTTCCATACTGAGGTATGCAAGAGCAAAAAAATTTACACTCAATTTGTACATACAAAAAATGATTTACACTCAATTGTAAAATATGTAGTATACATATAAAATTAGACATCCATATTGACTGCACTATTGTTCACATGGAACATCTTTTAAGAAAGATGTTTAAGAAAGAGAGAATACTAGCTGCTCTGGCCAGTAAAGTCTGAATGACACGTTCAGTGACAGTAGAATGTTAAGCCTATTCTCTAGGTAAATTCACAATAGTTCTCCCTCCTATCAAAAATCACCATTTTCCTTACCTTATTTGTTGCATGGTGCTCTAGGAACACATGCCAACATTCCACAGCATCAAGTATGGATTTCACAAAAGCATGAATCTTTACAGTATTACTGAATATAGTAATTTGGGATGCTTCTGACTGGAAGCCATCATATAATGTAAATTTATTACTGGAATTGCATCAAAGACTCTATACAAAATAATCTACATAAAAATATTGTAGATAATATACAAAATACTTTCTTGATACTATTAAGAAAAAATCCATTGTTTTGCATTGGACAGGGTCTAACTTATAAACTCATAAAACCCACTCCAGATTCCAAAGATCTTGCCAACACCAACTGGGGCAAAGTTAGTGTATCCATTTTTTATGCTTTGTCATTCACAAAAATTATTGTTACTTCGGCTCCTCGTGGATATCAGCTCACTGTCCAAAGAAGCATTGTACTGGCTGCTTTCCTGAAAAATCTTCAGACTTCTTAAGGAAAGTACATAAACAACTTGGATACTTCATACAACCATAGAACAGTTTGGATTGGAAGGACCTTAAAGATCATCTAGTTCCAACTCCCCTGCCATATGCAGGGACATCTTCCACTAGATCAGGCTGCTCAAAGCCTCATCTAGTTCCAGCTCCCCTGCCATATGCAGGGACATCTTCCACTAGATCAGGCTGCTCAATGCCCCATTCACCCTGGCCTTGAACACTGCTGGGGATGGGGCATCCACAACTTCTTTGGGCAACCTGTTCCAGTGCCTCATCACCCTCACAGTAAAGCACTTCTTCCTTGTATCTAATCTGAATTCACCCTTTTTCAGTTTAAAACCAGTACCCCTCTGTCCTATCACTAAATGCTCTTGTACAAAGTCCCCCTCCAGATCTCTTGTAGTCCCCCTTTAGGTACTGGAGGGCTGCTATAACGTCTCCCCAGAGGTTCCTCTTCTCTAGACTGAACAAGCGCAACTATCTCCGCCTGTCCTTATAAAGCTCCAGCCCTCTGATCATTTTAGTAGCCCTCCTTTGGACTCACTCCAAAAGTCCCACATCCCTCTTGTGTTGAGACCCCATAGTTGAATGCAGTAATACAGGTGGGGTCTCGTGAGAGGAGAGTAAAGGGGAAGAATCACCTCCCTCGATCTGCTGGTTATTCTCCTTTTGATGCAGCACAGCATACAGTTAGCTTTCTATGCTGCAAGTATACATTGCCAAATCATATTGAGCTTCTTGTCAGTCAACACCCCCAGATCCTTCTCAGGGCTGCTCTCAATCCAGTCCCTGCCCAGCCTGTATTTGTGCTTGGGATTGCTCTGACCCAGGTGCAGAACTTCTAGCCTTCTCAAGAGAATTCTTAGAAGGCTGCATCCATTATCTTCACATGTACTTGCCAGTAGTAGATCAGCAATAAACTTCTTCTGAATGATATATTTTTACTAGAAAACTTGTACTTGATGAAAGCAATTAGTGGGAGAAATCCTGTGGCTGAAACATACAGCTCTGGTAAGATGGTGATAACAAATCTTGAATGCATTGACACTTAGGAACCCATTTTCCATGAGTTCAAGGAGACTGAGGCTTCCAATTTTTTTATAATGGCTGTCCAAGAGAAGTTTATGAGTGTTGTTAAATATGCCTTTGACTAGAGTAGAAATTTTCAAGAATAATATGCAATGTTAACATTACAGAACCTCAAGGCTACTCAATAGTGCCCAATTTTCAGTATAAAGTGATAAATGTATCTAAAATACACAATGATGTGCTTTTAAAACCAGTACAGAAAATTACACGGTGTAGTTATGTCCTTTAATTAAATTTAGAGGAAAGGATAGCCAACAGAAATATGCAAAGAAAGAGACTTGCCACTACTGTGTCAATGACACTTCTCTTTGAAACTGAACAGAACTTGAAAACCTGGAAAGCTTAAAACATGAAATTAGAAATACACTGAAATATTCATTCTCTGATCTGGAGGTGGGCTATAGGGATGCTGGGGAGGGACTCTTCATTAGGGACTGTAGAGACAGGACAAGGGGCAATGGGTTCAAACTTAAACAGGGGATGTTTAGATTCGATATGAGGAAGAAATTCTTTACTGTAAGGGTGGTGAGGTACTGGAATGGGTTGCCCAGGGAAGTTGTGGATGCTCATCACTGGTGGTGTTCAAGACCAGGTTGGACAGAGCCTTTGGTGGCATGGTTTAGTGGGAAGTGTCCATGCCCATGGTAGGGGGGTTTGAACTAGAAGGTCCTTTCCAACCCTAACTATTCTATGATTCTATAATATTGCTGGTCAGATTACAGCATTATTTTAAGAGCATTCTAAACTTCATCCAAATTAATTTTAGATTCAAATTTAAAATCAAAATCACATTTTAGCATTCCAGGTAAGAAAGTCCAAAATCGATCTCTGAAAACTACATTTTAAAATGAATCTACTCTAACTAGTTTTCAGGTTATTTTGGACACAGTTGATTTCTACAAGGTATGTAGCACATTTATTTGGCAACTCAGAAAAAGAAAAAAAGTCAAAGTTCTCTATGCTATCTGCAAGAGGCCTCTCTTTTCAAAGCTGTTGAAATAAGGCGATTCAGCAGAACCATTTAAATTCTGTGGTATGGAAAAAAGGGATTTCTAAGGACCGTTAAGAAAAGTCACTTCCCCTCTTGCTCAAAACTTGAGATCTTTTTTGTGGGAGGTCAAAAGAAAAAGAGTTAGATGATCAGCAACAGGAACCTTATGGGTACTCCTATCAAGAGGTTTGTGATTTCCAAAGAGGGTACTGCTATCTATTCTGGTAATTTGAAATATGAAAAGAAAAAAAAATAATTTGAAGCCTCAAGTGAGAAGCTGTTGGACTGAACAAAATGGCGGAGACTGAAAAAAGGAGGTAAAAGAAAGTGCAACTAACTTTTACCTAGAACCTGTAACACCTTGTTATTCTGAACTAAGAAACGAGGCAGACCCCAAGAATATAATAGACAGTATAGATACAATACAGTAAAGATCAGAAGGGTATGCAAATTAATATGAAAACACCAAATTTGTATTTCAGAAGAAATACAGCAATATAAATCACCCTTCAATGTTTACTAGCACTTGTCATGTAGTAATACAGCAATTTTTTAGTAATTTTCTGTGACAGATATGGTGATAAATTCTGCTAAATACACTTTGGTTTTGACTGATAGATGACAGCAAAATTTTAATTTTTAATAGCTTCAGTTCCTCACAGCTACTAAAATACTTTAGAACCATGCACCAGTAGTTTCTCCTGATCCTTGCTTAGACTTTGTACATATAGGGATAGAATATTATTCCTAAGATTTAGCAGTAGGTGTAAGTATTTATATATGGCCATTCGGCCACTGTTCCTCTAATAGCGATTAAAAAATTCGACACATTCATGATTATTTTTTGGGGGGACTTAAGAGTTCCATCAATTCAACTTTTAACTGATTACAGTTATTTCTTTGAGAGAGAAGACCCTTGGAGGAAACTACTAAAGAAGGCTTTTTTGATTGTAAGTGATTAAAAGTTGTGAAATGGAATCCTGTATACTGTGAAGACAGTCTCTGACAAAAAATACAGCCCAATATGAGATGGATGGAGGACAGTAGGAAACGGATCAGATACACAAGTGAATGCACTCCAGCTGCAAAACACCACACCACCAGTGCATGCGGCAAAGGTAAACATTCAGCCAGTCAATACTGTTAAAATACCAAACCCCAAGAGTTTTGTATCACTGATCCACCTCAATCTCATCAAGCACTCAGTTAAGAAACTCCTAGTGATGATTCATTGCCAGTTTCAAATTACGGCTTCATGCCCATGCCCTTTTGCTTGAATGTCTCCTCAATAATCTTGTAACAAAGAATTTCTGAATTGCTGATCAGGAATATTATTACTCTGTGTAAAAACTCCTCAAAGTTCCTTATGTAAAGTATTCTAACAGGAAAAGGAAGAGTGGAAGGTACCTTGTCAAGGTTTAGGCCCTAAGCTGTGAAGACAAAATATTTCCCTAGAAGCAGTACAAATACAACTTTTTACATGAGTTCTGTACTACTTAGTAAATAGCAGCTTTTCTTCAGATATAAACAAGTAATAAGATGGCAGAGCAAGTTTTTAAAATGAGTAATTTTGAACACTCACAAAAATCTAGCTAGGCACACAATTTTGAAAAAAAAAAAAAAAAAAAACAAACCACAAGAAAAGCAAAGTCCTTTTTACAATTCCCATTGACATGAGTTGATGCAAAAGCATAGAGAAACATAAATACATGAAGTAAATCCCAAACCACCTGAATATATCACTACTATATATATAAATATATACACACACACTTTTTTTATATATATCTACACACACTTCTATACTATACATATATACTTCTATATATGACTTTATAATACTTGAGTACTTTTAAGGAGAAACAGTCCTATTGCATTTAGTATCTAACCAATAACTCCAGCTCAGAGAGTACAGAAGCTATTTATTTAGTACTGCCTCTTTCTTTGTTCACAATTCAGCTAGTTCTGAAAAACCTTCTAAGAACAATTAGGAAAACCAAACACCATGTTTTGAATGGAGCCATCCCTTCTCCCTAAGCCCATCATGTCTTAGAATTGCACAGCTGCAATCATGTCAGACATGAGTGTACTTACGCACATAACCAAATGAAAGCTCTCCACCTTAAAAGACCACAGTATAAAACCCCTTTTCTGTTATGGAATTATTTCAAGAGATTCTCCAAACTTTCTATGAAGCCAAATTTCTGCTCTTAATAGTACTAAGTAATTTAAATAGTATATCTTTTAACTGAGAAATATCTTTTGTCTTCTGTTTGTATTTAGCTACACATACAGAGAATAAGACTTGACAGAACAAGTAATTTTTAATGATATATCTTGACCTAACTTGGCCCCAGTTATGAACATGCTCTTTACTTGCAGATCACAAAATTGTAAGGTAAAACAAAGGATAAAGCTTATATCATCAACTAATATGCATAAAGTAAGCATGGCAGAATGATAAATTACTTGCTATATTTATAACGGTAACAAATACGACAAACTGCAACCAATACAGATGATAGAAGATGAATGTACTGTTTCTAAATGAACATCTTTTGAGTTTTCGTGGCCATAATTAAAATAGTAATAAAACCTAACATCCCCTTCTACATTATTTGTAACTAACATGCTGGGTTAATTATTCTGTTCTCCATTCTTCGCAGCAAAAGAAGGAGACACACGTGAATTAAAATCCTTGTGGTAACCCCATTAATATTTCAGCTCAGTGAAAACAAGAGCAGATTTATTCATGTTCTGACCTACAGATTGTTCTGTGTAGCTTCACAGTGTTTTTCACTGCAGGAATAGTGAAAAACAGAATGAAATTTGGCTCATGAAAAAGTTCCTCTAGATAGACTAGATACATATGTAGATAAATGGTTTCAAGGGCTATGGCTACTTTGCACCCCTGGCTTTGCAAAAGACAATCAGCAGCAGAAGCTTGATCCTTTGCATTGACTGCTGCTTAACTACTAAAACATTGTGCATAGCAAAAACTACACAATGACATTTGAGGGCAGGATCTCTCATGGATGTCATCTGAGAATTGTTTCCAAGTGAGAAAGGAAAGACACCTAAACATTTAAATAACCATATCTCTCTAGGTCATAAAATATAGTAATTACCAGAAGTGTTTTTTAGAAAAAGGATGTAGTTTCACTAATGGCTACATGTCTTCAAACTTCATAAACAATACTACAGGACTCTATAGCTCTCTAATGCTAATACGAGTCTTCTTACAAGACAATTCCTCTCAAAGTCTGACATTACATCTCAGGCAAGAATCAGAAACCAGAAAAGGTAATACCAAACTGCTGATCTCAGGACATATGTCAGTAACCACAATTAACTATAAGTAACTACACTGAAGTGGTTGGCTCAGAACTTAACATTCACCCAATTTCTATGTGTATGTTTAATTCATATGTATATCTGTTTTCTGGTTTACTCTTCTGTAAAATTGTAGTTATGCTTTTTTAATCAAGATAGCCACAATGGATTAGTAACTACTGTCTGGAAGACAGAAAGAACACTGGAGTAAGTGGAGGCAATGACACGGATTAGAAATTCTTTCAGTAAATAAATGAAATGGGCTAGTTATGAAAGTCAACATAGCTTATCAACAAAAGCAATAATTGCAAGAGATGAGTAAAGGTACAATTGCGTATTCTTTCTTAAATGTGAAGATCCTGAATTTACCAGGATACCAAATTTGGATCAGTGGGGAAAAGTGCATATATTTATCATTAATACACATATTTGCAAAATATACTGTCTCCAAACACCAGTACTCTGGTTATATTTCTCATACAATGAGAATCTATGGAACCAAATTTCATTAAATTATCTAAAATTAAGTAGCAACTTTTAACATTTAATTAAGCCTTACAAAAGTAGACACAGGCAATATTTGAATATAGATAACTTGCACATATTATTAATTTTGGCTGGATAATCAGCTGATATAAACATACACATGGAAAAAAAGAACTCTTTCTGGAAACTGAAGCTGTGTTGCACAAATGTTTTATATGGATGTTTTTACACATATACATCACACTTCCTTATATCTGTATTATGTATATGTAATTTTCTGTTTGCATTAACTTTGAAAAATACCCTTCCAAGGGTAAATTTAGAGTCAGCATTCTCGTTAGATTTAAATCTCTCCTTTTAAAGATACACTGAAATAAAATTTGCATAACTCTTACCCTGACGTCAACTCCTGTGCACATTATATACATATTTTTCAGCTTTCACAGATTACAATTTATTTTTATTTTGAGAAAAAAGGTACTAGCAAATATAAAATTAAAAAGGAAAAAAAGAAATAAACTGATCTAAATGCGATAAAGGTGAGGAAATCAAGATTTACTAACCAGTTTTGATTTCATCATACATTGGTCCCTTTTTATTAACAAATGTTTACTGCAAACCTCTTTTCAGACAGAGCTCAATAAAAACATTATAAATCATAATCTCAGAAAGTTTACATAAAATCATACATAATCTGAATTACAGTTTTTTGTTAGTATTACTATGTGATATTATTGCTAACAAGGAGTTTTATTTTACTCTTTCAACAGCAAAAATAAACTATATTTCAAATAAAAATAGTATTTTATTAATTTTGAAACGACAAAATGTTCATGGTGATGTTAAGAAGCACTAACGTTACTGAGCACTCTGACACTCAACAAGTTTATGCTCTTTCATTTTTATTGATTTTTCCTATCTTCAAAATAAGGGCCTTCTGTATTACCAGTGTTAATAGGACAATTAGTAGTATAATAAACGTTTTGTATTTCACGAGATATAGAATCATAGAATGCTTAGGGTTGGAAAGGACCTTAAAGGTTATATAATTCAAATGCCCTGCCATGGGCAGGGACACCTTCCACTAGACCAGTTTGCTCAAAGCAAAAATATTTTTATAATAAACCATACAAGAAATATCTAAATTAATTCTTTAATTCAGATGTATGATTCTTAAATTCAGATTTAACTTTCATCCCATCAAAGTTGTAATCGCCTCCTTTTATTATCCTTATTCATGTGTTCCTGTTAAAGTAGGCATAACTTCACAATTTTCTTAGAAATTGCATGCAGTAAAGACAATGCTCAGTGTATGCATACTCACTGTGTACAGCCAGTCTTTACTGTAAATGTTAAAGTGTAGCATTAATTACCTAATTACTTTTGACATAATTAAAGCGGGTATTTACATTAAAATCTCTTAAGTGCTCAAATACAGGTGAAATTTAATCTGTAAAATGTCTTCAACAAATAGCTATGTTATTTCCTTCTGTTTCTAAAAGTGAATGTGGTAATACTAGTTTTAGACAATATTTACATATTTATTTTACTAAAAATTTTAAATATATTACAATCAATAAACATTCTGCAGAGATCTGCTTATCTTTTGATTTCTTTTTTTCCTCATCACTTTAATTATATATGAGCACTGGTCTGCAGATGATCTGATGGAATTGCATTTTGCTTCACTACTCTTTGCTAAAGAACATCATTAATCACAGTTTAATCTGTTTCATGAACAGTTTTATTCCATAAAGCAGTAACACTTTAGAAGATCTTACATGGAGACTGCATTTCAGTATCTCATGGGTAGGGGGCAGATGTTAATTTATTATCACAATTCTTCCTATTACTATTAAGAGGATAAAGTTGATCAAAATATTCTTACTGCATTTTTGTTTTGGTTAAGTGAATAATAAAAATAACCATAAAATGCTGAGAAGCATAGAGATCATTTATTAAGTTACTAGAAACATGAAAGAAGATTTTACACTGCAGTAGAACTGCCAAACTGCAGACTTTCAGAAACTTTAAAGAAACAGAAATCTAAACCATACTTTTCTAACTCCATCCAAATCACAGGTGCTAAGTTCAACTGAATGAATAATTTGCCATACACAAGTTTATTATTGCTGAAGAGTCCAGAAAGGTAACAGACCAGTGACTCAGCCCCTGGGCGTTTATAAGGATGCTTATTAGAGTCTATGGTCAGGATTCTCCCACTGATCGACTATTTGCAAACTATGTCTTTGAATAACTGTAATTTATTTTCAGAAAAAAAAGCTCCAAAAACCCAAACTGAAACCACCAAACCCAAAATGAAAGAGTGTGAAAATCACTATAGGCACAAAACTAGGGGAATATACTGCTTCTGAATAAGATGCAGTTACATACTGTTTTGACTGCAGAGTGCAGGGATTGACTATCTTAAGTCTGTGATGCTATGATATGGGCAAAGATCTCAACAGATGATGCACCTTGTCCCTGGAAGAGAAAAAACCTCCCACCTCTTACTCCCTATAGTGCAATAAGTCAATCAGTTTCTTTCTATGATTTGTATACAAACAACACTCCTTCACTCAAATGAAGCAGACCCCCACTTTAATTGGTGGGTTTGTTTCATATCTATGTATGACCAACCATGTGATGAATTCTCAAAGCATGCAAAAGACAGATGGTGCATCTAGCATACAGCCTGCAGAACAGTGCAGTGCACTGCTGCACTATTCTTACAAACAGCTTGTGGAAGTGATAATGTTTCAGATGGCACAAAGAAAATATTAACTAACATATGCTCAAAGCAGGATCTTCTAGGACTAGGCTAACCATGTCTCACCCAACTTACCTCTGACATGTGAGAAAAATATAGTATTGCATTTTCTTCCTTATAGTCTGCTGTACAGGATCTGTCCTGGTGTGACACTAAGCTCTGTAGCCTCAGTGTTTCTTTCCACAGTCTCATACTCTTGACCACACAAATTCTCAATTCCCCAAGAGCTGCTAAATTAAATTCTGAATAGTTGAAAACTTATGAGTCTAACCTTCATGTGACTGATACAGTACACAGCAGAAAAAAAGCAACAGTCATCCAGATTGGCACTCTGGAAATTGCTCTGACATTCTGTTTTCTGCTTGTTCAAACAGCAAAGACTGCAGTGACTCTTTGTCTGTATACTTTTAGAACATGGTTGGCTTTTTTTTCCCAACAGTAGTCCTGAATGAAACAGTATGTCACCAAACCTAATTATTAAGAACTTGAAGTCAAAGATAATCTTGGTTAGACCACAGAGTTACATGCTGCCAACTTTAACTTACATTGGCTGTAACTTGAACATGGAAATAACTGGCACTTTATAACATGCTGCTTATTTTCATTTTGTATTGATAAAAGAAGTATGCTTAAAACTGTCGGAACAGAAAAAAATGAAAAAATTTAACACCCTCTTGCACACGACATTTGAAGACCTTTATCATATTTTGACAAATAGAAAACCCTGTATTTGCCAACTTTTATGGGTTTAATGATACCTTTTCATAAGCAGATAGGACCTTTTCTTTGTACAAGGACATGGACAAATGCCAAAACCTACATAACATATCTACAAATATCCTTAAGTGAAAGAACATCATCTTCAACTACAGTGCAAGATTTTTCTTTAAATAAGACTTGAATAAGATATCCATGCACATCTAAGGAAAAATCCATTCAGTCCAAAAAGCATTATCTTTTTACATGTTCACTCCAAAATATATTAACGTAAAAAAAACATTAGAAATCTTAAGCGTACAGGGAAATACAATAACTGTTCTCCCAAATCTCAGGATGTTCACAGAAGTGATACTGATTTAAAAATAAATTAATAAGATCAAAGTCTCATTAATAAATCATTCACTAAAGTCACACTAAAATAAAATTTATGCATTTTTCTAAGCCACTTAAGTATGTTTCCGAAATGTTATTTTTATTCACTTCCTTTGATGAGTTCTGAAACTAATGACTAACCTAAGGATTAAAGCCAGTGATAGGCTAAGTCTTCATAAATGCACAATGGGGGTGACCTTATAATATCTTGTTAAAAGCTGTTCTCTTAAAGAAAGTAAATTTTGTCCTTGTTCTAGTTTTTTTTTTTTTTAAGCTTTATTTTTATATTTTATCTATGGAGGTAAACAATAAAAGACCTAATAACCAGGTGGAGTTCAAAACATGAGGAGAAATTGATTTAAGACATTTATCTAATCTAATAGAAAAGGAATTGTCATTATGTCCATTACACTGGGAAAGTCTATCCTTTTGAAGAGGGGATAAAATAGGAAGCTAACTGATTCTAACTCTTTTTAAGCATAAAATCAAAACAAGATAGACTAAAAAGGAATCACATTTTTACTTACAAGACTGCAAGTGGCAGATCATTCATAACATCCTGTGAATGATATGCCAGTAGCTTTCAGAAGCCACATCTTTCCCCATCTCTCATGAATGCTTCTGACATTTCCTTTATATTTAAAAAAGGAACAATAAACAGTGGTTGGAACTAGATGATCTTTAAGGTCCCTTCCAACCCAAACCATTCTACAGTTTTATGATAAAACTATTGTGTGGTGGGAGACAGAAGAAAGAAAACAAATGAATCAGTATAGGAGAATATGAAAATAATTACCTACACAGTTGTCCAAAGGGGAAAAATTGAAACAGAGAAGAAAAATTAAAAAAATTCATATGTAAGATCTTTATAAACTGTTATTTAAAGATCTTCATGGCATCTAAAAAATTATGGTTTAAGGAGAAAATGCAAAGTACTAAGCTCAAATACTGCAAAATATTGAGGAAAAAGCAGTTGAAGAACAAGAGAACTATAATAAAAGTAATGCATTAAACTGAGAACCAGAAAAAAAAATGCCTACAGTTAGTCTAAGGCATACAGGCTAATTCTGCTTAGTGTTTAGCCATGAAATGAAACATTTCAGCTGGAAAGCAGTAGGAAAGGTTACCTCTGGAGCACTGGAACTTCTACGGGAGTCCTCTTACTTGAACAGAGGAACAATTCTCCCTAGCCCTTTCTTGACAGGCTGTCTCAAACATTATTTATTATGTGCTGTTCACAGTGCGCTACAGGCAACTTGTACTCAAAAAAGGAACTCTGCCTTTTCACTAAATTGAAACAAAAATTTCACTTTATAGCGATACGAATTTACAATCGGTAACATTACATAAAAATTTGAAATGTACCGGTTTTCTCACACTAGGAAGACAAGGGTTTTTCTAACTAATGTAGGCACTTTTATTCAACCTTTTTACAATGCACAGTGTTCTGTGGAGGAGTCAAAATTATTACTAAGTTCATGATAGCAATAGCAGACCTAAACACAAAAGAACTCTGAAAGTGAAGCTGAGTAACTACTAAAACTGAAGAGGAAAGTCCTTGTAGAAATGTAACTAAAAAGATACACTATATTGAGAAATTATGTGAAGATTTTTTCTGTAGGTGGCAAAAGTATATTATCAGTTTGGGGACCTTCCCAAAAATGTCAGCAAAATACGGAGCCTATTTCTTCAACTCTATTCCCCTAAACATCATTAAAAGGTTCTTTTAGTTATATAGTTCTCAGTAACATTGCCACATCAAACCTGATTTCCTTCTCATGCATCTACATGTGAATAAAGAAATGGTTTGATGTCATAATTTCAAGAGTGTATTTGTTTAATATATTAATAATGCTATATTTGCGGTCTTCATGTATTTATTATTTTAAAATCCAGTGTACAAAATTCTTTCGTGACAGGTCTGTATGAAACATTTTCCATTAGATAAAGTATCTTTCAAAGAGCATATAACTTCTGTGCTTGGAACTCCGATATCTTTTTCTGGGTGTAAATAAAATAGTTGTCTTTATTAATGACCCATCTGACAGGTTGAAATTGTAAAACTGTTATCTCACAGAGAACTACCATGACAAATGTTTTGAAAAATCAAATTGAAATAATAAAAGTTTTTTAATTCTACAGAACCTTTTGTCAGAATTCTAAATAACTTTACATTGACTTTGGTTTTAAACACATGGTACTGAGATTTGGACAGATCAAGTGATAGACCCAGCATCAGTTAACCTGTGACAGACCTAAAAAGAAAACAGATTTTCTTAATACCACTGTAAGAAATTACATTAAAGTTAGGGAATTAAAATTAGATTAATATTGTGGTTAAAATATCAGAGACACAGTATCTTAACCCTCACATCAAATTATCAAAGGCAAATAGACACAGTATCTTGATGGCCTATGATGCCTATCTAGAATCCTGGGATCATCATTAAATTCACTATTTGTACTTTAAAATTAATCTATTGATAAAAACCTTATAATTTGATTATTATACATACTTAAAATTCCATGTCCTAACGATAACAGAAGACTAAAATAAAGCTTTCTTTCCTATTTCTTCTTCCACCTCCCACAACATATGTATTAAGAATAAGTGGTATGAGTTCAACAACCCTTCAGAAGCTGTCAGTATGCTTTACAAAGAGCCTCTATTTTCAGATTCTACCTTTCTATCAGGAATGAAAAGATTATACTTTTGCAAGTCATTTTACAGACAGCGATAGGGCTGACTGCTCTTTGAAGTCAGGAAGAGGGAGACCAATCTTTACAGTCATTACAGTTTAGAGATATTAATTAATCAACCCCCCAGTCTCTACTTATATGTCTACTATTATATCCTGTTGCAAGCTACAGATTTTGCTTGAAATGAAGAGATAATGTAAGACAAAAATACAAATCCCTAATACCAAGATTGTAACAGCTATGCACTTGTGCTGCACCTGTTGGGTACAGTCAGTACCAAGAAAAATGGCTCAGTCCCATCATATAAAAAGGTAGAAAAGTATTATTTATGAGAAATATTACAGTGACCAGATGACGCATATATGCTCCAAAAACCTGTAAACCTTGAGGACCGAACAGACAAATCCTACACCTATCTGCACTCTACAGAATTTATATTATAGTATACTAAATGATAGAAGTTTCAAGTGCAGCAACAAAGCAGCAAAATAGAAGGTATAACTGTAAAAAATGCAAATGTCATGGGAAAAAATAGTGCTTTAAAAGAGTAAAAATAAAAGAAGGTTTATATCATAAGTTAATAACATAAAGTTTGTGATGATAAATCCTTCACATTACAGAGCTT
This sequence comes from Myiopsitta monachus, assembly GCA_017639245.1. Taxonomy (NCBI): domain Eukaryota; kingdom Metazoa; phylum Chordata; class Aves; order Psittaciformes; family Psittacidae; genus Myiopsitta; species Myiopsitta monachus. The sequence goes on from CM029924.1 coordinate 27,034,054, forward strand.
AAGTCTACCTAAATTACAAAGGAAGGGGAAAGGCCTCCTACCTATCACTCTCCTGACTCACTTGTAAGTGGGAATATGCATTCTGGCCTTTTATTCTCTTACAGCCAGTAGTAAAGGTCAGCAGTGGTATCAATCTCATGGAAAAAGTAAGGATTAGAGAAGGAAACATGCAAGGGTTTGCAACTGTATTTACAGGTGTACACCAAACAGATAAAGGAGAAATACATATCTTAGATTTTAACACTAATGTTTCTCCCTCTAAAATAACAGTAACATCAGTAAAGCAGGCAGATAAAAAGAAAAAAAATCCTGTAAATAGAAGAAAATATGTAAACAGTTTAATTATAGAAATACTTGTCTACCTAATGTCACTTAACTGTTAAAATTAAGTACTAGAACTTGCACCTTTACAAAGTACTACAGAGGAAAAGTAATCGTGCTTTATATGATGTTTATGGTGTTATTCATCACTTTGGAGATGAAATTCCCACTTGAAGTTTACTGTAGAAAAGTAAAATTGGTTTCCTCCTTCTGGTAAACAGAAGTAAAGCTATATTCCTCCAGCTCCAAGGGCATCAGCCGAACAGTTTCACCACTGTAGCTATATTTCTGTCAGTGCTCTGTTATAAACAAAGCTGACAAAGTTCACGAGGGGCTAACATAGAGGCTCTCAGTCAAAAATACAGAAAGACTGAGTTCTTTTCAGTGACAGGCATACAGAAGTCGGGGGGAGGGAGGGGGAAGAAAAGTTATTTGAAACGCCTCTAATTCTATCGCTTCTTTGGTTCTTTCTTCCTTAGGAAGTTTGCAGTGCATAAATTTTTAATGTGAACAAAGGTCCAAGGAAGTTGTATTGCAAAAATAAACAAGATATTTATGACCATAACATTGACAGACGCATATCTTCCTGGAACAAAGAACGAAAGAAAAAACCACTTCCAACGTACAGATTTCTGTTGCATCTGTGGTAACTCAGTATAACATGACGTGACAGTTCTGAAGGAACTGCTTTCTTCCACTAGATCAGACTTCTTAGAGACTATCCTCTTCTTGAGAATCATAAAATGAGTAGTTTCACGAATACTGGATTTTTCAAAAAACAATACACCAAAAGGCACAATCTGCCATACAAAGCAGTTATGATCACATGTGAATGGAGGCGAAGCACGTCATTAAAAGAAAGACGTAATACAAGCCAGATTTCCTGCCCAGCTTCCTCTGACCTCTGCTGGCAGAGCTATTTTCCTCTTGTGTAAAAACTGTGCCTAGAAATTGCTCTGCCCACTATACAAGCTCTGTCAGGGGAACACAACTGACATTATATGCTTGTACAGCAGGAAGGATCACATCAGGTATGGTCATAAACATACATACTTGGACATTCTCTAACTGTAATGACTTGTGAGGAGTCCATTAACCCAGTCGCAAAATCTCAGTCCAACAGCAACCCAGCATTAAGTATTGCTTAAATCTTGCTTAATTGCCTGTTAATTTTTAATATAAAAATCATCTTGTCACAATTAAATACTATAGAAAAAAATGACCTTAAGTCTGATTGCTACTATATCCACACAACAGGGTGCGCTGTGAATTTATTACACCTTAATACTAAATTTCCTGTCTTCCATCCACTTAAATAAGCTGTTTCCCATTATCCTAATATAACATCTAGCCAGAAAATCCACACCTGAATGGTTATTTTCTACTGAAAACAGTGATTACATAGTAACATATCAAACCAAATATTAGTTGTTCTCTAATACTCTCCGATTGGGTACTTGAATACTGACAAGTTTGAGATTACTGTGTTGGAACCTATTTTCATGTGACAGCCGCAGTGCAGATACTTGTCGATACACTGGCACTGAATGTTAATCAGTACTACTGTCTGGGAACAACTGCCAGCTACGTCACTTCTCACTAGAATGAACAAAAAGGCATTAATTCTCTTATCGTGTACTTTGTGCTTCCTGTTGGAAAGGCTAGAAACCACTAGGAAATATTAGGAGGGACAAAATAATTATGAACCAATAAGAATTTCAAGGGTTAATGATCAAAACAGTTCCAAAAGTCACTTAAGGAACACATTACTCTTCTTCATATATAAAAATTTAATACTGTTCAAAAGAGATCTTGATTATTTGGATGAAAACTGAATTAAGCACAGGTTATGAATAAAATGCATTAAAAGATGTAATGCGTGATAGAGGCAGGACACAAAACATACATTTCCCTTAGTTTGCATATTTGGCTATATCACTTGCTAATATTCTCATAGAATGACTTTCTAATTAAATAAGTATTTTCAGCATTAGTGTATATTCTTCAATTTAGTATATTTAGTTTATTCTCACCATACAACTTTCTACAAAAATAAGTGTTTTTAGCTATTAAAAAGTCATTTGAAGTGCATATGCTACACTATAATTTTGATAATTTAAAATCCATAGAACAGATGTAAAGTAGGTACTTCTCTGATGCTAACTGAACAGCATGATCAAATAGTATCTCCTGTAAATAAAAGCAGCTTTTTTTTTTTCCAAATAATGATCATCAGGGTATACTCATAATTAAAAAACAAACCAAAACACCCACAAACAGTGGGAAAGACAACATAGAAGAAAAATATTAAAAATACTTTAAAAAAAGAACTGTGCACTAAACATTTTCAAAACCTTCTAATTAAAATAAACAAAATACTAAGAGAGAGAGAGAACAAAGGCTTAGCAGAATGTTCATAAAATATCCTAGCTGTTGGCAAAGATTTTATCTTTGTCATTTAATGATGATGAAGCCAAGTAACTGTTGCTGGAATGGAAGGAGGCTGAGAAAGGCGGCTTTCAAATTGAAGTCAGGGATATCGCAATTTGTATTTTTCTTAGTAGCAGCTCTATGTGTACAATTTCTAAATTTCATTACTTTCTGTAATAGATGTCCCTTTCAACAGATAGTTAGTGTTGATCAAAGATATATTGCTCTAATATGCTTGCATTCTGTTGTATGTTAAATTGTTTCTTCATACAGCCAGCAAGCTCTAAGCAGTTCACAAAACATCAGAGAATCAGTAATTGACAACAATGTTAACTTCCAGGGGAAATCAGCTTTTTGTAAAGAAAACTTCTCTGGCATTTGACATAATTTGTGCAAGATTGATAGAAGCATTGAGCTAACTTAAATAAACAGATTGTGTGTTAAAAACTGTTAGTACATATTGAATATTTACATTATTTGAACACATTAATGATACATTAAAAATTAATTAGGTATTTATAAAACATGAATCAGTACTAATAAGCTTGGTATGAAGTAACTTTAAGAAATTTCATAGGGAAGGCAAAAAGATACATACTATGATCATTTGTGGACATAATGAACTGGATATATTTTTTTCTAGTTAAAAGAGAAATAAATGAGTGTAACTGAAATACTGCTAAAAGCATATATGCTTTTGAATTTAAAAATAAGACACGAATTCAACTTACTTAGATGTGTTTAATATGTTTTTAAAGATTATTTTTTTTTAATATATACTAATTCAAGAAAGCCCCTATACTACTGTCCATGAGCGTGTTTCAAAATTCTTAAAATAAATAAACAAAGAAGTCTGTCTGCCATTTCTAGCTTGATGTAATTAAGCATGATTATAGGGATAATTCCATTACAATTTTTAAATGATCCAGGAAGTAAATACGTGTGTGCATATATATGTAAACATACATATACCAAGAGTTACTCTGTCTACAAACACACCAGCGTGTATCCTTGCTATTTATTAATTGAATCAAATAACAACACCACCCCCCCACCCCCCTGACTATTTTGCCAGGTATTTTGCTTTTATCAGACATTTGAAAAAGACAACGAAAACAAATCAAAAGAAGAAAAATGTTTCCATTCAATTTACCAATTTCTAACAAGAGTTAGATATCTATGGTTATGGGTGTATATATGTGAATGAACGAATAAATCCTTAACCCACCATATCCTTTTCTCCAGTCTGCAAGCTGTCACCCGTGAAAAGTATGGTGTAGATGGTAGGATGATACTGTACCTGATTGGCTCTGGAGGTGGTCATGGGATCAGATGGAGAGGACTTGGTGGTAGTTGGGGAAGATGGCAATGTCTGGGAACAAAGCAGTTCAGGAGCAAATCAACCTTTACAAGCCTTAGACTGAACAGTTAAAAAAAATAAATAAACCAACCAAAGTAACATAACTAGAAAATTAAAATAAATAAAAAATGCCTACAACAAAATCTTTCTCCTACTCATTGGAACTTAATGGAATTTAAAGTCAACTGGATAAATAACGCATGTAAATATGCATGCTTATGCATGTAAAAACAAATTCATGACTTAAAATCAAGATGGTGTGCTCACACAAATACTCAAAAATATGCTGACCACATGAGGAATTCTTTCCTCTCTCTTCCTCTTGGGGAAAATGAAGACTATAGTAAACTAAAATTCCAGCAAGTTCAATGAGTGCACTAGAAACAGTTATCAGTCCCCAAACAAAGAGGGCCAATGTCTCCGAAAGAAGTTAGAAACATTTACTATGGCACCTTATAATGAACCATTGCATAGCAGAGACTATAGCCAGCAAACTGTGTTCCATATCTTACAAGAATTACACTGAAGCTACAGAGTTTTTAGCAATATACTAACTGCTAAAATATTTTTAACCAAGAAGCAGGTGAAAAAATGTAAACATCAATCTCATGATGGATGAACATGCAACTAACACCTTCACAATAAATTACTATATTCATGATTAGCATTAAAACTGTTCATTTAGTTGAGCAAGGTTAATAATTTATCATCAGGGTTGTGTTCAAAATAAACACAAAAAAGAATTAAGAGTCATATTTATTGATCAACTTTTCTAAATAATATACATATGCTTAACATTAGTTCTTGAACATATCAAAAAGCACTGCTCTGTTTAAAAACTTTATGTACACATTTCTCTTAAAGTATTAGATCTCAACAGAATAACTCTTTTTATAAATGTAGTGAAAATGTAAAACTCCAATTTTCAAAACATAACATACAATACTTATTCAAAGCATGTTTTTTAACATAAATAAGATTTTATAAATTATTATAAAATATCCAAAATTACACTACTTTAAGAAATAAGATGTTAAAATGCTATACAATGTGATTTATCATATGGTCATATAATTACTAACCAACACTATTAGAAATAAATGAAGCAAATTTCACACTTTCATCAATTCCGTTACTTACAATCATTGATAGTCCCTCATAAAATAGGTATACATACTTTTGCACTAAAACTCTTAATGCATATGAGAATGCTGGGACACTGTGAATGCATAAAGTTGTATATTAGCAAAATATGGGCTTGTACATATGCACACACACATACTTTAGCTGTATGTTAAGCAATATGAAGATCCATTTTTTTCATAGTTCGTACATAAACAAGCAGCCAAAACAGGAAAAAAATATCTAAAGAAACGGATCATTATTTTGTGTTTCCCACTTGTAACTCACGTTATAAAACAATAAAAATAAAACCAGAATATATACAGCTTAAGCATCTACTGAGACTCTTTCAAGAGGCTTAAATAAAAAATACTACTATTTATAGTGTATTATAAAAAATACGTAGCTTGGCAAAATTTTATTGGTCAGCGGATGCTATTCATGGCAAAAAATCAAGACAATTATAAAAGACTCTTCCATGTCTTCCTGTGCAGAACATGGGCTCATTTGGAATGGTCTAGAATTAGTTAGAAAAAGCTGACAGATTCCATTATAGTACTATTCAATTACAGAATTATACTTCTGATTTCAATGGGATGATGCATTACCTCTCTTACCAAAGTCTGAAATTGCAATGAACTGATTTTTACCATTTAAGCTTAAACTTACAGGTGAAAGGAGGGAATCTGCAACCAAACAGAATGGAGAACTGCAATTTATTCTGATAGGTTTTCCTGATTATGGCTACATGTTAAACTTTCCTCCTGAACAAAAAAAAAAAAAACAACCAAACAAAAAATATTGTTCTCCAGCAAATCTCTGAAAATATGCGTTGACTAAAGTATTTCAGACACCTGATAGCTTTTGTGATCAATACCACTGCTAACTAGAGCATACCGTGTTCTGTATTGTTTTGGTATGCTTGTTTTGGTATGCTAAGCTAATTAATAAGAGGAAAAATAGTTTGTTCTTCACAGGTTTTACTAAATCTAACTAGTGGATTTATAAGAAAATACATAGAACTCTTCAACACTGAATAATGACCTAATCACTGATACCACAAGTAATTCAAGAAACTGGAAGCATCACAATTTTCGATTCTTCTCTATCTTCCTAAAGTACAGATATGTATGGCTGCAATGAAAAAGGAGTGACGATAATAATTTCAGGTGACTGTTGAACTATAACAGCTATTAAGTAGAAGCACTTCAGTATTCCATTTTTGCAAAAGCTTGTTTAAAATACAGTGGAAAAAGGATAAAAACATTTAAAAGCAAATCAACCATATTAACAAAGAAGAATCAAGTACGGGCATACACATTTTTTTCTAAACATATATACCATTGAAAAAAATACTAAAAATAGCAATAAGGTCTTTCGGTTTGTGCTTTTCATGTTTTTCTTTTTTTTTCCTTTGTATATCAGGTTGTTTCTGTTGAGGTTCAATCTCTCTTATTTGTTTACTTCCATAACTGCTTTCAGTTTTTAATATATGTCTATACATATATATAAAAGAATAAATATATAAAACCAGACAATTTGCAAAAATTAATCTTTTTTATGCTTCTGCATAGTTACACACACCTGTTTATTTCTTTAATATTCAAAATAATGTTACAAAGTTATTTCTCAAAAATAAAACAAAGAAACACAGCAATACAACATTTGTATTTTGTACTGGATGCTCACTGCCTGATACGTAATTTATTGATACACTCTCAATTACACTGCAAGAACTTTTAGGCAAAATTACTTCTTAAGTTGGACAGAGCTCAATAATTCTGATTTATTAAGCTGCAAAGAATAATTTTTTTTAAATTTGGCAAGTGTTTTGCATTAGGCAACCACTTGAATTTAGTAGTTATTAGGTTTCTGGGAATGAGATGTATAAAGTGATTAGAAATCATAAGATGAATTTACAATACAGACTTTGAGACTGAAACATGCATACTATAATTGAAGCCTTTCTGAAATTGCCAGTTGACTGATGACAAGGTTACAGAAAAAAAAGTGTCAAAATTTCTACTATGAACCACTTCTAAGACTCACAGGGGAGAGGGGGTAAGCTATATTTTGAATAGTATATTCCAAGCAATTATTAAATTGGCCTCCTCTATTACATTATTTCCTTTCTTATTATTTTCCTATTAGGACAGTGAATGGGAGATTATATTTACAGGTAAGAGAGAACTGCTTGTTTTAACTTTAAGCTTCTAAACCAGATGTTTGAGGAAACAGATTTTAAGTAATGAAAAAGGAGATTAATTTTAGAAATAAAAATTTGTTTGAGCCACATTTAAGTTCTAGTATTTTCTGAAGTCCAAGGAAATATTTCTTCATTGTGTTCCCCACAAGAATTGATTGTACTGTGAGAGACTGCTCCCAGGCTGCACAATGTACAAAAGGGTGCAGAAAGACGGTCAAAGCATCACACTTCCATGCTTCGTATTTTTGAGTAACAGAGTGAAGATACAGCTCTATGACGGCAGTATAGAATACACATACTCCATCTGGACAGTGTTCCAAAAGGTCTCTGACCTCTATTTTAATGACTACTTGAATTGCTTAATGCAGATCTACGTATAAATGACAAATGTCACTCCTTCATATATATGTACTAAAATATTTCAATAATTACATCTTGGATAATAAATGCTGTACTGAGAGAGTTAACATTTCTCAGTACCTAATAGTCCGTTTATATACAGAATAGTAGAAAGAAAAGGCATAAAATGAAATATTTGAAAACATGAGTAGCGACAGGAAAGCGTATAAAGAACACCATTTAAATATGAAGATGAAACTGCATTCATAGCTTACCAATTTCTAGTTTCTCACTACAGTACATGCCAAACAAAGGAAATCTTTGTAATGACAATACCCACATTAAATTACTATTAATACTAAGCTAATACTGCTTTTCAGTCTTGTATGTATTAATACTGGTGCTTTAAGTCACTGAAATTAATGTGATGACAAAACTAATTTGCTTACGCCGAGATTTTAATGCACTTTAAGAAAAGGTGGTATCTTCTTTGAATTGTATTAAATAGTTGAATACCTTCTGCAGCTAAAATGAGAAACAGAGAGCACTGCAAGGCCCCATTGTGCTGAACAAATTATAAAAGACTGATTTACTGGACTTCCAACAGTATCAGAGATGAGCCTTTCTAAACAGACCGCTTGCTTTGCTAAACATACTAAATCTCCTTTTCATCTGCTGTAAACTTCTTTAATCAGCAAATGATCCTAAACTCTGGGTGACTGTATAAATACATAACACATTTCAAAAATAAAATTTGGAAAAATACATAATCAAGGATTAATAATTTATTCACAACCTGGATTGTAAAAATGCTACTTCGATGACTTCAGTGATCAAATTTTACTTGCTGTCTTTCCATTTCTATAAAGAACAAATAAAATGCATTCTGATATTTCATCCTCTTTGCGTTTGGTTTTGCTTTTGCATAAAATAATACAGAGAGCAGAGGGCAATATAAAAAGACTAAGAAAGCTAGCATAAATAGGTGGAATGCTTACTTATAGGTGTTTATAGAGGTAATTTATCTCCATTCATGAACTCTTGGGGACTTGCCTTTGAAAAAAGAAAATAAGTGTGGGAAGTAAAATGTAAAAAAAAGATTATGTCATGTGCTGTCTGAGCCCAGCAGGTGCCATTTGGATCATCAGAGCAACTCTGGATGAAGGGAATGATATAGGATGAAGACTACTGTAAAATGGACGATGAAGAATCAAGACCTTCTCTTTCCTCAAACCTTGTGACAGTAACATAGAACTACTATACAAGGTCTGGTTCTGTTACAGAGAAATACCAGAAAACTCAAGTAAGTAAACAGACACAGGCATCAAAACACATACGATACGGGTCTAAGCATCATGTCAAAAAAATGAAAAAAAGAGGAAAAAAATGTAACCTTTTGATTCTGGACTACTTTGGGATTTGGAAAAATACGACCAAAACTACAAAGCCATAACAATGTGTGAGATAACGTCAGGATTTTCCTTCTGCTGAAAATTGCTGCTGTTCATTCCCCAGCAAAATCTTCTGTTTGCATTCACTTTTGAAGTATGTATAGTGAAGAGTTAATGGTCAGCTAGAGTTAATTGTGTTCATAAAACACGGTTTCACATATATACTGAGATTATATCCAACACTGATGAAATGTAACAGAAAATTAAAACAGAGATCTGACACCAGAATTAAGAGCACATGAGGGACAGGATATAGCATACATATATTTATGGAATGCTAAACTTCTGCCATGGAAGGTATAGAACTGTCTCTCAAGCAAGTAATGACAATTGTTTTTTTGTTTTGTTCTCACAATTTGTAAACACAACTGCATATCTTACTACTCACTGCAGAATGGTAACCAGTGCTATTTTCCACCTACATTCAAAGTGAGAAAAGTTTATGAAAAATCATTGACTAGATGAAGAGACAAAACTACCAGATGATCTACAAAACTACTTATGATTATCTCAAATAAAAAAGGTAGAGTTATTTTCACATATTCTGTAGTTTAGTACGGTTTGTCTTGGTTACAAACTGTTGCCTTAAATGGATGATAAAAAGAAAAAATTATCATCAGAAGTGAGAGGCATTTTAAGAAACCAATGAAGGTTTCTTAAGGAAGGAAGGACTTGGGGGTATTGGTGGATTCAAACCTGAATATGACACAGAAGTGCACACTCACAGCCCAAAAAGCCAACTGCATGCTGGGCTGCATAAAAAGAGGTGTGTCTAGAAGTCAGGAGGTGATTCTCCTCCTCTATTCCGCTCCTATGAGACCCCACCTAGAATACTGCATCCAGCTTTGGGGTCCCTAGCATAAGACAGACCTACTTGAGTTGGTCCAGAGTAGGCCCATGAAGATGCTCAGACGGCTGGAGCACCTTCCCTATAAAGACAGGGTGACAGGGTTGCAGATTTTAAGCCTGGAGAACAGAAGGGTCTGGGGACACCTTATAGCAGCCTTCCAGTACCTAAACGGGACCAGTATAGAAGATGAAGAAGCATTTTTTTCTCAGGAAATGTAGTGATAAGATGAGGCGTAACAGCTTATAAATTGAAAGGGGGTAGGTTTAGATTAGATATTAGGATTAGATGTCTGGTATCTTTACAGTGAGTACTATGATGTACTAAGATACTGGAACAGGTTGCCAGTGAAGTTGTGGATGCCCCATCCCTAGCAGTGTTCAAGGTCAGGGTGGATGGAGTTTTGAAAAGCCAAGTCTAGTGAAAGGTGTCCCTGTCAATGACAGTGGGGCTGGAACTTTAAGGTCCTGTCCAACCCAAACTGTTCTACGATTCTATGAAGTGTACCCAAGCCTTTATAGCCTGAAGAACTCATATCCTGTATTTAAAAAAACTCAACAGTTCCATTAGGGCCCAAATTTTCAGATCTGTATTCTTATCAGGTTCTACTTAAGCACTTCAAAGTAAAACTTTTGATTTAAAAATTATGAACATTTTTTTTTATTTTTGTTGATCAGCATTTCTGAAGTAAAAGTAGCAATTTTCAAAAGAATAATGTGAATTTACAAATCTGAGTTCAGACATACAGTTTTGCAAATTTTGAATACAATGTCTAGGACCGTGATTAACGAACAGAAGTTATAGGCTCATGAGAGTTAACTATCTAGTGAGAGAGCTGAAATGAAACTGGCTCCAACGAAAATACGAATTGGAAGTTTTACATGTGAAAGGTTTACACTTGATTTTTAAGGATGAAATTCTGAATCTTGTGTCCATGCTTCAACAGGTGAACATTTCACAGAATTAAAGAATGCTTTTGGTTGGTAGGGATCACAGAAGGCTAAACAATGCAAACTCCTTTCTTTAAAACTGAATTACCTGTATCTCCCCTTTCACATAATGCACAGTTCTGCAATGGCCATCTCTAATTCCATGTGCTTCCTGGACAGGCTTCTACAACAACTACTACATGTAACACATCTGGAAGGAAAATTCTACTACCATACAAAGAAGATGCAATAGTTTCTGAAGAGGATGATGCGATAAGAACACATTATGCAGCCTTTTCCATTGTTCATTGGACATGCTATTAGTTTAGAGGCGAAATTTAAATCTTTGTATGCTAACCTTCGGCCTCTTCAGGAAACCGCTCAGTAAGATTCCAGGGGATACTGCTCTAAAGGGCCAGGAGACTCCTTGGATGGATAAGGAGCTGCTGAGGAAAATTCGAAGGAAAAAAGATGCTTATAAAAGGTGGAAGCAAGGACAGGCAGCCTGGGAAGAATACAGGGATGCTGTGCAGGAAGCTAGGGACCAGGTTAGGAAAGCTAAGGCCCACTTAGAATTAAACTTGGTTAGCTATGTGCAAGGCAACAGGAAGGGATTCTATATGTACATTACAAATAAAAGACAGGCTCAGGACAGTGTGGGCCCTCTCCAAAAGCTATCGGGAGAAGTGGCTACCCTGGGTTTGGAGAAGACTGTGGTTCTTAATGACTTGTCTGCCTCAGTCTTCTCCGGCAAATGCTCTGACCACACCACCCAAGTCTTGGAAGGCAGACGCAGGGACAGTGAGAATAAAGACCTTGGGCCCACTGTAGGAGAGGATCTGGTTTGAAACCATCTTAGTAACCCGAACACGTACAAGTCCATGGGACCTGATGAAATCCATCTGCAGGTCCTGAAGGAGATGGCAAATGAAGTTGCTAAGCCACTGTCCATCAGATTTGAAAAATCATGGCAGTCAGGTGAAGTTCCTGACGACTGGAAAAGGGAAATATAACCCCCATTTTCAAGAAGGGGAAAATGGATGAGCCAGGGAAGTACAGACCAGTCAGCCTCACCTCTGTGCCTGGCAAAATCTTGGAGCAGATTCTCCTGGAAGGCATGCTAAGGCACATGAAAAACAACAAGGTGGTTGGTGACATGCCTTCACTAAGGGGAAATCCTGTCTAACCAATCTGGTGGCCTTTTATGCTGGAGCTATGGAACTGATGGACAGTGGTAGAGCAGCTGACATTATCTATCTGGACTTGTGCAAAGTGTTTGACACTGTCTCACATGACATCCTTCTCTCTAAGCTGGAGAGACATCAATTTGATAGATGGACCACTTAGTGGATAAAGAACTGCCTGGATGGCCACACACACAGAGTTGTGCTCAATGGCTCAATGTCCAGCTGGAGACCAGTAACGAGGGGTGTCCCTCAGGGATCAGTGTCGGGACTGGTCTTGTTCAATATCTTTGTTGGTGACATGGACAGTGGGATTGAGTGTGCCCTCAGCAAGTCTGCCGATGACATCAAGCTGTGTGGTTCGATTGATACACTGGAGGGAAAGAATGCCATCCAGAGGGACCTTGACACGCTTGTGAGGTGGGTAGATGCCAGCCTTATGAAGTTTAACCATGCCAAGTGCAAGGTCCTGCAACTGGGTTGGAGCAATCCCAGGCAAAGCTACAGGTTGGGCAGAGAAGGGATTCAGAGCAGCCCTGTGGAGAAGGACCTGGGGGTGTTGGTCGATGAGAAAATGAACATGAGTCTGCTTCAGTGTGCCCTCACAGCCCAGAAAGCCAACCGTATCCTGGGCTACATCAAAAGGAGTGTGACCAGCAGGTTGAAGGAGATGATCCTGCCCCTCTGCTCTCGTGAGACCTCACTTGGAATATTGTGTGCAGTTCTGGTGTCTTCAACAAAAAAAGGGACATGGAACTGTTGGAAAAAGTCCAGAAGAGGGCCATGAGGATGATTAGGGGGCCGGAGCACCTCCTGTACACAGTGGCGCTGGAACTTGATGATTTTAAGGTCCTTTCCAACCCTAACTATTCCCTGATTGTATGATTCCAATTATAAAGCTGAAACATCTCAGGCTCCTGATGACCTTATGAAAACTGTGTTCTGTTCCCCTAGGTTACAATATGGTCTGGAAGAGCTGGCGTGACACTCCAAGTAATAAAAGAGAGAAAAGGGAGATAAGATGCTTACAGCAGTTTCTGGGAGGTAAAAGGGCACAGGAATCATTTGGTTACTGCTTAATTTTACATAGAAAACAGCAGACGGCTGACACCTATGAGGAGATTACCTATGTTATATAGATATAAAAGATGCAAATACTTGCCACTAAATATCTACCAGACCTGCCTGGAGGAGAAAACTACCTCATATCTACTGATTAATCCATAGGATTAAGAGATGAGGAAAGATGCACTGGAGAAAGCTCAAAAGGAACCAGACAGACTTGCTTACAAGTCTTCTAGAGATGAAAAGGTTGATAGACCAGAAAGTTTGGACAGTGACTTCCACTGGTAAGGAGAAATGCTAGGCCAGACTCATCCTCCATGTACACCCACACCTTTTCTGAAGACAGAAAGTGCTGAAACTCGAGAAGTCAGAAAAGGGTTTACCTACTGTCTGCCTTCATTGAAACTGTAGCCAGAAGATATTTCCTTTCTTAGCTTGCTTCTCCGAGGTGAGTGCTGGTAAAGCAGTTCAGGAAAAAGAAATGAGGATAGGGAAATGAGAGATGCATATACACATGGATGGCATTGCAAGGCTACAGGTATCTTCATTCAAAGGGAGAAAACTACGTATGTTTTTTGGTAGGAACAGTTAGAAAACCAAAAGAAGTATCTTCAAAGTCCCTAATGAAGAAAAGATTTGTTATTACAAATCAATTCTCAAACTCAAAATGCTAAGTCTACTTTCTCCAATCTACAATGTAATAGTGTGGGGTGACAAAGTTCTTGAGTAATCTAAGACAGAAAGAACCATGTTAAAGTTAGTGTAAAAGAAGAACTTGTAATTCATAATGCTTATTTTTTGCCAAGTTAAAAATATCTTGTATTATACATGAAGTAGGATACAAGTCATTCTGACATCGGCCGATAGATTACTGCAAACTCTAAGAACTAATCTAACAATTTCACTTATTGGTAAAAAGCCTGAATTTTAGATTAATTGAATCAGTATTTATGAGTTTATCATGAATAGATACTGCATTTTTAAAAGAGAAGTAAAGTAACTCATTGTGGCTAAAACTGCTCAACACATGTGCATGCATATCTCCACCTATTTGCAGGCATATAATTATGCACCTGTATGTATACAGGTAATACATTTTAAAATTTTAAGACACAGAGACAGTCCTAAGTCATAGACCTCTAAATTATACGCTGTGTTTAGTCTGTGTCTTAACATCACTAGCAGCAGCTCTGTTCAAACATGGGATTATGTTCAAAAAATTCCAAAACAGCAAACCCCAAACCAAACAACTAACCCCCCCCAAACAATATTAGGAAAAAAACCAACAAAATGCAAACAAAAAACTTCCCCTCCCCCGCCTCAACAACTTAAAAAAAAAATTTTCTAGAGACTGATTGTGGACAAGCTATACCAACTTCAGATACCAGAGAGGAAGTACTTCTGCATGTCACTAGCCAGGTCTGTAACCTAGTTTCTCAGAATCCTACTGACTTGCCTAAATTTTTGCTTTTTTTTTCACTGCAAAGGGGGCAAACACTTTTCAGTGTAATAGAGGACACTCATTTCCCATTGGGTTAAGATGCATTGGCATAATATCTAACATTTTTATGAGCAGAAAATTCACTCAAAATACAGATCACTTCAGCTTTTTCTTTCTATCTCAGGCATAATCATTTTCATGTTTAAAGAATTGAGAAACTAATCCTGTAAAATTGGGGCTTTTCTTTTTAGTATTATCAATTATCTAGGCTATTTTTTATTTAAAAGTATCAAAGATACAGAAAAAAAAATAGAAGTAAAAGTTAGAAAACATGTACAATGGCTTATGCACAGTTTCATCCATCTAAAGCAAGTCTGATAGTTCTGAACTCATACAGTTTGAACACATCTTCATGTAAGCATTCTGTGTATGTCATAAACAAAGTAAGGTAATAGCATACAGTTACCAAATTACTTTATAGGACCCTGAATCTTGCTAGCATAGAACGACAAAACAATCTTTTCCCATACAGGCTAGGTGAGAAACTAAAATCTATCCTATACAGGATAGAAAGACAAGACAAAGTTTTACTAATGTTCACTCATTTCTTTCTTTTTCTTAGTCAATACAATGGAAAATAATTTTAACTCCTCTATGACAGGTGTTTCACGTTTCCTTACAAGGCATTCTTTAAATTTTTTAAATTAACATAATTAAAATTGTTTTGGAAAATGTAATGAACTGTGGAATACTAGACCAATAATGCCTTGCAAATATATTTTGTGTTGCCTGTAGATTTTGAAAGAAGTCAGTGTAAAAGAGGCAAAAAGATGTCAAAAATAATATAATAGGAAATATTAGAAAACATCCCAAGTAAAAAATATCTGTAATTTCAAGCTCTTGAATCTTACAGGTAAGATTTTAAAGTACCTAATACAGGGTCTAAAAAACCCAATTAACATTCTTGGGTTTATTTTATATACATGAAAGTAGGAAACATTGAATCTGTGATTTTTAGTAATGCTGAAGATTTACAAAGTGGTTCATAATTTAAGATTAAAATTCATTGATCTTTGACTAAATCCTAGAAGTGTATTATCACCTTATACAGTAAAGAAAAGTTTATAAAAAACACATTTGAGTGTGGCACTGAAACTTATAAAACACTGACTAGAAGAACTGCGGAGGAATATGGAACATGTAAGTACAAGGAAAAAGAGGATCAGCAAATTACTAAAGGGTAAAATAACATTCTCTTAAAGAACATGTTATGCTGACCCCTTGCAGCCTAAAAGTTTTTTAAGATTTCTAAGGAGCTGCTGAGACTCTCTATTCCCACACAAAAACTCACTTGTTTGATGCGGTCGGGATTAACAGTGGTCTGAGGCTGTAGAATGCTGACAGGCTCTGTCTTGGCCACATTTTGAGGCATTTCTCGAATCTTCTCTGCAATGAAGCCATGAACCGCATTTAGTGCTTCAACTGTTCCCTGGATCAGACATACCCGCTCTGTAGTACCTGCAAATATCAAAAGTTGATCTTAATAATGTCGATCTTTCAAGATCCCAAAAACTGCTTTAATGATAGCACAAAGATGGCACTCAAAATTGCAAAACCAACTAGCAATACCTCCATAAATACACAAATGAGAGATTTCCAAAAGATAACATACATATGATCTGAAGATATTTTAAACAACTCTTATTTGCGCAGATCCTACAAAAACGTAACTTTCCAAGCAATATGGATAATGTAAGTTAGACCTAAACAAACAAAAAAACCTCCCACCAAAACTCCCAACATTAGATTCTGTTGGAAATATTAGCAAATACCATGAGTTAAACCGTGTTAATTTTGTATACTACGTTATAGAATTTGCAGTTCTATGCAGACTGCCAACAAACATTAAATAACCATCATAGCTTTAGTTATAGTTCTTCAGAAAAGCTGCACAAAATCACAGGCATTACGCATGGATTAGAGAAATGTACCAGGGAGGTAAGCGCCCCTGTAAAAGTCCCTTCCTATCAAGTTTACATCTTTAGTAACATCTACTGTTATTAACTCAAGATATACTCCTTACAACACTCCAACACAGTCTTTAACAGAGAATGGTAAAGTAACATTAGTCATCTGTAAGAAAAAATTGGTTTTTATTAGTAAATATTTTTCATCTGCATCTGTGGATGATTTCTAAAGATTAAATATTTTATTACCTAAGGATGAAACAGCAGACTAAGAGCCCTGCCTACTCATTAACTTAATGTAGTCATGTACACTTAGAATCTTCCAAAAACTTTTTCTTAAGAAAGAGTATCAGGCAATCCTAAAATTCAATTTTGTGTAAGAAGCTTTACAGCAAAACTGACAGAATGAGAAACAAACATTTTTTCTCTATTAAAATATGTTATTTTAAGAATTAAAAATAGGATTAAAACATGTCAATCTATTTCAAAAGCTGGTAGGTTAATAATCCAGTCATCCTTGAGGTAACATTTAAAGTTAAAAGGGTTATATTCTTAAAATGAGTTATACAAGTATCAACCAAATACATGTTTCCAACAGCAAGATTTTTAAAATTTTTATTTGGCCCCTTTATAGTGTCTTTTCAACAACTGAAAAAAGGGAGTTTGCCGTAAGTTTACACCTCCACAGGAAGTGAAACTTGGTTCCTAGACAAAGCTTTCTTAATGCCTTTTTTTTTTTAATTTCCCTTACTTGGCTTCCTCCCCCTTTTGCAAACAACTCCTGCGGTTTCTGTGCAAAGCAATCCAGCTCTAAGAAAATGCTCTAGGGAGTCTTTACGCTGTAGTATTAATTGTCTCCTAAATGATGAGATGTGATGTGGATTGATCAATCCAGCTAATGCAAGTGTTCTCTAGGTCAGCAGACAACACACCGAAAACAAAACACAG
The DNA here is from genome assembly GCA_017639245.1 of Myiopsitta monachus. NCBI lineage: Eukaryota > Metazoa > Chordata > Aves > Psittaciformes > Psittacidae > Myiopsitta > Myiopsitta monachus. Next base: position 27,051,664 of record CM029924.1, read on the forward strand.
ATCAAGTTACTTCCCAGCTACCAGAGTCTAAAACAGAAAGCACTTTACAGGGATGACTACTGTCAAAACTGATAAAAAGAAAACAGTCGATGTTAAATACGAATTTCATTAGACTTGACACTAAGTGACTAAAGCGTATTCTAGAATCTATGTGATTTTACAAGGTGCAATATAACAAAAATATGCTTTATGTCTTACTATGGACCAAACATACTACATTTTAGTCTGTCTAAACCAGGATGCCCTAAACTGAAATCATTGTTCCATGAAGATACGCAACTGTGCAAAAGCACATTTCACGCAGAGTAAAATGCAGTTTTAAATGATGATATGCAGCACCTTTTCTTCAAGGGTTAGATAAACAAGAAAAAAAAAAGTGGAGAAACCATATACATGTACAGTTGGAAACTGCTTTAATCTTCTGAAGTAATGTTGTATTACTTCACACAACTCTAACAGCTTTTCACTCAGATAACAGAGTACAGTCATTTAAAAGAGTCACACAAAAGGAAAACTGCCAGTTGTATGACCAACCTGTATAAAAAAAGTAAGCCTATGAATCACTAAAGTTGGTGAAATTTGTTGTTTTAAAAGCTTTAAGGCTCCACCAGTGTCTATAGTAAACTGCCAGATTATTTATCATGTTCAGTTGTTTTAACAGCTGCATTCACTCTACAAATTTCTGTGAACAAAAGCTCAGCCATCTATATGCACACTTTTGTTATATGATTTTGATTTTCAAACTAGAATATATAAAATTATGAGAATGCATTATAATAATCAATGCCTTTGGGGGGGAGGGGGTAACACTGCCAGTATAAAATGATTGTATTTTTTAAATTATTTACAATTCAAATCAGAAATTAGGATCATTGCACATCGATTAATGATTGATTAGGTGCATTGTACATTGTCTTCTACATGATAATTTTGCTACAGAAAATGACCAGATGTGGAGTATGTGAGCATAATCCCTGTACATTCAAAAAACCCAGTTAAAATATTTTTACGTATGTTTGATAATACAAAATCCCATGACAGAAGTTTGCATGCGGTCACACAATAGAAAAACAACTATCTCAACACATTATGATGATGTTGCTACAGTAATTTCATGTTAACTTTTTCTAAGGAGTCCAAATAAATTGCTCAGTATTTGTATGTGGTATAATTTTCAGCAAGAAAAATGTGGTTTCTCTCCTCTTTCATCAGAATTAAAAATTAATTTGTATTTGTGTTTTAACTTTTCCTTACCAAATAAAAGAGGCAGAATATAACTGTGCAAAAAAATCTATCTGTACTGCTCACCAAAACAAGATTTTTAAAACCAATAAAGAAAAAAAGAAATCTTGATCAGTTGTGTGGTTTTTTGTTTGTTTGTTTTGGTTTTTAAGGATTTTTTTTCAAACTAGTTTTTTCCTATAGAAATAGATATGCCATTACATAAAATACTCTTTTTTTGCAGTCCCTTGGAGGGTGAGGAGGGACAGGGAGGGATATGAAATCATTAGCAGCCATCAACAATTTGAAAGTAATAAAAACTTGTTTTGAAGCCTAATAAGTTAGCTATACCTAAACACTTAACAGCTTGCAATAACTTCATTTTAATAATTCATTTTTCCTTCCATCTCCTTTAACTACCTAAAACTTAACTTCTGTCAAATATCCTTGGCAACTGCATCACACTATCAAGAACTTCAAAACAACAGACCAGAAGCTTTTAAAACAACCATTAGAATAAATGCTAGAAGATGCAACAGGATAAAGGATGCTAATGCTTCCAATGTTTTTCTTTCTGTATTTAATAGGTATACATTTATATATAGTTACCATTAAACTTTTAAGTGTTTGCTTAAAGACTAATTCAATGTGTAAGAGTTCTATTGTATTCACAGAAACACTCATTAAATGTCAAGTATGTATCTGTATTTTATGAATCTTAGTTGTGAATTCTGGGGAACCCTCTGTACCTTTCAGAAAGGACTGCCTAGCATTTATATGACTATATACTTTTCATTGGGCTTTCACATCAATTTTAAAGAGCATTTGAAAACCTAAAAAGCACAATGCATTACCAGCCCAGGTTAGTCCCAATACATCCAGCTAATTAAATTTCCTTATATTTTTCCAGAATACCATGCCAATTTCTTTGACACTGAAAGGGAAAACCTGACAGAGGAGCCAAAGCTAAAATCTTAAAATAAATGAAAGGCTGCACTACAATCTCTCATCAGCTGCTCTGCATTCAGCTTTTCATTTGACAACTCACAGTACAGCAGTCTACTAACCATAATGTCCTATATATTTATTTTTGTGATCAAATGTCTTTTAGAGTGGTATTCTGTATAACACTGTCACCAACTGCTTCAGCCTAAAACTGATCTTGCAAAAGCTCTCAGTAACACAGGACTGCGTGTTAACACCACGACAAAATGCACACAACCTTAAACAGAAAGACATCAAGAACATCCCCTGTATGTGCAGTCGCACAGAGATCACAAGACAGTTTTCTCCTTCAGTCCTTATCTTCCCCGTTCTTTAACCTTTGTTTCTTGAAACAGAATTAAGTGGTCTTAATATGGAACCTCTACTCATATTCATCACAGATAGAAAGATGTCTCTCTCTTAAAACAAAACCTGATGATCTAATAGATTTCCCAAACTGAAAGGGGAGCAAGGGCTGGTAGGAATTCTAAAGCACTGATGTTCTGCATTTGTTTTTATCCAGGCAAAATAATTTTGGACTGTTTGCACAGAAAACTCATAGAAGCAGGGAGTAAAACTTAACTTTTTCCAATTAAACCAGCATTTTTAATAGCAATTAAAATGGCTGAATAGAAGTAGAAAATAGTGAAGGGAATCTGTGAAAGACAGTATCTCCCTGTAAGAATTTATTGATATCTCTGTTAGAAAACCAGGATATCTTTGACTTTGATTTTAAATTTCCTGATGACTAACTGGATGCATTTAGCTACATTCTTCTTTCAGAGAGAAATGAACTGTTCCCTTTAAAGTTTCATACGCAATTACACGTGAAATTCTAACTATTACTGTTTTCTGCAGCTACATTATACTTCACGAGTCAAGCATCTAATAAAAGCAGAAAGTTAGAATAAGTGGTCTATTTCTTGACACATGTTAACAGATGTGATGATTAACAAGCACGTGCATCCATGCATGTGACTTGCTGAAATCTGAAAATACACATTAGAACTTGGGGTCCTCTAACATCAGCCCTCAAGCATTTTCTGATCAGGTGTTCACAGGAAGCCTTACTAGCTGTAGCAGAAGAAACTGACTGCTGAACTCATATTGTAACACATCTTTTAGGCATCCCATACAGACAGCAATGCACATATATGTGCATATATATACATATTCATACCCACATAAATTCCAATTTGTTTTACTTTAATTGAATATGTGACTTTCATTAGAATTCATGTATCATATTGAATCAAGTTTAAAAATTTCTGAAAAATGTGTGAACTGCATGAGTTCCCAGAGTTTTATGAAAACTTCAAGTTTACAATCCATTGTGCTCTGCTCACAAGAGTGAACTACTTGAATCCAGGTTTAACATAGTTATGAGTCTGAAGAAACTGATTATTCTCATGTGAGAGAGAAACCTAGAAAATTAAATTGATTTAAATAAAAGGAAAAAAAACCCAACACTTGTTATTGAAGGCTTAGAACAGATGATGAATCATCTTATAAAGCAAACAATCAGTTGAATATAAACCACTTTGTTGGGTATCAGCTAAGGATTTGATGATTTCCCCAAAATTATATAAAGGGAAATGAGGAATTAATGATTATTATTATGCTGTTATGTGTAAGGCAGGAAACAAGGTTTATAACTAGTTTTCTTTGTTTAAAAATTATTTATAACCCCCCTGTAGATTCTGCTGCAAAAGCTGGTAGATTTCCCCATAACCAAAGGCAAAGGCCAAAGACTTCGTCTTGCTATGGTTTTATGAAGGAGTTTACTTAGATAAGAACTATTCAGAGAGAAAGTGTGTGCGTGTAAATCAGTAACAAAGGGCTGCAACTGGAAGCGAGTGCCACCTAATTATGCTTTGGGAAAGCATGTTTCTGGAAAATAAAGCCCTAGAACTAACCAAGACCTCAAACCATGGACAGTTCATTTGGGGAAATGGTTGTCTTCATAAATTATTTGTAAAATGATCTATAACAAACAACTATTTAAACAAAGAAAATTAAAACCCACCTGATTCCATCGTAAGATTAACATCTAACTGTCAAAGCAGTTAGAAAGGGATCAAGAAGAATTTTTACATTTTGCTGCTATTAAATTGTATGTCAGAGAACTTCTCTAAAATAGTACTTGGGGAAACAATGCCCTATCAATTTTCCCTTCTATCTCTCAAATTGTTCAATAAATAGGCTAAAACTGTCATCTTCTTCAGTTTCGTTAAGCTGGAAAGTGAACACATTACCTGTGTCTGTCCTCAAGAATAAAATAATGAAAACTCCCCCTCAAAACTATGATAATAACAAATACAGAATTTAAACAAAATACACTTATCTTAATAATTTAATTGCTACTTAAATGTTACTATTCTTCCCCATCAGTGAACAGTAAACATCTAAGTAAGTAAATAAAACATATCAATAGAAATCTAATACCCAAGTTTGATGAAAATGTGAACGTCTCTGAGAATCAAAAGTTGTCAAAATCATTAAAAACCAAGCACACATGATACTACCAAAAGACCAAATCTGGAGGAAAAAAAAAAAGAGAGCTGACCTTATTTTTGGAAGAGGACCATAGAATAGAAAGAGAAAAGTTGCATGTGATTTTCAATATATCTGGACTGAATTGTCCTATCAACAAAAGCACTGAAGAATATTTTTCATGTAATATTCAGTTGGCAATTACAGCTTTTTAGGATATGCTACAGTAATATGAACCTTCGTTAATAGTCCCTCCTACACATACAATTACCAAAGGAAAAAAAAAACACTTATTTAAACAGAAAATATACTTTGAGAAATTGTAGGAACTGATACATTTTATAACTTAGAGTGATAACACTTCAAATCACCAAGGGAGCTTTTCTTTTCAAAAGTATTTCTCAAGTTCCATAGTTTAAAAGTCTGTGAACAGCTTTGGAAAATCCTCCTGGATTGCTCAAGAAATGAAATCACCTAATATATTCCTTACTATGTGTTTTTTTTTGGAGGAAAACAATAGCATACTTCAGGTAAATGAACCATACCCAAGGTTCAGATTAGAGAGTCTATTAAAATATTTATAACTAGATTTTTTTTATATATATTGCAAGTAACCACTGACAGTGATAATGGAAACATGAATTTTCACAAGTATGGCTATTACTACTGAATGTTTTTTAATTTAAAACATGATCATGCAAGAAATTATCTATAGTGTTCACTTTGTACACTAGAGACAAACATCATTTTAGGTAGGGTTAAAATGTATATAGGTACACTATAGCAATTGTACCATAAGAATTATTATACATCCCAGTCCAGAAATATAAGGAAAGAGACAAGGATGCATACACCTTATGTTTTAAGAACAGCAAGAATACTGGCATGTCAAAATCAGGATGACATTTTGATGCAGTTATATAACACAGATACAGAATGGGCACTTAGAAACACACGTGCACAAAGACGCTCTTCTTTTTTGTATTTTACTCCTCTGTGTTCCTCTCTAAATCTTAGTCCAAATCCATATTCTGCTTATATCAACTTTTAGCTGCTGTATGCTTAATTAGATCTACTGCTTTCCAGCAGTGGACTTCTAGTTTAGGGCTTATATGGAAAGTAGGTTGGAAGAGTTCGTGACTACTGCCCAGGCGTTAAGTATACCACAGTTATTCTGCCTTTCTGGATCCTTCCTGACTTCCAGACTGGAATCCTTTTAGAGCATGTCCTTTGGTTCTTCAATGAATGGCATTTACACCCCTCTAAATGTAGCTTTCTAAAATTTATGCATTGAGTCCAAGGTAACTGTTTAAGAAAGACAGGGACGTCCAAGAACAACACAGAACATCTATCTTTGGATGGAATCAGCCCACAAAGTTACAAAGCTTTCACCCTTAACTATACAGAGTATAGTATAGGCTCCTCGAAGGCTCACTATATACACATACGCACATAACATAATATTGTTTTCCAGAGAAAGCTACAATGTAAATGTTGGATTAATCTTAATATTAAAGCTAAAATTATTACTATTAATACTACATAACAACATTAAAAGCATTGCATGGGTGTACGAATAAGGCAGTATGTCAAATGATCTTGATGCAGTAAGAGTTAAACTGAAAATGTCAGTAAAAAGTGATATATCCCCCCAAAAGAAAATGCCAGAATTATTTCCATCAACCAGAAGATTTATATAAATTTACAAAAATTTTGTCATACAGAAGTCCACAATGAAAGAAGAAAAAATATTACCTAGGCAGAATTTTCTAAATAGAACTTTTTAATAACTTTTTGCACTGGATGACAGCTAGCTTTTATTTTTATAGCCAACACAGTTACATATTCCTAAGCCCTCAAAAATTCTCACTTCACAGATATTTGCTGAACTATTTTCATTCTTGCACAAAATCACCTTTAGAATAGTAAAGGTAGATATAACAGCCTTGGCAAGTTCAGTAGCAATGAGCTAAAGATCCTGCTGAATCCCTTTTTTACATGTTCTAAAAAGCTCAAGGAAGATTAAAAAAAAGAAAAAAATGAAAACAGAAAAGAGAGGGTTAGGAACATTGTCTTTTTCTTTACTTTCTGTACCCTTTCAGCATCAGAAAGAGAAGCGAACAAAAGACTTCCTATCAGTATTATGGCCATTACAGACCGGAGCCCTTTCTGTAGGCCACTCATTTTACAAGTATTTTCAACTATTCAAAAGAATAATGTCACAATTCATTGTTTATACAAATGCTACCACATTTCAATGTTTATATTATTGGTTTTAAGGAAATCTGGGCAGCTATCTCATTTAAATTCACTGATAAAGAACAGGGCTTAAGTACAGGGTTTTTTCCTCTGCTTTAGAAGCATTCCTGCTTATAAACTGAATGGTGTCAGTATTCATCTGGAATAAACAGTCAAAATGTTAACAGTCACAATCTCATCATCATATCCTTAATTCTATGGATACTGCTACTGAATCTTTGATATTTCACAGACAGTAAGTCTCCAACATAAATCTGACAGTGAGATAAAAACCTGGACTGAACATACTACTAACCTACTGAATATATTATTTGGTTTCATTCTCCACATTTCTGTTCAGTATTAAGCAGAAAAATGTAAGCCAATATGCCACTGTATTATTCTAGATGGACTAACAAGTAATAGATGGAATTACAAGTAATGTATTTTCTTGCATTACATCAAATGTGTAAGCCTATTTAAAGACTATCTGGAACTTTTGCTTTTTTGCACCCCTAGTCCTGGGTTGTTGTTGTTTTTGTTTTGTGGTTTTTTTGTTTGTTTTTTTTTTTTTTTGTGTTTTTTGTGTTTTTTGTTTGTTTGTTTGTTTGTTTTCAAGATAGAAATCCAGTAAATCCCTTTTAAAGATTTAAATAAACTTTTCTGACCTGTCCAAGCTTAAGATTTTCCATATGTTCTAACACAGAAATCTTTTAATATCCTTAAATGCGCTATTATTTGCCTAGCAGACACGTGTTAATCTTCCAGTATACTTAATCAGACAGATCCCAATAAACTAAAGAATGATAATTCTAATGTGAATTCATACACAGTACCGTCTCTGATGAGACTGCCAGGTTACTAAAAGTTTATAATAATAAAAGTCACATTAAAACAGGATGATCAGATCTCATTACACACTGATGTTGTGATTAAAAAAAAAAATCCCTGAAAGACGAAGAAAAAATTTACTTTCACTTCACAGATAATATTACAACAATGTGAGCTGAAGTCATGTATACCCAAACGCACATGCAACATGTGTAAACCAAGATGAAATAAACACACTTGAAATGTAACTACTGTACAATTTCTTAAAGAATAACCCACCCCCCCCACCCCCCCGTTAAACCATAAGCTAAACATCATGCACAGAAAACATCAGGAATCAGTGTGAAAGAGGACTGCATCTGAGATGACTCCAGGGCAGCAGCTTTTCCACTGCTGCTCTTCCAGAGAGCTTCCCCATGGGCTGGAATTTGTAATGAATCTGTGCAAGTTGCTAATGCTCAGATACTCCTCCATGGTCCTGCTGTGCAGTAATAAGTTCACAGAATTGAGAACCTCACAAGTTTTCCTCCTGAACAGGCCAAGGAGAAAAGACAAATTCACCTCTAAAAATTACATTCACTACTGGTGCAAATACCCATGAAGTTGTCTCTTTTCTCTGTTTGCCTGAGAGCTTATCTTTATGCAATGGCCGCAGAATTATAAATGAAGAATGTGAGCTTCATGAACAGAACCTACTCTCTGCTGATTACCTGTACAAATTCTTTACCAGGAATGGCCCAGCTTTCTACAATCTTAAGTAGATTAGTAATCTTTCATTCCTGAGCACTAAATCAGCGATGCTCATACAGCTGCTCTATTTCAGGAGCAGGGGAGCAATGCAGGTACATGTGTTGGGAACGGAGAGGAAGGAGGGTGCAGTAGCTATTCCACTCCTCCTCTCCAACTGCAGAACTTCTTCCTTGCTGTAGGGAGGAGGTGGAGCCCAGTTACTCTGCTGAAGGAACAGACAAATACCAATACCATTCCAATCCTCATGTACCACTTGGTATTACACTTCGTCACAGGATTCGCCTTAGGGATAGGTGCTCCCACAGTGAGATAACACTAGCCAGCAATTAAAGAGCATTTACACTCCCCAAGCCTTATGATCCCAAAATAATAGCATCAGAGTGGGCAGGAGTCCTCTAATACGCATTTTTAACATTATTGTGACAAATTCAGACAGTATCATCAATCCAGATGAAACGTAATTTTTAATGTGCATTAACATTCCAAGTTAACCTAAGGTAGGAATGTATGTTAAGATGAATGTAAGCGTGAAATGCTCTGAAGGATTTAAATGCCTGAGAAGGAGACAGCCTAACAGCCCCCTGCCCCTTCTCTTTTTCCCCAATATCACTACCATCAATAAAGATAACGCCCTCAAAACTTAGTTATTAAAATGTAGTACTTGGGGAGTCTTTGAGATTTCTTGTTTCACTATTCACTAGCCATTTTCTCAATTTCCTTTTTGGCAAAATAAAACTTATCTTTGGATTTTGGAGTTAGGACCTACAAAATCTGTGCAAAAGTACAGAATGATAGCTTGCTAAGGAAATGTTACTTAAAAGCTAACAAGGAGTGTTATCAAGGAAACACTTGAAGTTTCAGTAAACAGAGAAAATACTAGCTAAACACAGTGGAATTTTCATGTGAGAAGTGGACTGAAATCAACTGCATGGGAATATTAATTTTAAAATTTGTACATCCAAAGCATTGGTAGTTGAAACTTTCAGTAACTCCTAACAAACACTGCTTGACATCAAAGGAGTTAAGCTACTTTAAATATAGGTTGAGAGAAATTATGTCTAACAGGACAATAGAATGGGAACAACAAAAGTTGAGTAAAAGTCAGGAGAAGAACCAGCACCATTTAAATAATTTGCACAGGCAGGATACCTATTAGTAACATATTTTGATCACTTCAATCTAGACATAGTCAAAATAATTACCCCGCAAATAAATACTGCTCAAGTTTCTAAATGAAGAAAATTTAGTCAGAGAATTGATAGTATAGGCATATCCATATTTTATGTCTTTTTTTGAAATGGGTTTGATAGGTTTTTTGACAACCTGATCTAGTTGAAGATGAACCCGGTCACTGCAGGAGGGTTCCAATAGATGACCTTTGAAGGTCCCTTCCAACTCAAACTATTCTATGATACTATGTTTCTGGAAGTAGGTAAATGCACAGTACATTAAAAAACAGCCCTCTAAAATGAAACAGATTCAGCTACAGACAATTATAAATAAAGAATTGTGTACTACTGTGAAATGAAAGCCTAGCAAGAAACATTTATTTATTCTAGTCTAGGAATAAAAAAATTGCAGTACATAGTTTCTAATCATGGACAGAAACAGCATAAACAAAGTGAAAATTGGCCACAGATATCTTTCATTGATCCAGATCCTGTTTCACAACTATACACAATACTACTCTTTTCTGAAACTTTAGCTTGTACCTACTTAGAACAAGTAGCCAACTGAACAAAGCTTCAAAATTAACAGTATATCCTCTTCACAGCTTAGAGGCTGTAAGGTGACTGCTTCCAAAGCTGTTATTGACCAAATATATCAGAACTATGTCAGGTTTTAAAATCTACCTGCTTTCCTCTAAATCTGATTTTACATTTCTCTTGGCAAAATCAATAAACCAGTCTGAAAATAAGAGTGAAATTCCTATTCATTCTGAATTTTAACACTAAATAAACAAGGAACATTTTATAAGGTACATAACAACTTTATAACAGACTAATACATCCTAAAGTGAGAAAAAAACAGATGCAGCACAATCTTTATTCTTTGATCGTTCATGAGATTTGCACTGCCAAGCAAATAACTTTTGCCCATTTGAAAAAGAACTTTCCAGTCTCCTTAGATTTCTTAATCTCACAGACAACCAATCTGAACCATAGATTGTTTATTCCTGCACAATACAAAAAAAAAAGACTTTTTTCTTTTGTTTAATTCCCACTCCTGAGAAAAAACAAGATCAGAATAATGACAAAAATAACATCAAAACCTCCAAGTAATTTCATGAAACTAGAATTAATAAAGCCTATTTCCCTACAGATTTGCATCTTTGCATCTAAGGTAAGAAGACGCAGGCTCTGACTGAAGCTTTCCCCATAGCTGTTTATTTTCTGGAGACAACAAATACAGGCTTTTCTGGAGGCCTCCACAGCATCATTCTTCAGTCCACAAATAGTTATCTTCATACAGCATTTCAGAATTTAATTATGCAAGAGATGTTGACCTCTGTCAAACGTGGATCATGTTAGTAAAGGATTCAACATTGTTTCACAGAAACCTCAGGCAAGGTAGTGCTGAGGCTGCTCAAATGAAGCGTCTTGCTCAAAATCCTCTGAAAACAGTGGTCTATTCAGAAGCAATGGTATATGCATATACTAATAAAAATCAAAATTCAACTATTATGCTTCTGTTAATTTAGGCTTTTTGTACGTTTTTGATAAACTAGGACAATTCATTATGAACTTGCCTTTCAACTGAACATAAAACCCCTTCTTACGGTCACAAATGGAGCCCTCAGAAACATAATTATGAAACAAATCAAACGTCTTTAAAGAGACTTTTGCAACTCCTTCTAACTCCTCCCTAAGGCTAGCTCCTGAGTTGAACTTTTTGACTAGTAAACAAACAGTGAGTGACTAAAAGCACTGTGTTAAGTGTAAAAATATGGATATTTACTTGTATAAAAAAACCCAAAAAAACATTTTCTGATTAACATGCACTGAATTTGCATTTCCTGCTCAAAATACAGAGGAATTTTGAGTGCCATAACTCCTACGTTCTGATACCAAGATCACTCTGAATTACACTAATGACAGTTATATTCTGAGATTAACTATGAGACCATGATCGCCACCCCCCCATTTTTCACAGCTTTTTGTACTACTCCTAAGAAAACACACTGCAGACTGTAGAGTTCTAGATATTAAACTATTGAAATGATTAAAAAAAATAGCAAGAAATAACAAAGGTGTTTATACATGTACAAAGGAAATGAGTAAATGCAGTTTATAAGTCAATGCCAAACTGAACACAAAAAGAGAAAAAACAGTTTAAACAACGAGACAATTACTAAGTTGTGAAAAATACAAATGAGGTAACAAATACATTTTCATCTAAACATTAAGTTTTAAAATTAAAAATAAGCATAAATATACCACATTATTCTGCTGATTATTGTAAGACTTGTTATTTTGTACTAAATTTTTACAGTGGTTTTCACTGAAGCATTTGGTGTAAGGCTGTATTTTTTTTGCCTTACTAATCATGAATATTACATGGACGGTACTCAGAACATAAGCCTTTATATTTCTACATTTCTTGCTACAGTGCTATGGAATTCAAAACCTGTGGGACTTAGGGACTTGACTTTAAGCCTGTGGCAATGAAGATGCAGCTGTTCATTTATAAGCAACCATCATAGCTACATAAGTTATAAAATTAAATTTGAAAATCCACTTTCCTAAACTTTTTAAATGATTAAATTATAATAGAATCAGTGCTACGTTTTATTAGAAATATTTCTACTCATTAACTTTCTTCCAAGTTTAAAATCAAACCAAACCAATTTCACATAGCATTCGACCTGAGTTCACACCAGGTTAGCATTGCAGATTAAGTATCAGTATTTGATTATTATTGTAATGTTTGCTCCTCACATACATAATTAGAATATATCATCAACCATGACCCAGTCAAGAGTTGTTTGAGCTTGGAATTACAAATTTTATTCTACATAGGCTCAGGTGCAACTCAACACTGCTATCAGAACTCATTTATATGAAACTCCTATCAGTGAATCAAACCAGAATTATAAAGTGATGTTACTTGCTGGTATTGTAGAAATACCTAAACAAAGCAAGCAGATGTGATCCGCATATAAAATCCACAGATCATATCTCTGTTGACATCTACAGATAACAACATATGAAATGTATGTTTTCACTGGTATGAAGGGACAGCTGCATACCTGTGCTACAAGTTACTTTTTAAATTGGATATTCTATTTTATAGGATTAGGACAGTAGCTACGGTGTAAAGGGTGAATATGACAGAGTCCAGAAATCCTTGGAAATAGTGACAAAGCTGAACTGAAGCTGAAGTCCAAAGTTCTGCTGTGTCAAGATGACAAGGTGATACCAATGAAAGTAATATTTTCAGATGGATGACAGAAACATGATCACATTACCATGGTGCTCTTTCTTGGTAATAACAGACAGTTCCCTTATGTGCATAGGAGCTGGATTTTAATTCCTAGTAGTTCCTTAGTATTTTGTCTTGAGTAGAAGACATACCAAAGAAAAGTTTCTTCTCCAATGGACAGTGTAAGAATTAACACGTTATTAGTCCTTTACAAATGCCAAAAACTGTAAAGCAAAAAACATTCTTCTCTTTCATTCCTCCTCCTTTCCTTAGTGAAATTTTTCTCCTTAGTAAAAATACTACCCTTGGAAACCAGTGTTTCCTAAAGCAGGTCAAGGCTCCCAGTAAGACATAATCACCAAGATTTTGTGATCTTCCTGCAAAGAAGTAGCTCTAGTTTCCTTTCCACAGATCTAACCACTGACATTAAACTCTGCAACAATAATCCTCTAGGAACTAAGGGTAGTTTTTCAAAGCAGACAGCCTCCTTTCAAATACAGTTTCCCCTTTTCCTTGCAGACACCCTGGGGACTGCCTTCAGTAGCACCAGAAAGATATAAAATGCAAGTAAATGTGAAAATACTAGAAAAGAGTGGGGGGTAAGATGTTGGTTAAGAAAAAAGTTACCTTAATAGTGGAATGTCTAAAACTAAATTATTTGGGTTCCTGTGGTGGCCACAGACTAAAGTCTGTGAGAATTTCTGAAGTAGGGGATACATGGAATTTCCACTTTTTTGTCTGTCTGTCACAAACCTCTCCTTTTCTCACCCCTCAGAAGCTTTCCACAGTGGCGGTAAGAACTGGAGAGAAGTAGGACAGAAAAGCCACCTAGCTTTTTGTTCTACATTTATTTACAGTGATGGCAACCACCAGGTTTTCTAGCTATCAGCTAAGTAAAATACAGGCAGTACAAAAGGAGATTTACAAGTATGAAGACGGCATTAGCTGCTGGATACCTCTAAGAGCTGCATTTCCTTACTTCTTATGTCACAACCTCTAGCACACAGAATGCAGAATAAAATTAATTAAGGATGATGTGCCTCTCCAATAAAATTTTAGCAAGACACAACATTTCACTGTATCACTTGCATGCAGGTATTGCTGACATGAGTAAAGACTCTTTTGTATGGCATATATCCAAAAGGCAATCTGAGCTTTAATATCAACTTCAACTTTTTCCTCTCTTTACTTAACTTGGATGTAGAAGCACCTGTATATAAACTCTGAAAAACTGCTACTGTAGTTTTATTGATGTTAGCATGACAAACTTTAAACATCAGATATCCTGCAGACTGATTTATGCAAGTCAGTCTGGCATAGTGATGTAAATTTTCTTTCCCTACTCTATTTTATTTTATTATGTCCTGTTAGAATTGCATTTCTCTAAATCAAATCTTCTAAAGAAAACCCTTCAAGACACTTCTCTGAACAGCCACTAGTGATGGTTATAGGGGTAGCATGTAATGACTACAATGCTTATGCTCATTTTGGAAATTGTCAAACATCACCTAATTGCTAGCAGGTTGAAGGACTTGGCATGAAATTGTACCATGCAGAAATTTCACGTGCTACTGAAGATTAGAGTCATTGCTTCTGAGTAAGATTCAGATTTGTGCTCAACGATCTAATGTGTACATGCTTACAATGGAATGCCACAAAAAGCTCCTAGGAAATATGCATCTCAGATCTCCAAAGCGATAACCAATCAGAAAGAGACCAAAAAAGACCTTCCTCTGCTCACTTGGGTCTACGTGACAGCATGCAAGTCTAGGTTGAAATAATCAAGAGTTCTACAGACTTTATTCAAGAATATCTTCTAAATCAATTACTATTCAAATGCTTATGGTATATGTCCTAACCAGTGGTATCTCGACTGAACATCCGAGATAAAAAAAGGCAACCCTCAGAGAATCCAGCAGGATAAACCTTTCGAATTTAAAAGAGATCACCAATGAGATTAGCTTTTCTTCTGGGAAAAGTACTTGTTCTGTATCTTTTTAATACACAAGATAGACATTTTTACTATAAGATTCAACTGCAGTACTCTGGTACACAAACAGGTATCACTTCTAAGACTTCAAGGATTCAAAACTAATTTTTGTGCTTACAGTATTTCCTACTGTATGCAAGATAACACAACATTTGCTAATCTCTACAGTATCTAATCTAACAGGTCACCTGGAGGGCATGAATAAAAAAAAAAATAAAGACTGAACTACAGTTTGCTGCAAATCCACAACAAAAGATTCAGACAGGCTTAGTTTTGTGGGGTTTTTTGTTGTTTTTTTTTTTTTTTCTTTTGTTTGTGGGTTTGGGTTTTCTTTTCCTCACAGAAGAACACTATATGCTTTAGATCTTAAAGATTTATTAAAGCAAAAGGATGTGTAAAAGTAGGGCAATCAAAAATAAGAGGGATGAATGAAAGGCTTTCCTTTGTCCACAGGGAAGGAAGATACTTTCATATAAATATGTATAGATACATACATACTTCTCAAGGTAGTTTGTAAGTAAAAAAAAAACAAATACCAAACTCACTGTCTAAAAAATATAAACTCTTTAGTATGAATGGCCTGATTAAAAAAAATAAAAAACAGAATGCACAGCAAGCTTGAAACAAGCAAAGAAACTCAAACATGCTTAAAAATGTTAAATCAGCCACCAGGCATTTTTGCAACTACCACTATAAGGCTCCACTGTCATTGTCTTTGACTAAGTAGCATTTAGCATAACAGCAAAAAAGCAAATACAGAAACAAAACAGCTCAATAGGTGCCACTGCTCCTTTACTGCATCTAAGATAAATAATTGGATAGGACATGATTAAACAAAATTATACTAACAATCATAGTTTATATGCATATACTTTTACATGTATAAGCAAGAGGCAATGTCCTATCATCACTGTCATCAAGTCACCTTCATTCGCAAGGATGTGAATTTGAGCCACATAGCTCCCCAGAGGATCAAAATTAAAATGGAATTAAATCAATTTTGTAATTATTAATATAATAGACAAGAGCTAGGGTGGTGAGCCATCAATTCTAATTAAAGGCCTCAATTAAAGACTACTTCAATCAATCATCTCTGTGAAAGTATACTCTAATGATTGCTACATTAAATATTAAAATATTAAAATAAAATTCAGATTTCGTTATCTGTCAGCTACTTCAAAATAATATCCTGAGTCCTAACTAAATCAGTGACATCATAAATAGGACTAAAATTTCTTTTCTTTTGCTGTAAAGAATGGCGTGAGACACTGTCTCAGGTACTCAAGGAGTGCAGTACTCAAGTATATTTTCTTAGGATGCAGAAGAATTTTACATTGTGGCCCAGTCTATGTTACCACTGACTCCCCATGTTTGCCCTTTAGTACTTGC
This sequence comes from Myiopsitta monachus, assembly GCA_017639245.1. NCBI lineage: Eukaryota > Metazoa > Chordata > Aves > Psittaciformes > Psittacidae > Myiopsitta > Myiopsitta monachus. Next base: position 27,067,982 of record CM029924.1, read on the forward strand.
TTTTCTTCCAGCAGAGCTTGTCAGAATACCAATTTATGCATTATGTACTCCAATTTGCACATTATCTAACAATCCTAAAGTAGATATTTAAAGAATTTTTAACACAGAAAAACCCAGACCTGGCTGCATAATAAACAGGAAGAAAAGTTAGCACACAACTGAAATAAAGGCAAATGAAAAGCAGAGTTCATAGCTTGACAGCCCAAGACATCCTTGATTCAGCCATGTTTTACATTCCTCTGAAGAAAAAGAACATAGAAAAGATAGTAGCTGAAAAGATTAAAAGTTAGTGACAAAATTCAAGCTGAAGCCAAACTCAGTTAAGAAAAGTATAGAAAGGTTGAATCAAATTTGTTGCCAGACACAAAAGGAGCAGAGCTATGGGTGTGGCAAGTACAAATTGTGAAAAATTGCTTCCCGTCTTAGCATTTGCATAAGCAGAGCTTTTTAGACTGGTATGATACAAACACAAAAAGCTGCTTGCTGCATTATAAAGTACAGATGTTATTAGTGTTACCACAGATATTTATTTGCATTTGCAAGAAGTTGATGCAATGATAATTTACAGTTGAAAACCTCATGAATTCAACTGCACAAGTGATGCACCCAGTGTACCAGTATAATTGTTTTGTTACCTTATCAAAACAATCAAATATTATTTAAATGACATTTGAAATTAAAATATTACCAGATGCTTTCAAAGACCACAGCCCCTTGACCTTGAGAGAACTGAGTTACAAATGCTAAGAATATCTCCTTAAAATCTTGATTTTTGTAAAAACCTCTTGCAAACTGTCAAATTCCACTGCTGATTTTAAGCTGGTAATTGTACCAGCAGGCAGTCAGGCTACAGAAATCTATGACAATAAATCTATGGATTTATGACTGCCACCCACTGCTACTGACTGCTCTGCAACTACAGGCTGTAATCAGAAGAAAAATTATGAAAAAAGAGATGAGAAGGGAGAAAAGAAAGGAACAGAAAGGAAAACTGTTAATTAATTACCTTATTTCATTAATCCAATGTCTGTGATAACAGAAGTGAAAGCACTAGCAGCCTCTAGTAGCCAAAAAATTCCAGCTGCTGCTTCAAAAATTAGGATCAAACTTTATAAAATAAAGTAAAATTTTAACTAAAGAATCTAACTAAGTACCTACCAATCAATTGAAACTCACTTCTCTTAATTGTGTTCCACCAACCTTAGCTTCCTTTGAAAGTCAAGTAACAGCAGGCAATAGCAGCAGGTGAAAAGGAACAGGCGTTGGCAGCAGGTGAGATTAGCATGGATGTCATATGCTGTCTGGCTGAATGCATAAACACAGGTTTCAAAAAACTGCTACTGATTAAGACTCAGTAAACTCAGTCTACTAAAACCAAGCTTTTTTTCCACTGAGACTATGTCTCTTTAGTAGGCAGAAGTCTCCTAAAATACCTAGGGAAATCAATGACTTACTGCCTACCTTTTATAACACAGTCCACATTTATATGGTGGTAATTCTCTGGTTCTACATGCACATCATAACATCAAATCACACTTAACAAATACAAAGTGTGGTGGAGAAAAAAATTAGCCATAATGACTTATGATTTCAGACAAAACTTTTTACAGTAACTATCAATAACATTGTTCCAGAACACTTATCTTTTGAAATAGCTATTTAGAAAATTAAGGCAATTGTTGATGATTCTCCTCTGCAGTCATCATTTTTTAAGTTAGCATGAGTTATCAGTGCTTACTAAATATCACTAAAAATTAAGAAATAAAGGCAGAATAGTAAATATATTAAAGACAACCACAGTAATATATTAGACTTTTTCGCAAGCACAAATGCATTTGAATCAAGTTAGCTACTGAACTTCCTTGACAGTGTGACAAGAGTATATACTCATTTATGCAAAAACGGTTAAGTTACAAAAAAAATTCTTTGAAATAATTCCCAAGAAAAAACCCAGGGTATAATAACACAGCAACAACTACTATCAATTTATGCAATAGGAATATTCTGCTCCTCCAAGTGCCTCAGACTCAAGGGACAGGATTTTAAGAGCCGTTACATTTGTACAGTAACTGATGCACTCAGTTTTCCCTACAACAGTGATTAAAATGGCTCAGGGAGAGTTAACATGTTGAATGGATTGTCATTATGCCTAATCTTCTAATATGAAATTACTTTAAAAAATTAAAACATACGATCTGATTCCACCAGTTGATCAACTGTCCTCAATTTTCACTGACTGTGATGTAGGCGTGAAGCCTCAAATTTATAATTCAATAGACTAGGAACAAAACCAACTTACCTAGTCTTACTATAAATTTATACCCCATCTACATGATGGTAACACTTCTACACCTCATTCCTCAAAGGGGTTTTTATTTGCTTTTAAGTTGTGGTGGGTTGTTTGGCTTTGTTTTTTTGTTTTTTTTTTTTTGTGTTTGTTTGTGGGGGGATTTCAGCAATTGGGTTGTTTTTTCTTTTGTGGGGTTGTTTTTTGTTTTTTTTTTTGGTTTTTTTTTGGTTTTTTTTTTTGTTTTTTTTTGTTGGTTGTGTTTTTTTTTTTTTGGGGGGTGGGGTGGGGTGTGTGTTTTGTTTTTAAAATCAGCCACAGATTTTACAAAACTATTTCTAAAGCTGTTTCTACAGTAGCAGTATCTTGTAAAGACAGATACAACTACATTTTTTTCTTTGCTTGGTACATTACACTATAAGCAGACCAAGAGTAGTTACTAAAACCAACAGTAACAAGTCTTAGCATATTCCTTTTTGTCTTTGAAAAACAGTAAACTTATGCTAAGAAATACTGACAATATTTGAATATAATTGTTACCAGAACACATTTAACCATCTAACCACATTTGTTCTGTTAAAATTCTCTTTAAAATAATCCACTTTTGGTAACTGTCTCTTCATAAGAGTACTTGCCAGAAATATGTAGGCTATTACTCCAAGATTCCTCTCAAAGCTCTCTTACTCACATTCAATACTGTGCATTTCATTTATATTGTGTTTATGGTTCCCAGCCACGATATATAGTATCCATCGATATTAAATTACATCCAACTTGTTTGCCGGTTTATTTGCAATACCAATTCATAGTACACCTAAACCCAGTTTACTAAAATAACTGAGTAGAAATGTTTTTGAATGAGGATTTCACTAGATTGTTATAATAAAAACGTAACATCTTAACATTAGAATTACATTTCAAAACAGAATAAAAATGGATCTTTTATAACATAATAAAACAGTGTGAGGTTTTGTCCTGATTAGGTACAAACATCTTAGGCAAACAGGCTGTTAGCACTGGATCATTACACTGTGGATGTGGTAATCTGTATTTACTACTTAAAGTAGCGCAGTGAATGAAAACAAAACTGAGAAGAGATTTACATACTGAAGATCACTGCAAATAATCAGACCACTGGTGTGTTTATGAATTATAAAAAGCAAAAATCCAGTAATTCTGTGTTTACGTGCAGACTTTGAAGGTCCTAACAGACATAGAGAGAGACTAAAATCGGACAAACAGCTAAATCGGTTATTACCCCAGTTGCACAAAACCTCCTTCTGACAGATGCTGCTGCCCCCAAAACAGCGGCATCTGATCAGATTATAAATGAACTCCTGGACCTTCAGTTTTCAGCCTGACATATCATGATAAAGCAACACTGGAACTGGTTTACCTTAATATACCTGTCCAAAACCCGTGGTCTTTCAGGAGTTGGTTTTTGTGAGTGGATTATACGCTCCTCTCTTGAGGACAGAAAAGTTCATCATCAGGGCTGTAGGCAGTAACAGCTTCAGCTGTCTTGACTTTTAACCACTGGCCCCATGTCTGTCAGAGCTTCAGTGTGCAAGAAACATAAATGCACAAACTATCAGAGCAAACACTAAAAATATAAGAATTACCATAGTGGTTAAAATTAGTGATCTACCAAATCAGGTATCCTGTTCCAAGAGGTGTTTTGTATCAAACATTTAAAAGGAAAGTATATTGAAACCCTGTGTTAGGTATATATTAATTACCCATTTTAATTTCGTATTTTTTTTACTATTATAGAATCATAGAATAGTTCCAACTCCCCTGCCATAGGCAAGGACACCTCCCACTAAACCATGTCACCCAAGACTCTGTCCAACCTGGACTTGAACACCGCCAGCAATGGAGCATTCACAGCTTCCTTGGGCAACCCATTCCAGTGCCTCACCACCCTTACAGTAAAGAACTTCCTCCATATATCCAATCTAACCTTTCCCTGTTTAAGTTTTAACCCGTTACCCCTTGTCCTATCACTACAGTCCCTCAAGAAGAGTCCCTCCCCAGCACCCCTATAGGCCCCTTTCAGATACTGGAAGGCTGCAATGAGGTCTCCATGCAGTCTTCTCCAGGCTGAACAGCCCCAGCTTTCTCATCCTATCTTCATACGGGAGGTACTCCAGTCCCCTGATCATCCTCGTGGCTCTCCTCTGGACTTGTTCCAACAGTTCCATGTCCTTTTTATGTTGAGGACACCAGAACTGTACACAATACTCCAAGTGATGTCACGATAGCAGAGTAGAGGTAGCTTCGCCAGAACCCTTGCTACACACTTTTAAACATTCATTATCTCACCAACGAAACACAAGCATTCTTGACTTTGTCACATTTGTATATGATAAAAAGGGCTTTGGAGCTTATGCAAAAGAATATAAAATCCAAGTTATCTTCTGTCTGACACATGCTAAATCTCACCAACAAAACTGGAACTAATGATGATCTTGGAGATATTCATTATGAATTGAAACTTTGCTGACAAAGTGGGGAGTAAAACCTGCCGTACAAAAGCTGTGGATGCAAGCAGAACTAAAAGATAAATTAGGGAAGCACTACTCCAGAGTTCCACTGGAGCCAATTTTTAAAAATTTTCTATAATTTTATGGGTTTACATGAGATACAATGCAAGCTGTGACTAAAATTCCTTTAACTTTGGAAAGATGATCCAAAGCTTATTGCTGTGTACTTCACCATCCTCTTTTATCTAAGTACTTCTTGATTTTATTTATTTTGTTATTTTAGTTTTGTAAAGCCTAGTATCTTCGTTTATTCAGCTAACACAAAGAAATATATCTGAAACTGGCAATTTAATAGGGTGAGAAAAGTCTTTAAAACTTTAAACCTCAAATGTGTTCTTGTGAAACTAAGAATATAGATTATGTTTACGCTCATACACTGAATAAAAAGATGTCCACAGTGACAGGCATTTTTCAAAGAAGGATAAATTTAAGTAATGCCCTGACAAAAAAAGGACTGCAAAGGCTCAGATTTTGTATGAGTTTCAACATTCTAAACAGTGAGTTCATTTCTTCTCAGATACTATCTTCAGGCCTATTCAAAGTAGTTAGAGGGTGTGAACTAACTATTAAAGCATATGTTTCCTGTTGTGCTGCCTTTTATTCATTTAAAACCTTATCTATAGAATATAAACGGTAGCTCTTACAGCCACTGATTTTGTCTTTTAAAAAGCACAACAAAGAAAACCACCCAAACCATCTCTGTACAACTCTATTTGGGTTTTAAAAAGACAAAACCCTTATATTTAATAGTAACATACTTGCCCCAGTTTATGAGAATGACAATTCTTGATCTCCCAGAAATATACCCATGCAGCACTGCTCTGAAAGAAAACACACTAGCTAAAACCACCTGAAACCAGCTTCATTTTCACAGAAGTATGATTCTACAGTTCTCCATCTACTGGCATTCAACCAATCAAGCAGTTTTAAATAACAGTAAACTAAAGAAATGTGATCTTATTACTGCACCATGTTCAAGTGATTCACAATAAACACAGACATCATACATGCCCTACTTTCCTTGAATGGACAAAGGTAGAATTTTTTTGTTTTTAAAAAAACAGTGCTTATTTTTCTTCAAGAAAAAAAAATTCAATAAACACCAAAACAAACAAACCAACCCCAAAACCCCCACCAAACCCTGTAAAAAGCAGGTTTTCTTACTCCCTTTTAGAGATGTGGGGTTTGGTTTGGTTCAATCAGTATTATTTTCAGAATGTTGATGAGTTGGTGACCTTTATACTGGTTTTGAAAACAAAGCACACCATGATAATTTTGGATTAATAAGACTTAGGTTTTAGACACTGGGCTTCTGAATTGTTTCTAACTGCTACGTTTTAGCATCAGGGTACAATGAATGTACAGTGAGTCATACCAGCATTCTAAAAGTATACATTGTTTTGCCAATAACACATTATTCACATATGTTTAAACTTACTTTCTATATAAATTAGACCTCTTTTCCACATCAACAGAGGATTAATTATCAATCACAGTTCTGATTTAATGTCTATTAAAAATTCAGGGTTCTGAGAAAGATTTTTCCTGCACTGATTTTATGATTTAAGTGCAATTATTCTCAGTTTTTTTAGGGGAATCACATGAATTACTTCTCTGATAGCTCCAACCAGCAATTGAAAAGTTAGTCACAAAAAAAAAAAAAGCAGCAAGCGGCAAAATCACATTGCTTCAACATAAAAGTACTTCACTTATTCCATTCCCTTATTCTATTCAATTTCTCCAGTTTATCAGCCATTTTTCTATACAGTGAAGGATTATCCTAGTATGATGTCATGCTGCAGAATGAATAATGGCACAATGAAACCAAAAATTTCAAGAAGTAATTTTAATATTGCTAAAGGAGCCGCAAAAAAGCCCCCAACAACCAATGAAGTTTTCAAATATTTCGCAATTTTGCTCATTTGTCACACATATTCAAATGCAAACGGAAAGAAAACTCATCTGATCAGCTACGCTAAGGATTTTAACTGTACACAGTATCTCATCTGCATTAAATGGGTGAAATCCCTAACTTTTGTTTTTTGTTTCTGCTTTTTGTTTGTCACATTTAGACACAATTGTCACATTATTCCTCATATTTTTCACATTTGTGCTTTATAAAAAGAGTCAAGTGCCGAGCTAAGGTTTTAAGTTCAGTCAAATGTGTAACCGCCCTCGCAAAAAATACTGTATTGTTATTTTATGTGACTGCTGTTTGGAATTATTTTCAAGGCACACTGAATCATTGCAAAATGAGTACATAAAAAATGGGACTTTTAACTGCCATGAAAAATAAATAGACTGAAACCATAGTAATATAATACACGACAACCAGCTCTCTAATATTTTGGTGTATTCATTCAATAAACAGGTCAGCACACAACTAAGAGGAATTTGCTGGATAATTAAGCACATAACTATATAAAACACGCTCTTCAGGGAGAGAAAAGAAAGCTCACTCTTGCTGTTAAATGGTTATCAATTGTACACTGAGGACAGAAAGTTATTTAAATCCAGTATTTACTTTTAAATTTATTTTCATACACAACACTTAAACAGATACAACAGCTTTTATTTGTCCTGCCCATTTCCTGAGAAAGTTCAACTTATTTACTGAACTTTCAATATGGGTATTAAGAGGATGTAAAAGCTTTTTATTAACAAAGTAACATTTCTTTATAATGGTAACGCAAAAACAATTAATGCTATTTCAACGAAAAAGTTTGCAAACATGAGAGTATTACATCCTAGTTAAAAATCCATATCTCTGTTATAATTCTTTTCACATCATATTCCATTGCCATCAAGATAATTAATTTTCATTTTTTATTCTGTGAGCCTAAAAAAAATAATTATCTATTCTTTGAGCTCCAACAGACATTACTAGTGATAGTAGACTACTATCCATTCATATCTACGGGTATATAAGAAACACACATTTTGACCATAGATTTCATAGCCCTTTGCTGCCTGAAATTTTCAGTACTGGAAGTATTCCAGCACTGAAATATGGGAAACACACAGTGTAGTTTCACACTGTCTTGTCCTCATGTCCTGAGCACTTTCTCTGTTATTCCCGCATTAAAGAATTCTTTCCACCTCCAACAACCCTGCATCCCCCACTGCACTGCCCCAGGCTCCCTAGCTTACCCTGAATGTTGCTTTCCCTGAAGAAGCATTATACTCTTACCATATGCCCTTACTCTGTACACAGGCTCTTTCTTGCCAATACTTCATCCATTGATAAGAATTCTGAAATCAGCAAAGGGAAAATTAATCTCCCCAATCCTTACTTCTGTGGCCAAAGCCACAGTCTCCTGGTACAGTTCTGGAAACACAGCACAAAACCTGTATTTTGCTGTACCTGTGACGGACATACTTTGGATGTAAGCCAAAGGTAGGAGGGAGCTTTTTTTTTTTTTTTTTTTTTTTTTTTTTTGTGCCACTGGATCACGTGATATAGTTGAGGAAAACCAGAAAGATTATCTAAAATTCCTGCTTCTTCTAGATAACAGCCTTTTCAGTTCAGGTAGTCTTAAGGCAGCACATCTGAACTGGAAAAGGCTGGGTGAACTCCTAGTTTCGAGTCCAGCTGAAGGGCAGTATCTCACGGTGCGTCTAACACAGAGATCAGTAAAGGAGCCAGTATCTGTCTTCATTAATAGAGAAATGAGAAAAGAGAAATTTCATGAAGTTCAACAAAATGCAATGAAAAGTCCTGCACCCAGGAAGAAATAAGCCCAGGCATCAGAACAGGTGGGAATCGACAAGTTGGAAAGCAGTGTACAGAACAGGCCCTGCAGATCTGCAGGTCACCAAACTGATATTGAACTAACAATACACCCTTGCAGCAAAGCATCTCAACGGCATTCTGAGCTGCATGAGGAAGACCCTCACCAAAATCTTGTCAACACATATAAATATGCGGTGAGAGGAAAGAAAGACGAACTCAGACTCTTTTTAGCTGTATCCACTGAAAGGACAAGGGGTGATGCACACAAATTGATAGAGGAAATTCTGTTTAAACCTAAAAAAAGCTTATGCAGTGTAAAAGTGCTAGAACACAGGAACTAGCAGCTCCAAGAAGTTTCGCAGTACTGAGTAGATATACTCAAAACCTGACATGATGCTGTTCTAGCTGTGTTTTGAGGAGCTGCCTGAATCTCCAGGTGTCCTTTCCAGCCCCAACTATTCTGTGATCCTGTGTGGTCACAAAAAAAAAAAAAAAAATTAAAAAAAAAAAAATTTTTTTTGTAGCCAAGGGAACATGTATTTAATGGTCACACATTAACTTACTTTTTTTTTAAGATTTATAATGGACAAATTTTAACAAAGAAAACAAAAATACATTTTCAACATGTACATATATACCAAATTTCAAGTTCCTGGTCCTAAACACGTAATTAAAATGGAAATGTGCTTTACTAAAAAGCCGTACTTACTTCTTCTCTATAAAATGGCTGTGACAAAATAAAGGAACTTTACAAAATATACACTATGCATGGGAAAGGAAATTTCATTCTAAGGCTCTATGTCACTGATAATACAGTCTTTGAGGACAACTGACAAGTATTTTTCTGTTGGTGACTATTTCTGAGCTATAGTAACCACGTATATAGATTGATGGTTCACATGAAGAACAACTAAACATCTTTAAGACTGCCTAAGTATCCAAAGCAAAGCTTCAACTACATAAAAATAGTAGTTAAGAGCATGAAGCAAGTCACATTAACCACTGCAGCTACGCTAAGAAAGTCCTCCGTGCACAGAGTCTTAATGATATGCATTACACAATTTGGGAAGATATATAACTATAAGAATCCCTTGAAATACCTGCAGGATTCTTTTCCCAGGGTACACTTAGCACACTGGAACTTTACACATTGGCATGTATTTGAATTAGGTCACTTAGAGGTAACGCAAGTAAAACTAGCAATGTGCTTGGCAAATGTATTAGGCAGGCTTATTGGCCCTGTCACATAAACACGCTAAGTTGTAAGAACATTTTTAACCAGTACCAACAGCCACTCTTGCAGAGAAAATACAGGTGCCTACAATACAATTAGGTTTGTTCATGTTAGGCTCTAAGAAGAAAAACTGCATAAGGGTTTATTACACTTTTCCCAGTTTCTATTCAGTGCTGATAAACATAAGTCCAAATGTAGGTGGCAGGTGTTTCTGAAAGTTAATTATGGCCAGTCAGAATAACCATGAGCAACTAAAAGCAGCATCTTTAAACAGGCAGTGCTGAGCAGTCCTAATAAAAGATATTGCTCCATTCATAATCAAAAAGGACTCCTCCTTCTTGAGCTCTTCTGAAACTGTAATCAGCAGCTGCCTATAAAGTAAACCAGAATGCTTACCATTATCTTAACAAGCACAATTCCTTGAAATTGCATAAAACATACCCTCTTGTTTAGGAGCAAAAAATGCATATCAAGTCCCTCCTATCTTAAACAAATCCATGTTTACTAAAGAGCAGGCCTGAGCTCTAAAGTAAAATCTGACAAGTGCTAAGTAAGATCTGATTTCAGAAGCCTAACAATCCTCACTTGACTCACTCCACTATCTCCAGAGATTAAAACCTGATTTAGGGATTTAAGTACCAATTTAAAGCACTTAAGAATGGTACCAGCAGTGAATCAACAGTTTTCAAACAATAGTAATAATTTTAGGATCTAATTGATGTTGAATTTTCATGTCAAACTTAAGGCAAAATTCCTTGAAAATAGAAAAAAAATGTTACTTTAATCTGGCATCTGAGACTCCAACATTCAGATTTTACTGCTATTCAAACTTCTCTATGCAACTTCACTGAAAGTGAAAAATGCTCTCAACTAACGAACTTCCCAAGCATTTCTTCAAATAGATCAGGTATCTACTATTTCAGGACTGACTCCCATGAGGATAATTACCAAAATAAATCAAGACACCACAAATTCATAAGCAAATCTGCATAAACAGAGGTGTTAATATCTTTCATAACATATTGGTTACATACTTTCTTTGTTAAAACCTACAAAATAATGTGAAGTTTTAACAAATTGTGAGAAACTCAATTCAGAACTCAATTTCTGAAACCCTATTCATCACAATTCACAGCTAGCTGCTCTCAACATTTGATTATACAGAAAAAGGGAAAGAATTAATCAATTACCTCCCCCCAGAAAGACCTGGATTCTCCTCACAGCCATTTCCTGAGTTTTGGCCAACACCCTTTCCCATTCCAGTTCTGCACTGAATTTTGGGTTTTTTTAACAGAGGTAGACGGTTAGATTTTTTACGCTGAATAAGTACAAGAAACCAAACAAAAAAAAAAAAATACCCACAAAACCATAAAAAAACAAATCCGATATTTATTCACAAGCAAAATGTGTAATTTCTCCAAATAAAAAGATGCACAGTACCTTCAGAATCACAACAGGATAGGATGGGGAGGGACTCTTCATTAGGAACTGTAGTGAGAGGACAAGGGGTAATGGGCTCAAAGTTAAACAGGGCAAGTTTAGGTTGGATATGAGGAAAAAATTCTTTACTGTAAGGCTGGTGAGGCACTGGAATGGGTTGCCCAGGAAAGCTGTGAATGCTTCTTTGCCATGGCAGAGGGGTTGGAACTAGATGATCTTAAGGTCCTTTCCAACCCGAACTATTCTATGATTCTATGATTTGTGTATACATCAGTAGGGTAGGACCTATTTCAATCCACCCCCTGGCATAACAGCAGCAACAAAGTCCCCATGTACACAGTACTTTCAAGATACTTCCATTATTTTGTTCTATATTAAAAAAATACAACTAGAATATTTCAAAAATAAACTGTCTAGTCTTTCATGTGTCAAGAAACTCTGCAGCCACCTTCATGCACGCAGCTGTTCTGACACATTTTTTTTCAGCACACAGCCCACAGACATTCGACGTCATCCTAACGTTAACTAGTGTGAGTGGGAACTCAGCAGCACTAGAAGCAGCAATTATGTTTATCACAGCTCAGGACTCGCTTCCCGCTTTTGAAACCCTGCTTCCTGTTTGTGCACATGAACGGCTAATCTTTTCTCAACACCTGCATGGCAATTCTGCTGCTCCTCAACAGGATTCCCACAGCGTGCAAGTACCGCATCACTGTATCGACAACAACCATGCAGCAGGTCTAAACCAGATTTTGCTTCTGATAGACCTTCCTTTTAGAAATTTTTACAGATGGCGAGTATGGTAACCTGCATGAGCATATTTTAAAAGAAAGGGCTGTTTAATCCAAGTAGCAATGATACAGTATGACAGATGAAAAAAATTCTCAGCACAGAAAGTCTGTGCAATCTAACTTAAAAGTCAGTCTAATTTATTTTAAACATCTATAAATGCAGTAAGACACACAGCAAACTGCACTCTCCTCCAACATGTATTCAAATGGAACTTTAGTTTTGGTTACCGTAAGCTTCTTTGTTCCAGTTTCCTGCCTAGATTTCCCCTTTTCCTGTGCCAAGGCAAGCAGTTAAAATCAGGACGATCAGAAATAAACTTAGAAGCAGATGTTATCACACAGTTTGTTACATACTGGCAAACAGAGTGATTGCTTTCCTGACTATTTGCAGTTAAATCCTACTGGAATTTACCTTAGGTAATTATAAAGCAAAAGAGAAAAATTAAAGCCGAAAATAAAAATTAAATTAATAAATATTGCCATTAACTCTCACATCTAGGGATTTACTCCATAATATCTAAGCAATTTATTAATTAGCTGTTACAAAAAATGATCTGAATACAACATCAATTTTGTGCAATTAAAAGATGACAACTGAAAATTTCTTCCAGCAACCTTTATATGCTCATATATTTTAAATTTTTTAATGATTGGTTGCAATAGCAAATATTTGTTATAGTAATTAAATAACAGAACTCGAGAACAGAAAAGTCTACCCATGTTACTAAAAATTTGGGCTTTTCAGAATTTATGGAACATCATGCACTAATTTTTAACCATGATTCCCACCAACAAATGCACAATTTCCCTGACTCAAGCCCTACTCCTTTTTATCTCCTAATGTCTACCAACAGAAACGAAAATCCAGGGCACTGCACTATCCATGCACAGCTGCAAAGCGTAAATTCAAGCTTGCAACTGCAAGTTTTGTTCCTTACGGTCTTAATCATTCTGCTGTATCTGTTAAATTTAAAAATATTTCAACTTTCATGCTGCCCACCTAAATTAAACATTACTTTCCAATGAGTACTGCCTCTGTATCTTGTTAGATATGTTTGCGTAATTCCTCCCCAATAACACATGGCAGAAATTTTTAGTTTTAATGCACGTTTGGCATATTACATTTTCCTGAAACAGTTATGGTCGGAATGGGAGAAAAGGCGGCTGGCTGGCTGCTATACTCTGTTTTAGAGGTAACCTTCCAGTGGAAGAGGGCAATCGCTCCTTTTCTGATCCAGAATCATATGTGCTTGAAATGATTGGATGAGAAAGCAAAACAAGCAGGAAAAATCCAACCTATAATCTCACAGTGAATTAGGAGGTAGGTTCATTTTCTATTTGTTTTTTCTAATGTTTGTGCCTCTGAGGGAGTGGGAAGGGGGGCTAAAGAGCACTATATAGTTCTGAGAATGAAGTATTTCCCAGCAGACAGATAGCAAGGCACAGCTGGGGACTGTCAGAGTCAGTAACCCCTTCAACTCTGTGAGAAACATACCTCCTTTCTCCTGCCTATACCAGCTGTTTTGGCTACCTCTTTAACAGCAGCACAAGTATTCTTGTGGCTGCAAAATGAACCAGGTACGCTCAGTGATCAGCTTGCAAACTAGTCCTCCTAACCCCCTTAAAAAAAAAAAACTAACAAAAAAACCCAACAAAACCAACAAATAGATGAGCAAGCTGATGACAGCTGCTGCAAAGCTGGACAAATATGATTGCCGATGCAAAGAAAGGACTGAAAGGCATGGCTTAAGGCAAGGCTTCCTTTCAATAGCAACACTGAAATTAATGTCAGAGGACTATGAAACCACACCACTAAGGCTCTGGGGGCAAACCCCCTAGGTTCAGTTCTTTAATTTCTGTGTATTTCTCTCTACAGAAGGATGAAGTGTTAATTACTATTCTAAAAAGCCCCACTTGAACTCACTGAATGTCTCACCTACCTGAAAGAGAAGGTAGTATAAAGATTATTCATTATTATATTTATTCCTGGAGTGGAGTGAATCTCATCCATAATGCACCATTAAATATCTTACTTGAAAATAAAAAATCTAGCTGTTCAAGAAAGCTCTTGCAATAGGCACAGAAGGAGAACTTCTCTGGTTTACAAGCATATTCCAGTGTTACACTAGGAATATGTCATTTCAATAGCATATGCTTGAGTCTGATTCTTTACAGCAGGTAGAATATTAGCCTTTTGGAACTGCAGAAAAGAAAGAAATAAATTCTAGGTTATTGCGCATGCTAATATTGCACTTAGCCTGATTTGTAAGGAAATTGCAGTATTAGAGATGAGTACAAGCATTTGCAGATTGTCGTCAACAGTTTTAAGTCATTCTGATACCATAAACCACAATTTAGAAATACTGCAGAGTAATTACAGACATTTTTTAAAAAATATGTTGAATATGAAATAAGTATAAAAACTGGACTATCGCTAAAAGAGCAAGAAGATACAATATAGCGCCATAATAGTTAAGAGCTACAATTCCACTTACACGTGATAATTATTTGGGAATTTTTCAGAAAAATATATTCAGTTCGGTTTTCACACATCTATACAAATAATAGAGAACCTCACTGAATCCTCTGGTTCCTTTGAAGCACAGTGCAAGAAAAAAGAATTACCATGGAAACAAGAACAAAACTGTGATAAAACCTAGGAGAAATGCCATTGCTTCTCAGCAATGAAGGAAAAATACTGGCAAGGAGGTACAGTAACTAATTAATGTCTTCAGTCTTTCAAATATTTACTCACATGAGTACACGTTATTCAAATGACCCTTCCCATTAAATTTAATGTGACTCAATTTGGGAAGAAATAAAGTGTGCGAGCTTTGTCTCCAGGGTGGAGAAAAATAACAAAACAAAAAAAAAGTATTTCAAAATACACAGGATTTAGTAATTACAATATAATTGCCAAACACTGTGCTGACATCAGATGTTCATCACAGGTTTGTTTCTATTTACAGCATTTTGTTTTTCACAACATGTGCATATCTCACAGAATCACAAAATGGTTGAGGTTGGAAGGGACTACTGGAGATCACCTTGTCCAAACCCATCCCCAAGCAGGATCAGCTACAGCAGGGCGCTCATCTCCAGGCTGTCTGTCTTAAAAAAATGAGACCTTATTTTCAGAATGAGCTATTTGGTTAATTACTTTAAAGGTGTGTTCTTCAAAAAAAACCCCATTACTTGCACAATGGAAGAACTAACCTTACTTACAATTGCTGTGGGCATATACAGTATCCCTGAAAAAAACCTCAACTTACTTTACTCAGTCCTTCCCCAAACTTGTCTTCACTTTAATCTGTGTATTTCATTTGGTACAGTGTGGTGGTTTTTTGGTGTTTTTTTTTTGTTTGTGGGGTGTTTTTTTTTTTTTTTTTTATTACCATCCTGGCCTTTTACTCCCAGCCATCAACACTCAGTCATTTGCTTATCCCATAAGCATCTTTGTATTCCTTCCAGTTTTGTCCTTTCATGCTTTAAGAGAATTTAGGAAAAAAAATAACAAGTTCACATGTATTAAATATTTGTGTTACCATGATTCTTACTACCTGATAACATGTCCCTTTGTGACATCTGTTATGGCTAATTTATGTATGAACACTTAGATAAGTCCTCTCATCTCTTACTGTCTTCTGTACCCACCTACTCCACAATTATTCACCTGTATTTTGTTTACAGTTTAAATTCAGAATTCAATGAAGTTAATTTTATCACAACCATTTTTGGAACGTTCTGCTCTGGCTGGGACTCATGGCACCACCACAACACGAATAAGCAGTACAAAATATTTTCTTAAAACAGGTCAAGGAACGGTACTCTTGTCTTGGAGCCTCTTGTTACTCATTTTGTGTCAACAAATCCCCGAACATCAGCATTCCTCCACTTAGATTAAATCATAAGGGATGTTTGAAAGGATAAGCACTGCTAAAGGCATAATCCAAAACAGAACTCTTCTAATGAGTTCAGTGGACTCTGCATTAAACAGTATGTCTAACTACACACTGTTAATCACTATACTTAATAACCAGATAATAAAACCAACAACCACTGTCCTAAGAGATTAAGTTTAAATCAAATAACTCTTAACGCTGTCTCAAAATAATTTTTGTGTACTTGTGCTGAAAGTGCTTATGCTATACCTTCACATCATATATTCCCACTGTGAAGCAAATCATGCAACCCTTGCAGCTTCTTTAGTGGGCCAGTCCAGATTACAGCAAAGATCATTGACATAAAAAATAAAACCAGCCTGTATACCAGGATAACCTCCCCGCTTACAAATACCTGTACATTTTTCTCATTTTTTAGTTAAAAAATATACACCTATGATAAAGAAATTGTCTAAGAGATCCAACAAATGTGTTAGTGAAAAATACAACAATGTAAAATTGGACAATGCTGAATGATCATACCTACTACAGATCCCTTCACTTGCACAGATGAATATATATACATAGGCATAAACATGCGTATGTATAATAGCGTAATCACATTTTTTCTTTTTTTTCCCAAAGTCAATCAAGAGCTTTTTCCTATTACAAGGTCTGCCAGTTACAGAAGGAGGGAAAATCATTCACAATCACTATTTAAATATGCTATTGAAGAGATCAAGTGAAAAACCAAAATTGGCTAATGACTGCACATTTTAAAGCTGAGCATAAATGAGACTTCTTCATTAATAGGCATGAATAAAGTTTACACAGAAGAAACAAAATAGTAGTACAGTTTTCCTTTCATTCTATATTTGACATCAATAAAGAAAAGATTTATCCACAGGAAACTTCAACCATAGTTCTAGTTACAGATTCTTCCTGTACTGATTTGATCTGGAAAGTACCTTCACTAAAAAATAAACTACTATAACATCTAAACTTATATTCTAAATTATAATACACAGATGCATCACTCTGTACAGATAAATCTCAGTTGAATTTGAACAAAAATAATAAAAAACCCCCTAGTATTTCTATGTTATAGCAGAGACTTACTAGAGAAGTTTTTGCTACCCACATGAAGAGCAGCTGCTATGCAAGGATTTGAAATCAAAGCACATGAAGAGTCTATTGGAAACAGGAATGGAAAACCACAACCACCCTGACGCAGGGCCAAGTAAAGCAATAAATCAGACTTAGGTCAAACCACACTCTAGAGAGTTTTAATTTATACCATAAACAGAGATAAAGTTTAACAGATTTTGGCTTATGACAAGTGCTTTGGTCTTTGAAAGAAAGCTACAAACATAGCTCTAAAAACATTTAATATTGTTTCATAAAATATGGAACATCGTATTACATGACTACAAATAAAAGCCACTCTAGTTTGCTTTTTACAAATTAATATATTCTAGTTGAAGTTTTTCTAAAGGTTGTGGGCACACAATTTCCAACCATTATTTTTAAGAATATAATAAAAACTGTTGAAAAATATTATCTTTTTTTGGCAGGCAGTAGCTACAATGGAAAACATGAGTCCACACTACTTTATCTCTCAAACAAATCCTCAGCCTATCTTCAACAGTGAAAAATATGTTTAATTTTATAATCAAAGACAAAATAGTCACCAACATATACTGCAGCCAGGAATACAGAAAAGCAGACAGGTGAGACTGTTAAAGTCAGCCTGAGCAACAGAGTTCAAAACATGCAAAAACCTACACTGCTCTGTTACAAAATACCAAATGCAGTGCTAAGGAAGCAGAATGAAAACACATACAGCTAACCTTTAGTGGTTATCACCAACTATGTTTACAATATAGCCATTTTAAAAACAAATCGATACTGTAATCATACAGCAATAGGAACAAACCAGCTTAATATTATAACTCTGAATAGTGCCCCTAAATTCAGTTTTAGTGGTTTCCACCACGAAGTGTTTTGCTTTCGCACTGCATTTTGTTTATAGGAAAACATCATCATCTATTGGAAACAATAGTTTCTTACTCACAAACATTTTATTACAAATCACAGAGGAATGTTGCCTTTCCTATGGCAAAGAAAAAAAAAACCGGAAAATGAGAAGCACATATTCTTCAAGTTAAAAGGCCTGCCTAAGACTTCAGTCTTCACAATTAAAGGTCTGTGCTTAATTTCAAGATGGCATCTCAACGTAAAATTTCTTAAGTGATAGTAGCAGCTTACCATAAACACCAGCTCTACAACCCCACTGGGATCTTATTCTACTAGTTGCTGACAAAAAAAAACCTTAAGAGCCCTAAATTAACCAGGGCTTTGCACAGAGACAACTACTTCAACTAATAAAAGAAGTAAATAAACAGAAAAGTAATAAATCATCTGACAGTGGCAGATTTCTTGATTTTGCTTGACACCTTTCTAGATTTCCTCCCATAAAGCTATCCATAGGATACTACAACCAAAAGATACTTAGCCAGTTTAGTGCTTTAGCATCTCAAACATAAATGGAGAAGAAGGTGAGTATAGGAAGTGAGTTAAAGCAGCATCTTACAGTGACTAGTAATCAGTTGAGGAAGCTATTAACTCATTTAAGACTTGTCAATAATGACAAGTTTCCATTTGCAACACTATCTTGTAATAGGACAATGAACATATATCATTAATAAGGAAACTGAACACAGAAACAAGGAATTCCTTAATACTGAACTTGCATGCACATTGGATACCACCTCTTTTTCAGTAAAACCAGCTGTAGCATTCTTAAGTTTCCTGTTGGAGAAGGATTCCTAAATGTACTACATAAAGTGGAAGAAAAGGTTCATAAGGTTCACACATCTGCATAACTGTGCTACTGATGATAAGAAAGAAACATGGATTTACAAATATCAAACATTTGTATGCCTTTTCTTGGAAAAGAATATCAGAAGTTGCTAAAGAAAATCAAAGACATGACTTTTCTTTAGAAAGAATGGGATTACATGGAATCTGGTTAGCTGAGTATTGACCGATTTAATCTACTCAGTTGGACAGGAGGAAACATGCAGAAACTAAGACAAGCAGGTAGACAATGACATTTGGAAACTTTAGCCATGAGAGCTACTGCATTGACAGTCATGAAACACAGACATGCTGGCCACAAGCTACTGGAAAGCAGCTGAGATAACATATTCGCTGAGATTCATAACTTTGTGCTACTGTATTTTAGTTGGTCACACCCTTGCAGTACTGAAGTAGAAAGAGATGCTGCATTTGAGTATTTGCCTGACAAACGATAAATAACATTAAAGGAAACCACATATGCAAAACATTAACAAATACTTAAAAAATAAAGAAAAGGAGACAAAATAAAATTGAGCAAAAATAAGGCTTCTAGAGCTTGAGCTTCTCCTGAATTTCTTCCAAACATATTACTACACATATAAAAAGATCAGGAGTCTACAAGCCTTCCCTCTAATCTGTCAGCAGTTGTTCTCCTGGCCTAAATGCACTTCACCATGTTAATTAGGAACAAAACTAGTATGATGTGAAAACCAGACATTTCTTGTTGGAACTAAGAATGTGATGTGTGTTGAAATCAACATTTAGGTTTCAGGCTAAAAGAAACACAGATCATCATAATTCCCAATTTCATATAATTTCATTCCCTTTTATAGCCCATCTCATTCAGTGTTCTTATTACACAACACACTAGGAATGGCAGCAAGTTCTATATAGGTTTCTACCCTCAAAAGTAGATATGCAAGCAAATGCATTCAGAGGAGTTTTCACAGAATAATAATGCTTTAGCTTACAGAAGGCATCTGCCACAACTGAGACTTGTAGGGTGGTATGTCCCCTCTTGTTCATCTATTGTACCTGTTACAGGTTTAGAATAGAATGGCGTGACTCTGAACATAAAGATTAACTTAGGAAACATTCCAAAAACTGAAGATCAAGAACAATCCTCCACACTCTACACCTCAAAAATGGGTAGGAGGGAATGTTTTAAAAATATTTCAATTATTTGGGCTTATCGCAAGAATTTCTATAGACGAAAATAAGGCTATATAAAACTAGCCAAGATACACATACATTGCATTTTATAGGATACTGTGAAAGGTTCATATGTGGGGAATCATGGTATTAAAAACAAAGCAAGGGACAGGTATGAATGAGAAAACATTTAAATTTTGAGCAGAGTATCATTTAATATTTTTAGAGAACTGAAGAATGTTGTGACAGCTTATTTTTCTTCAGTCCTGACAAACTTTTCACCCTGACCATGTACTAGTGGTTTACACTTTAGAAGCCATAATGACACCAAACCCAAAATGAACCTGTCTTTAAAATTAAAAAAAGCCCCCCTCCAGAAACAAACAAAGACCCAAAAACCAAATAAATGAAAACAAACAAACAAACAAACAAAAAGACTCCACACCAAAACCACCCAAGAAAATCCAAGTTATCTAGACAGAAGTTACTGAATACTCCTAGGAACTCCTGTCAGTAGCGATATATATAGTATAGCTTTAAATTACATCTATATTTAACATTGGAGAGCTTGTTTTGTTTAGAGCAGATTACATGCTCTAACAATTTTTGAGAATCTGATGTAAAACTATACAAGTCATGGGGTAAAATGAAGCACAGTTTCACTGTGACGAATAGGCTTAATGTTATTGGGACAGTTATATCTTCAGTAAAGACAAGGTCTGGAAATCGGCATTAAGATTACAGATAACATTACAGTATGACATGTACCAAGAAATTCAGAAGCTGTCACCACTAGTCTAGTGAATGATTTGAGGTTTCTCTTAAAGGTCACGCAGCTTGAAAACATTCTGCATCTTGGTTCAGCTGGCTTTTAAAATGTTAGGAATACAGTAGACACACCTGATGCCAGCATACCCACTATTTGATCTGACAAAGGAAAGATAAGCTCAAGTTCATTTTCACAGAAGCAGTCTGGAAGCAGTGTGTGTCTTTTTCTCTTCAGGGAAAAAGTAATGACAACATTACAGCTAGTGCTATCAGTTCTCATACCTGGGAAAGCGTGAAAAAAAGATTCAACTTCCCTGAATAGAAGGTTTTGAAAAGGCATAGAAAAGTACTGTCCATGCAATACCAGTATAATTAGAATGAGGTCAAGCTTCATTTTGCCCAATTACAGAAGTTACTCTGATGAAGTAAGATTTTGTGTGGTTTGGGTTGTTTCTGGGTTTTTTTAAGTGTTTTGTTAAGTTTCCACAATCCATGGAAAACTAAAAGTGTTACCTGAGGCACAAACCTTGAAAAGGATCCTATATAGCATTGAGCAAGATAAGTGATTATTTAAGACCCAGTGGGTCCCACATGAGAATGTCAGAATATCCATAAGGATCATTTTAATAAACAGTATCATAGTATTTTCACAGGGTGAAAATCCCAAAATGAGACTTTACCTATGCAAACTGATGTTGGAAGATCCTCTGAAAATGACCCAACAGGTTTCTGAGAAGCGAATGGTCACAGGAACTCTAGTAAAACAAGCTCCACTCCTAAGAGTCCGAAGACACCAGACAGGAAAGAAGGCACTCCAAAGACATACAGATGGTGGAAAAAAAAGTTTGGACTGACAATGGAAAAGGTATTCTGACTAGAATGAGTGCAAGACAAGCCCAGAATAATCCCACTGTAGAAAAATATTTATGATGGTGTAACTTAAATTTACAAATGTTTTCCTTCAGTTGGTGATTGGTTCTACTAAATAATATTACTTGAACAACATTACAACAAACAAATCATCCAAGGATCAGAAAGTTTTCATACCATAGCTTTTAATACCACTGCCCTCTTGAGCTATGGGGTGTAACAAAGAACACAAATATTTGTTTAACAAGACAAACAAACAAAACCCAACAAATCCACCCCACACATTAGCAGAGGCAAGACTGCACTGCCTTGTCATTAAAGGGCTTTTTAATAGTCTGGAAGATAAACATTACAATTTTACTTATAGTTACACTTCTGAGTGAAGGATGTGTTAGACTTTGAGAAGAGTTAAGAATGGGTACTTTTTACTGCTGAGCTTGCAGGTGACTGGGAAAGCAGAGAAATGGAGCTGCACGCAAATAAGTTGTTTCCAGCATTTTGATTCCTTCAATGCACAAGAAAACACGATTTTATTTACATTCTATGTTTATCAAGATTCTATGTTTATCAACAGTCTATGTTTATCTACATTCTACGTCTAGACAGATATATCCCAGGGGCATACGCTATTAAATCAGATACACAATTCAGGTCCTAATACAAAAATCATAGAAGATACTGAAAACCACCTAAACATCAGATGAAAGATAATAACAATAACTGTGCTTAATTCAGATCATATATACTTCAGAAAACCTCAGTATGTCATGTTCACAGAGACAAAAGGTAGTATAAGGAAGAACACTCATCATATCCAATCATTAACTCCAAAGTTTACTGAGAAAATGCCTTACAATAGCCAACAATACTGCTTGAAAAAAAAAAAAAATGAGATGAAAAAGTGTCAAGCACCACAAAAAAATTTCCAAGAAAGTGGTAAGTCATAAATATAGCGTTATAGGAAGACTGCCTTAGTATGATTCTCCAATATCCCTTAAGTCTAGCTGACTAACCTCACTTTCTATAGCACCTTTCACAGCTGCTTACAACAGTAAGAACCAAATCATGCAATGTACCTGACATTCAAATTTGGACTCCCTGCAAAAGAAACAACCAATAATGGAGCTCTGAAAGCAACAGCATGAAGATGCCCACAAATATTCTATTAGCCATGGAAACAGCTGAGTTGAGAAAAAAACCCCAAACTTTTTCTAGCATATGTATCACCCATAAAACAAACACAATAAGAACATATTTAACTACTATATACCCAACCTACTGCCTCATCAGATCTGCTAAATAAAATAATCTGTGTTAGACAGAAATTGTGAATGTGAAGGCCAAAGCCTCAACCAGTGAGCTATTCTTGGTCATCAAGATCAGCTGCCTAAGATCAATATTCCCTGCACGCTAGTGAGCTGTTCTCAGTTACCAAAACAAGATGTCATGTTCAGACTGGCTACTGGATAAAATCACTGTGATGTCCTGATGGCTGAGCCACGCCATGAATTGTTCAGGGGCAGTTCACAATGGAATACTCGGTGGCAGGAACAACTACCGGTTCAGTAGCAGAGTCAAGCATACTTGAATGGCTAAGGAAGCACTCTGGCATGCTCAAATTTGCCCACAGACACAACCAGAGATGCAAACTTTTGCTCCCCTTCCTTCTTTTTTGTAACTGTAAAAGGGCTTATCTCAGCAGTTCACTATGATATTGAGATTCTTGGTGTGTTGTTTTTGTTCATATCCCCTTCTTTGGAGGTTCACATATCCAGGGTGCATGTTTATGAAATAATACAGCAATAAGCTTATAGTTCTGTGGCCTTGACTATTCTCTTTTTCTTAGCACCTTTCACTAGGGACCACTGCTACTATTCCAAAACAGAGCAATTCCTTACATTTCAGAACCTCCCATATACAAAGTAATTGTTTTTCTTTAGATCTTTAAATGGGCATTCAATATTGTAATAACTTATCCACAAGACCTCCATAATGGGTACATTCACCCTCCTATCATTGCCACTGCATCTGAGTTCTTCAGATTATGGGTTTCCTTTCCCACTTCTGGAATGCCACCTAGTGTGAAACTTCTAAAAGCCATACTATTAAAAAATTAAAATAATCCTACTTCGTAATGAATTTGAAGGCACTGAAAGCATTTTCTTTATTCCTCCCCAAAAAAGGTTTTTAAGCTATCACCATTATGCTCCTATTCATTAACTTTCTTTCTGTTCTTAGGATTGCAAGATTTCTGTAATGCCTTTGTTATTTGCTTTTATTTATTTCTAAGACTGAACACATCCTCTGGATATACTAAATGAAATAGGCATTCTTTATTAACATGAACAAAACAGTGGTCACCTGTTGAATCTGGACAGATATAGAAGATGCAATGAATTTGTTAAGAAAATGGTGCAGCAACACAAAACTCACAAATATAGTAAAAAACCAAATAATTCTGCTAAGCATCAAAATAATAAAAACCAACACTAAAAATTTCTTCTTAAATGAAAGCTTTAGATATCTCATCCCCCCCCCCCAAAGCAATTATAATTTTCCTGATTTATACAACCATGACTAGTGAAGCATCTCTACATAAACTGCTCAAGACATTTCCTCTAATGCATTAACATGCTGCCTCCTACAATTATGGTACCACCTTTTATTACACCAGTCTAGGTCACTAATTCTGATTAATTACTACCTGTTTTTAAAACCAGAACCTCTGTTTAGAAGAGAAACAGCCATGCTATGTGCCATAAAAACATAAGGAGAGACAGCTTGCTTCCTCTACAGAATACTAACAATACCCAAAAGAAAAACATTTGTAGATAAGAAAAATCATTAAGGTTTTCTGCATACGGGTAGATACAATTGAGATTTACATGTATACAGAGAAACAATATCCAAACAAACCCACAAACTGATACTTGGATGAAGGATTAGAAATATTAGTAACAGCAGCAACTTTGAGATTAAGTAGTAGTGCTGGCATTAAAGCAAGCTATTTTTTTAGACCTATTTCTTCTATGCCCACACACACTACCCCCCCCCGTCCACTTTCCAACTACAGCTATTATGAACATGACTCAGAGTTCAGAGTTTTTACATCCAGACAAGAGTTTCATCCTAGTTCACCAGCACAGCCTAATATGGCAATAAATAAGTACTAACTTTGCAAAGATCTAAGAACTCATCTGAACTGACAAGAAGTAATAGAGCAAGAAATCAAAGATATGGAGTCAAGTATTTATCTGCACTTACTGGACAGAACATACATATTTTACTAAAACTGGCAAGTTTCCGAATTTCCCTGCATACTCTTTCATTTTATGTTAAGAATTTTCCACCATTTTCCTTCCAACAAGCAGTGATGAAATTTCCTTCACAGATATGCATCTTGCATAGACATCTGATGTTGCAATTTTTAAGTGTGACAAGCAACAGAATTTAGATTCAGAAATTAATAAAAATATTTCAACATGCCCTATTTTTGGCTTAATCAATGCTCTTTATGGTTCAGATGAACTACACTGACTAATGGAAAGGTCTGGAGTAGATCAGTGGAAGTGATATCCCTCTTTATTTGGCAGCTGTTGAGACTGCTTTATTAGAGTACTGGGTCCAGGTCTGGGCCCTCCAGTACAACTATGATGTTGATAAACTGAAGGAACAACCATATTGAGTACCTGTCCATAAAAGGGGAAGCTGAGGTAATTGACCTATTTCATCAGCCTGGAACATAGGTAGCTCCCTAATGCCTATGAGGTGCTCAACAAGATAAACTCATATCCTTTCCTGTGGTGTGCAGCGGGAGAACAACAGATCGTGGACATACAATGAAATGAAAGGTTGAAATTAGACATAAGGAAAAAAGTTTTCATGGCAAGGGCTGTCTGGTAGTGGAACAGGTTGCAAAGAAGCTGTGCCATAAAATAAAGCCATCTGCAGTCTGGTCTGCCTGCACAATTGACCCTGCCTGAAGAAGGAATTTGGAATTGAGATCTTCTGATATCCCTCTTCAACTGAATTACTACTATTCAGTAGAAGTATTATGAACTATGGAATTCTATTCCATAGTTTTCTTTACTCTTTGTTTCTATTTTTGTCTTTTCATGGATTTAGTTTTTGTTGTGCCATCATCCCCACATTTTCTAATGGAAATTCAATGTACTGCAGCAGTCTTTCTTGCTGTGTTTTCATACAGACTCTTCCTCATCTACAGTGCCAAGTGTTTTCACGTAGTATCTGGATACAAATGTGATCTGTGAAAGTGACACTGATTATTGTTAAGAACTCAGGCTATGAATCTTCC
Organism: Myiopsitta monachus; assembly: GCA_017639245.1. NCBI lineage: Eukaryota > Metazoa > Chordata > Aves > Psittaciformes > Psittacidae > Myiopsitta > Myiopsitta monachus. The sequence goes on from CM029924.1 coordinate 27,093,861, forward strand.
TTTTTTAGCTGTGCAAATATAGTGTTGAAAATTATCCAGGAATAATTTTCAGTGTTTTGACATCTCCCAGTCCTTTTAGATGAGCGCTGTAAAGAAGAACATATGCATCAATATAAAGGTACTGAATCAGGTGACAAAGATGAAACTCAGTGCACATAAGTGCAAGGTAGTGCATGTATCACAGCTATTTTTAAGGCAACTACAGAATAAAAATAAATAACAACTTTTCTGGGAACAAACATGGTTGTCAATGAAGCATTTCCTCAATGTGGAAATATCGTTTAAAAAAATGTCGGTATGCCAGGTATATGTTAGAAAAGTAGAGTACTCTAAACTATACGCTATTGCCTAAATACTAAGTTTTATTTTGGCAACTAATCTCATATAGACCGTAACACAAAAAGATCAATTCTAAAAAAGTCTAGATGCATAGTTTTGAAAAGCTACAGATACCGTAATAAAATTAGAGCTATAAAAATTATTAGAACTATAAACCAAGAAGTTTTTTTAACTGGCATATCTTAATAAATACATTGTACAACATTAAAAAAAGGAGAAAAATAAGAAAGGACAGTACCATTTTACATAAAAACAGTAAAATAACAAAACCTGACTTGTTGGCTTTATAAAAGGTATTTCAGAAGCTCATTATACTAGTTATATATTACTAATAGAATACCAGATATTATAAATTACTATATAATACTGGATATTATAAAAAAAAAGAATATTTACCCTTATGCACAACAAAGAATGAAATAGAAAACTTATTTTACAAGTTTTATTATATAATCTAGAAGCATTTCTGTACTTTCCTTCAGTACTGAGATAGAAAAGTTAACCTTTCTACTCCAGGTTTACTTTGATATTATACAGTACTATGTTTTCTATATTGCCTCTTAGGTAGTTTTCGTATAATTTATAATCAATGTAACTACCAGGAAAGATGAAACAATAAAAAGAATTATTCTAGGAAAGACTGCAAGATTAATGTGTAGATATTATGAGGAAAATTTGTTGGATTTGAACAGCATCTACACTGTGGTGGTAACCAGGGAAAAATCATGTACAATAAACTGAAACATGAACTGTTTCTGACTAAGGACTTTTATACTACACAGTAGTATTGCAGTTGTCACAGATTCGAAGACAAAAAACAAACAACAAAGTTGTACCACAATGCAAATGATAAGAAGAATACAGCATGCATTTCCGAACACGAATTCCATGTTATTTTCTACTAAGATACTCAATTAAAATTTAAAGATTCAACAATGAACTGGTAGATTAAAGAAAACACTTTGAACAAATTATATCAAGGAGATTGTGAAAAGTCATGTTCTAATTATAAGAACACAGAGAGCTTTTGCTGCCTCATTTCCAAAAGGTTTTCAATAATGTCCTTTCCAAATACTTATTGGAAAACAAACCTGCTATAGAATAAGTAGTGTCCTTACATGGAAAAATTAATGAATTAAGAGGAAAGACTAAACTATCCATTCTCACAGCAGACAGAGATCACTTACAGTACTACAAGGGATATGCAGTTAGGGGTCTGGAAAATGGGAGCAGACACAGAGCTGAGAATTTAGTTACTTGAATGATGACTGTTGGGCATAAGGATGTGTGTCACAGTTAAGGACAACACGAGGGTCTCAAGACTAAGCAACTGTGAAGAACAGCAAACGACGTTCTATATACACACATGATATACACAGGAGAAAAACAATCCAAACTTCATACACAAAAATAATGAACTTTGACTGTTATTTCATTCAGGAGTGAAAGTTTGTATTTTAATATCCATAAAAATGTCGGTTCAGTATTAACAAAGAGAAAACCAAATGTTATAAATTTCTAAGTAAGGAATATAAGACAGAAAGAGTATGACACTGCATATGATTACATAAATAGTATGTCTGTTAAACTGTATTCAGCTATGGTCCCTTTGTTTTTGAAGAACACTAGAAATGGAAAAGATTCAGAAGAGACCAAAAAGACTGTTAAAACGATAGGCTGGCCTCCAATTAAAAGATCTAAAGAATAAATCTAAATTAATTCTAAAATTGAATCTAAAATTAATCTAAAGAATTAATGTAAGCTTACACGCCTCAAAATCTGGAAATTACTTGAGCTAAATGTGCCTTCGTGATTTTGCAAAAATCTGACAGGAAAAGGACTGACTCATCCTCTCTTCTAATACAAGAAGTTTCATCGAGTAAGGTCCAAAAATAAACAAAAGAATATGGTGGTTGCTTTGCAAGTGCTCATTAGTAAATACAGTTTCTTTCACCTTTGTAAACATCTCACTTTGTCACAAACTGGCTTGTAATAAGTGTATTTCTGAAGATTAAAATCTGCAAAAACTCATAGTAATGAAGAAGGCTTTAATCATGGATTTCAGCAGACCAATCCACACATGTATTCAACTTTATTGACACATACGCAATACAGACATTAAAGTTCAACACATGGTATTGCCCTTTCTGAACAAAGAGTTTTTTCCTCAACAATATATATTATACTGTTAATATACATATTATTATATATAGAATAGATAATTATACAGCCTACGTAAGCTATTACTGAAATACCATTTGTATTATACACATTGTCACATTTTGCGTTAAAAACATAACATGAAGTGTAATTTAAGGGATAATTATTCAGAACTTCAGATTTCATTAATAAGTACAAGGTCATTGCAAAATTGATCAGGACAGACATTATGTCTTCTAAGTCATTACACAAGAAAATAGAATTGAGGACTCAAAATATGTATAACAAATCAAGATATCTGTAATAGGAGAGACAGAATGCAAAGTATGCGTACAGGGAACCCCAGTGCTATTCCACTTACAGAGTACATGTTCCTCTTTTATTTGTCTAGCAAGAATGTTTTACTATCATGAAGCTATCCTGTTCTCGAAGGAAGTTCAACCTATGTCATTATATTTTAAAATATAAACCAGTTTAATATACAGAAAAAAATAAAAATTATGTAATTGCCAGAACAATAATGAAAAATTTTAAAAGCCAATATTAAGCAGGCAGGCTTATATAATTATACTCAAAGAAAAAACAAATACATGAACCATAATATGCTATAACTGTTTGAATTTAACTGAAAGCAAATGTGTATAAAGGCCTTTAATTGCGTTAAATATCCAGTGCAATGACTACAAAGTTAAAGATATGAACGTAAAATATGTTCTGGAGAACAGTTACGGTAAATATATGCTCGCATGCAGTCCAGAAGTAACAGTAATTTACACAGTTAGAAATAATTTTTCAATGATATTTTACATCAAGTGCACTGACTTTGAAAGAAAATCTGAATCATAAAAAAGTTTGCACAAAATTAAGTTGTGCGAAAGAACTGCTGATAGCAACATTTTAGATATTCTATTATATACACAGCTACTAACTTGCCAAAGTAAAAAAAAAAAAAAAAAAGGAAATTCTCACAGAACACTCCAACGCAACATTTCCATTTTAAAGCTAAGAAAGTTCGCTGAAACTTTGCATGGAAATGATCACAGACACCAATTTGCAATGGAATTCCTAGTTAAAATATATCTTTGAGATAATTTACAATACTTTGTAAAAAGCTAATAGATGCATGAGTCTACATTTTATTTGATTATGAGACTTTTGCTATGAAGTTTCATGATCTTTACAAAAATACATCCAACCAGTGTTACATAATGATATAAACATTAGTCAACAATTGTTGTACATTTATCATCAGACAGTTTACTTTAGGTTGAAACTCTTTGCTGAAAACAATAAACCTGATGTTGCCAACTCCTCCACAAGCATTTTCCTGTAGTCAACATACTTATTTACTAACAAATTTTCTCCTTCTCACACACGCACGTAAGTTTCCTGGGTTATATTCCATACGGTCCTGCTGTGTTGATTACCTTAGCTACAATAAAGAATCTATAAACTCCATAATCTTAGCAAACATATTTTAACTGCTGTTCTAATTCCTACAGAATAAGCATTATCCTTACAATGTGATTTTTACAAAATGAATACAATACTGTTTTTCACCTGCTTAAATGCCTTGCTACATAGCTTTGAATGGGCTGATGAAATAAAACTACACAAACATTATAGAGGGTGAAGCTAGTTTCACAAATAGCAATCACTTAATCACTTAAATTATCTCAATAATTCAATAATGTTTTATTTCATGAACTCACGACAAATAACTAGGAGGATTAATCAATACTAAATGCTTATAATTCTTTTAGTACAGCATTTCACAGCTAGAGAATTGATCATCTAGCATCTCAACTTTCCATTTCAAGTTAAACTACACTCACAGTGAGACTTCATGCTGGAGTAAAACCTTGATCTCCACAAAGAGAGTCTGATTTCCATGTTCTGGATCTTAAATTATTTAATAAGCAGAATTTTTCTTAGTCTTATTTCTGCTAGTCTTTAAGTAATAATATAGCTGAGAAAGCATTCTAGCCTGTTCGTCCTGAAAACACTTGCTCAATAAGTATCAACGAATTCAGCCTTATTGAAAGTTTCAGAAATACTGCTCAGAACAGAATTTGTAAAAAAAGTACCCTTTGTAATTAATCTGTAATTTGTGTGACGAGCCTTAATTTGGGCTAGAAAAATTATTTTATTTTAATGTTTGAATCTTTAAAGTCATATTTGGTTTCAGGAATGACAGGTAGAAAGCAAACTCCAAAAGAAGCCTCTATGGAAATCTGATAAAATCATTTCACAATGCCATCTGACAGTATAGTGCTCTCATAGTACTTCAAATATTTTGAAGTGGGATGAACAAAGGCATTAGAAAGGAAGAAGAGCTCTTTCTGTTAAACTACAATGACTGACAGTTAAACACATACGATTATCATCTTACATTGCACCACACCAGACAGACTGTTAGAAAAGTTCTTAAATTAGTAAGGTACTGCCTAAAAGCAGGGTGAACCTTTTAAGACATTTCCATGTGTACCTTCCCCCAGTTTGAACGAAAACTCTTAACTAGTATATCAATTAGCAACAATTTCAAAGAGGAGACATACACACATTTTATTAAACTCGCATTAAAAACATCTGTTCCCTAATGTCTAGGTCTGTTTCATCTAAAAGTCTATCTTTTAACCATACAGAGCTTCCAACTTTTAATGGAAAGGAAAAAGAGGTAAGAAAAAAGGAAGTGTACCTCTAACACACATGTGAATTGCAAATTTCAGAACAAATTATTAAATTTCTGAATTACAGGGTTTATTTTTACAATATTTTAAAATAGAGTTGTGCTAAAGTTATTTAATCTCACATTCAGAATGGATAGGCCTATTCTTTTACTGCAATCTTCCATAATATGATACACAGGGCAGTTTATTTTTAAATGCAACCAACAATTTAGTCCAATACATATACATATTCATTAAGTCTGATCAATCTAATCAAAGATGTCCTTGAAAGTATTCTCAAGGAAGATATTAAATCAGCATAAAATAACTACTGTAAGCCACACAGCAGAAGGCAAAAGAGGTTACTGTATACTGAAACACTTCTTCAACACTATGAAAACTCAGTTTCTACATTTCTAGAAATACATTCTATAACCTTGAAAACTAAATTGCAATGTATAAGAACACAGAACAGAAACTATCTGTGTATATCGCATATTTAGATACAGGTGCATTTCTGCATTAAACTTGAAATATACTTACAAAGGAAAAAGGTACCTTTATTCTTAACGTGACTAACACACTAAGCCTAAAACTGAAGTGTTTGAACATGAGAAATTTCACCTGTTACAGAGAAAATTATTATCTGATTTTATGTACTGAACAGCCATTTTTTCTATTTGATTACGAGACAGTTATGAATGCACAAAACTCACCACAAAGCATAGCTTTCAGAAGAGTAGCACACTTCTCATATGTGATCATTAATACCTTAGAAAAGACACTCAAACATTCTATTACATAACCATAATATAACGATATTTAAACTGCATATACCAAGTGACCCTTATTATTGCATCTTCTACACAATTAGAGCAACAGGACAAAAATCCTGCAAATGTCAAAAAGGGCAGCATGTTGACCTTTACACTCCAGCAGAAAATAGATGGAACAAGATGTCTAAAGCAACAGCAGAAAAGAATCAGTGTTTAGAGCAAAAGTAAATACATACACTTAATGACAGATATTATTCAGATATTTCAATCCATTTTGTTTTTAAATCTGTGTCGTTTACTCTTTAAAATTAGGAAAAAGAAAGTAGTATTAACTCATAATTCATAAGGTACAGCATCTGTCCAGCTATAATCTTTGGCACTTATAAATTCACATCAGGACAGGATTTTATGAATAGGTTTGGAAAAGAATCTAAAAGCTCAGATGTTGTTAAGAAGAACTTTCTTCACGCATGGAATCACACACAGTTTGGGGCAATTATAGTTATTAACAAGGGTCGCGAGTCAAACATGGTAAAATTCTTTCTAGGGAAAGGAGCTCAAGTATAGAAAACTTCACTGAGCAGGAACAATGCTTTTCATTTGACAAGACATGAATTAGAAAGCAATGAAATTGAAGTGATATAATCAAGGGAAGATCTTAGTCAAATGACTTTGGAAGTAGCTTTTTGAAGAAACAAAATTTAAGGACCCAGATAAGGCACTGACAACCTGTAAGAAGAACAAGCATTTGAATGTTTTTACAAACAGCAAAGTGTAGACACAAGCAATCTGAAATTTCATAGATAAATTATGCAATTTGACACATAATTTACAGCCTTGTGAAGAAAGAGTAATTTATGAACAGTAACCAGTAGGTAAGAAGGAAGTGTCTGTGAAGAAAACTGAGATCAGCTTTAAAAAATAATCAAGTTGCAAGTATCTATAAAATGAGCACAGTGAAGACAAGATGTCCTAGGAATCAAGGACAGAAAAACTAGATTTGATCCATCACAAGAAACAAAAAAAAAAACCCCACAATCCTGACCACATCAGTGCGTAAGATCACTTAAGTAAATAAAGAATTTTAGGAAGCAAATCTCTGGTACATAGACTGAAATGAGATGATGGCAGGCAACCTACCAAATACTATGAAATATATGATAGATGTAGTCACAAATGGATAACAGTTTCTTGTAGTTGATCATGACTACAGAGCCATGCTCAGTAATTGAAATGCATGCGTACAAATTGCATACAGATGTGGTACAGAAAGAACAGAGAGAGGGAGCAAGAAAAAGTAGAATCATACCACTTTAACAAGAGGATATCACTAACTAATAGAACAAAAGCTGGAATGGACAAGATCCAAAGAAAAGAAAGATAGGATTAACCCAGTATTGGTATACATCATGTACCCAATTATGTATATGGGATTGCTTTGTCCAAAATGCATTAAAAATGCAGAAAAAATACACACTTATGGTCTGCCAAACACAAAACAGCACACAAACAAGCACTATTTCTGGGCATTGTAGGTAGGAGAAAAAACTGAACTGCTGCCTTCCATCTGACATTACATTTATGAATCAGCAGAGAGTCCTCAATAAAAGGTTATACAGCTGACCATCACTTTTCATGCTCATCTTAATGAATCATCTACAAATGCCAGCTACCTGAAGAAAAGAACAGCAGAAGAAAACAGTTCCTTAAAAGATATTTTCATGTTGTATATCTATTTTTTTAAATCTATGATAAAAACCTAATCTTTGTAGTCTTCTTCGCACTTACGGTAGTTTTACCAAATGAGACTGCTATTATAGCTGAAAATATATTTTGTTAGTGTCACAGCCAACTTTAAGCCAGTACCCATACAAATATAAAAAATCTTTCCGGTTCTCCTTTGACATTACAGAACAGGAAAAGGAGAAGCACTTTCCTTCAAGCTACAAATAAAGTTTGAGAAGCAATCATAAATTAGACAAAGGTAGGAACCTCAGGCAAACAAAGACAGAATTTTATTCTTTTGCAAGGGTACTATTTTTTTCTTCTACCTAAGTGCTACTTGTATAATTGTCAGAAAAATTCACTGGAGTGAAAGCAGCTGAGACTTATTTTTGTTTCTTGAATCTCATGCTAGCCAGTGAAATTTAATGTTAAAAACTAGTAAACCTTACTAAAAACAAAAATTAATTTTATTACTGAACCCATAAGAGCTCACATAATGCAGTATGACAAAATACACTGTACAAAATTGTCACATTATCAGATGTGCACTGCTAACACTGATGAAAGCCTATTTAATCTGCTAAATTTATTTTAATGTGGATATGAAAAAAGTGGCATAAAAAGATGAAGAAATTAGACTGTAAACTGTGAATAACAGAATAGGATGATGTAATATTAGAAGTAATTTCTCACAAGAATCCTGTGCTGAATTAGAGCAACTTTCCAGCGATATGCCATTTCCTTCCTGTGCCACTCCATACTCCCTGAAAATATATAAAACGGAATGGGTTTTACAGTACTTGGAGTCATGTTAACATTCAGTTACTCTTTAGGTTTTATGATTCCTTAAGAGCACACCACAGGTAGGAAAAAAAAAAAAATCGACCTTATTTCACAAATAAATTCACTTTTCACTATGATTCTTCCCTGTAGGAACCATAATTGTAATAGTTATAGCACTGCAGACAAACCTGATACTACCAAGATAGTCAATGAATGCACTGGAACAACTGTCTGCAGCTCACCCTGCACTGAAATACCTTTCAGCAACATCACACTGTTAAAAATAACTCTAAAACTAGAAAAATCTCCTGTTTTTTAAGGGTGAGACTCAAAATTGAACTACCTTTTCTCAGGCAGAAATATCAATGAGGAGGGTTAACCTGATTTTGGAGCAACCACACTTAAAAGTACATGGAAGACAATTCCGGCCTCATTTAAATCAATTAGATATCACTGACTTCAGAAACCTGTTCTTCAAGCTAAACCCTAGAAAAACACTAGAACTGCATGGCACATAGTGTTGTCGGCTTATTATAAGACAGCATTTTAGGAAGTAACCTGCAAGAAACTCCAAAGTACCTTCTCTTTACATCTAAAAAACAATATATTGTAAATGTATCCACAGAACATCTAGGAATAGTTGGCATAAATGAAATCTGAAAATGTTTCTAAGGTCCAAATTCAACATTTTAGTATTTTTGTGTACCAATTTGGACTACAGAGACTTTAAGTATCAGTACCTTTACAGGATGGGAATTACAGCTGCCTGCCGCACTCTCCTTCCCAGCAGTATCAGCCAAAGCTCACATTTCCAGTCTGTGATATCTGGTAAAAAATTGAATGGAATGCCATGTCACTGCTCTGCAGATTTCTGAAGCTGAATTATCTGCTCTTTTTGCCTATCTAATCATTACAAGTCCTCATATGCTGTCTTTTCTCTTACAAGCATATCCAATTTGAACTAGTTCTCTCAGCTCTGAAAGAGCTAAGGTTTTTAGGCATGTACGGACTAATATGCTTCACAGCTCAAGTTACAAACTAGTGAATACCAAAAGAACTAACACTGTATTCAGTTCTCTGGAAAAAAACATGTTGCCTTTGTTTTTAACAAGTGTACCTACAATATTCTTGCTAAAAAGAGAAATGGAGACCTTTAATGGAGACTCTTGACCAAGATGAACACCACCAAAGGCATTTGATTTGTTCATCTTACTAATTATTCATCCATTACAGAAGTTTGTAGAGTATTAATGTACTAAAGGACATGCAGAGAAGTTAAAACAGAAGTTTAAACAGAGTTGCCAAAGGAGGACTTAAAGGTAAAATTAAGATTCCACAATGGAAGACGATCTTTTAAAAGCAGAAGCCCTATAATATAACCCTGACAAAACTGGGAAATAGAAATTACAACAATTTTTAGATTTGTACCCACGATCTTGAAATTAAGTAACAAACACTACACTTAGCCTAAAGAATGCTTATAGAGGTTTAACTATGTGCTTTAGAACCTATGCTATGGTAGCAGAACTTTTGATTTTAGTTTGGTTTCGTAGTATGTAGAGACAAAAATAATTAACTGGTTGTTAAAAATAATTCAAATATTTCAGGAAAGTGAATAAGATTCACTTGTTTCAAAGTAAAGTTCTTTGGGTAAAGAAGAAAAGCACTGTACACTACCAGTTACTACATGAACAATCAAATCTTGAAGGGAAAAATTTAAGAGCTACAGAACATCAAGAATTTTCTTCTTAGTACTAGTTATGTTCCAACTAGACTTATAAATAAAAGCACAAGCTATATTTGAGAGTCTAAACAAATCCAAATAGCCTCCATGAAAACAATACGAGTTAAAAAACACCAAAAAAGATCTTTTTCAAAAAAAAGTCACAAGCTCTTCTACACGTGTATGTTTTCTGATTCTGTAAATCTTCTTTTCAAATATGCAGTCAGTCACTTTATCAGATGTTTTTTTCAAATTTCAACTTTGCAAGAGATGGCAACTGTCCAAGCATTACATCCACACAGAAATGCTACTGCTGTAACTGCAATAAAAACTGAGCTAGTCATGAGAAAAAGGAAATATTCAGAAAACTGATAATCATTCCTGTATCAAATAAACAGACAAAATTATATGGCTTATTTTTTTAGAAAGCATGTAGATAAAGTGAAACCGTACAGACTGCTGTACTTAAAGGAAGAGACCAAGATGGTCTTGGGATTTATTAATTTCCAACAGCAGCTTTTGCACACTTCTGGTTTTGACAGTAAAAACAAAGGTCTTCTCAAAAGTTGCAAATAACATCTGTATAGTCTTTTTAGGTATGATGGTACATACACGATAATTTTGGTTAGGTGTGAGTGTATATATTTATACGTATTTAGTGTATACATAAGTATTTATTCATTCTACAAGTTCAGTATATCAGCCGAATTTTTATTTTCCTTATTTTTTGTGGGAAGAATAATCTCTTCTCATGGTAGAAAATGTACTAACAGCTCAGTATTACTACCAGTACCTTCTCTATATTCAGTAAAAAAATTAAAGATAACAACTACAATCATAAGATCCATAGTCTGCTTTAGCCTTTACATTAGGCGTTTTGTAAAGCCGTATTTAAGGACCTCTCAAGCTTACCATGGAAATGATTATACCTAGAGACTTTCTCTCCAGAAAATTTAAAAAGTATTCCCCATATTGTTCATGCACATTTTCATTTAAAATGAGTTTATGAACTTGATGGAGCCAGATGTCTAGTTACCTTCCCTGGTTTTATATCCTGACACTGCAGGACTGTCTTCCTAATTTGGAAAACATAAGTTAAATTTCACACATATTAAAAAGTACAAATCACTCATCTAAACGCTTATTTAGAAGTGTGACTATAGTCTGTAATGGAACATTGACTATCCAGTGCCAAATATTTTGCTAAATGAAGGAAACTGATGCATTGCATCAAAAACTGGTTACTGTATTATAACTGACTTCTAAGAAAACATCAAAATATGTATTTATACCTTTTTCAGATACCATTTAATTTGAAGGAATTTGATGACAAAAGATTCATGAAAGACAACAGCAGAAGTAGAATTGCAACATTGTCATAACTTTTTTTTCTTCAATATTAAAATGGACATAAATTTGATGTGAAAGTACTGAGGAATGAAAAATCTTTCAATGAACCAAATATGCATTTAAGCAAAAGAGAAAAAGGGAGAAAAGTTATTGGGGAGTTATTTGCAGCACTTAAGTTTTTCAAAGCTAAAATGTAACTGAATAGAAAATGTTTTACTTTGTGCCAAGATTCTGTATATGTAAGTGGGAAAATACTCAAAAGCATTTCTTTTGCAAAGGAACTCCTACTCTGATATATAAACACACATATGAATGCAATTTCATAGGCTTTGGAAAGGCATTTCAGTAAACCTTTCTAAATTTTCTAAATTTGACAAGTTTGCTTAATGACAAAATTTAATTGCCTAGATTATGTAATTCTGGTTTTGTCAATCTTACAATTTAATTATCTCTAGTTAAAAGCAGAAACTTGAACAGTAGAAGTGAGTCTTCAAACACCTGCTCAGTGTTCTGAAAGCAAAATGTAGTTACATGACAAACAGCTAACTTATTCTTCCAGAATCCTAGACATACAACCAACACATCCATTTTGCCTTAGAAAACAAACCCTATGACTTGACAGTAATTTATTTAAAAGGCAGTTTTATTTTACCTCTCTAATATGACAGGACATCGTCATTAGGACACTGCATGTTGTGGAACTAGATTTATGACAGTGTTGCAAGAAAACGGTTTTAAAGATACATTACCAATAACTTTCCCTGTAGTACTACGTTGCATTGTAGCCTTCTGTATTGAGTTAGAAATAATAGTTATTACATATTTTTTCGTTTTTTATCACTACATCATATATTGAAGATCTGGAGGAAAACAAACACTAACACTCTTATTGTCCTCCACAATAATACATTCTAAATACTAGTAAATGAGACATTGAGTTGAAAGCAAACTGAAACAAAAGTCGCTTTTTTGTTCTCCTACAACATGCCAATGATACAACAGTTACTTCTCACATTAGAAAGAGCTTCTGCTTCAGTTGAAATATAACAGTTGGATAACAAAATCAAGAACTAATGTGCATCCTTAAAGTACATATCATATGCTTATACAAGACTGAACTTTGTAACATATATTACCTCTAATCATTGTTAGACCAGAAAGCTTTCATCTCCTGCTTTGGGACAGAACAAAATTGTACTCTATAGCATATTTCAGAGGGAGAAAGTGCATGCAAGCATGCACAATGCAGAGTAAAGTCAGAATAAATCAAAATGTCACTTGGGCGGATGCGGCTATAACGTAAGCAGAGAAGCTACCCAGCCCAAAATCCAAGTTGAGGTACGTATTGTGAGGGTGGCAACAGCAAGAACTCTGAAGCCTCACAAGGAGATCCTTGTCTAAGTCAGGACTTGGCGACATAATCCTCTCAGCTGCTCCAACATTTATTTATTTATTTTCTTTTTTTTTAAGAGAGCCTAATGCCTCTCAATAAAATAGCAACTGCTTGGCAAAGTGCATTCAAAGTGCGTGCTGCAATATCTGTGAAATTCACAACTAAGATTAAACTAAAAAATATTTTTAAAAGGCCATGAATCAGAACTACAACTTCACTAACCTTAGCATATCGCTATACACAGACTACAAGGTTTAGCAAATGAGTAAACTTTAAGAAGCACAAACATTATGGCATATAAGAAAGCTGCAGATTTTAACATGAGGATCCAGAAATTGTTTGGGTTTTTTTTCTTTTTTCTAGTGCCAGCCTGACTGTCACATTTTCTAGTGACTAAACAGATCAGAAATTGTCCACAACTCACATGACTGAGAATATCCTTTCATTTAGTTGTTTTTTGAGTGCTGTTAATGTGACGAGATTAGGAGAAGACTATCTTGTTCAAATTTTAAAAGACATATTCTGCTCAGACCCCTAAAAATTGTGCAGTTTCGAATGCTGGCAACTGACACTCAGCTTTCCTTAATGTTAGAAAAATTTAATGAAATTTGAAAAACTGATTTTAATAAAAACTGAATGTATGGACTTTATCAAAAGTAGATTAATGTTTTGACAACTTAACTATCTTGAGCTTAACTCTAGTTAGTTTTGTACTAACTTTAGTACAAAAAAATTAAGAATTTCAACACAGGAGAAAATGACAATACACCTGGAAGAAGGTAGAAATGTGATGAGCTAAAATATAGTTTATTACGCTTCAGAAAATTCATTAGTAAGAAAGCATACTACCACCAGAAAGCATGCAACATACACTTATTATTCATGCTTATACATTTCTAAACAGGAATACATCATTTTAATTCATCTAAAGATTTAATAAAGCTATTTGGACTTATTACAATATTCTTGTTTTGATATATCTGTAATTCATACTGATTTGTTATATTTGAAAAAGGTAACAGACAAAATTATTGTAAAAAACCATACAATTTTTCATCAAATACTATGATAGCATATTTCTCAGCATGCCTTATCTCATTCAAACTAACCAGGGGATTTTTTCCAAAGTATTAAAATAAGCAAGGTCCATACAAAAAAACAGATTTCCAAAACACTTAAGATGACTACACTGAACAAGGAAAAGTCAAATACAGTATATTACTGCAATAGACATGAAGTTATTAGAACTAAAAGCATATAAACACTGCTAACCTAAAATAAATAAAAAAAAAAACCACAACAAAACATGCTGCTGTTCAACCAAAGTTTAAACTATGGGCATTTCAGCTTTTAATAGTGTATGACTTAATAATGGACACCTCTAGCTTTGCACACTTTTATTTACAATTTTACTGCATATACATCACAATAAAACAGAAGGTCTGGAGAGTTCTTGCTCTGTTATTTTCTATTACACAAAAGAACTAAGAAGAAACCATCAACCTCTACCCACTAGAACCAGCTTCAATATCCTACTATGTTGTGAATTTGTACTATCATTAACCTACCATTAGTAGGTAAGGGCTGATCTTCTTGGAGTTCAACCTGAAATTGTTCATACTTCTAAAGCTCTGAAGACTTCATTATTATGTATTATTAAACGTTATCTAAGATATTTTCTCTAAACAGAAAAGCAGTCATGTCTTCTTAATTGGTTTGTGTGGCATTTAGGTAACTTTCCATTTAAAACAATTTGGTACCAGTGTACAACATCCAACTGCTTGTTATTAATTTGGACAGTTCAAGGGAAAGCTGAAGTACCAAATAACTATTTGGTTATTTGAGACTGAATGCTCACACAGCCTAGAAGACTCTGTCACTCCTAACTAGATTCAAGGTCATTTCTAAAGTAGAATGGGAAGAATTAGAATACCTTTAACAATTAACAATGCTTAACTGTCAAAAGAAGCATGGAGCTCTCTATGTCTCAAGGCTATGAAGTGACTAATCACAAAGAATGAATCATAGATGGTCTGCTCAGTGTATCAGCCAATGATTACACGCAAGATAATTATGATCTTGTTACAAAGGCTACTGAAACTAGAGTTGATAATTAAATACTGTATTACAACCCTCTGAAGGACAACCTTGTCAATATTAGTTAATTCAGGAAATAAAGACAGCATTTTGAATGAGTCTTCATTTGTAAGCAGTAACTTACTTTAATTTTGAAAGCAAAAATTAAAAAGTCTCAATAAATACACCTGCAAAATAGACTTGTTCAACATTAAACTACTTTATGAGGCAAGAAAAATACTAAAACTTAACTGCACGAGATTCTGAAGGCACAGATATTGTAGTAATTGACATACTTTGGATGCATGAAAGAGTTAATTCAAGACATTCCAGTGCTGAGACATTATCAAAACTAGTATTTTGTTTAATATAAGTTCTGTTTAATGCAGCTTTAAATCATGTCTGAAACTTTTCTGAGTTACGTAATACGTAAGATACAAACACTTAGAAAACAATGTACACTGCAAATGAACTTTCCCCAAGCCCACTGACAGTTCAATAGGAGAACAACATACATATGCAACGAAGCTGGAAATAATTTTTTTCAGATTGTTCTAAAGACACACAGAAACTAAATGTGCTGTGAAAATTGGCAAAATACTGTATTACCTGTCCATCCAGTGTTCCTATACACCTGATGCTTCACATTGTGAAATATAAACACAGTAGTTCTTCCAAAACAACAAAACAGAGTAATTTCATTACTGCAAGATAATGATACTTAATTGAAGAACATGCATTCTGTTGTAAGAGCAAATATACAATTCTCAAGAGTCCTTTTTTCACCTTTAAGGTTACACCATGCACTAATCCTTAGGATTTCACAGACTTAAAACTATCATACTGCAATCTACTAAATCTAGGTAACCAATAACTTTATTATGACATGCAGAAGTCTATCTTTTCACTAATGCAACTAACTACAAACACATTTACCCTGATGACAACTCTCTACATACAGACTTCATACCATGTAAAGAGTCAAATTCAAGGTCACTGGCCTAGCAAGCAATCCCTTTGAAATGGCTTCTAAGCTACTTATCTCTTCAGTAGTATTTTTTTTTCCCCACAAGTGTCAAGGAGCTGATCAAGCGTGGCAGACAAAATGAAGCCCCGTAAATAAAGCCAACTACAGCAAAACCCCACCATTAATTCACTCTTAACTACACATCACAGACTCAAAACTAAAGAGAAACAGACCTGACACATGACGGCCATTTTCATATAGTTCTATTTGGATAAAAAGAAATGTAGGAAACCTTATATTTGGCTGAGTTTGTTTTGTTGGTGGTTTTTTTTTTTGGTTTTTTTTGTCTGTTGGTTTGGTTTGGGTTGGTTTTAAAACAAAAACAAAACAAAGTACATAGTAACTCATCAGGGAAGAGCTGTGAGGTTTGTCCCTATTTCAGACAGCAACAAACAAAAAGCAAACAGCAGTGGTAATAAAATTTTAGTATTTAAAAACATGAGACTGTTAATTTTATGTGATGATGCTGTATTACTTTTCAAAACTTCCGAAGCATAAGTTGGGCTACTTAATGAATAGCCTCATGTGGCAATTCCATTCTTGATTTTATATACAAGTAGATGATTGCAGCAAGAACCAAGACAACAGTAACTAACCTACTGTTCAGAGAGTAAAAGTATACTAGTTAGCACTGGAGAATTCAAAGGGAATAGATAAAGTGCAAGTCTTACAGTCTGCCCTAGATAAAATTCCAAAATTAAGACTTAGAAATCCTATCCCAGTTTCAATTATCTGACTACCATTTCCATGCTATACTCCTGTGATTAAAACAAGGTTCATCTTCATTTCTGTAAATACCAGAGCAGACATTGAGGTAATTTAGCTCAAAATATTGGATTATTCAAGCATCTAAAACAATTATTTTCCCTAAAAGGTCAAAGATGGAAAGGCAAGACAGAATGACCTACTTAGGTAAAAATGCTAAGATTCAAGTTACCACGTAACCTTCCATAAAAGGAGAAATAATGTGTTTATAAAAGTAAACCTTTAGTATTTAAATACATTTTCACATGGCTTTACTGCGCCAATTAATAATAGAGCTTCTTAACAAAGAACCATTGGCATACTGCTAACGAGTCTTAGTAAATTCTCAATAATTGTCACTGGCAAAGCAAAGGGAAGTATAACTTCAACACATGAAAGATTCAATTGATCAAAGCAGGACAAGTCAGCCAGAGAAGGCAAGGACACTTTCAGACCTCTGTCATCACGCCAGAATACCAAATTAGTATAAATCTGCTCAGTATTTCCAGTGAAACATGGAAAACTTCTTAAAAGAAAATTTAAATCTCAAGCATAATTAATAAAAATTGGATCTATTACTCAGAAACCATATATAGAATATGCTGGTGCTGTTTCTCAATTACACGTACAGAAATGTAAAAATTATGCTGTACTGGCCTTAAAAGATAAACTTCTGAATTTCCTGTATTTATTTATCTCTCTGAAATCTTCCTCTCCTGCTGCTTATCAAATGACCACGATTTTTAACAAATGTTATACAAAGAGAAGAGATATATGTAAACGTCAAACTCTCAAAAGATACAGGCTAAAGGCTTACCATTATACTATAGAACAAATAGAGAAAACATACCACAGTGATTACACAGTGACGATTTTAAAATGGAAGTGGAGAGTCCTAGCAAAACCCAAGCCATGCAACACCATTAAAGTACCAAGTCAAAGTACTAATTCATCTCCCAAAACAGAAGCCCTCTGGAAGCTTTCTTTGACGGTGGCCAGGTGGCCTTAATAACAACACAGAGTTTATTTAAAATTTTTACATATCAATTTCTAAAATGGCAGTGGTGAATTAACACCCATTTTTCTGATCTCCTGTAAACTTTAGTTCAATTTCAGAGCTACAGGTCTTGCTTAGCAACTCTGCAGGTGAACAAGGGGTTTTAAATACATCAATCACATTTGCTGCTAGAATTTGTCAAGTTCGTAAAGCAACAGTAAAGAATCTTCAGAGAAAGTATGGTTTGGCTAAGAAGAACAGACAGATGAGTGGCAGTGTCTGGGAATGGAACAGAAAAGAGAGCTATTTTAGTAAAAATCAGTACTGCTATCTTCCTCTTCCTTCATAAATTATATTGCACAGGTCTTCTACAGCTGTTCTCCCTCTTCTATAGCAGTTCTACTGTCACTACTGTGACCTTGTCAGTAAAGGTTTCATCACTTCCTTTACACTGTGATTTTCTGCGTTTTTCATCAGTTATCTAATAAAATAGGTGCAGTTACTGCATGTAATCAGCAATAGATTAAGAATACAATATTGCTAGAAAGACTTCATTTAATTCTTTGCCTGTAAAGAAAACAAATGATTTTCCTATTTTAAGCAGCTTCTGAAAGTCTCCAGTGGGACTCTCTTAACAGCAAGCTTCTTCAAATAGCTGTGCACCTACAGTCCATTCACTTTATACATAAGCATACAACATCTACCCTAGAGGATGAAAACTTCTATTTTTTTTAAGTTATCTGAGACTATACATACAGTAAGAGGGCATTGCCATGTTTTAATTGTACTGGATTGGGGACAGCTTATTCTGCAGAACCAGAACTGTTTAGACTATAGTTCTGATCCACATTTTTAATTAAAATGTTAGGTTTTATCGTATGTTTTGTCCCTCCTCAAAGCTAATTTTTAGAATGGAAAGTGATGCAAGAACTGTGTCCTTGTAGCCAAGTAAAATTATCCATTATCCTGAAAGCATTAACCAATAACATGCTGGTTTTTATAATTACTAAAGACTACATTTAGAAATGTATCTATACAGCACTACAAGTCAACTAATGGGGATCAAAATTACACATGAAAATACACTAACTCATGTCTTTCTAGAAAACTACATACTCCATATGCATATTTTAAATAGTAACATACAGCAAATGTGTAAGAAAAAACAACCTGATAATTTAAAGATTCTTTCTACATATGCATATCATTTAAAACCAGGAAAATAACGAAGTAAAACTAAGATTTTAATTTTACACTCAATTTCATCATAGCTAAATACAAGAATACATATTATTTGTCTTTCATTTTGAAAACTTACTTAACTAAGTAGTTCATAAAATTAGCCATTATAACAATAAAGATTTCTGTAACAGATAAAAGATAAGGACGTATCTGCTCAACATAATAAATCTAACTCTAAATCAGAACAGCATCCCATCCTGCACATGCATCCATGTGTATCAAAAGAATGCAAGACAGAACACATGCAAATTGCAAAAGCATAAAGGAAAAAGTAAATTATCAGTAATTACTGAAAGTGCTAAACTCTAAACACAGCATGCTATCACTTAAAACTACACATTAATGTACCTACATTAATGTCAAACCAAATCAATACTACCAGCAAATGCCAGATCATTTATCACTGTGTGCGTATAAGCATTTTTTCATGCTGCTTATACAGAAAACAGTTTATACAGGACTGAAACAGATGAGCCTACGGACTGTACACATGGTCTAAAATCAAAATTATCAAGACAAACAAAGAGGTCCAAGGTATCGTTCAAGTGAGTTTTCCTATACAATGGATTTCTTCTGACTTGCAAATTATTTCTTGAAATCATCAATAAAATAAAATGAAGATCCTCTATACTGTATCGCTTCAATAAACTCAACTCTTTCAAATTAAAATCCCACTGTCTGCTCTCATTTTTAATATAGAAGTGTGGGGGGAGAGGCTACTGTTTATTCCTACAAATTCACACAAGTGGGTTGTACTATCTCAAAAAAGCCAACATAAATTATATAGGGGTTTTGTTTAAAAAAAAAATATTATATCTTAATTGCAATAAATTGACTCCCATTGCCTGACAGAATCCCAAGCCATCGACATTAAAGCAGTCATGGCTTCACTGATGTTGCACTCCATATTCAGTGCAAGAGAGCAATAATGTAATTCATAGAATAGTTAGGGTTGAAAAGGACCTTAAGATCATCTAATTCCACCCCCATTGCCATGAAGCATAAGAATCTAGCTCCTCCTGAAATCACATGAAAGGTTCTCATTAGTCGAACAAGAATGGGATATAAATGCACTTGGGCAAAATCAGAGTTAATTAAAAGAAAAATGTAGATAAAAGATGTGAAAAATTTAATTGCATGCACCTAACAAAACAAGGTGAGCTAAATATTAAGATATTTAAAATGGCATTATCTGTGCTAAGTATTTAAACAAAATTAACACCAGATACATAAAATATAAAACAACTTCAATATTTATTTACAATCTCAGGCCATTATTTGTACAGAAAAATACATTGATTTCCTTAAGTGAACAGTTCTTTTGAAAGGGAGATGTGTTAGACAACTGATTTTTCAATTTTGAGCCTTTATGCTCCAGTACTAATACTTAAATGTTAAAATTATTTGTAAAACTGATGACAGTACAATAGCAAATAAAAAAATCTCAGTGCCCACAGTTCTAGCCATTTTTAGCTCCTTCATAAAAATGTCTTACAAATTTATTACAAATGATTCTTTGATCTTGGGATTTGATGAATAGTTTACAGAAATTAGCTAAAAATAAGTCAATGTCAAAAGGTAGGGTTGCCAGTTCTTTCATGGTCCCAGAAAACGTAGAGGAAGTTGGCCGGATCAGCTCAGCTCCACTGTGCTCCTGAAAAATATAAAATACCAGTGTCTACTGGATCATTGGGTCCTTAGCACTCTAGCACTACTTATGAAAAAGATCTTGGTGATGACCGTAATGGTGGTGTAAAATATGGAGTAAGACATGCTTGTCAGTAGGCGTGATCTTTTCTTTTTAAGGTTTCATGGCCTTCAATACATGTTACTTATAAATTACGGGTAAAAAGTACTTTGCATAATATTAGGACCTCACATTTGGGCACTATTACATAAACAGGGAAAAAAGTTAGGAAAAACTGAACTGAATTTAAACAAAAAAGTGAACTGTATATGGTGTTCTATTGCATTTTTATCTAATGAAATTACATTTTAAATGTTACTTTCACATATATGCTAACAATATCTAACTAAAACTAAGGTTGAGATCTTCCAAAAGGCTCATAAAAACTCTCCCTCACATTGCAATCAGTAGGGTGATTCCTTTGATGACAGTAAATACAAGTTTAATAAAAATACAAAGCACTGGCAACTCACTATTAATATCTAGATATTTTAACTAAACCAGGACTTCAAAACATCCATGGAAAACTGATAGGGGAATCTGGAGCTGATACCATTAGTAGCCCTGCTAGACAAGACCTCTTACAAGTAGAGTCACAGCCGAAATATATCAGCATGACAGAAGTAACAGATTTTGCCAGAAAACATCAGCTTAGAAAAAGGGTTCTAGAATAAAATTATAAAATCAAATAAAAATACAAATGAGCAATTCTAAAGAGCAAAGTCAGAATACTGTACCTGCTCAGCTACCATCAAAACAACAAAAGTGCTGCTGTACACAGAAACACAAAGATTTAATAAATTTGTTACCTAACAGCAGTTTCCTAGGGATTCCTATCTGTATTCCTTTTACTTAAAACCAGTCAAATTTAGGTTGTGACCTAAAAAAAATTTACCTAAGCTTCAATAGATTTTTAAAGTATTTTAAACCTGTAAAAATAGATACATATTTGCTATGTAACATAGCAGTTGTTACATGACACAGTGCCTATTAAAACAAAAAATATGTGTACATACCTCACTGCTCAATAAAACATATTATATATAATATGTTATATCCTGTTAAGATACTCAACTGGACCACTGTGTTGTCGCTGATCAATAGTGAAAATCAGGCAGACATACCAAGCAAAATGAAAAATAATTTTAAATATCGATATTGAACTTAGAATTTAAACTACCTCAATTTCTCAACCAGCACTAAAAGAGTCATGTATAATTATCTCAAGATTCAAATTTTGCTTTAAATTAAGTTTTACTATTGCATGAAAATGTACCACGCTTCAGTTCTGCCTACCGAACAAGATGCACTAATCCAATATCTCATCACAGTGCACCAAAACAGGTACTACAGTGCATGAATTTCTCAATATGCAAAATAAATTCCAGAGCTCGTATATTATTTCAGCAGTTCCTTTTTCAGCATCTGTCATGGAAATGCCAACAGGTAGATAACAGAAATGTTAATTAGAGGCTGCAAACTGAATTCACAATCCACTGTCGACTTTCTGTTTACCAACTGCAAACAGATGCATTAGCAGAATAAAAAGTTGCACTGTATATAAGAATTTCTTAAATCTGTGAAAGTCTTTCAACTCTGACAGAAAAAAGAGCACAACCTCCAATGTCCAGGTCCTCTACATAACTGAAAAGAAAAAAAACTAACCATAAAACCAGAAGATTAAAGAATTAAGTCATGTTCAAATTTCATTCTATTGGGTATGTAAAGCAACAGAGCTTGTTTTTTCAACATCCACAAGCATCGGACTGGGTGAAAACTTCACCCCCACTACAGTAATAAGTGACATATCAAAAGAGCTAACTTTCTACCCTGTAAAATAGTTGTGGCACAGTTTAACAGCTTTAGTGGTGTAGTACAAATAACTAGTGGTAAGTACAAATAACTGAGAATGACTTTCTGCAATGATAACTTCTCAGGGGGAAAAAGGCAAATAAAAATAAACAAAAGAAAAACAAAACCACCACCAACAACAACAACAAAAAGAAAGCCAACTCATTGAGCCAGTTTTAAATCAAAGACAGCAAACCTCACATGGAGGCTAATTACTGATTACTAGAACTTACTCAGCCCATAACCTTTACTTTCAGGCACTGACAGAAAACCAGCTACAAACTGCATGAATTATTCTGCCAAACTATTTCCAGCTATTGTCAAAGAGCTCCAGTTCCTTCTTTGTTCTGTGACCTGAGTATCGTGATCCAGGGCAACTGGCTCTAGGTGTTTCTGCCTGAGCTGAGGGGTAGGACAAGATGACCTCCAGAGGTCCCTTCTAACATCAACTATTAGGTAATACTGTAAATAGGGGTATATGTCAATCTTTACAACAGTTACTAAAATACAACAAAATAGTATCAGTAAGGCTAATAGCAATTCTTGCTGTCTAAGTTGCCAAACTCCGTATCTCCATCTGACTGAATCTGATTTTGTTAGCACAAGTAAATATTTCTGTTTACAAGTTAGGCTAAGAACTAGCAAGGCACTTACACAAAAAATGTAAATGAAAGTCCCCATCTACAGAAGACAACTGAAATAGATTTGAGCTTATACATAAAAACTTGACACCTTTATTTCTTAACTTTGCATCTCCATCTTAAATTAGCAGGGGGGAAGAGGGGACGCAACAACCGGGGACACACAGGGGAGTTAAGCTGACCATAGTAAGAAGGTAAGCAACAAATTGGTGAAGTAAACATGGCTGCAGTGAGACAGACCTCTCACATCTTTACATGACATGAAAGAAGGAAAAAAGTATCAAAATGATAAAATGATGGGAAAAAAAGGAAGTTTACTTTAAAATGGAAAGTTATGCAATTCATGGTGATAATGATCCAGCACTAACAATCAAACTCTCCCATGATTTTTTCAAAGAAACAGCACCATTTCTCATGATGCAGCACAGCTTTATCCTATCCTGGTCAAAATAATTTTTTCATTCTAAAGGTAAGAGGAAGTGTTCTCTCTTCCTAAAGTGTTATATCTTCCTCTCCTATTTAAATATTTGGTCTTATACAGAAATTTTAATTTACTTGGAAATCACATGTACTGTGATATATCATATTATTCTAAGATAAATGACTGAATTTCTGGTTTTACATGTAAATGAGTTAGTTAACCACCAAACGTATGGTCATTCACCTATCAAAGGTGGTCTGATAAGAATGCAAAGAAAGTCAAAGACTTATTTAGGCATTCAGACCATGTTGAAACAGTGGAATTCTACTACAGATTATTCCTAGAAGATTTTTTTTTTTATTTAAATAGTCAACCAAATTATGAGAAATTTTGCAACATTGCAACAACATTACATTGCATCTAACACAAAAAAAAAAAACAACAAACAAGCCAAAAACAAACCAAACCCAAAGAAGTTGTATTAGCAGAAAACTATGTAATTTCAATAAAATACAGGTCAAGCAGAGTACACATATGGGTGGCATAAGAGGATTTTTTATTTTTATCTACTATATGTATTTTTTAAGAATAGTGATCAGAAACTTATCAGTATAATCTTTATATAGCACCATTACTTGCAACACATTTTCTAATTGCTTGTTTCAGGGTCTCAAAGATACTATGACTGCAAATGAACAGTCAGTCACACTCAGAAGAAACTGTATTGAAGACTAAGAAAAAACAGGAAGATATCAGTAATAAAAAAGACCTTACAGGAACAGCACAGAACACTTCCTGTAGGTCACAATCACAAGGTTAAAATGTTGTCAGCCATCCACTGTTGAACTTCTTTATAAGATAAAATAATATGATAAGCATGAAATACATCCATATCCAGAATTTGGTAGATACAGTAGTATGCTTTAAGGTGAGAAAGAGTGGTTAAGACTGCACCCAGTTATGACCACGCATCAAACTATCAGGGGCGCTTTTTTTTTATTTTTTTATTTATTTCTATTTCAGGCACTTAGTAATGAAACAACACTTCATAATTAATTAATTATCTTTGACAGTTACCCAAGTTACTCCTTCCTGAAAAATCATCTGCACCACACAAGACACACCGAAGTAAAATAACCACAACTACATAAGTGATAATGAGCACATTACTCTCTTGTGTGAGAAAACAGACTGACTTCCTACAGAACAGTCATGGTACTATTTCTTCCATGGGGCAACAGACAGAAAGGATGTAGAAGAAAGAGGGAGCAAAAGTAAGTTTTTCAGTGTCCTCTTCACATTTATCAGATAAGCATTTCTCAAGACTCTTGTTACTTTTCATAGCTTCTGAAGGTATGTAACTTCTACATACTTTCAAAAATAAAGACAGGATGATGAAGTATTTCTCTGTCAAGCCTACCTTTGCTTTAAGGTTGTCCAGAGTTAAACCGAATACACAGGGCATAAAGAACTTAGAGCCCCAACAAAACTGGTTCATATGGTCTCACATATGATCTCTATCAAGGTGTGAGGAACAGCAATGAAAAAAGGGTGTTTATAAAAACAATAGTGAATTCAAGAGAACATCTTTGTCTATAAGAGTAGCATAGCCAATATTCCACCCATTTTTGCCTGAGAAACTGCTCTGCTAACTTCGTTAACATCTATGACCTTGTCAAGTTAGTTGGTTCTAGCCTCAGTAGTAGGCAATGGTAAACAAGACAGGAATCTTTCCACTGCCATCCTCTAAAATTTTGCAAAATAATTTAACCTTGCACTTTAAAATCTCTGCTGAGACTCAACTGCTATGAAAAAGTATCAGATTATACAGATTCTGTTGACTTCTCCAAATAGTAAAATCTAAACCATAAACTTTGAAAGTCAATTTGGGAAAAAAGAAAAACACCCAAAGCAAACAAACAAACAAAATCCCACCACCCAACACTGCCACCCCTACACACACTACATATATTATTTACATATACGTATTCCTATTGCTAAATAATTACCAAGCAAAGTGTCAAGAGCTTCTTCACTTAACAGCTCTTTCTGTGGAACAGCAACTTGAGACTTTGGGTTACACTAACCTACGGTACGTATTTTAAACAACTGGGCTTGGGAGATGAGGGTTAACAATCAAGTAAACCAAAACATCACATGGCTCCCATAAATTCCCTGTAACTTAGAACTACTCTAAACTGTTCTCATTAATACATAAGTGCAGAAATCCAGGGGAAAATGTGAACAGGATGGCTCTTCATCTGTGACTAAAAAAACCGAGAATGTTTTTTTTTAACATGTTAGAAAATTGTAGTGATGACTACCACAAACATTTCAGAGGGGGGGAAAAAAAAAAAAAAGAAAACCACTTCCAATCATTTCCAATATAAATGCAAATTACATCATTTTAGGATGACTCCTTAATGATCATTATAATTTATGGCTCACTGAGACTAAAATCAAATTATTGTGTAACAGAGATAGGTTTTCTCTTCTCCTGCATTAACGGCATGGCAAGAAGGAAGGCCAAGCTACATACGATGGAGAGAACATCTTACTTTTCACAGTACATAAAGGAGATTAAATTCAGCATAGTTTTAAACACGGAAAGACAAATACACATACTCCAAATTAAAATGAGAGAAATTCCTTTTGACAACTTTTGATTGTGCTTAACAATCAACTAGTAACAGCGTATAGAAGGCTCTTCCAACAAGTAATGTTAGAACACGAATATTAAAGAAATTGCAAAAATCTTCACAGAGTTCTGTTCTTTGGCCACCTACAAACAAGCTGTTTTCCATACTAGTTCTTTCTAGAAAGTATAACCTAAGAAAAAGCAAACAAGAAAAAAAATATGTTTACTATTGCTAGCATTTTTAAGCTGTAAAACAAACATATTGCTAACTGTTAAAATCTAGCACACAGGCCATGTAAGAAATAAATCTAGCTGTGTAACTAGCTGTACTTGCTTTAACACATACTAGAGACATTTCCAGTTGCTAGGATATTATATAGTATATTGAATTACATGTAAACATCCTCACAGAGTTGGTATACAGGGTGTGTCATAACATTCAGGAAGAGTAAAAGCTTTATAGGCAATGCTGTATTCAGGAAAATAATTCTGTGTAAGGCTTTGATTTATTCAATATTTACTTTTAAAACCTCCAAAAGCAATTAAAAAAAAATAACCAAACAAAAAAACCACCACAACAAAACTAGTCATAAGCATTTAAAAGAAAGCATCAGACAAGATAGCCTCCCATTTAGACAGTGATTCTCTTCTTCCCCTCTGCTGCTGAGTGTCTGCCTGTTGCCTGAAGATGTAACACAGACACAAATCTGTCACTACAATTAGATCAGAAATTGATCACCTGACTTTCTACTGAAGATCACTCATTTCTTTCAAGCTACCTAATCCATTTCTGAAACTACTTATAGTTTTGTATTGTAATGTGTAGGTTTCCTTACTTAGCTGATTTATTTAGACTCCTCTTGTACACAAGACCAAAACCCTACAATCCCATTTCATTTTCTAGTTAATTTTTAAGTTTTAGAATTACTTCACTACTTCCTCAATTTTAGAGAACTCCAAAATTATGCTATAAATACTTACATCAAAACTTGAATTATGTGTTTGCCTATAATCTGTGCTAGAAACAGTAAGAAGCCTCTGAAAATTCGTAAGAAGCAGTAGTCAGATACTGCAATTTTGAAGTTTATCCCAATCCATTTACCTTGTTTAAACTCTCCAAATCAAAGTACCAAATCCAGCAAAACCTGAAACACTGAGTAACGCACTTGAGTTCCTAAGCCAACCATCATCTATCCAGACATAGCTTCATTTCAGGGTTGGACCACATGCTCACTATAATTAATTCATTTTCAAGGTTCCATTGAATAAATCCTCTCAAAAATTACAGGCTCTATAGGAAAGACAGGCCCAGCAGGCAGGGAGGGGGAGTTGCTATTTATGTTGGGATAGGCTGGAGAGTATGGAACTCAGTCCGGGGACAGGTGAGTGGTCAATAGAGAGTTTGTGGGTCACAGTTAAGGGGAGAACAGCAATGGGGTACATTACTGTGGGGATCTGTTACAGAAATCCTGATCAGGAGGTCTCTGTGGATGAAATGCTCTGTAGACAGATAGGAAAAGCCCCACACTCATAGGCCCTTGTTCTCATGGGGGACTTCAACCACCCTGATATCTGTTGGAGGGACGGAACGGCCAGGCACAAGCAATCCAGGAGGTGGAAGACAACTTTCTTCTGCAAGTAATAGAGGAGCCGACAAGGAGAGGTGCCATGCTTGACCTCGTCCTCACCAACAGGGAGGGGCTGGTTGGAAATGTGACGCTCCAGGGCAGCCTTGGCTGGAGTGATCATGAGATGGTCAAGTTCAAGATCCTCAGGACAGTGAGAAGAGTGTGCAGCAAGCTCACTGCCCTGGACTTCAAGAGAGCAGATTTCAGCCTCTTCAGGAACATGCTTAGTAAAGGTACCATGGAATATAGCCCTAAAGGGCAGGAGGGCCCAAGATTCTTGGTTGAAATTCAAGGATCACCTGCTACAAGGAGTGTTGTGTCCCGACTAGAAGGAAGTGCTGCAGGAGGACCAGGAGACCTCCTTGGATGGATAAGGACCTGCTGAGGAAAATTCGAAGGAAAAAAGAGGCTTATAGAAGGTGGAAGCAAGGACAGGCAGCCTGGGAAGAATACAGGGATGTTGCCCAGGAAGCTAGGGACCAGGTTAGGAAAGCTAAGTCTCACTTAGAACTAAACTTGGCTAGGGATGTTAAAGATAACAGGAAGGGATTCTATAGGTACATTACAAATAAAAGGCTAGGGACAGTGTGGGCCCCCTCCAGAAGCTATCGGGAGAACTGGCTACCCTGGATTTGGAGAAGGCTGAGGTTCTTAATGAGTTCTTTGCCTCAGTCTTCACTAGCAAATGCTCTGACCATACCACCCAAGTCTTGGAAGGCAGTCTCACCTCCGTGCCTGGCAAAATCTTGGAGCAGATTCTCCTGGAAGGCATGCTAAGGCACACAAAAAACAACAAGGTGCTTGGTGACAGCCAGCATGCCTTCACTAAGGGGAAATCATGCCTGACCAATCTGGTGGCCTTCTATGATGGGGCTACGGAACTGATGGACAGGGGTAGAGCAGCTCACATCATCTACCTGGAGTTGTGCGAAGTGTTTGACACTGTCCCACATGGAATCCTTGTCCCTGAATAAGAGACATCAATTTGCTAGACGGACCACACGGTGGATAAAGAACTGCCTGGATAGCTGCACACAAAGAGTTGTGGTCAATGGGTGAATGTCCAGCTGGAGACCAGTAATGACTGGTGTCCCTCAGGGATTGGTGTTGGGACCAGTCGTGTTCAACATCTTTGTTGGTGACAGGCACAGTGGGATTGAGTGCACCCTCAGCAAGTCTGCCAATGACACCAAGCTGTGTAGTTCAGTTGATACACTGGAGGGAAGGGATAACATCCAGAGGGACCTTGACACACTTGTGAGGTGGGCTGATGCCAACCTGATGAAGTTTAACCATGCCAAGTGCAAGGTCCTACAACTGGGTCAGAGCAATTACCAGACACAGCTCCAGGCTGGGCAGAGAAGAGATTCAAAGCAGCCCTGTGGAGAAGGACTTAGGTGTGTTGGTCAATGAGAAAACGAACATCAGCCGGCTTCAGTGCGTGCTCACAGCCCAGAAAGCCAGCCATATCCTGAGCTGCATCAAATGGAGTGTGACCAGCAGGTCAAAGGAGGTCATCCTGCCCCTCTACTCTGCTCTCGTGAGACCTTACTTGGAGTATTGTGTGCAGTTCTGGTGTCCTCAACATAAAAGGGACATGGAACTGTTGGAACAAGCCCAAAGGAGGCCCATGAGGATGATCAGGGGACTGGAGCACATCCCGTATGAAGACAGGATGAGAAAGTTGGGATTGTTCAGCCTGGAGAAGAGAAGGCTGCGTGGAGACCTCATAGCAGCCTTCCAGTATCTGAAGGGGGCCTGTAAGGATGCTGGGGAGGGACTCCTCTTTAGGGACTTTAGTGACAGGACAAGGGGTAACGGGTTCAAACTTAAACAGGGGAAGTTTTGATTGGATGTAAGGAGGAAGTTTTTTACAGTAAGGGTGGTGAGGCACTGGAATGTGCTCCCCAGTGAAGTTGTGAATGCTCCATTCCAGACAGCGTTCAAGGCTAGGCTGGACAGAGCCTTGGATGAGATGGTTTAGTGTGAGGAGTCCCTGCCCATGGCAAGGGGGATGGAACTAGATGATCTTAAGGTCCTTTCCAACCCTAACTACTGTATGATTCTGGAAAAAAAAAAAAAAAAAAAAAAAAAAAGGCCAAATGGGACTATGACCAACTCAATCAGGTTTCTCAGTACATACTATCAAGTAACTAAAACTCCAGAATGCCATCCAAGTTATACATTTTACAGATAGCTGTATTACTCAGACAAAAGCATAGTAGATTTTTTTCTCCTCTCAGCAAACACAGTCCTTTATCCTAACATACAATTCTATACACAGGATAGCAGAAGAAATCATCCGCTTAATTCCTGGTAATTTAGCTGAGAACACTTTCTAGTAATTGATGGACAGCACTTGACCCTTATGACTTCATCCCTAAAACTGAATATTATTATTTTTCTAAGCCATTAATCAGCATCTACATGACCTCTTAATTAAATAGTTGCACTTATCCTTACCAATATAGGAAAGAAACAAATGAAAGAAATGCTACATTAGACTACAGCTGGCTACAAACTGAATTTGTATTTCAGCATTTCACTTTTAGCTGGCTTTACACTACAGTGGAGTACAAACCTGTAATATAAAAATTCTACAAAACCACAAACTTCTCCATGAATCCTTGTTGTTTAGTATGAACATAACATCCAAAAAAAAGTTACAATCCAATAATTAAGTTGACTAAAATAGGCAGTTCTCTTTAACTTCGTAAAAAAAAGACAGAATACATGACTACCATGGGGTGTTTTGAGAAGACACCATCTGAACTAGTTATAGGGTATGCCACTTACCTGTATGATGCAGTGACACAGAATAAGTGGCAGTTAGAATGTGAATAAAAAGCTATATTTTAAGGGAGATGAAAAAAAGAGATATAATTTACCTGAAAACTAAAAAGTTTACAATTGCATATTCAAAGGAAATAGCCCTCATGCAGGTCTAGCAAAACAAAAAACAAAATCAAACTCCACACACTTAGATGCTTTTTTATGTCCACCTTTATAAACGATTTCTAACTGAACATTATGCAATAATTTCAGCTGCAAACTAAATTACATTGCACTAGAAAACTCATACTTTATCAAAGTGGGTAAAACTGCTTTTAAAGTATGTCTTTTAAAGCATGAACACCTGTAACTTAGTAAAGTGTGGTTTAGTGTGACTGTAGCTATTGAACAGACACACTACTGTATGAAAACCTAGGATTTTCACTGTCAATTACATGACCTGTTATGAAGTCATTAGAAAGTAGCCGTTTCTCTGTTATTACAAACTCTTAGAATACGGCATAGGTGTTTGCTATGATTTTACAGGAAAATAAATGCTAATAAAAACATTTACTGTTGATATTAATATGTAACACTTCTGCTGATAAGTCACATAAATATCTCTACATTTGAGCAGATACCTGCCCTAATTAAATTAACACCCTTACATTGCATTCATACATTAAAAACTATCTTCTCATGCATATTCACATGTATTTTTCAAAAAATATATTCGAAGGTATGAAATACAACAACCTTTTCATCTTGTTACAGAAAAAAAAGATTGTAATCTTTACGTTAAAGATACGTACCTTTGTTTTTTTAAAAAAAAAAAAAACCCAAACGTGATCTAAAGGAAAACTGTCTTTTATGTAGTCCTAGTAATTTGCAGTAATTGTAGAATTTGTAGTAAAAACGAAAGCCAAGATAAATTGTTGAATTATTATTCCAACTCCAAGGCTCATTCATACAAGTTTATGAACCAGACAACGCTTCATTTCATCTGTACTGTTCTATAATACTTTGTATATATACTGCATTAATACCTAACTTAAAAATAGAAAGACTAACACATTTAATCAGAGGCAGTACTATAAAAATTACCACTTTCACTTACTCATTTATAATGGACTGCTGTTTAACCCATAAAGAACAGCCATAAAAAAAAAATTAAAAATAAATAAAGAAATCCAAAACAGAAATGAAAAAAAAAAAAATTAAAAAAAAAATTGTCTTGCGTGATGTCTTACTGCAAAGACAGTTTCCAGTAAGGAAATGAAAAGATGCCAACTTCTTGGGAAAAAGCATTGCATTAGCCCTTGCTAGTTACAGTTCAAATAGACAGGAGCAACAGGCATAACCAAGATATAAAAGATATCTTAACTGTCTTAGAACTAGCTTAAGCACCTTTTACTAGTAAGAGAATATCCAATACCAGTTTTAACTAATAAAGGAAAAAGCTATTACGTTTTTTTTCCCTACATGTGTATTAGCCATATATCAAGAAAAAAAAATCATATAGTAGGTCTTGTCTAAATTCCATTTTTCAGTGAAAAAAACCAAACAAACAAACAACTATCAAGTAAACATCAACCTTTTTCTGCAGAACCAGTTACACATTGATAAAGCATGAAATCTCCTAATGTTTTTATATTCTTATCACTTAAAAATGTCAGGCTTATGACATAGTACTGGCAAAAAAACAAAACAAAACAAAAAAAAAAAACCCCAAGCAAAAGAAAACAAAAAAACCCCACAAACCACACCAAAGGAAAAACATTTCCACAGTACAACGTCTTGGATTTCAGGTATTTAAATCAATGAAGATGGTTAACCAGGGGCTTATAGAATGTTAGAGCCTGGGCTCTCAAATTTATTATCATCCACAGTAATAGAATGGTTTGTAGGACATAAATGCTGTGGAAGCTGCTATTTTGCAGTGATATTCATATCACATCACACAAGAAATTTTTTTTATATCGTCCACAAATCAGAAACATATATTCTTAGCTCCATATGAACAATAAAACAGCTTGCTTTGGATTTGTATGCTATTCTCTGACCCACTACTGCTCAGGAGTAAATTTACCAGAAAAGCACAAGGTGAACATTGCTTATCTTATAGGCCTGATAATAGAAAGTCTTGCTTGATATTTTGCAAAGTTGAAAAATATGCACAGAACAAGGAAGTAAACTATACAAATATTTCTCCTTAAAAACAGTTTTATTCTTCCCACTGGGACAAAGCAGACAAGAGGAAAAGCGAGAGTATGTGCAAGGGTGCAGGGGGGAGAGCGGAAAGGGGAGGGGAGAGAAAAAAAAGAAGGTGGTGGCAGCATTTAACCATGTTAATGAGAGCTATAGTTTGAACATATTTTGTATTACATAGTAATAAATACTAAGTACTTGAAAAAAATACTGTAAATAACTCAAATATCAAACTCAAAATTTGAGACTTTTGATCTGAATCCCTCTGGGCCTCGTTTCCCTATTTATGAAATGACAATATTAATGCTTCAACCTCAAATACTCCATAAGGACCACAACAAAATTAGCAACTCTTGTTTTCAGAGTAAAAGTAACATAAAGTAACATGAATTAAATAACTCATGCAGCTGGTTGCTTGACAATGATTAAACACTATATATTGAATACGCGGTCAACAGATGACCAGAGATCATTCTTTATATTAAGGTCCTGAAGTCCTGTGTTTATAACAGAACATGAAAATCCACTGAATGCATTAGTCACAATGAATATAGTGGGTAGCATACACATTTCAAAGTTCTAGCTACACAGCTTTTCTAGTTATTTTATAATATGCTCTCTTTTTATCTTTGAGATAGAAACATGCATAACAATGTTAGGATTCTGTGCAGGGTCAACTGTCCATCCAGTAGACATGCACATAGAAAGACAGGATTTAAGTCATGCAATAAAGAACTCACTGCTTTCAACAAACAATGAGAAATTCTTCTGCTTCTTATGAGAAGGGAAAATTAGTTTCAAGTTGATTTCTAGAAAATGTTTTAAAAGCTTGGTTTTCATTTTTAAATATTAAAATTAATCCTCTTTCCTAGTACATTCTAAGCACCTTCCTTTGCTTTTTAGTGTATCTAGGCCACAGTAAATATTCTGATAATATTCTCCAAAATAATAATTTTTGTCAGGTTAACATATGTATCTGCCAATGAATAGTACAATTGTATGTTGTACAAGTTCCTGTTAGGATAAAAACCAATTATTTGCATTGAAGTTACCTAGATTGCATGGTATGTGGCAGATTTCATATATGATAATTTAAATACTCTAAAAGGAGCAGAATTTTTTTTATAGATGTTTTCTCTGAGATTTAATTATTTTGTCATGTAAATTTATCACAGCATTTAGATTTCACTAACATATTCTGATTTTCAGTGAGATCCTTTCACATACAACCCATTCAATCCTCCTGCTTGATCCTGCAGGAAAGACACTGTGCTAAATTTAGGTTATTACAATCATTTCTATGGTAACAGATGGATGTGAAACATAGGATTATGACTTCACTGCACGACTGCAGAAAGAAGTCGGATGGTGGAGGAAGAAAGATCTCGTTGAAAATATCTGCAGCTGTAGCAGGGAAGCACATGCAGTCTCTGAGAAATGGAGATTTATTTTTTTTTTTAAATATCTGATGCCTTTTTTCAAAGTGCCTGAAGGTCAATCTTCTCCTTACAAATACCTTCATCACCAATAATCTCTATGTTTTTTTTTTCTTTAAAGCAGTATCTCTATTTGCCAAAATTAGAAGAAAAGAATGCTTCAAAATATAGGTTACGCACAAAATTATAAATAGATATGAATCTATTTAGAACCTCTAGAGATTAAAATAAAAAATACAAATATGAAATTCTGACAGAAATGCATTCCATATAAAAAGAAGGGTAAGAAGGAAAGCATATTTCAGCTAATACAAAACCAGGGGAAAAGATTTTTCTCATTCTTGCTTTTTGTGGATTACAGTCAGCAATGTATGCAAAAATTTCATGATAGAAATGCACAAACTATATTCAAGAGCTAGAAATATCACTGAATTATTACAGCATATTATGTTATCACTATTTTCTTCAGAGTTTTATTTCATCTTAAAATCCAAACAAGTCTAGATGGGGGGGGGGGGGAAGGTGTTTATTATATTGTTATAAATAATACTAACTACACAAAGCAATCCTCAATCAGAGACTAAAAACAGCCACCATCGCATCTGCCTTAAAAATACTGTAGCCCTATACAAAATTCTTTAAAAGATGGTGTCTGAAATACCTTCTATATTTAATCAGAATCCTTAATGAAAGGCCATTGTAAAAGGCAGAACTATATTTAACATTTCTGGGTTAGCTGGACGCTGATTACCTAAGTACAGAACAAACATGAATAACCCTGTGATTAATAACAGTTCCTAACTCAAATATCAAACATTACTGTGATAACATACTCAAAGCAGGCATTTGGCTATAAAGGTTATACTATTTCACAACAGTAAATGCAGTAGACTTGAAAGGGATTTTTGTTTCAATCTCACAGGAACAAGGTATTTATAATTGAAAACAAATCTCTTCATTTTACTTTCTCCAATTTGTTTGCTTAGATTTTCAGATTAAATCTAACCTATGAAAAAACATAACTACTTACAAAGAATTACTGAAACACACCAGATATGCAAGGTAAATATACAGAGACACTATAATTTAATAAATACAAGCATATACATCAAGGTCTTTAATTCCAACCCTAACTATTCTATGACTCTATGATAATATCCCTGGATGCTGAAGCTGAGTATGACTCAAGAAACCTTTTATATTTTCATTTTGTATTCATTATGCACTAAACTAACAGTAAAAGTCAACATAGAGGACTTTGCTGATTAAGGACCTGTTAAGGTCCTTTTCTCTCAACTGGAAAATTGTTGCCAATTTTCAGAAAACATGGTGGACCTTAAAGAGATCAAAAAAATCTTTGAAACCCAAATTATTCTCTGTGGTTGAAATGAGCACACACATCAGAAGGGAACAAAAGGAACACAAAGCCTCATTTACCTAAGGAAAGTAGGCTAAACTCCCCCCCCAAAAAAAAAATAAAACCAAAAACAACATGAAACAAAAACAAACACACACCCCCCAAAAAAAACCCAAACCAAACCAAACAAAACTCAAAAATCCTCAGTAAGAATAGAAAGGGAACGTCTGACACAATTCTCCAAATTAGAAATACAGGTCTTGGCTACCCCAGTATTCTCTGAAGATTCTGTGAAGGACTGCAACACTAATAAAATTAGGACAGGAATGACCAAATGAAAACTGATATGAAAAACTTTGTTTCTTTTTAATTCAGACCACTAGACCATTTAAAACTTGGTTCTTTTTTTAATTTGCAATTAACCTAAATACATTTCAAATACTCTTTACCCCTCTGGGAGGAAAAGTTCTCTTTCTAAAAGATGTTACAGCATACACCTTTTATTTAACTTAGAAAGAACCCAAAACACTTTTTTTTTTTTGCCCTTTTAAGAACGTTCTGAAACCTCACATAAAAAAAAAAAAAAAATAAACCCATGCATTAGCCTTTTCAACACGTTAAATGTTTGAAATTATAAAAAAAATTAAAAAGAAATGCCACGTTTTGGGAGCAGACCAGGAGGTGAACCGGGAAAATGTTGCTGCTTTCAGCAGTATATACCATTCCCCTCAAAACTTCACATTGCTCATTCTCAAAGCAAAGCTTCCTACTTAAAGTGCTGATAAACTTAGAAAAACGGTTTGAAGAGAACAGCTGAACCGAGGATAAACACTGCAGGTAGTAAACTAATGATGTGAAAAAATTACTCCTATTTCCTGGCCATAAAATTGGGTCATCCATCAGGAATATTGTGATGTAACTCAGAACTGAAACAGCAACATTTGGCTGTTAGGACCTTTAGTATCCACAATCATACTTCTTCATTAAAAACACACTAAAAATCTAAAACATCATCTGTTTGCATGAAGAGACTCCCAAGCACAATTAATCAACAATGGAATACAATGACCATAACATACTAGAGCTATATCCATACTGTATCAATATTTCCATGTCAAATCCATTTAAATTTTTAACAAATGCTTGCTAGGAAGTTCAGAAGCTCTTATGAATAAGCAAATCATGAAATGCCACCAGTGAGTCAATAATAAGTATGGTACTTGGTTTTAATTAATAAAGGGATCCAGGAGATTTAGCTTAGCTGAACTGGTCCTCCACTACTCTTTTGAGGTGGCTAACTATCAGTCCTTACATACAGGCCAGTAAAAGGCTTTATTTGCCTTACCTTAACCAGGGATTTGCCATTTTCATAGAGATTTAGCAACAGGCAGAAGCCACCCACAATTTGACCATATATAAAGGCCACTCGATATATAAGAAAGCACTGAATCATTTGCAAAGAGAAAGTTAAGAAGCTGTTGCTGGTTGAAACCGAAAGAATTTTAACCGCTTAATGGGAACAAACTGATGGACAGGAAACCCAAAGGAATATTTAATGTTTTGGGATTTTCCAGTATTATTTACAGTGGTTAAATAAGAAAGGAGCTGTCTTTATAAATAAATAAATGATCTGAAAGGCAGGTCAAGGGCACTGCATTGGCACAGGGCCAGGCAACAGAAGGTGCTAAGCAGAGCAGGACTGGTGGATCTGGTGACCAGAGTAAGAGATCTCTGTATTTCAGTATACCAGAATTTGATTCCTTTGCACTATCTTAACTGGATGGCTAAGTTTGCAAAGCTACGTATAAAAACAAAGAAAAAATTTCTATTCAGATAAATATGCACAAAATATGGAAGCTAATATCAAATAAAAGTTGCAACCTATTAAACACATTACTTCCATGTTGCCCTTTTGGTTGTATCAAATCCACAATCTGTAGTGGTCAAACGGATAGAAGGGAGGTTGTTGCTATTGAAATTCTACAAAGAGCTAAGAAATGGCTTAGCATAAACAAAAAGGGAATGTTCAGTAAGGGTGTATTTTTTCCCAAGTTAGGTATGTTTGTTCCAAGCATTTCCTCATTCCTCAAATATATGAAAAAGTCACTTGGTATATTCATGGTTTACCATTTAGAGAAATATATTAAAAAAAATGTATAATTTGAGGCTTTCATTGTGTAAACCATATAACTATGACTGAAGAGAAAGCACTTCTTGACTCACTACAGTTGCACACCATCTTCTAGCTGTCCAGCTAGGAAAACCAGGTATTTCAAGTATACCTATTAAACAGAGAACTAAACGAGGGAACAAAGAAGTACAAAAAAAACCATGAAAATCTTTTCATCCTACTAGTTCATTTTCTTTTCCTAAAATATGTTTTCACAGAATTAAAATATCACTCCAACATATTCCTATAAATAACAGACTTGACTAATTTTATTTGCATACTGCTAGATGTTCAAAGCTGCTTCTGCTATAAGATACGCTAAAATGAAAGTGGAAATAAGTCCTTCCCAGAGCTACCTTCCTCAAGCTTATTACCTTCTTAACCTTCAAGATGACTTCTGGCAATATCAGCTAACACTAGGAAAGATCTGAGGGGTTCTGAGTAACAAGGGGAAAAAAAAAAAACAAAGAAAAAGAAAAAGCTATACAGCAGCTAAAACCAACTACTTAAGATTAAGCTTTGTATTACTGGAGGTTGATTCCCCCCATCCCCCCAAATACCCACATTTAAACTCCTACATAAAGTAGGATTCTCTAAAGACCCCCTTCTACTTTAACGGCACAGTAAAATAAGAACTGTGTTATACAAAGGGAGGAGAATGGGGAGCGAGGTGGTAGTAAGAAGAAAAAAAAAAAAAAAAAAAAAAAAAAGAAGATCAAGAAACCCAAAGCTAAAAGCTTTTCATTTTTGTGGCTCCAGAAGACTGCTATTAAATAAATGGAACGTATCAGTTTAACCAAAAATAGAGAGAACTTAAAACCACAAGTATTTACAGAAAACACATTTTAAGCCACATATTAAATGTAATTTCCCTAGGAAACTGCACATTATAGTTAGTGGTACATTTAAATTTTAAATGAAAACCAAAGGCACACAAACAAGTCTACATCCCGGTAATCTCAGGAAGCTATGACTACCACAACTCTTTTATATCTGTTATTAAAGATAAGTTTCCCTAGCTTAGGAAATTTGCTTCACACTTCAGCCAGATTTGTTTTGTCACATCACAACAAACAAAGTGGAAGAAACTGAGTGTGACACTTTTCAGCAAAAGAAGAAATAAACAAAATAAAACAAAACAAACATGCAAAAATGCTGTTAGGGAACTAAAAGCATGAATTTGCTTTCAATTTAATTTGAAGAAAAGCAGCGAGTGAATTTAGAAGCAGTAGGGCTCTTTGGTTTCTAAAAAAAAAAAAAAAAAAAAACCAACAACCAACTTATGCAAACCAAGTGATTATTCTAATAAATAAGCAAAATTCCTAGAATCTATTTTCTACAAATTACCTGATCATTTAGCCAAAAAATAACGTTAACATTAATGCTTTTCCTTTTTAATTAAGATTGCCTAACACGTAATATGATTTACAAATAATACTGCCCCTGTCTTCATTTAGTTTTCAATTAGCCAAAGCATTGCTATCCAAATGATGGTTTTGTATCTCTGCCTTCAGCACGTTGTTTTTCAACTTCTTCCAAGTTTCAGCAAGTGATTCAGTGACTTCCAATAGAACTATGACAAATGAGATAGTTTCCTCATGTTAAGTATGTTATAAATACTTCTCTACAAAATCTCATACTTACAAAGTGTGAAAGGTATGCTTTTCACCAGCCCTCCCCCACCACCCCCAGCTCCAAAATCAAATGTAGTTAAATTAGAATTCTCTGAACAACTGAAATTAGTCAAGCTCAGGAATCAAAATGAAAATTTACCCAAAGAAGTCAGTAATCTCTGTTCCCACACAACTCCTACACACCATCCTGACAGAGGCTCTCTCATTTTGGAACATGACTGGGTGCCTTCATGTTTTTAAATGCTTGGTGTAAATCCTCTTTCAGTTGTTTTTCCTGGTAACTGTGACCTGCTGTTGTGAAAGCTACTAAAACCCAAGAGACAACCCAAGTTGTACACAACTGAAGCATAAAGCAGGATCACAGAGTGGTTTTTGATTGAAGGGACCCCTAAGGATCATCTACTTCCAACCCACATGCCACAGGCAGAGACACCTTCTACTTGACCAGACTGCTGAAAGCCCAAATCCAGCTTGGCCTTGAAGAATTAGAACAAATGGAAGAACTAGAAAATAATCCGATTTAAAAAAAAAACACTGGTAAGCAAACACGGCTAACTTTAGCAAGCTAGGGGAAACAGGGAAAAGCTTTCTCATACAGAACTGAATGTTAACTTTGGAAAACCTAAATGCTTGAGAATGCTCCAACACAATGTTAACATACTCAATTCAGCTAACTTGTCACCGATGATCACTTTGGGCACTATTTGTAAATGTCCAGTTTTAAACAGAGCAATTTTACTGGCAAGCAGTAAATCAAGCAAACACAATGGTAACCATCCATGAACAATATATGGAGTTACAAGAAAATTTTACACATCAATTTTTATGGAAGTTCAAATCCGATATCCAACATTTATATATAAAATTCAGCTGTAGTTCTCTAGTCATTTTCTCCTCCCCTGAAAAAAAACAGGAACAGTAAGTATGCACAATCATTAATAACTCAGAAGTTATTAAGTAAATACTACCAGAAAAAAAATTAAATTGTGAACCATTTTTTCCATACTTTTTCTTTACTTTCAATGGTGCCTCTCCTCCATATTAGAAACTAAAACCTAAGAAGTGATAATAAAAAAGTTGACTTCTCACATATGTACAACAGCAAGCACGTCCCATTTCATCTCACTACATCATTTCCAGTCCTTTGGACTGTTTCAACAAAAATAAATATTAATTACAAGATAAGACAAAGGCAGAGATAGTTACTACAAAATAAGCACTCTACAACACAAAACCAAAGAGATTATTACCTCTATTCTATGTTCCAGAAAAGGTGAATAAAGAATTAGATGAGAACTCAGTAAAGACACTAACATTTTTAGTTAGTAAGATTACAGAAACATCGAATCTTAGAATAGTTAGGGTTGGAAAGGACCTGAAGATCATCTAGTTCCAACCCCCCTGCCATGGGCAGGGACACCTCCCGCTAAACCATGTCACCCAAGGCCCTGTCCAACCTGGCCTTGAACACTGCCAGCGATGGAGCATTCACAACTTCCCTGGGCAACCCATTCCAGTGACTCACCACGCTCACAGTAAAGAATTTCTTCCTTATTCCTAACCTAAACTTCCTCTGTTTAAGTTTGAACCCACTATCCCTTGTCCTATCGCTACAGTCCCTGATGAAGAGTCCCTCCAAAGCATCCTTACAGGCCCCCTTCAGATACTGGAAGGCTGCTATGAGGTCTCCACGCAGCCTTCTCTTCTCCAGGCTGAACAATCCCAACTTTCTCAGCCAAGTGGCGTTTCATGAGAGCACAGCAGAAGGGCATGATCACCTCCTTCAACCTACTGGTCACGCTCCTTTTGATACAGCCCAGGATACAGTTGATTTGTGGGGTGTAAGCACACACTGAAGCCGGGTCACATTCAGTTTCTCATTAACCAACACCCCCAAGTCTTTCTCC
Source organism: Myiopsitta monachus (assembly GCA_017639245.1). NCBI lineage: Eukaryota > Metazoa > Chordata > Aves > Psittaciformes > Psittacidae > Myiopsitta > Myiopsitta monachus. The sequence continues at coordinate 27,135,215 of CM029924.1, forward strand.
ACAGGGATGTTCTGAATGTCTTCTCTACCCAACCTGGAGCTGTGCCTGGGATTGCTCCGACCCAGGCATAGGACCTTGTACTTTGTTTTGTTGAACTTCATGAGGCTGGCATTAGCCCAACCCCTCAAGCAAATCAAGCTCCCTATGGATGGCATCCCTTCCCTCCAGCGTATCAACTGAACCATGTAACTTAGTGTGGTCAGCAAACTTGCTGTGGGTGCACTCAATCCCACTGTCCATGTCGCTGACAAAGATGTTGAACAGGATCAGCCCCAACATCAACCCTGGAGGGACACCACCTAGAGCATCACATTCCCCACCAGCCCCTCCCTGTTGGTGAGCACAAGGTCAAGCATGGAACCCCTCATTGTCGGCTTCCTCTATCACTTGCAAGAGGAAGTTGTCTTCCACACAACTGAGGAACCTCCTGGACTGCTTGTGTGTGACAATCCCTTGATGTGGACATCCTTGATGTGGACATCCCTCCAACAGGTATCAAGATGGTTGAAGTACCCATAAGGGCAAGGGCCTGCAAGCATGAAACTGCTCCTATCTGTCTACAGAGCATTTCATCCACGGAGTCCTCCTGATCACACAGTTTGTAACAGATCCCCACAGAAATGTCCCCCACCTCTGTTCTCCTTTTGACCTCTGTTTGACCTCTCTTTTTAACCTCTCCTTTTGAGCTCTCTGTTGACTGATCACCTGTCCCCAGAAAGAGGTCCATACTCTCCAGCCTATCACTGACATAAATAGCTACTCCCCTTCCCCATCTTCCTGGCCTGTCTTTCCTAAAGAGCCTATAATCTTCCATTTCAACACTCCAGTCACAGGAGCCATCCCACCATGTTTCTGTGATGCCAACGATACCATGTCCCTGTAGCTGTGTACACATCTCTAATTCCTCATTTATTTCCCCATACTATGGGCACTTGTGTAGAGGCATCTGAGCCAAGCTCCGAATAAAGCTAATTCACTGGCTGAAGTAGCTCTGCATCACTCCAAGCATTCATTACAGTTACTAATTGAAAGCAAGTATTTCTTAAATGACTGTCCCTGTTTCAAGATTAAAAAAAAAAATCAGCACTTATTGGATCATTTATATCTTTACTATCAGCAAAGAAGGAAGTGCTTCATGTAACAGATAATGTACTTCATGTAATCTCACCAAGGTTCTTTTGGACCAATTCTTGACATTGAGAAAACATATTAAGCATTTAAAATATATAGTTATACAAAATAGGACTCTTACTCATATTTGGATTTATTTGGGTTTTCTTATTTGTATGTTTGTGTTTAAAGGACTGACCACCATTTTACTGGTGCAAAGTGGTCTTTGTGATGTACTTTAAGATGTGTATTATGGATTTTTTTTAACTATATATACACACGTATATGTGTAGGTGTACATAGATAATATACACGTAGATACATCATCCTTTGGCCTGTTGAATAATCTTTCATTCTCATTATAAGGTGACTTTCTTTTCACTCCATAGCCCACAACATGAGCTAGAAGCAAATGAACAAGGTTCCAGCTCTGATACTTTACAATGATACAAATTTGGAAGTACAGTAGGTAATCACTACTTTACACACACTGCTTTTTGAAGACTGCTTAGTTTTCTGATATCTGCTTCTCAAACCCAGCACCATACCAAGCATAAAATCTCAAACAGAAACACCATTAAACTGAGAATTAGACTCCACAATTCACAAGCAGTAAAATCTGTGAAGGAAAACACTATGGAAATTGTGAGATTTCAATCAACTAAGGAAACTGAGATGTCAAACAATCAACGTGCACAGTTCTGTCAGATTTGAAACCTTTTTGGGTATGACTACCAGAAAACTAACAGCAAGTACTCTCCTCTTTCCCATTTAATCAAGGTCAGTGTTCAAATCCGAAGATGTTTCATCCATGTCCTTGAAAGAAAAGTCAACAATACATCTCCCCTTTCAGTCTGTTAGTAACATAGATTTCAAACACTGATAACTATCTTACATTCAAGAAGAGTAAGACAGGTATGAAGCAAATGGTTATTCTTCCCTACTTCATCAACAGAAGAAATGCACCTGTACAGCTAAATCATCTGTTTCATTAATATGCCTATTAGGAAATATTAAATATCTTCAGCCATAATTGGAACACCACTAGATTTTATGCAGAATACTGTCACTTTTTTTCTGATTTCCAGTGCCCTTGTTTGAAATGTTTGTACTGGTATTAAGAATGCAAGAAGCACTACACTGGATCAAATGCAGTACTCTGAAAGGAGAAAAGAAACAAAAGTCATTACAGAAAACTCCTTCCTCAGTATCTTCCCCGTGTTCAGCAGTTTGTATATTAACAGTATGATTATCACACAAGGCAGGTATACTCCGCATACAGCTACTATGATCCTGATCTTCCACAGTCATCTAATGAGAATTTTTTTTTAATATGGTTCCTCCTCATTCACATCCAAATTTTCTACCAAATGGGAAGTGGAAAAGAGGGAAAAAAAGAAAAAGAACTAAAGCCTGAGGACAGGCTGTCTGAAGACAAGAAATAGTCCACTGTTCAAAATGCACTTACTGCCTATTAAACACATTACACAACAATAACTCACTGGAAGCTGCAATAAGTACCTCGTAAGGAAGAAAAGGTCTTGCCTTATTCTAAAAAATACATAATTTTTAATCCCACATTTCAAGTAAATTCACTGTTGTCAGGAAAAGGTATCTCTGACATTTCCTATTTTGCTATTTGACAAGGGCAAATTTATGAATGCCTTCAAAGAATCAACAGAAACAATGGACTTGTGGTGAGTTTACATGAACACAAAGCTGTATTAAGAAGCAGTAGGTTACAGACACTACAGTATGCTAGAACACAGTTAATACATCAAGGCAACGGGTTCTCTGAAAACAAAAAATCTACATCATTTAAATGAGAAACCTTGGCAGCAAGGAATCTAGCTGAGTTTGATTTTGCTAATTAGTTGTTCAATTGCATTTTGTTTTTTTCTACTGATGTTCATAGCTTGTTCAGGAGATCTATTTTGTAAGAACAAAATTAAAAGTGTCTAGTGCTTTCTAGACCTATGAGTTCTGAATTTTTTTTGCCTTTATTCGCTTGTACTGGAGCCATTTCCTCTACAGGTAACAACAAAAATCGGCATCCCCCTAAGAAAAAAAAACAAAAACAAAAATGGCAAACTTCTACAGCAGCCTAGACATGCCATATAGAATTATGATTTATATAAAACACCTTTAGAAAGAAATAGCTTTAAATCCATAAGATTTGACATATCAGAAAATAACTCAGATGCTTTACCCATGTCAACAAATGATCTATTGCAAAAATATCAAACACAGCACTCCTACTTTCTAAAAGTCCCATCCGAAAAAACAAACAAAAAGGAAATTCAACATACCTCTGGCATTTTACAACACACAGCTAAGATGGGGAAAAATATTAGCAATTCCTTTGAGTCTCATAAAATCAGGTTTTGCTTATGCCTTTTCACAGCTACCTAAGAATTTTATTAGTTTTAAGATTACTCCTGTTTTCAAGCTAACCATTACACTTAATCTCTAGCAATACTACTTCTGACAAATTCACACTACAACACTATAAGCCTGCCTTTTTTTTTTTTCTTCTTTGCTAACACTTAAGAAGACCGTTTAGCTCAAAATACTTTATATTTTATATATACATAGATGAGGAATTTTTGCTGGGTTTTTTGATTTTTTTTTATCAAAAAGTAGACACCAAAATGTCTGAAAGAAGCTACAAGGATGTAACTTATAAGTGAGAGATCACTCCACCTATTTCTACTAATTCCATCACAGATGACAACAAGAAGCCTCAATGGATAATATCAAAGTTAGAATGACTATGATAAAAACTATAAAAACTATTATTCTCCAGTTTGACCACCTTCCTTCTCTACTTCATTTTTCTAAAACATATCCTACTTTTCACTGGGTTTCACTTATGTATATGAAATCCTGTTTTAAAGGAAATGTTACAGCGAATATACCTTTGTGAGAACATCTTGATCTGTACATACTGATACTGTCTTTGTTTATATTACTCCCACTTTTTTAACTCTAAATTCAATTTAGCTCATTTCAGTCCTTAAGATCTGGTGCTACTTCATAAGCTAACAGCATTAACAGCATAAGCTATAAAACATTCTTATGCGTTGCTGGATTGGGAATAAAAAGGCACAAAACCAGAAATGTTGTACAACTGGTTGTTAGGAATGTTCACCTACTCTTCCTTTTCTAAGTTACTCCAAAATAATAGTAAGTAAATTTCTCATATCAAACAATGGAGAGAGGTCAGTGCCAATCATTTTGAAGTATTATTCAAAATGCACGTAGTTTTTAAGAAATGTCATTTTGTTGGTTTTGGTTTTTTTTAACTATTTAGGTATTTTAGTCTTACAGTATTCACTTGCATTCAAGTCACGTTAATTATAACATGGAGTGTTAAACAAATATTAGGTAAGTAGGAGAAGTAGTCGGTACTGATAAATGCTCCTGCACTGTAACGCAAGAATCCTTACAGCTAATATCCTGGGTTTTAGTCACATCAAATTTACAATAGTCATGTTTCAAATAATTGCTAAATTTAACACCAAACACACTAAATATGATAGACACACAACTTTAATTTATAATTGTTCAAATCTCTTACACAAAAATGGAAGAAACAGCAATTTCCACCACTGAGCTCAAAGTTGGCTCATAACCTAGTAATAGAGAAAAATATAAAAATAATACAATAATGGTACAGCAGCATAAGCCCTCAATATCATGAACAAATGACATTCTTCCTAGCAGCAGCATGTGAGTATGAAGACAGTACAAGTAGATAACCTATCAGTGCCACTTCTAACAAGGAATGAAGTCCTCTGGTATTTCCATTAAAGTAATTTTTTTACTCACAATATGCAAATCTGCTATGCTTCTTTGTACGTCAGTTTTGCCTTAACTTTCCAAAGGCAATTTTCCTACAAACACAGTAAAAAAGCTAGCACTGTTCCTCTTTTGTTTCTGAGCCAGCATTAATAATAACCAAAGGTAAAATATAATTTTGGAATAAAAACAATCCACCATATCTGCAAATTTTTTTCTAATATAACCTTACAGATCCCTCCCAAGAAACAGATTTGCAACATGTAATTCTTTGCTTACTTGAATATCCAGGGCCTTAATTAACTGCAGCTCTTCACATTTTGACCTAAACGATGCAACTTTTTCCTCCATTTGTATAGCCTTCTCCCTACTTATAAAAGAGTTCTTCTTATCAGCTACATAAACCGTGCACACAAATTAAAAAATTGCTTCTGGAACAGATGTTGCTCAATTCTAAATTCAGAACCATTTTCTACTTGTCATTCCATTTAATTTTCTCAAAGACAGATGGAAAGACCTTCAAAACTAGCATGAGAGAAGGGAGAAGGAGGAAGGCATAAGAAACATAGTATCACAATTCCAAGATGTACCACAGTTTATTTTATGACACAAGTGGGCATCAGGCTACAATTTAAAAATCAAATCTGTTTAGCACTTACATGGAAAAAAAAGTTCACAGATCAGTGAACAAATATACACAGAAGAGCAAGCAAGAAAAATAGTGTAGGAAGCTCACCACTTTCAATAGAGTAAAGCTCTCAATTATAAGTAAAAGCTTTATTCTAATTAGCAAAATTTTGGTTGCAGTATTATACCATGGAATGATTCAAAAAAAAAAAGGGTACTTTGGTAGGATTTCTATAACAACTTTCGGGGGGGGGGGGGGGAAGACTCCACTTTCAGTTACAATATTTAAAGGTTGTCCATCCCCATATCAATACAAAAGGATATTTTTAAAAGGAGTTACGACCTTTAGGTCTACACGTATTTTAAAATATCTTCTAACAACAATTAAAAAAAAAAAACAAACCAACTTTTAAATTCAGGCAACATTAAGTGACATTCACAAAACAACTTCATCTTACCAACTGCTTATCTTGATTGATGACTGAAACCTAAAAATTAACATAAAATGTTAAAAAACCCTTAGTAAACTGGAAACCTTTTATTGATTTTGTAGATTCATCAAGAGAGACAAAGCCATCTCAGAGACACCTCTAACCTTTTTTGATTCAGTCTAAGACACAAATTTTCACGACAAAATTTATCAAACTAATTCTGTAAACTTATTTTAGAAAAATATACATATAACAATATGATACATAAAACACACACATCGAATTCCTTCATGAAGTTAACTCCAAAACTGATATCGCCTCCCAAACAGTAGCTGGGGAGGTAAATTCCTTAAGGCAAAGTACAGATTCTGCACTGCATATCTACAGGAGACGGAACACAGGAATCCTATAGGGTTCCTACATGATTAGTCAAGACAATAATCTCTTTCAGGAAATAGGCAGGAATTGGGTTGTTGGAAAGAAATCTAAAACATACTCCATTTCACTTCGCACATACTGTGAGGGAACCTTGATCTGTAAAATATTTTCAACCATAAAAATGGTCTTATCACTACTTCTTACACAAATTTTTAAGAACTTAGAACTGCCAAACTTCCAGTTATGCACTAAAATATCTAGACTTAATGGCCCCTCAGTTACAAATAGAGTGGAACTGTGCAACACAATCCAAAACCAGATTTTATTACAAATTTTATACAAAATTCCTCTATTATTAAGACAGCAATTCTTGTTATTATTGAGATGTTACTATTGCTTCTTTTATCCCAATATACATACACTTTTACAGACTGCCCAAAACTACAGCTACAGTCACTCCTACAATTTAAGATAACCAAATCAAGTTAAAAAAAGTTACTGACTTCTACAAAAGTTATGAAAGTTACAGAAAGCTACCTTAAAACCAAAACTTTTTATTAAAAAAAAAAATAAATTCTCATATCTAGCATTAAACCAGCCTAAACTCCAAAACTTCCCCAGTTGATGAAACAATATTCATCACAGGCCCAGAACCAACAAAAAAACCCTCTTTATACTCCTTTCACAAAAAGCCCTGAGATTACAAAAGATTTCTTAAGGCTCCAATTTAGAAGTTAGTATTTTTTCTCAAAAACTTTAGCCAAGGAGTTTAGAGATCAAATGGTTGAGCATTGCTTGGATCAACTGTCTGAAACTGGTTTCTCTTTCCTGTTCCATTTTCTTGTCCATTTTCTAGAAGTCACCATCAGTCTAATCCAGGCAAGATACATTTCAGACTGGGTAACCATTGTGAACAAGAAAGAAAAGACAAATAATACTGAAATGACAAGAAAGCTCCAACAGAACTCCAGAACAAAAAGATACATCTAACATAGCACAACACTGCATATATATGGGCACATATATCTTTAAAATGACCTAATTAGTACATTTGCACAGATACGCAACAGCCGTCCCAATATAAAAGTTCTATCCCTTTTTATAAAGACCTACTGCAGATCACACTTGAAGCCCTATTTTAAAACTGAGACTGAGCTAGAGAAGCAGCTTTTTCATCCCATGAAAATATTTGCAAATAGGGCAGGATTTTTTATAGAGTTGAAAAAATTATGCTTTGATTTCCCACCTGCCTTTGCAAAAAACCCTACAATAAATCTGAAACTTCCCCATCCACATTGTCAAAGCAGCAGCAACAATAAATGCCATAAAAGCAATCACTGAGAGGTTAGAGAGCAGCTACAATCAATGACAGTAAAAGAGCTGAACAATGCTCTTTAAACACCCAGTTTAGTAAACACTCTACTCCTCCTCACTGATCTGTTCACACACAAGTCTCTTAACATCTAGTTACAAGATTACATACTCATTTCCACAGCCTTTCTGTGTACAATACAGATACAATTAACAACAGGAAATTAAAACCCTAAAGGCTTATAGGTACTTAACTCTGAAATTTCATTAAGCTTAGGCTTGGGGAAGGCAAAGACAATTGGTTGCATTTTTCATATGCAACTTTTTATTAAGATGAAAAAAGATTAGAAGGGAACCCAGCCTGAAAATGGCTGAGAGCATACAGAACATGAATGAAAACATAAGCAAAATCTCATGCAAATTAGAAGAAAGTATGGTTGGTTTAAAGGTAATAGAAATTTGTCTAGAATGCCATGCTTAATTCCAACACAGTTTTCATTACCAACCAAACTAATTTTCAACTCACGCATTATTCATCTATGAACTTGGCAAGATTTTCATGTGACATCATGCTTGGAGTCACTTGATTCTTAAATTAGAATCTGTCAAAGCTAAAAGGCTTAATACTATTTTTCCATGAAAGGAATCATGTATACTTTCCAGAATAAAGGCTACTGAGAGAGCAGCAAATCCCAGTGCTAATGAAATCATACAATCTCAGAAATTCCTATTTGTCGTAAAAAACACTTCCACAGACTGGGGTTATGAATTACAGCTACCTGCAATAAGCTGGAATTGGACTTAATGACTGAAGAGTATGACTGTATGAGTATGATGTCCCACTAATAGCTCTGTCAAAAAGGACAGCAGTTCTTTTAATTTACTAAATTACATTTATCTTGCAAAGAGAAAAGAAATGGTCCCCCTACCTTGCTACAGAAGCTCCCACCAGCTTGTTTGAACAGTCTTACGCAAACAGGCACCAAGCTCATAGTGCACATTTTCATTCGTCATCATTATCCTATTTAATTTAGGACATCTCTTCAATGAGTAAAGACACTTTAAAGCTTTTCCCTTGCACTTCTCTTGTGGAGAAGCTTGGAGTTGGCAGCATCACCTCCGTTTTGAGGCAGGTGGAGAGCCTTAAAGTATAAGATTATGAGATTTTATGGGTTTGTGTGGAAGGACATCAGAGAACTAAAGTCCCTAACCTATAAGGTCCTTTCCACATCTACTTTCCAGTAACTGACTTGAATTTAGCTTCCCAAGAGACTTTTCAGTTGTCTTCTATACTATGTTCATCTTGAACACTTAATCTAGAATTCTGCACTGAGAAAAACAGGTTATATGGAAAAACAGACCTTCCTTCTTTCCTCATTAGTGACATTTTATTACAGCAAACATTCTGACTGTAACTCAATAGTAACTGTACTATTATTTTTAAAAGTCTTGGAATTCTGAAGTAGTTAGAAACACTACAAATGTCACAGGGAGCACACAGTACTCAGACTCCCCTAACAATACAGCAGCTTATAACTACATTTTAAGTTATCAGAAGCAAGGCTTTGCAAAGAAGGTGGTCTGCCATCGTTAACTACAGGTTCATGAGAGGGAGTCAGTGTAACAGAATTAACAGCCTTCAGCTGCAAAATTACTAATTCCAGTAAAACATTACATTAAACATGCCATTTGAGATATATGCCAACTTAACTACCACAAACGGCATATCTATCTAATTATCACAGTTTGTGTTTTCATAGGCAGAGCTGTTCTAGTTTTTAAATGTGTCAAAATGCACAATTTTATCTGAAAATAGAAAATGCTATCTTTTATAATACAGTAGGTCAACCAACACAGTGTTTTTAAAATGCAGCACAATACATGTATTTTTTAAAAAGTCAAAAATAAACTAGAACAAATGCCTCTATCTCCAATGTTTTAGTAGTGTTTGAGCTTCCTTATTAGTAAAATGCTAAACCGCAAAACGAGTACTAATAGTAAGAATAAGTTTCTCAAAGATAGTATGTTCAATCTTTTATTTTCCTTCTCAAGTCTTTAATTCACTTATTGACATACTAAGTCTTAACTGACAATGGACAAATAAAACAAATTAGTCATTCCCCCAAGTTTGCATGTGATTAAAAAAATACTGTAAAATAGCACATGCACAGACATCAGTTGCAGTGAAGACAGACCTCACTTGCGTTCCTTCTTCATGTATAATTTGACCTTAACTCAGAACAACCACTATTGCAGAATCATATATTCTACTTGCAGTTCAATACAAATCATGCCCTAATATATTTGATTTCAGAGTCCCTAGTTGGTGCTTGGTGTCACTTCAGTTGTTCATAGGGATGTTTTTCCTTTTTTTATATTTCTTTGCACACGTAAGTAAGGAGCTCACACAATTACCATGAAACATTACGTAATCTTTATCTCTTCTTTTGCAACTCAAACAGGATCATGTACTTTTATACAATGAAATCAAGATGCGCACAGAAACAAACAGTGAATACCTTACTCGTCAAATAACTATGTAGCCGCCATTGCAAATACTTTTGAACTTGCTCAGGAGTACAAAACAAAGGTAAAGATACACCACTCAGTAATCAACTGCATTTTCCACCCTCAGATCCCAAAAATTGTAGATGGTACTTTAATAACTATTTCAACAGAAAGCAAACAATATCAATACCGAATCACAGAATAGTTAGAATAGTTACATTCTTGAACGTGCTGTCATATTCTAAAAACAAGGACTACATCATAAATATGAACACACAAGAGTATAATAAAAGCACCCACATTTTTTTCTCCTGTTAGTTTTTAAATGAACATCAAGCCCTTGAATCTGTAATTACCTTTACAGGAAGTCTCCATTAAGCTCAAAATTAAGCACATGTAAAAACAATGTTTAATTTTTTTGCTGAAATAATCTAAAAGGCATTAGAATTTGAATCAAATTTTTTTTTTTTTTTTAGGTTTTGATTTACAATAAACAAATTAGGGCAATACTTTTGAAAGAACAGAAGTTTGTGTAAACAACTGGACTATCCAGAATATAGGAGAACACAAAACATTCCAACTTTTTTCCTTATTGAAAAGCAGAATGGTATATATATTGCAGTTCTTTCATACATACGTCATCAGTCTCCTCCCTGATAAAAAGTCCAAACAATCCTTATGAGAGATAAGTCAAAAGATTTTATATAATGATGAACAAAACCAGGATAATTTGACTTCATTACTATTTTTAAGTGAAAATGACAGCATTTCCTTCAAACTTATTCTTAGAAAGTGCCTTTTAACATTTCAGATTAGAGCTTTAATTACAGAATCCTTCTCACTAATTGTTTATAGATAATTTTTGATAATTCTATCAGTTCCATACTTCATAAATTTTCATTTCCCACCTTTAAAACTAAAGTCAAGTATGTTACAACAAAAGAAAAAAATCAATGTGTGTAATAAAAGCAATTATTTGCAAATGGAAACATTCTAGAAAATGTTTAGTTTGAAGAGGATTTGTAACTGAATTGGGATTAGATCTAATGCCTCTCTTTCAAAATGGACCTTTCAGCATGAGTGGCATACACTGACATAAAGCCAGTATTTTCCTATACAGAATTACTGAACAGATTTACAAATATAATAAAAAGCCATCCGATACATAAAGATGTGGAATTATTCTTTTAATAACAGAAAATCCAGCCACGCTTTTAAGCAAAGACAAGGAATAAGACAACTACAAACCACTATTGATTATACAGACTACATTTTGCCCTGCTTTTGGCATTAATAAACAGCTGCATTTCTGCATTAAAAATGGGAAAGAATTTTAAAACAACGTATTTTTTTCTTGCAAAGGAACCATAAACTAAAAGAACAGACTACATAACTCTTATGCCGAAGTGGAGAACATGCATATTTGGCGAGCTGATACTCATAGTATGTATTATATGCCTGTTTTTGATGAAAATCTTTTTATAACTGAAAAGGCATCCTACAGGATCCTCACCAAAGCACATGCAGCATTTGTATTCATTGTTTACTTGACTATACTAGAATTGAATGATTTGGAGATGCCTTTCTTCCTACAAGATTCAAACAGCTCTATCCAACTGAAAAAAGCTCAATTACAATTGTTTGCAAGGCTAGAAAATGGTGAGAGAACACATCCTTCCTCAGATGAAAAGGCAGCAGTAAATGCTGACTACTGCAGACAAGCACCAGGAACAAAAAAATCCCCAAACTAATAAAACAAAACAAACAAACAAACAAATTTCCCTTGCTAGAAAAAAGGAAAACCTTTAGAAGTCTTTTACCATAAGACATAAATATACTTTTTTTTTTTTTTTTTTGGTGATATACACTACTATTTTTCTATCCCTATGTGAAAGCACCAAATACGAAACTAGGTAGACTGGATGCATATTTCACCTCATGTAAATTCAGCACTTACCCAAATTTAAAGTTTTTATACAGAAAACGACGGTAATTTTATTGCCTTCGTAGGAGTGTCTCCACTCACTTTCCTGGGAGGAAGTGGCAAATATCAAAGTAATTCTCATTTTCAGGCCTTACACTCAAGAGACAAGAAAAAGAATTTGTATGCCTTTTTGCTGAAAGTAACAACTTTCTCTACAAGTAGCACATCAGCAGTGGAAAGATGGAAGACTTGTATTTCACTATAATAACCCACGTATATAAAGAATTTGGACAACTGTAAGCAAGCAGCCCTGCGCAGAAGGACTTGGGGGTGTTGGCTGATGAGAAAATGAACATGAGTCAGGCTTCAGTGTGCACTCACAGCCCAGAAAGCCAACCATATCCTGGGCTGCATCAAAAGGAGTGTGACCAGCAGGTCAAAGGAGGTCATCCTGCCCCTCTACTCTGCTCTTGTGAGACCTCACTTGGAGTATTGTGTGCAGTTCTAGTGTCCTCAACATCAAAAGGACATGGAACTATTGGAACAAGTCCAGAGGAGGGACACAAGGATGATCAGGGGACTGGAGCACATCCCATATGAAGATAGGCTGAGAAAATTGGGGCTGTTCAGCCTGGAAAAGAGAAGGCTGCATGGAGACCTCATAGTAGCGTCCCAATATCTGAAGGGGGCCTATAGGGATGCTGGGGAGGGACTCTTCATTAGGGACTGTTGTGATAGGACAAGAGGTAACAGGTTCAAACTTAAACAGGGCAAGTTTAGATTGGATACGAGGAAGAGATTTGTTACTGTAAGGGTGGTGAGGCACTGGAATGGGTTGCCCAGGGAACTTGTGAATGCTCTATCACTGGCGGTGTTCAGGGCCAGGTTGGATGGAGCCTTGGGTAACGTGGTTTAGTGGGAGGTGTCCCTGCCCATGGCAAGGGGGTTGGAACTAGATGATCTTGAGGTCCTTTCCAACCCTAACGATTCTATGATTCTATGCTCAAGTTCAGTGGAATATTTGGGGGAGAGGGGTGTGTGAGCAAACAGCTGAGTTGCACTGAGTTACCTGCTGGGTTTAAATCACAACAATCTCATGCAAAACAAAACATGGGAAACAGTGAATCAGTTTTTTTGACTACTTATGAAATCTTCATCCTATCTAAAAATAGGAAGGCTTACTTACCACAAAACCTGAATTTATCAGAATGAGAATTATATTTTACTGGGAGAATTTCCATTCTGCACACTAAGTTGAAAAGTGGAAGTAAAAAAAGATGGATGTTGAACTGCTTATGAAACAAACTATAAATTTTCCAGCACTTAGAACATGCTGAACTCTGAGATTCAAAATTTAAAGGTTTGTAGAAGGAAAATGTGGACCTCTAAAAAAAATAACAAAGATTAAAAATGGAAATTAAATACTTGTTGAGACTGAATCACTCAATTTTCCCAAATAAGCAGCATATACATAGTATTCTTTTGTGAAATACAACTTACTAATGACCTTCATCATTTGTAAGATGGCCCGTCTAGCAAGATTTCTCAATTTCCCCCCATGGAAGTGGGCAAATGCAGGGGACATCGCACACCTTGAAGGAAATGACACCAGTAAGTTACTTCTACCCAGAAGAAGCATCTATACTGAAATCTAATATGGAAACCACTGCGTTAGAGCAAGGGAGAAAGAAATTGGGGAAGTGCCAGTCCCTTCAGAATACAGTATTAAAATGTTACATGAAAACTGCTGCACTCCAAATGGATTAACACAACAGAACTTGATAAAAGCAGAATGGAACTTCAGTACAGAGAGGTAAAGTCTACTCAAATAACCTAAGGTATCTTGGTCTTCTCCTCCACATAGAGACTTACCTAAGAGGCTTCAAGAATATCTATGGATCTGAATTTGCACTACAATTCACACGTTTCTTTACAAACAGGGATTATGCCATCATTCTCCCCCAGTTTGCCAATAAAGTTGGTTTGCAAATAAATTATAATTTGGTAGATAACTAAGATAAATTTTCCCTCTAAATTAGCATTGCAGCATTACACCTCTTTCTAGACCAATGGAAACAGGTCATACTACAAAGATTAAATTTATACTAGTTCCTGAAATTAATTTTAAGCACACTTGACTTGAATACCAGATAGCCATCACCATCTTATCTGCACCTCCCAAATAAGCTTACTTTATAATATAAAAACCTCATCACACAAAACCAGTGCTACTAATATATTTTAATTTACACCAAAACCCCTTCATGCTTTCTTGGTTTTGTCTACATAGAATTTTTTACAGGAAAAAAACATCTAAATTAAGACACATTCGTGCTTAGAACTATCAAGGGCATTACAATCACCTATTCTTATCTCATACACACATTCAAACAATCCCTGCATTATCTAGGAGCCCTGTATGCATAATTTTCAGGAAAGGTCATTAACATTTAACTGCAGGTGAAATACTGCAACCCTTAGTAAACTGTTGTCATCACTTCTGAAAGTCTGCACTGAGAGAAACAAGGCACCCAAATCAGAACCAGCCATTCTAGTAAAAAGCCAAATACTTTAAGATAAATATATAACGAAAAAAAAAATAAAATCAGTGATTTTCAGACATCCAATACAAAGCTGCCAAAATTTACAAGCAGAGACTTCTTCAGAAGACATACAAACAGGATTTTGCACAAGATGAAACTTAGCAAGTTCTTGTACTAGTCAACACTGAAAGCATGACAGTCATTTGCACATTGTATTAGTAAGTTTTTCTATCAAAAATTCCATCAAAAAAAAAGGACAAAAAAAGGAATTAGTTTATTTTTTCTCATTCTGAACATATGCATGCGTGCTAGAGAAGGGAAAAATCAGGTACTTATTTATAATTATGAATGACTAAGTTTTTTGCCCTTTATGTATCTGCACCCTCCAAATGAGGAAGTGTTAAGCTAATGAAGTGTGATGGACAGAATTGGAACTACTTCTGAACATCAAAACCCACATTCTTTCAAGTAGTAAGTACTATCAAAAACATGAGCCATTGGAAAAGGTAATACAGAAACAAAAGAATAACTAGTACCACTTAAAAACTGAAAAAAAATTAAAATTAGTATGTTAACTCAAAACACTGACCTTGCTACCACTACCCATGCTATGTCTCTAAGACTAGAAGGTTAAAAAGTACTGCCATAAACTAAGGAGGTTTTGTTTTTAAAAGGTGCAAGAAATCTAAAGGAGGTTTATGCCCATTTCACTGATTTTTCTCATCGAGAACATGCAAGATTAAAGCTCTAAGCCTTGCAGTTACATCTGGATTTCTACATACACCTAAATACTGGTTTTAACAATCTGATTTAAAACTTGGCTACCTATGTAACCATTTGTCTCCTTCTAAATACTAGTTATTCAGGGAAAGACCTCATGATGAACTCAAGTAAAAAGAAGAGCTACTAGCTACACAAGGTAACTTCCTTTTTATAAAGGTTCTTTCCTGTCCAATCCTAACAGTTTACCTGCTCATTGTACAAAATCATCCCAATCTTTTCCTGGTTATTTGGGATCGATTAATTAAAATAAAAACTTATTTAATGCATCATGTTGGCACTTACTAGAACAGCTAGTCATAGATGTAAATCCATACAGAACAGCTTATAAAATTATAAAGTACGTATATTATTGTTAAAAGTAGTGCAAATATTAGATGAGCACCTGGCATTACCAATCTAAACAAACAGATAAAATCTTTGTAGAGTTAACGCTTCCCTTTTTTTTCTTTTTTTTTTTTTTGAGCATTTTACTATGCTAGAAACTATATGCTGCTTCAGGAACAGTAATCTCAACAACAGCTGGCACACTTAGGTGTGCTGCACTGCACAAGAAAAATGCAGAAGTTAGGAAGTGATATAATGACATTCTATGGAATCCAAGTTTTATTTTAGATTGACAGAATCACCAAGTGTCCATCTAATACAGTAAGTAGAAGACGTAAAAAGAATAGTGTGCACACACATGCAAGACAGAAAACAAGCCCCATACACATTCTAGTAGGTTTCATTGCAACACATAATTTTTACAAAGCTTTAAGGCATCCAGTAGCAGTTCCATTGCAGACCTCTGAAAACCAGCTGACAGAACGCCAAAAGGGTCTCTCTTGTTCCACAGAAGTTTTCTTCAAATCCAGGTCAATAACCTGCTAAAAAGCCACCTGTTTCCCTTTTCTTGTGTGTGTTTCTCAGGAAAACTCTTGGTAGGCTGCCAGATCACAGAAAAACATAAATATTCTATAACATCAGCTCAATGCTGCTGCCAAAGCAGTACTTTCTGTAGCACCTGAATTGCTGCTTCTGCTGCTACTACTACTATACACTATCTTACCTGCACTCTGGCATTTACTAACTTCAGATCACAGACAGAGACAAAATGTTAACCTCAGCTGGATCAAGCTCCAACCCTGCATACGGCCTAACTGGTCTGTCCTCCCCTTCCCACACAGCCCACAGCAGATATTTCACTGCCCAACATTTTGGGAATACACTCTGATGTAATTCCATAAGCACAGTGGATGCTCAACAAAGCGAATTGAATGGACATATGCCATTTCCTACTTTTCTGGTGCATGACTTTATATGAATATTTTCAATAATTTGTGTTACAGAAAGACTCCACACTTGTATATTCATTTAAATATTTGTAATCTTTCATGTACAGTTTGAAGATCAGCGTTTTGAACAGACTAGGAAGATAATAAACTGCTGCTGCCTCCAATTATCTAGTTCTTTATAGAGTTTTCTTCCCCATATTGCCAATGAAGAATCTAAAAACTAAAGTCACTACTTGAAAATAAAACACATGTACATACAAATCTTCCAAGAGCTTTGGAGGTGTGCACTATGGTTCTTGATTCAAGCAAACAGGTGCCACTCCATGAAGTGGGGGAAAACAGTACAAATGTGTGAAGCTCTTTACGTGGGAAATTACAAGGGAGTTAAATGGCATTGAGCAAGGCACACAAAGTGCTTTTAAAATAGAAACAAGGGAACATGCAAAGAACCTCAGTATCTAATTTAATTAATGATTGAGAATGCAAAGGCTCCAACTGGTGAAACATTAGCAGCAGCCATGAATTTCACTGTAGCTCTGTATAACAAGTAATCTTACCTGAGTGATTCTCAAAAAAATGTCAACACATTGATTGTATTTTTCATCTGATCCTGTCAATGCTGAGATGACAGGCCCTGCAGGATGCAGCGAGAGATCAATGATGAAAACCAGATGTTTAGTCTTTTCAAAACCAAAACCTACAAGACCAGGCAAATATGAATTTTTGTCTGAGATATATGCTTCTTTATATCCAACAAATGCTAATGTTACATAATCACTTTCATACACATAAAGTTGACAAGCGTGTCTCTTCCTCAAAATCTGACCCCAGATGATTCATTTCACCAACATGTAACTTTAAACCTGGTCCCTAATACACTATTCTTTCACGGGCCATCTGGTCACACAGCTAGTTATTCAGATCAGCTACTTCACACATCAACCTATGTTCTCTGGCCTTTCATGAAGGAGACTTGATTTTGTCCATCAGTTATGCAGAACACTTAAAACCTACACAAAATTTATTGCAATGCAGAAGCTGAGAACAGCAACGCACAATAGTATTACTCATAGCTACCTCAAGCAAAGAGTCATAAATTCATCTTCAAAAGTTAAAGGCATGTTATTATCATTGTACAGCTGGGAGCTGACTTCCATAGACATGCTTGCAAATACTGACTTAAATTGACATTTCAATCAGACCAGTTAAGTACTTGCAAAGGAATTTTAATGCTTGGCTATAATCAAGAACTCCACATTTAATATTAAGTAAACCCCAATCAGATTCAACCATAATTAATTATCAAATATGTTAAAGTGAAAACAAGTTAATATAGGGGGATGGAAATTTAGGTAATTGTCATCTTATGTATTAAACTATTTAATATGCCTCTTAAATCTAGGGCAAATTTAAAACAGTATCCTGACAATCATTTCTCAACTTTTAAATTAAAATACAAGCAATGCAGTTAAACCTTATACGGCCATGAACAATCACAAATTGGGCTTGTATGGTGGGCTGATGCCAACCTGATGAAGTTTAACCATGCCAAGTGCAAGGTCCTACAACTGGGTCAGAGCAATCCCAGGCACAGCTACAGGCTGGGCAGAGAAGAGATTCAAAGCAGCCCTGTGGAGAAGGACTTGGGGGCGTTGGCTGATGAGAAAATGAACATGAGTCAGCTTCAGTGTGCACTCACAGCCCAGAAAGCCAACCATATCCTGGGCTGCATCAAAAGGAGCATGACCAGCAGGTCAAAGGAGGTCATCCTGCCCCTCTACTCTGCTCTTGTGAGACCTCACTTGGAGTATTGTGTGCAGTTCTGTTGTCCTCAACATCAAAAGGACATGGAACTGTTGGAGCAAGTCCAGAGGAGGGACACAAGGATGATCAGGGGACTGGAGCACCTCCCCTATGAAGATAGACTGAGAAAGTTGGGGCTGCTCAGCCTGGAGAAGAGAAGGCTGCGTGGAGACATCAGAGCAGCCTTCCAGTATCTGAAGGGGGCCTATAGTGATGCTCGGGATGGACTACTCATTAGGGTCTGTAGTGACAGGACAAGGGGTAATGGGTTAAAACTCAAACAGGGTAAATTAGATTGGATATAAGGAGGAAATTCTTTACTGTTAGAGTGGTGAGGCACTGGAATTAGGTTTCCCAGGGAAGTTGTCAATGTTCCGTCCTACCGGTGTTCAGGGCCAGGTTGGACGGAGCCTTGGGTGGCAAGGTTTAGTGGGAGGTGTCCCTGCCCATGGCAGGGGGGTTGGAACTAGATGATCTTAAGGTCCTTTCCAACCCAAACTATTCTATGAATCTATGATTCTATACCCTGAAATCAAAACAAAAATAGGATGGAACAGAACCTTACAAATCTGTAATATAACATTTAGATTTCTGGCTAAACTCTGTTTTGATATTTCCTTTGTGGGATGAAAAGACAGAATGGCCCCAAATACCAGGGTGAATGCAGGAAACCTTATAGTTTCCTAAAGTCGTCTCATACAGTCAGGAAGATACTAGTATATCTACAATAAATTATCCTGCACATGCACAGCACACTCATTTATTCCAACTGCCAAATACCAAATCCCAATTTTACATTTTTCCATGTTACCATAAATCCTTACAAGAATCACATGACTAAGATAAACAGCACAAGCATACTCCATTACGGAACACACTGCACAGTACACCAGAAATTCACTCGACACAAAAAATATAACTTTCTTCATTTAAGAAAATTGTATTTGTTGTCAGAATAGACACAAATGTATTTTTTAAGTCCATTATAAGGGTGACATTCCAAAACCATTTTTATCAGCTTCATTACTGCACAGATTTGGTAAACAAGAAATATATATTACAGCTTTAGATTCAAGTACATTAAGAATTTTATGCTGAGTGCAAGCAAACCCAATCAGAAAAACAAAAAGCCTACCTAGAAACATGACCATCAGTAAAAGTAGTAAAAGTAGCAAAAGCAGCCTTTCTCTTTCTAATACATACTGCGTTTTATACCATGACACTGCAGCCTCTGAGGGTCAGATTAATTAAGATCAACAGCAGCTGCAGTGCAACGTGAGAAGCACACTGCCACAGTTCTCACCAGTCCAGCACAATTACCTGCATCATTCCAACACTGGACAACAACTGACAACTACTACACGCCTGCAAGTCATTAACTCCCACTGGCCTGCTGATAAATGTTAAGAAACAAACCAACCTGTTTTCAAGATGGACTGCAAAGCTGATTGCACCTGCTGCAGGATACAACGATGAGTCCCAGGGAGCTGTTTGCCAGTCAAATCTCTACAGATGTTGCTTAACTTTATATTAGAACTGTGTCCAAAGACAGAAATGAGACAGCAACCCGGTGCAGGCCCTCCTCCCAAATCTCTCTATGCTCCATTTCTAAAAGCCAGTCTAACAAATTCACTAAATCCAAGGTTTTTCCCTCTGGCCAGAAAGCTACTTATCACTGATAAAAGAAATTCTGTGGTCAACTACTGAAGGCAATATCTAAGTCAATGCAATTAATTAAAGAACAAACAAGAATGAGGAGTATTTAAAAAAAGGTATTGCTTGTTACAGGCTGCACACACTAAGAAAAGTGAGATTGTTTCTTTTACTACATGAGGAAAACAATGAAAAGATTCAGAGATTCCCAGCTTGTATTTTTCAAATATTAGCTCCAAGACCTATGTTCTGACCAACATCCATCAAAACTCTGATCTCTCTGTAAAATACCACTTAAGTATTATATGGAAATTCAAAACTTTGTGAAAGAGAAAAAAATTAAAATTTTCAATGCATACCAAATCTGGCTATTTTTCTTACATTTTGCTTTTTTTGGTTGATGGGGGGGGGGGGTGAAGTGTGAGTTTGTCAGTTTTGGTTTGGGGTTTTTGCTCTTCAGAATGCAGAAGTCCATTAAATAGGTATTCCTAATGAATAACTACTTTTGAGAAATTTTGACTTTATCAAAAAAAACAGTACTGCTACTAGAAGCACCTTCATCTACATAAGCTTTCTAATCTACTGATAATCATCTGGTTTTCACTTGTATTGAAAATTAGTAAAAAGCAATCACAAGAAAAAAGTTAATTATTAAATATGGCATTTCTCTGTGATATGACATGCTCACTTTTTTCTTTTGACAACCAAGCGCACATATAGTCTGCATCATTTATTAAAGTTGGCCTAACCATTCTAAATATAGCACAAGTTGTTTTAAACATTTCTTACACAAGACAAAGACACAGCATTTTCTTGCAAATCCAAGCCATTTACTATGTCAAAGTTTATTCACTCATTATCTTAAATCCCTACATGTAGATGAAACCCGCATAAAATTTCTATTAAACTTTCCAAAATTTCTCTGCACCTACTAAATGAGAAGCTGCTAAGTGATATTACATTGGGTGAGTTCAATATGTAAAAATCTGAAGATCATACCAAGTTATATATTCAGTTCCAGCTTCCTTTTAAATGTAAAATACTAAGGATCTGCTGGCTAACAAGCTAACTTTTTTTTATTCTGTTCCAGTAACCAGGCAACAGACAACTGTCCAACTGAGAATTATCTGTCTGAACAGCTGGCAATCAACACTTGGGGGTTTTTGGTGGTTGATCTTACAAAAAAAGAAGAGTAGAAAGATCAGTGATTACTTTACAAACCTACACAGCTCTAGATTCCACCTCTGAAATCTCTGCTCACTATTCAGTAATTTCTTCAGTCCCATTCTCCCCAAAGTTACTCATGTAAGTAAGTATTTTCAACAGAATCTGAAAATCTTACATATACACTTATTAAGTCTTTAGTTAGCCAATGTTAACACTAGGAACAAAAGCAGAACAAAAGAGAGATGCATCTTTTTGATGTATGACAAATCAGCTTCAAGGAACCACAACAACAGGCAGCTAATAACTAATACTGTTACGCTTCTAACTCCATTCTAACTCTTTTTTCTCTTCTACAGCTGAAAAAGCAGTATTTTACTTCATTCTTTCAAGTGCTGATTTTTAATACAGATTCTTTTCCCTACAAGACTTTGGCTGTTTTTAAGAGTTATAAATTAACATGACAATTCCTCTATTATATAAAGGAAATAATAATGGTGAACGGAGCTGATATATTATACTGTTCCCCTTCCTAACAATTTAACAGGAGTAATGAAGCTGGGAAGTTAACTTATTAATTATACACTCCTTTAAAGTCGTGTTACTTGCACATTCTATGAATTTGAAAGGTTTTTAAGGGTCAGAATAAAAAAAAACTATTCAAAAGGGCACTTGCACAAAGATTAGATAGACTATATCCCATAAAACATGAATGTTTCAGAAAAATCTGATATTTAAACAAAACATATGAAATACAAGTGACTTGGTAAAAAAAAACACTGCCACACAACACTTCATACACTCTCTACACAAGGCAGGGAAGGAAACTCCTACGTTTTGTATTCCCCAAACATTTAGATCACTACTGATTAGAAATCTGCTATAAGAACAATCCAGCTAATCTATTGTTAAAAGCAGTAAAACCTTATCCCCACTTAATTACTGTTTTATTAATCTCTGCTCTTAATATGACCTAATTTCAGTACACATGACTTCATATTCAAATAAATTGAAAAACACTGACCGAACTCAAATTCACTCAAGCACCAAGTTCAGACCAGGCAAGATCCTGTTGCAAGATAAACAACATGATGCGATGTAACATAATTTCGCATGTGTGTGTGCATGTGAAAGACTGGGGAGAGAGTGCGGACAGAGAGAGAAAGTGAGAGTTAATGCCAGCATTTGCAACGGGAAAAAATACACATGTCCAAAGTAGCTTTCAGTCCAGGCCTCACTATAATTCAGAATGGAGAAACAGGTATGACAATGACAGCTTAATAGAACAGAAAAACTCTTTTTTATATTATTCAAAATAAAACCACGCATTAAGATAGCTTCACAGGATAGCCACTTCCTTTATTAAGTTCATTTTATTAAAGTAGCATGGCTATGACTGTGTTTAAATTTTGGACCAGAATCTGCAAGTCAATACACACTCAATACTTCTCTAAAGAAAGGATAAGCACCGTTTAGTTTAAAAGTAGGACATATTTTACCATTTTATTTTCATTTCCACTAAGCTAGGGGAACAAGCCTGAACAGAAAAGAATCAGGGAAAATCTAAGCACAATGACAAAATCAAATTGTAGAAGTCCAGACAATTAGAGGAAGTAAGCCGGTAACCTGAAAAGAGAATAATAAATTGTGTACACAAAAAGTAAGCCTGTACTGGTCGCTAATGTATTTATATATTGTATATACTGCTTCCTATTTTGTAAACTAAGACGTTTAGTGCAAAGCTGTTTTTTTTCCTTCAATTTCTTGTCATTTGAGCTGCCACATACTTCTTCAGTAATTAAGTCACTTTTTGATGCACAAAAATAATTCCAACAGAAATCAGTCTGTATACTGAAGTCCTATATCACAGAGGAGGAAAAAAAAAGGAAAAAAAAGAACACTATTAGATCACAGAACTACTCATGACTTATGTATTACAACCAACTTCCGCCTTTCCAAACAGGAACTTACTCAGACTGGTCTAAAACTTTTCAGAAAGAAAAGTTTCACAGAAGCTTCAGCAGGAGAACATTCCAAGCGAAATGTACTTCAAATAGACTTACAGTCACAAGCATCAGAGGTATGGACTAAGTAACTTCCTAACAGGAAAACAGAGCAATTGCTTAAGAAACTTTGTTAGAAAAATAAACCACGTCTTTATACTGACTATTTCACAAGGTCTGTATTACCTAATGCCATATGAGCATGAGAGTCTGGAAGAAACCCAAAAACCATCAGCTCAGGGAATGCCAGGACCTCCAAAAATTTCTGGGGCTGGTGGTCAAACGTAAATAGAAAGAATAACAAGAGCTAGCCACACTATAATCCATTTCCCATCCCTGTTCCACACTTTAGCAGGTATCACTCACCAACTTCCTTAAAACACCTATTTTCTGTATGATGCAACGCAGCTGCAAATTCAAAGCGGACTGTATGAAGTCAAACTTCATCTGCACACATTACAGTGAAACTGCTTGAGCCTCTCTGCCTTAGTTATTTATATTACTAGTGATTTTCAGAGAGCATGTGTTTGTCACAAACATTTTTACTCATGTCATTCTAGCTTGCTAATTTTTATTTTTCAAAGGTTCATCTGCCACTACTGCTGTATCTTTACAATTTACTACACAAAAAAATATGTAATTCTAATTTTATCAGAAAACAGAAGAATTCTGCTAGAGCACTGAACAAAAGATCTAATCTTTGCAGCGCCCTTTCCAAGTGAGTGTAAATAAACTGTAGTAAAATGAAAAGGCTTGTAATTTGGTATTTGGAATATTCTTCATAAACACCAATATTCTACAACATCCTTGCATATCTGATACCACCTCATGTATAATGCAGAAAATCTATTTCATTTTCATTTGCTGACAGTGAATTTAATTTACTATTGTGGCTCTTTATCCAGATTATGCTCTTAATTCTGCAATCAGGCTCTTTTGAATGCTTTTACTTTTTCCGAGACTTTTTACAATTCTACATTGATTTCTTTTTTCCTGCCTTAACATACCTTTCAAAATAAAGGATCATTTTTCCTAACTTTCTAAAGTAAAAAAGAAAAAAAAAATCCAAATCTCAAAGGCAACAAGCACCAGTTCATTAGCTGTATCTTTGAACAGGAAAAATCTACATACATCACTTTAACATCAGACATTTAAGTATTACAAACTACGTTCATTAAGGATACATACAACAGGTGCATTAAAATTCCTACAACAACAATCATCACTGTAAATAGACCACAATCTCTCCGTTAATAAAAAACCATCCACTTCTGCCTGACACTAAAGTTAGAGGATGGGAAAGCTAAATGCTCCAGTGTTTGTGCTGTTGACATCCATACCCAACTGCCTTCACTATTCTGTAGAATTCAGTCATCTTGTTAAACTAGATCAAATGCAAAGCTGGTCTTATTTTTCCAAGAGAAAAAAAGTCCATAGCAGCTAGTCAACTTGAACCTAAATCGCCAGTTATTCTTCAAAATAACAAAATCAAAACACCAAAAAAAAGTATTAGCTATGCTATCATTTTGCACCAGTTTTGAAAAAGTCCTCTAGAACAAAGCTCAATTACAGAATGCTAATTTGTTCATCTTTAGGGAAAAATTTATTCGATTGCAGAAGCTAAAAGCTTGGATATCATTATATAAGATTTCCTCTTCAGAAACTTATAAAAGAGAAATGATAAATAATGCATTTATTATTGTTATATGCAAATATGAAAACACTTTTCTCGCACATTAGCACAGTTGATAAAATACTCATTTTATTATTCATTCAACGTATTTCACTTCTATACTAGTTTTCTTCCAACATCATGATAAACATAATAAAAAGAATATCTAAAGAAGGGCACTTGTCCTCTTTACTTCACTCCATAGCCAGTTAACAAAGCAGTGAAGCAGAAAGAAGGTACATAATGGATTTAAAGTAAATGGCCCATTCTTTAAGAAGCGGCTCTCATTTTTACTGATTCTAGCTTAATTGTCATTACAATGTCTGGAAACTTCAAACGAACAATTATTTTTTACACCAGCTGTCAACTTGGTTCCTTAAAGCTAAATTTCTTGTTTTTTTAACTAAAAACTAAATCAGCCAATGTTAATGAAAATATTCTTTTGCAGAAACATTGTAAACATCTTTAAACATATTTCAAAGCAGTTAGGGTCTATCCCATTCCATACACCAAGACAGAACATTTATATCCACTGTTGCACTCTGTAACATACTTTTCTGAGAAATAATGCTTTCAGCTGCACTGGTAGCGTAGTCATCACTATATGAAACACAATGACACATACATACATCCCTTGGGATTCATAAAGAAAGAATTGGCTAATTTTAATTTTTGCACCTACCTGGATAAAAATCTTTGGATTTAGACAGCTTGATGGTGGCCCCAGTCTCTTTCTGCAACTGAACAATTGTCTGTCCTCCCTTCCCAATTATAGATCCAGCAGCATAACTAGGTATGAGGACCTTTAGAAAATACTGGCCGTCCTCTGAAAAATTGAGATATGCATGGTTAATATGGCTTACAAACTTTGATTTTTCCTCCCCAGCCCCACAAATAAACAAAATGTTACATCTTTAAACTCGTGCATTTACATCTAACCAGTTGCGTTATTCTACAAGACACAGACTATGCCTTTGACATTTTAAAATACGCATATATACTCAGAGCAAAATAAAGAATCCACATAGATTCCTTAGTTTTGTAAAAGAATAAAAATCAAAAAATAATATTTCAAAGGTGAGGCTTTTTTCCCCAATGGCAACAACAGCATGAAGAAATGATCAGACCCCTTTAAAAAAAAAAAAAAAAAAAAAAAGCCCTACACGAAAATGTGACTAGTGAAAACTACAACCTTGCTTGAAAATACTGCAAAAGAAATGCCAAAACTAAAAAAGAATGAATTGTAAATTCTGATGGGCTATTTGTCTGACATTAGCAAACGCATGAAAATAGCACTTAGCTATTGCCCACATTCTTCTTAAGTAAGCAAAACAACTACTCTGCTACCAAATAACCCACCCAAAATGTGGGGTTTTATTCCAAGCATTTCAGACACTGCCAAGAAAACAACTCAACACAGTTCGGATGGAATCACTTGCCTAAGTAATCCTGATGTATTCCTTTAGCACTTCTTAAGTGACAATGATCTCTTTTAAGCTCATTAATTAAAGGCCGTTAAGAAGAATTTTTCCCAATTGATCAAAAGCTTAAGTCACTTATTTTAAATACACTTAAAAGGTGACGAGATAGACAATGCCAGTCATCTACCCACCACTAGCGTTAAAGCACACAATCGGAACAGGAAAAAAATACACAGAATGAATGGGGGGGGGGGGGGGGGGGAGGGAAGGATTCCCCGTCTGATTCGGCAACCGCACAACTGTCTGTGCCCTCACCCCACTTCTAAATCCAGCTACACTTAAGTCTAAGGACCTTCCGTAACCGGCTCGGAAAAGTGCACGTCCATTAGGAAACACTGGATCCCCAGACTTGGGCTCTCCCCAGTAATTAAGGCAACGTCCCATTGGCATGGATGTAAAGATTCTCATCATGTAACCTGTTCCACGAAGTTGCTGTTTTTTCCTCTAGGCAGAAGGAACGATCTCAGTTCACCTTACTTCTCTCAACAGAGACTACAAGCGCCTCTAGAAGTGCCTGTGTGTGACAGTCGTGCACACCCGTATGAACGTCGCCGGCTGTACCACGCAGTCAGACCGCTGCTTTTAATACTGGGCAAATAAATTCACCTCTGCCTCGGGGCATTGTTATGACGACTCCAGCGCAAACGGACAGAGGAGCTGCTGGTCCCGTTATAACTCATCTCCTCTAGGAAAGGCAGGATGTTAACTAGCGCGTCCCCGCAGACGAGCGGCGACTCCCCCCCGGCCGCCAGCCAGTCCTCGCCCCCAGCACAGCGAACACACGCCGCGTACGCGCTGACAATAGAAGCGAGGCCAAGGAGGAGGAAAACGCACGGCAAGGCTCAGATTCAATTTGCGACCCAGAGGATGTTAAAGGAGGGTAGTGCGTTTGCAGTCTCCTTCCTGCTGCCATTTATTTTCACCCATCGTTAGCCGGGCAAGGGAGATAACCGGGCTGCAGAAGCCCCTTGTGCTCCCTCCTAGTCTCCGTAGGGTCACGGCTGTGCAGCCTCAGCGTGGATATTAAATAAAAACAGTGGTAGATGCTGAAAACAGACGCCATTTTGATGAATGATAACATTAGAGAAATGGGAATGTTTAGGGGGGGAAGGGGGGAGACAGGCAGGTAAAGAAGCGGAGAGGTGGGTGGGCGGGGGGGGGGGGAGGTGACAGAGAATATACCTACCGCCCGTGTTGGTCCTCTTGGTGCTGCCAGCTTCGGGGGGGGCTTCAAGCGGTCTTTTCCGGGAGTCTGGCGGGTCCAGGTCTATGGGAACCCCGGTGTGGGTCCCGTTCTGCTGGATGGGAGCTGCCGCCATCATGTTTGCTGCTGCTCGGAGGAGAATTGTCTCTTCCCTTCTCTGGTGGGGGGGCAGGGAGGGAAGGGGGGAGGAGGAGGAAGAGGAAGGGGGAGGAGGAAGAGGGGAGGGGGCTCGTCCCGTTCTCTTGTCCTTTTCGCAAACGTAGAGCTAGCTCCGGATTGTCGAGGATGCTGCGCGCCTTGTTTATCTGGCACCCGGGGGGGAGGGAAAGGAAAGGAGGGAGGGAAGCGGGCAAGACTGGGCTGGAGGAGCAGCTGCAGTGCAGTGTCAGGAGGAGATGCGGAGAAGGGAGACGGGAACGAGGGGGCGAGAGAGGGGAGAGAAAGGGGGAGAGGTAAGGAGGGGAAAGAGTGAAAAGAGTGAGACAGGAGGAGGAGAGGATAGAGTGAGTGGGAGAGGAAAGGAGGGGAGAGAGAACGAGTGAGACTGAGGCGGCGGGGAGGGAAAGAGAGATAGGGAGGGAGGGGGAGAAGGAGGGAGGGAGGGAGGGAGGGAACGAGCGAGCGGTGTCAGTGGTGGGCGAGGGAGTGAGTGGGAGATGATTCACGCTGTCCCCGAGCCCCGCTCCGTCCCCGCCTGCCCCAGTGCCGCGCCTGCCGCTGCGGCTCGCCTGCCGCCGCCGCTCCCGGGCTCTCGTGCCCTCCCTCAGTGACAGGCTCGTGCGCACGGGGGTGGGGAGCAGAACAGAGCAGAGGGGGGATCTCTGCCCGTGAGGCGCCTCTCCTCTTGCACTCCAGCAGCAAAGCCGGGCCCACGGGCGGCTGCCTAGCTGTGCTCACTGACCGTGCTTGGGCGGGGGGCCGCTGCCCCCGGCTACACCGCAGAAACCCGAGAGGCAGGAGAGGTCAGAGCCGTGGGAAGGGGCGCAGGCAATGAGGGCGGACAACGAGGGGCGTGCGGGGGTGAGACAAGGCCGGAATAAAAATGAAGGGCGGGGTTTCCTGCGAAGATAGGCGGCAGATCCGGCCAATCGGAACAAAAGAGAGCGAGGTCGGGATTGAAACGTGTGGCCAATCGCGGGTCGCGACTGGAAAAGCTATGGGGGGGAAGGTAGGGGTAGTTAACCTACCCGGCGGGGGGCGGTGGCGGCGGCTGGGAGGAGGAGGGGGGAAGGAGGAGGAGGAGGAGGAGGGGGGTGTTTGTGGGGGCCGACTCCTGCCCCGGGAGGGTCCATGCAGTGATGCGGCGTTGCCCGGGTTACACGCAGCTCCTCATAGGTCTGCAGCTGCGCGGGAGGACGGCTGAGATCGCCCGAGGAGGCGGTGGGGCGGCGGGGACATGTGCTCCCTGGGGCTGACTGCACCACCTCAGCGCCGGCCCGGACGGGGTCCTTCCGCGGGCGATGGGCGGCGGGCGGGGGACAGCGCGGTCGCACCGGGGGCTTCTGACTCGCCAGGCTGCATCGCGCAGGCTTGTAGCGAAAATAATAAAGATCTTGCTTTTACACCGTGACAGCTGGGCTAGCAGGAGCTGCGTGACACAGAGCGGCGTTTCTGATGTAAAGGTTTCATAGAAAAATTCAAAGACGTTTCACTGCGACGAAGGTTATGCCTGCTTATAAATCCTAAATTATACCGGTCGAAGTTTAATTCATTGTAAGGTGCGGGGAGATGGGTGTGGGAGGGCTCGGGGGGGATTGTCTGCCTGCTATAAAAGCATTTGTACTCGACTCTGCTGTTTGATTGACTCATTGCCTTTGAAAACAATTCTCAAACTGATAGAACTGTAAAGGTTAGTACTAGAACATCAGTTCTGTACAAAATTTGGAAACGTGTGTGGCATCAGATCATGCTCTGCTGGATTCATATTGACGTGCATATGTGTGGAATCACTGCTGGCTTGATTACTATGCAAGCTTAAAACCTGGCTGGTTTATGGATGAAATCCAGTTTTCATTCTGAGCTCCCTGGGAGACTCAGCCTTAGTTTGAGTAATCACTTACCATTAATACTGCCCGAAACATTTTTTAGTACTTAAAATACAAAATTAATATATATCATACAGCTCATCACCTCTACTTATGAATTGTAAGCCAGATGCCTAATGCATTATAGGATGTTAAAATGTAGATGCTTTAACATTTAAGCAGGCTCTTGCCCGAAAGCATTCACAAATTAAGAACTGATCCAGCGCTGTACACAGGAAACTTTCAATGACTTCTTTGGGAATTGTGTCCCGGGAATGCGATATCTAGCCTCCTCACAGGCAGATGAAATAGATCTGGCAGATTCGGAAGCAATTTGTTAGCATATATGGCCAGAAAAATGATTGTGTAAAAATGGAAATTTCTTGCTCATCATACACCCTTGTATCTAAGATACTCTGACTCATAATTGCTTAGTTTACTGGCTGCAATAAAATTTCAGGCTTCTGTTACCTTGGCAGTTGCTGACACAATTGTGGTACAGCGAGCTGGGGACTGGTTCTAGCTCTTCCATTTTCTTTATTAAGTTCCAGTTGAAGAGTTTTAATTAGTATTTGAGCAAGAAAGAGCACAGCATGACTTGAAAATCTCAGGTCCAGTTTGTAGGGTCATCAGTCCTAAAAGGTTTCTTTTTATTTGTAAACTAAGAAGGTGATTTACAGAAAATTTTGAAGACAAAAATAAAACCCCACAATGTTTGAATGAAGCCATCTTGAGTCAATTTCCACAGTGGAACTGGGTAAATTATAACACTGCTTCCTTTATCTCACTGAATATGTCCCATTCATCTGTAGTAACATTCCCATTCATCTGTAGTAACATTGAATCAAGCAATTCTCTGGTTTTAAGACCACATCTGTTTTACTGTGCCCCCTGCACCAGTTTTAATTGTGTGGCAGATCTGATTGGATTCAGCACCTGCAAGTCTTCCCTTTGGGAGCTGCAGTTAGCTTACAAAACATTTATTTGGTTGCATTCTTTAAACAAAAGTATTTTTTATCCTAACAACAGGAATATTGAAGTGTAGAGTAAAAAAGGGTTTTAACGTGATAAGTGATGTGTGTGTTGTTTGCATATCTATCTAGCTTAGAGGAAAAAGTAGTAATTCTGAAACCTAATTTCCTCACACTCAGCAGATGTCTGTCCTATGTTTGTCTGGTTTTTTGCTAACAGCTGTTTCACAAGTGCCTCCCCTTGTCTCTACAGAATGCCTTTTGTTTAATAATTTCCCAATATGTTGTCTCCCAGTCTCTCCAATACAATCTTTTTCAACTTTTCTAGTACCTATAAGTAGGTTTTTAATAGTTTGATAGGATCATCTTTAAAGAGGTTAGCTAAATCTATATAACTAGCCTCTTAGCTGGTTTCCTAATGGTAGTTCTATTTAACTATGCATATAGCTGCCTGTAATAAATATCTCAACAAGTATTGTTTTAATATTAATAAAAGTATTAATTATTACAGACGTATGCCAGGAGATGCTTATTTCTCCTGATTTCACTGCTTGGAACGGTGATAATTGAGCTCCAGGGGGCATATCTCATAAAGTGCAGCCCTCTAGTGGTAGAGGTCATGGGGAGTTTAAAGCAGGCTGGGGTTTTGTCATGGGTGGGGGGCAATGAAATAGCTTTCAGCAAAATGCAACTGACCTGCGGTATACTAGCTGCCTGCATTGTTCATGGTCTGGAGCACAAAGGAAAATAGCTGTGAAGGCCTCTAGTACAGCCTTACTTCCTCTGTGTCGTGATTTCTGTGGACAAAGGACCAATGGAAAAATAAAGTCTGTATCAGCAGAATTTTTCTCCTTCTCCAAATCTGTTATCTGTTGCTCAGCTTTTCTTTTTCAGAGAGCTCTAGACTGGCATATCTAACCAGAGATGGTTCAAGCTGTTGTGGAATCTTGATTTCTTTCTGTTTCTTTCAGTCATGTCCTACCAGCTAATGTATTCTATAACTTCAGTAAGAGTTAGTTCAGTGATGGCATGGAATACAAATTCAATTTGTCAGCCTTATTTCTAAAAATGGTCTTGCTGGTGGAGGTGTGGATGGTAGTGTTCAAACTAATCTCTCCCACAGATATGAGAGCTGTGTTTAGAAAGGAAAAGGATTAGGAAGAGGCATAAGCAAAAACCATTAAGCACATTTTTTAACAAATAGAAATCTGAAGAAAATCTGAGGCAAAGGCCTAGTAAACATCACTTAATCTGATAAAATCCACTTTGTGGAACCAGACTCAACTTTCTGTTTCTTGCAGAGGTGATGGATATTTCTCCTATGCCTAACAAAATTAACACTTTCCATTGTGGTAAATATGACAGAGCCCAACAATCATTAGATGAAAACCAATACCTCTTAAACACCCTGCCTAGGTAAAAGAAAACAGATAAGGTCTTTGTCCAAAGTGATGCCGCTGCTGTTGGCAGTTTTTTATTACTGAGCAATTGCTCTGATTCCTGGTAAACTTTGACTCCACCAGAATTGCGGTTAGTCATGAATTTAGAACTCTCTATCAAGTCTTTAGCTTGCACCTTCCGTTTATGGAACTATTTTCCTCCAATAATCATGTATGGGTGAATGTGCTGTTATTATTTATTAAATTATCCAATTGTTGCTTATTTAAAATACTGCAAAAGTTGTTCTCCAGAAGAAAAAAAAAAAAGTTTCAGTGGAACTTCTCCAAGATTGCAGCAATATTTATCTTAGGAAAATCAAACCCCAGGGTTGAAAAAAAACCCTAAACATACATTAGACAGAAAAGAGCATGTACAACTACTGAACGTTTTGCATCGTAGACCGTTACTGTGTAATAGCTTTCTTTTTCCAGGAAAAAAGGTAGTTACTTATAATCAGTAATAATTTGACCATACTATTTATCGTTAACATGAATATATTGGCCAAAACTCTCTTTCTAGTGGTGGAAGGAGAGCGTGTGTGTAGGAAATCAATGTCCATTTCTGCTGACTCAGCAGAGGGATCACCCACCTCCTCCTATTCCCACATTATTCATCAATATTTGCATAGGCTTTTTTTTTTTTTTTTTTTACTTTTATTTAGAAATACAGAACTGAATTGTTCCCAGTTCTTCATTCCTGAATCTGTAGACCATATTTATAAGCTCTTCCTATGTTCTTTGTATGTTGGGTTTACCTGAGGACCTATCCAAATCTTAAGAGTCAAAAGATTTGCCAAGGCAGCCTCAGGACAGGGTCATTTTTAATCCCTTCCGAGGAACTAACTATGTGGATCAGGATCCATAAAATTCCAGTGGCTGGACACTTGCTCCCAAAAGGCATCTCCATGGTGATCGTTCTGTACAGTAATTTAAAGACCTTTTTATTTCTGAGTATTAAAGATATTGAAGACTTCATTTCAATTGCCTTCCAATAATAATAGTATTATTATATGGGGGTCTTGGGAGGGGTTGTTTTTTCCTGTTGTTTTTTTGTTTTCCTGTTTTTTTTAATATAGGAAAATAGATAATTCAGGGATTAAAACTGGTACAAACTAGGAGTAATTCCATCGTAATGAAACA
This sequence comes from Myiopsitta monachus, assembly GCA_017639245.1. Taxonomy (NCBI): domain Eukaryota; kingdom Metazoa; phylum Chordata; class Aves; order Psittaciformes; family Psittacidae; genus Myiopsitta; species Myiopsitta monachus. Next base: position 27,168,459 of record CM029924.1, read on the forward strand.
ACAATGTAACATTGTATGTGAGAAAATACCAGGATCACCTTGTGTAGCTTGTGTCAGTTTACAGTATTACTGATTTTGTACCTCTCAGCACTGTCTTATAAAAGAACATCAGTGAAGCATCTTTTCTACAAACTGAATTCAGCCAGCTATCACTCCAGATGCCTCACAATGTGTTCTCTAACACTGTGGTGAACAAGGTATTTTTCAAGGAATCATCATACCTGTTTCCAATCTCTGTTGTTACAATTGCTCTAGCAGTATCACAATTTTATGTCTCATTTTGCCCACCCACCACTGTCTTGTTTATCTGAAATTTTGGCACTTTAGAATAAGTGAAATGTAAAAAAACCAGACATTAAGAGTGAAATTACTTTCTTTGATTCTGTTGTCAGGTCTGGTCCCCTTCCTGTGATCTGAAACACCTGGAAAAATGCAGCACCCCTTAAGTGGTCATAAAGACATTTCTGTTAGAACTCAGTCATGATCCCTAAGAATCTAATACCATTAAAGTTATTCTCATAAGTTAAAACTAGTAAAAACAGGTCCAACCTTTAAATGTAGTCTTACGATATAGGTTTTTATTCAGGGTCTTTGAAGCCTGGAAGTTTGCTACAATTCAACTGACAAATGAGAGTTATTTTAGTGAAGATCAGAAATCTTAGTGGAGAAAGAATGGAAAGAGACAGTAAAGGCAAAGGTACTGATTTTTCTGTGGTAACCAAGACTTATATTAAATTATATAGCAAAATTTGAGTTGCTCTGATCATTTTGCTCACTGCCAAAATGTATACGACTTGAGATCATTAAAGAAAAAATATCCTCGTAAAATTATAGTAGTAAACTCTCCTACTTATAACCACTAATAAACCCCCTTTTCACCAGTATAATTTGTAATCAGTTTTCCAAATAATAAGCTATTCCAGCAAAAGTAATTTTTACAAGTGTAATACTATTGTAATGATAGGATTTTTCCAACAGAAAGGTAATATAAGTCATATCTCTAATATTGTTGCAATAGTAATAGTTCCTAGTAGAAATCTAGAGATCTTTAAAAATACTTTTTAAAAGCTTACTGTATAGAAATGTGTATGACAGTAGATTACAAATTAATTTTCAGCACAGTGAAATTTTAGGCAGTAGTTATTACCTTTAAGAATACAAAGTTACACTGGGAACTTCAACTGATTCTTCCCTAGACTTTAGCAAACAACATAAAGTTTGTTCTTGAAGAAATTATTTTACTTCATGAACAAAAATTAATGATTCCGGTGCTTTGTATTTCTACCCACTTGAAATCAATTGCAACAAAATACCCCTGAACTGGAAAGTCTCCTGGTGTAGGAGGGTAAACATGTAAAACTTACTGCCAGGATAAAGTGGCCAGAATGATTTTGAACATATCCTCAGTTTGCCATGAAAATGTGTATCTGTGTGTCAGCTGCACACAAAGGCTATCTGGCCCCAGAAAAAGCATGTGGATTAGACATAATGCTGCATATTTGAGACAAAGGGTATTCCTTAGTGGAATGAGGTTAAAATGGACAGCTCATCAGTAGTACAAGTCAATCTAAATTATTTATTTACCATTTTGAACCCGAAGGTGGTGGTGGCAGATTATTAATTACGTTCGGGGTTTATTCATCTTATTTTGTTTCAGTGAAAGCAGCACTGGAAACATGAAAAGGTACCTGAGTATGAAACCACTTTTACTTTAATCACTTATAGAATCACTTTTTTAACACTAGTTACAAAATCCAGCTGATTTTGATTTACATATCATTAAGACTTATACCATGAAGTTGCTATGTATCTTTGTAAGTGGGTGCATGATTTAAAATTAAACCAAAGTGAATGGAACAACTCATATGCTCAAAATAAAGCATATATTTATCTGCCTTGCTAAATTAATGCTTCATTTGTTTTTCACTTCAGTGCAAGAGAGCTGTCTTGCTTCATTATTGCAGACTTAGGCCACCAAATCTTTTCCAAGCAGAAAGTAAGTCAATGGGAATCTTTCTATTGCACCCCTGATCATCTTCCTGAATATGTACACTTTTTTTTTTTTTTTTTCAGAAAAGTTTCAAATTGCAGTGTTTCACATACTTATATTACATTTGGAAACTGCTTTCTTTTTTCTTTTTTTTTTCCCCAAAAACTTCAGATAGAAGTCCATGGACCTGCTAAATTAAAACAGTTCTATTGACTTGCAGAACAGAAAGCCACCCATGTGCTGAGCTGCTTTAAAGGGAACGTGTCCTGCAGTTTGAGGGAGGTGATTCTTCCCCTCTACTCTGCTCTTGTGAGCCCCACTCTGCAGTACTGTGTCCAGCTCTGGGGCTCCCAGCACCAGAGGGACATGGACCTGCTCAAGCAAGTCCAAAGGAGGGCCATGACGATGCTCAGAGGGTTGGATCACCTCTCCTATGTAGAGAGGTTGAGAGAGTTGCACTTATTCAACCTGGAGGAGATATGGCTTGGGGGAGACCTTAGAGCAATCTTCCAGTACCTAAGGGAGGCCTACAAGAAACCTGGAAAAGGACTTTTTACAAGGGCCTGTGGTGATAGGACAAGGGGCAGTCGTTTAAAGATTTTGATTTATATTAGACATCAGAAAGAAATTCTTTGCTATGAATGTGGTGAGACACTGGAACAGGTTGCCCAGAGAAGTTGTGGATGCCACATCCCTGGAAGTGGTCAAGGCCAGGCTGCACAGGGCTTTGGGCAACACGGTCTAGCAGAAGATGCCCCAACCCATGGCAGGGTCCCTTCTCGAAGGAACATCTAAGGATCCCTTACATCTCTAAGGAAGGGATCTCTAAGGTCCCTTGCAGCCCAAACCATTCTATGATTCTGTGACTCCAAAGGTTTTTTTGTTGCTCAATACAAAATATATAAGTGAACACTAGTGGAGAAAAAAAGGACACTATATAAAACATATTAACATAAACGTCCAAGCATTCAAGCATTAAGAGAGATTTTCTTCATATTCTAGTGACAGGTAATTTGAGTTTTGTATAGAAATATTTAAGGATATGTAATAGCATATATATAAAGTATTAGGAATATATAACTTATTATTTCTAATAAATTATACATGAACAAAATAAAGGCTGGCTTATAATTTAAAATTGGCAGTTACAAAAGTAGAAAATACATACTTTGAAGTAATTAAATATCACAAATTAAGGTGAAAATCTTTACGTAGCTATTTTTTATATTGAAAATAAGCATAAATATGGTGTTACAGAAAGTGACACATTTTATATATTAAAAAAGCCTGATAATATTTCCTGTAAATTTTCTGTGGAGTATTTTGTTTGCAATAGTTTAGTCAAGTAGGAAGACTCCTATTGCAAAACTTCCAAAGATTTGTATTCTCCTTGTTCTTATTTTCATTTAGAGGTTTAAGCTCTTTGCACTACAAAATAAAAATTTGTATGTTGAAACAGTAAAAATAAAAATACCGCAGAACTGAGTCATTACAAGTGAGATGAATGCCCATAAAAAAGTGCAAATCACAAAAACCCCCTCAGAAACAGGATCATTGTGTGTATCATCAGCAAAGCTTGCAGATTCATCATGGCTCACGACAAAGTGGACCTTTACAAGTGGACCTCCTGCGTCTGTTGCATGCTGTCATTGCTTTGGATTGACTGCTGTTAGATCCCTGTAATCCCAAGCCCTGGGATCTTGTTTTACATGTTTAATTCACTTGGTATGCCTGTTCGTAAGTATTTAAAATGGAACTCTAATCTTTGTATATAACAAAGGAGTTTAATGCCTTAAACCCTATATTTTACATGGTTTTTTTTAAAAAATAAAGTTTATAAAAAGCTGTGTTCAGTCTCATAACTTATATTTGCCAGTTTAGCCATTTAAGTTCAGTCAATGCCTGGCATTTCTTAATAAGGTGTTATAGCAGTTATATTACGCAACACATTCATGGATCAGGTGATACATAGAGTAACAACAATCACTGGGCAAAAATGGCATGTTTATAATAGAAAGTCTTGGCAACTTTCATATCTGTTATGTACTTTTAATAGAGAAAATAGAAGAAAAATTCATATTTTACAAGACTGATGCGACAGATACAGAAATAATATACGATGGCCATTCATTCGTAAAGTTATGTTGTCATGTAGACATTATATAGATAAATTGTCCAATTAAGAAAAAGTTTATTAAAACTGTCATATCCTATCCCACCTTCGAGCTCATTGTTGCCAACAGGTTAAAAATAATGTACTGAAACTAAAATTCCATCTTTTCCATCTTTGCCTTTCTTTTCTGTTATCATACAGTATCTGAAATAAACCACATTAAGGAGCTCTACCTAAGCAAAGGCAGCAACAAGGAGAAATTTCTGCACTGGTGCAAGGGAGAGCATATGAAGACTGATTATTTTAGCTAATGTCTAAAGTTGATGGAGAAAATGGCTCCTGGATAATACACTTTTAAATAGAATTAGAATATATTCACCTCATCTGGATTTAATGAGTTAGACAGCATTTTTCTCCAAATAATGAGACGTACTCAGTTCTGTTGAAATTTAACAGCCATAGAAAAAAAAAAAAAAGTTATAAATTGTGTAAAGCAAATACAAGGATAGAGCACAGAATGATTTACTTAATTGCTGACGTGATTATAAATAAGAGAACTTGAACATATACATATGTACTGAAAAAACACTGAATACTCAGACTTCAAAACTTGTCATCAAGCTGGTGTGATACTACTTTATTTTTTCCATTCAATGCATTGAAATATGTATTAATCTCAAGTCTATTTCTGGAGATTTCTCTACATTGATATAGGCCTGTGGATATAACTAATTACAAACAACCTATTCAGCTGTTATCTCCAGAGCTGAAAATCTGCAAGAGTTAATTGTAAAATACATTGAATTAGCATAACAAACGTAGTGTAAAACACTGGCAATACAAAATTGTTTCTTACTTGGTTTGACAGTGGTGGAAAAAGTCACCTATTTAGTTAAGAGTTCTAATCCTCACCCTGATAAGAAATGTCATATTTGCAGTTACATATACCCAGAACAAATCTTGTGGTCTTTGTGAAAATCACTGATATTCTCATATTATGATTGGTATTAATAAATATTTATACAACATTAACTGACATTGGCTTTTCCTCTACAGAGGTTGGTGAGACGTAAGGTAGTAATGATGGAACAACCATCAAGAAAATTACAGATGCGGCTAATCTGGTCAGTTAAGTCTTATTTCTTTCAAGAGTGACAAACTCTCATGGAAGGATGTCATGGGTTCAGCCGCAGCAGTCATTTTTCTCCTTTGTAGTAGCTGGTACAGTGCTATGTTTTCGACTTTCAGCCTGGGAACAGCACTGATAACACCGATGTTTATAGTTACGGCTTAGAATGTTTTGGTCTGACCAAGGACGTTCTGAGTCTCATGCTCTGCCAGGGAGGAGGGGAAGCCAGAAGAAAGCAGAAACAGGGCACCTAACCCAAACTGACCAAAGAGATATTCCATACCACAGTACGTCATGTCCAGGATGTAAAAAACTGGGGGCAGGAACCCGGAAGAGTTCAGCTCACGGATCAGTCGTCGAGTGGTGAGCAGCTGTATCCTCTTCCCTTGTGTTTCCCTGGTAATTATTATTATTGGTGGTAGCAGTAGTGATTTGTGTTATACCTTAGTTACTGGACTGTTCTTATCTCAACCTGTGGGAGCTACATTCTTTCGATTCTTCTCCCCATTCCTCCCCCCCCCCCCCCAGTGGGGGTGAAGAAAGAAGGGGGAGTGAGTGGGCTGCATGATTTACAGCTTAAACCATGACAGAGGATTACAGAAACAGGATCACAGAATCATAGAATACCTCAAGTTCAAAAGGAACCCATAAGGATCATTAAGTCCATCTCCCTGCTCCTAGCAGAACTACCTAAAACTAAACCACATGACAAAGAGCATCATCCAGATGTTCCTTGAGCGCCGACAAGTTTGATGCCATGACCTCATTGCTGGGGAGCCTGTTCCAGTGAATTTCCACCCTCTTAGTGAAGAATCTTTTCCTGACGTCCAATCTGAACATTCTGTGGTGCAGCCTCATTCCATTTACTCTTGTCCTATCACTGGTCACCAGAGAGTAGAGATCAGCACCTCCCACTCCTTTGCTCCTCTTGAGAAAGTTATAGATTGTGATGAGGACACCCCTCAGCCTTCACTTCTCCAAGCTGAAAAACCAAGTGACCTCAGCTGGTCCTTATAAGTCTTGCCTTTCATCACCTTTGTCACCTTCCTCTGGACACTCTCTAATAGTTGGATATCCTTCTTACACTGAGGATAATTATTCTTGTAGTTTAAATAATACTATGAATGTGAAATCACTACAGCTAATTAGTACAATGCTGTGATGCAATAAGGATGTTTTTTCTTAGGATCCTAATGGACCAGCTAACTCCATCTGCATAGAATCTTATTTGTGGAGTAATTGCATCGACTTCAGTAGGCTGTGGTTAATGAAATTGAACTTCCAGTTATGGAAATGTGTTTTAAATATAAAAAAATTACAATTTTAGTCTAGTCAAAGTAGCTTCAATGCATCCACTCTATGTTATCAATTTGAGGATGATTTACTCCTGAAACCAAAGGTGATGTGATAAATATGCCAGCCAACCCTGCCTATCAGTAACAAAACCACTTTTAATATCTGTCAGATATTCAGATAACAGAGTGGTAAATTAGAATGAACTACACATAAGGAAAAGCTCACAAAAAAATGTTATTTTTTTAGTAGAGCATTATAGTTCCAATCTAACACCATGCACAATCAGTAAAGCTAAATTTTTAAAGCAAAACATGCAGGAGTTAAAATTCTTAAAGCAAAAATATCTTGGCTTGGGCACACATTTATCATTTTAAAGTAAATATGTTAACCAAAAAGATACTATAATAAGATGTACTTTCAAAATTTAGGTAATTGTACATGGTGATAGAGTTGTATTTCCAGCCTACTTTACTAAGTAGTCTGAACTTACCCCCAATTATCTTGTTGTGCTTTTTTAAGATATTACCATTTTATGAAGGTGCAGCACCTTGTACAAGTTTTAACAATTAAAGAAAACATACATAAGATGATAATGATAGAAGATGAATATGTTAAAGCTTTATTCAACTGTTAGTATCTAACTGTACTATTGATAATGTAGGCAGTAATAACATGTAGTCCAGCCAAATTGAAATATACTATATAATACCATTTTTCGCAGATAGTCAAAATGGTGAAGTGCTGCAAAAAGAGTATCTTCTTCATTTCTTGTGCTTTCCCACAAATTTCTATCTAGAAAAATTCCAAAGAAACTCTATTCAAAATTGAGTATTATGTACAGCAATAAATATCTGCAAAACATGTTGGTGTCTGTGCTCGCATTCTACAACAACATACATTATTGTTAATCATGGTAATCTGAAATGTCATTATTCTTTAAATACTTGTTCCTTGAGCAGATTTCTTAGATGAAAATAACTTTGCCAACATGTAAAAAATATTGATACCTCAAACTTTCGTGTATGTCAAGTCTGACTGAAAATATTGTGTTACTTATCTTTTGGACTGCATGGGTAAATTATTCATTATTATATTGTTATACTGTGGGGGATCTGTGTTGCATTATCTCCAAAGATTATGCATTACTTAAAAATGTTTGAAAGCCATTTCTCTCATAATTACAATTGTCACATTAGTGAAAGAAAACAGTCAGCTTTCCAGGAACATTTTATTTATTTAGAGCCTCTAAGATTTCCCAAGAGAATATGTCATATAATCAAACAGAAATGCTTGGCATAATAGATTCTGCAACACTGCATTACATTCTGTGGATAGTCATTTATGAAAAAATGAACTATGCCCATGTTATTCAATGTCGTCTAGATATCTTAATAAAACATATGGCGAGAGCAGGCATTGGTCGTAGGAGTTTGAACTGTATTTTATTGTGACTGTTTTCACTGTTTTATTTGAGGAAATGAAAATACTATGCAAATCTGGCCATCTGAGAACAAAGTTAAAAACTGTAATTACAGGAGTTAAAGAAACATTTCACCTTTATATAGAATATGTTGAACTGCAAAGTTATATTAAAAGTCTTTAAGGTTTGAATTGCATTTAAATGTTCTAAATCTTTAAAATGTAAATCATCTGCTAAAATATAGGTAGGTATATGTATGTACATGTATGTGTGTTTATACGTGCATACACACAAATAAAACACATGCACATGATGTACACACATCATACAGTGTGTGTATGTGTATATGTATATATACATTGATGCATGTATTCATGCCTAAAATCACACAGCAATTTTGAGCCCTCTAGTGGTAAGAAATTTTTCAGTTAAGAAACCATTGATCTTCCTAAGCATATGCAGTTGAAAGAAAAGTGTCTAAACTCTACAGCACTATTATGCTTTCATACAGGTTCAGGATGTCTCCTTGCAGTTGGTGTGGGTCTACAGATACAAGTGTTCATAACAACACAGATCCACAAATTAATTTATTGCTTCCAGCATGGTGACTTTTCTGCCTTTTCTTTGTTGAAAATGCAGCTCTTCTGTATTCTTTTGACACATTGATGATAATTTATGATATTTCCTTAAAAAGCAAGAACCCTCTGACATGAATGCTGTCAAATAAACATGAAATGTTTTCAAACACAGCATCCTTATTCTAAGCCTCACATTTTATACTTCCATGAGTAATTACTACAGGAGGAGGAGGAGAAAAATCTGCATTTCAGACTGGGAGAAGATTCATCATATATAATAACCTCAGCCATCAAAGAGCTAGGTTTCTAGACTAAGCTGGTTGCTTGCACTGACCCTACTGTCACTGGAGGTAAATAAGACTGAAAGAGTTGCTTTCTAAAGGTGCCTGGGAGAGATAAGTGCAAGTTTCTTTCCATTTCTCAAGGAGACCCAGCTAGCTAACGTAGAATCAATGTTTTCTTTTTAGGAGGCCAAAAAAAAATAATTCTAGAAATGGCCTAGATCTGAACAAGATTAAATAACATACAAATAAATGCTATTATTTATAGCAACATTTATAACAATACAAGATTAAAATATAATACTACAAATGTATATTATAATAACATATTAATAAATAACAAATCTCAGGTTAATTTACTACATGTGTGTCCTGGTTTCAGCTGGGATAGAGTTGATTTTCTTCCTAGTAGCTGGTGCAGTGCTGTGTTTTGGCTTTAGTCTGAAAACAATGCTGGTAACACTCCGATGTTGTTGCTAAGTAGTGGTCTGATTAGGGACTTCCCAGTCTTTCATGGTCTGCTAGTGAGGGGGTGCACAAGAAACAGGGAGGTAGCACAGCCAGGACAGCTGACCTGAACTAGCAAAAATAATATTCCATACCATAGGCTGTCATGTTCAGTATACAGACTGGGGGGAATTGGCTGGCAGGGGCCGATCACTGCCTGGGGACAGGCCGGATATCAGTCAGCAGGTGGTGAACAATCATACTGTTCATCACTTTTCTTTTGTGGGGACCAGGGTTTATTCCTTCATCTCTCTACTTGCTATTATTATTACCATTATTATTATTGCTGTGCTATTATTTACTTTTATTTCAATTATTAGATAGTTCCTATCTCAACCTATGGGGTTTTACCTTTTTTCTGATTCTCCTCCCCATCTCACTGTGACAAAAGGGTGGGGGGGAAGTGTGGGAGTGGCTAAGTAGCACTTAGTTGTCAGCTGGGCTTAAACCATGACAATGGGGAAACCATTCTGAAGTTTACTACTATTTCTGGGGAACCCCCAGAATTACATTCAGAAGTGTTTTGTCTGCTGCAGGATGGATTTGTTTGGATCCATAGACCACACTTGCTTTAATTTTCCTCCTGGACTCAGTTTAAACATTTGGTCTGGATGACCATCAATGCCTTAGACCTTCTGAATCCTGCAGCTGACTTGTTTATTCAGAGGTTAACACAGGTTTAATCAGAACCCTGTCCCTGCGGGAACAAGGGAGTGCATCTATACAGAGTGGCAAGGTTTGTAAGCTCCTTTAAAAGGGCAGTCTCACTGAGAGGACCTTAACTATAGTACTCATTCCCTATGTCCACAGTAAAAATTATAGCATCTCAAAAATCTCAAAAGTAGCAATAGTTTAATTGACCAGTGTTTTTAATAGGGATGAATATAAGTGTTTCTGGAATTATTTCATGAAGAAGATAGTATAGTAATTTATGAATGTAATTGGTTATATGCCAAGAGCTTAGGAAATGAAAATTGTTTAAGTCACAAGCAATTAATTCTCATTTAAAATAATACAGCAACAGTTTTGCTTCCGGAGTATTACAGCAATGTATATATATTGTTATTATATTGACTCTTTGTTTATTCTTAATATCTATCAAAATTCCATACATACACTATACAGAAATGAACTCCTAAAGGAATGTTTTCATTGGATGTGTGTAAAATTTGCGAAGGTTGATTTTTTTCTTTTTTTTTTTTCTTCACAGGATTATCTGGGGAAAACATACAAGAGGGAACATAAGTTTTGTGTGTGATAACAGTCTACCCCAGGCAGGTAGTGGGACATAAGGTTGGAAGCTAGTTCCATCATGCAAGAGTATAATTATCACAAAAACTGGAGTTGGGCTATACCTTTTAGAAAAAACCTGGTGACTTCATAACAGTGAAAAAAGATGTCTTTGGAGAACAACACTAGCCAGTATTATGTGACTTGGAATATTATGAGAAAAATTAATTTTAAATTAAAGCACTGCACTTTTCTTGATTAGAAATCCATTTTCTAGTACGAATAAAATACTCAGGAAACTAACACAATTTATCAGGGCTATGCTTGGGATAAACACAATCTTAAATTCATAGTTCACAAAATCAGATGTTATAGCTTAGTCATGAGATGTTTATAGCAGGAGTATATAATGTCTGGATAAAAGTGTTTGTTGACAAAATAAACATAATTTTCTCCAAGAAGGCATAGCTATTGCTTTAGCATGGCTAGAATATATTGATGAGGAGGTTTTATGGGGTGCTTAAACTATCAGGAATTCTTGGTTCAAAAAGATTATTGAATGGTAGCCTGATGAAAGAAGAAATTAAATGTAAATGCTGAGAGTGTGAAGTCATCAAATCAAGTGGTACTTCCAGATTGCTCTTCTGCAGCTGACATCACTATCATCCTTCCTGCAACTTGCAAGTATTGCATCAGGCCTACAATAGACCAAGATACCATCATTGATGTGTCATGGGGGATGAGAGCCTCCCAGTGTGGCCAATCATGCTTCATGGGCCACACAAAATATTTTTAACATCTTAAATAGCTAGCTTAAAAACCTGCCACTAGATAACCATGGCTGAGAGTGTAAACAAACTGTACACTAGAGAAAAAAGACAAAGACTTACAAAAATTCTATTTTTGTCTCCAGCCTCTAATATGTACCATGTACCTTATAAAGTTTCAGTCACATATTTAAAGACATATTCAGGGCCACGGCTAAACCAAGCTCTCCACACAAGGTTGAATAATAGGAAATATTATTATTGAATAATAAGAAAGGGTGGTCTGTTAAGACTTCCTGTGGCCCTATGTTACTTAGGTAACAGGTGCTTGGATAGATATTCAACAATATCCCTCTTTTTATCCCTTTGTTTGGAAATATATAAAAAGGACAGAATGCAATTAGGCAATAGACTTCTGTTTGATGTCATAACTGTTGTCCAATAAGGCTAGCAAGGCAACAGCAGAAACATAATTTTTTATGAGGTAGGGCATAAGTTTTATAGATCCTCTATAGCACCTACTATTAAATGTGGTCAGGATCTGATCTGAAGAAGGACTTGAGCTGAATACGTTTCAAAGAGATTGTCAATATGCTTTTCTTTTGTAGGAACTTATATAGTAGGATGAAGACTCATAAATAAAATATCTCACTTCACGTTCCAAAACAATTGCTGTCTAGGATTAGGAGAGGATTCCTTTGTAACTATTGCCTTATAATAAGCCAGCTGCACCTTCCTGAAGACACTGATTCTTCCTTATCAGCAGCTGGATAGTAGTTTTGGCGAACTGCTATTCAGTTCTTCTATTTCAATTTCTGTATATATCATTAAGGGCCAGGAGAGACTGTCTCAGGTTAAAAATAAAAAAGAGGAAAAGGTTCTCAGATAAAATGGTGCTTCTGCATTGTCACTGAATTCATCTGTCACATTGATAGATTTCTTTCTTCAACATCTGAGAACTGAGTTGTCAGATATTTTTTTAAGAAACCTTTTTTAGTTTACTTGTAGATGTGCAGTAGTAATCGTGCCACAACAGAGGGAAAACTTATTAAAAGAAACTTGAAAAACCTTATCACTAAACAAGCCAGCAAATAACATCTTGTGTAATATAGTCTTAAAATGTTTCCGCTTACCTTATTAAAATCAGTCTATATGTACATACTTATTCCTAATGATACAGATTGTTTATTCATTTGCTTTATATGTTTTAATATGTTTTATATATGCCAAAAAGATAATTAGATCATTTAGCCTGACATCACAACTCATCATTTTGCACTTTTTTTTTTAACAGACTAAGACAGGGAGCCTTATAGATGTATTTGAATAAAATGTTAGAAAGCATGCAGCTTCCTGAATGAAAAATAATCAGTTATGCTAGATATGGCTAGGTGAACTGTATCGTTGATTAGAATTAAAGTGAAACTCCACAGTGCTCTGCAAAGCAAGCTGGGAAAAAAATTTTTACAAACTAGAACCAAGGCAACAGTGAGTTTCAGTTCTTTCTCACAGTATGGTATCTGTGGTCCTTTGTCTGACCATCACCCACTCTGTGCTACAGAGAGGAGGAAAAATTCTGTAACCACAATACATTAGTGCAGACATACCTCAAGTGAAATAAAATCATCTTTACTTTACAGGCAGTTATTTTAAGGCCTAAATCATGAGGTATTATGATACATACTGCCCTGCTCTTGAGGTGCAAAGAAGAGAATGTGGAGAGCAATCAAGTGTTCTGTAACTTTACACTTCTCTACTTTTCCTCCCAAAACCAGAATTTTGAGGGAACTGAGTCTTACCCTCACAGACCAGAAAATTTTGAGGGAACTGAGTCTTATCCTCACAGACCAGAAAAGACACCATAATTATTCAATGTGGACCTCTATACTCCCCACTGAAAATCTTCCACAGGTTAGATGAAAGGGCATCTGATTTTGTTTCAAGGGAACCATGACCCTTTCAGGTCCCCCAATAATTTTGTGTATTATTTCTAGAAGAATTATCTTAATTTTGATTCCAGTAATTAGGTTGTGTTCCATTTCTCACAGCAAAATTAAAAAGCTCTGTGTTGTCAGATATAATTCCCACATTTAAATACTTTCCCGCACTTATACAATCATATAATGGTTTGAGCTGGAAGGTGCCTCAAAGATCGTTTAGTTCCAGTCCCCCTTCTATGGGCAGGGACCCCATTATCTACCCATTACATTATCTACCCATTTCTTAAACTTCCCTTCAGTATACCAGATAAATTTATTCACTTACACCTCACACCGTACTGCAAGATTCTCAGCTACTTGATACCGGATTTGGGGTGGTTTGGTTTTTTTGGCATATTCTCTGCAGTATTTCCCAGCTTCATTCCCCTTTATTATCCATTCAAAGATTTTGCTAGCCTTCTTTTCACAGAAGCACAGAAAGCTCAGGTTAAGGATGTATCCTATGATAATACTTAAAACCTAGTTTAAGTCATTGATTTTTAAGACAGGTTATGCCACTCTGTAGACATAAAGTGCTCTCCTGAATTCAAAATTTATTTCTATTCACTTGGCTGTATTAAATAAATTTTTCTGGATTCTAACCATTTAAATCAGTTGATAAAGATTACCATAATAGTAATTCGTCCCTTATTTTTTAGCAGCCTATCAATATTTGGGTAATTCTCAAATGACATACAATATTCAGTGATAAAGCTAGGTACTTTTTAAAAACTTTTGTACATTTCACTCTCTGGTTCCTGGTTTCCTGGTGGAAATAAGAATTGTTGTGTAGCAAATCTAAGCAAGTTAAAATAACTTTATTTTTTTTAGTTACTTTTGCATGCATCCCTTCAAGGGGTCCATCCCTTCAAGGATCCAGAAACCATACTCTGAAGGTCATAAAATATATGTAGAGAGGTTAGAACTGGAACAAGAAAAAATATCTGAAAGATCCTGGATATCAATATAAAAAGAAAAGTTTCTAGTTCCTCTAGCTCATACCTATGCACTAATAAAATCCAGCCAAAATACCTTCACTATATATAGAAAGTGAATTAAGTCCAGGTGTACATGTATAGTTTACTATCCCCATACTTCAGTCAAAACTAAAACCAAACAGAAGAGATCTCACAAAAAGACCTATGTGACTAATAGTAATTATAATTGTAGTCTCCAGATTATTATCAGCAAATTTCCAAGGTAACAAATCCATTTTTGTACCTGAAATGAAGGTTAGGCTACCTAATCTGTTATTCTGTGTAGTATACTTTTCTGGATAATGGGACAATGTTTGCAAATCTTGGTGTTTCCCCGTTTTCCCAGATAAGTTAAAAATTGGCAATGATTCACTAGTTCCTATGAGACTTCTGGGCATAAATTACTTAGATAGTTCATTTGAAACATTCTCTAATGGGAATAAATGTGGCCTTAGTGCTTTGTTTCAGATAGGAAATATTATGTTTCCATCAACATTTGAATGGTTTGGCCCTAAACCAGCCATTATCTCAGCTGTTTACTCTGACTGAACTTATAAACTTTCTGCAGGTGTTCTGAAGCTTGCCCCTGTTCTGGTGCAGTCTGGATCAGTCCATGGCAGATGGTAGGGCTGTGTTTCCACCCCCAGGGCAGTCGGTTCCAAGTGTACTGGACGCCCCTCCAAGTAAAAGAAAACTGTGGCCTGCACTCTGCTGCCAGAGGAATTGAGAAGAAGGCATTGGCAATATCAGTCGCGGCATACCACTCGGTTGCCTTTGACTCCAGTTCATACTGAAGTTCTAACATGTCTGGTACGGCGTCACTCAAGGGTGGTGTGACTCCGTTCAGGCCACGATATTCTACCGTTAGTCTCCACACTCCGTTAGACCTTCGCACTGGCCATATGGGGCTGTTAAAGGGTGAGTGGCTCCTGCTGATCACTCCTTGACTCTCCAATCTACGGATCAGCTTATGGGTGGGAATCAGGGAGTCTCGGTTGGTGCGATATTGCCGCCGGTGCACTGTTGCAGTCACGACTGGCACTTGTTGTTCTTCAACCTTCAGCAACCCCACAGCAGAAGGATCCTCTGAGAGACCAGGCAAGGTGGACAGCTGCTCAACTGCCTCTGTCTCCAAAGCAGCAATACCAAAAGCCCATTGATACCATTTTGGGTCTTTGAAGTACCCTCTCCTGGGGCAGTCTATGCCAAGGATGCATGGGGCCTTTGGACCAGTCACAATGGGGTGTTTTTGCCATTCCCTCCCAGTCAGGCTGATTTCAGCCTCCAGTACAGTCAACTCTTGGGATCCTCCTGTCACTCCAGAAATAGAAATAGGTTCTACCCCTTGACAGCTTGATGGCATCAGAGTACACTGTGCACTGGTATCTACTAGTGCCTTTTACTTCTGTAGAAGTGATGTGCCAGGACATTTGATCCACACAGTCCAATAAGTTCTATTGTCCCCTACCTCAACCTAGCTGGAGATGGGGCCCCTCTAATAGTCATCACATTGGTCACTCACGTCCTGTTGACAGGAATTATTCTTTATCACAGGAGCTGAGGTAAAATCTGCTCTTCCACTCCATCTGGGAACCTGCTCACCAGAGACTGAAGCTGCAGCCTTCATGGGGTGATCAGACTTGACCTTTGCTCTCCTCTTCAGTTCTCGCACCCGCTCCTCCAAAACTGAAGTAGGCTTTCCATCCCACTCCATCATATCTTCTCCATGATCCTGCAGGTAAAACCATAGGGTAGCCCGTGGTGTATAACTTCTACATCTTCTCTCTCGAACAGTGGGACGCCTTCTGTTAATAGCTGAGACGTGTGTTGGTACACGTGAGGAACTGGATAGATCGTCTCTCAATTGTTGGAGGTTCTGGGACAGTTTTTCCACAGCTGAGATGATGGAAGGGGTGAGATTGTCTTCAAACTCTCGGAGTTTATATATCATTTCATCCACTGTTGGTGGTCTTATGTCACTCTAGGTTATTGTTGCCAATGAATGGGCATATGATTGGGGTGCATTTCGTGTAAATTTCCGCCACATGGGTCGTGTACATTCGACTTCATCTGGATCTATGGGTATATCCCCAACATTCTACTTGGTGATATAAATCATCTCTACAATGGCTGATTCTCTCAGAGACTGGATGCCTTTCTCTAGAGTAGTCCACTTGGCCGAACAACTCATAACATCATCCTTGTAGGGAAACCTATCTTTCACAGCTACCAAGAGCTGCTTCCAAAGGCTGAGGGACTTTTTCTCTCTTGCAATTGCTTTGTCAATTCCCCCTTCCCTGGCAAATGATCCCAGCTGTTTGGCTTCACTACCTTCTAATTCGTGATCGTCAGCCCCGTTGTTCCAGCATCGGAGCAGCCAGGTGATGATGTGCTCCCCTGGCTGACGGGTAAAGTCTTTTCGCATATTGCGTAGCTTGGTTGAGGTCTGAGATCGAGAAGTCACCTCTTCCTTTTCTTCTTCTTCTTCATCATGTGGTAATAACTCCTGGTCAGATGCTGTCCCAGGTGGTGATGTTTCTTTGTCTTGTTTCATCTTTCCTGCCTCTTCTTTGTTTTTCCTCTTGTGTACAGGGGCAACCGATATTGGTATGAGTTGGTCCTCTGGTTTAGCTGCAGTGATTATTACTGTGGTTTGGGTAGCTGCCGTACTTGTCACTGGGGTTTGAGTCGTGGCTGTACCTGTCGCTGGTGGTGATGTAGCTGCTGTACTTGGAGCTGGATTAACTGTGCTGTCCATTACTCTGCCCTCAGATCCAGAGACATTTTTTTCCTTTTGAAGATGCTGGACAGTGTTAAACAAGTCTCTGTAAGCATAAGCCAAGCCCCAGCATGTTGCCATGATTTGTCCATCTCTGGTGTGACCAGAATGATCACACACCTCCTTAAAATGTTTTACTAACTTTTCTGGGTTTTGTATTTGTTCACTGGTGAAGTTCCAAAGCACTGGAGGGGCCCACTGGCCTAGATACTTGCCCATACTATCCCACACACTGTGCCACTCATGACTGTCCAGTTTTGGGGAAAATCTCTCGGCCATCCTGGATTGTAGTCTAACCCCAGACATGGCCCACACCCCACTCTGCTTAACCCTCCGGACGAGACTAAATAGTTGTGAGTACAACATATTCAGTATGTGTGCCAACGTGATAATTCCCGTCACCACCAGCAGGCAGATCTCAAGGGTATCTAAAGGCCATTCAAAACCTTCGGAATTCTCAAATAGTGTTGTAAACGGCCTGGTGGGGGCGCTGGGAGCACCAAAGAATGTCTCCTTCACAGGCTGACCACCCAAGGAGGTGAAAAAAGACGTGTAATTGCTAAAAAATTCCATTATATGCCTCCCAAAGTATAGAGTTGGTGGCCACACTGGAAACACAAACCGGGTCAGTTTCATGATCACTAAGTCTATTGTATTAACAATCTGTGCAATACATTATAATGTAACAAGAATCTTAACCCAAAACACAGATCTGAAAAACGTTAAGATAAGAAGAACCGGCTGTAAGTAAAGTATCATACACTGAACCTGTGAGAACCAGAGCAACAACTTTGAGAGCCAGTAAATCAGCATTGTGACAAGTGGCTATTTTGTCTTTATCTCATCTCAACCCTTAAGTGCCCCACATTGGACGCCAAAAATGTGGGGGTTTAAACAGTAAATTTCCCTTCTCCCTCCTTTTCCGCCCCCCCCCCCCGCCACCCGATGGAGGTGAAATGGGGAGAAGAACCAAAGAAAATGTAACTCCCACTGGTTGAGGTAAAAACAGTCCAGTAACTAAGATACAATACAGATCACTACTGCCACCACCACCAACAATAATAATGACAAAGTAAATACAAAGGAAGAGGATACAACCGTTTTGTCGCCCAACTGAGCCGAGAGACTGCGCGACGCTCCAGAGACCACGTGGCGCCAGAGAGAGACTGCGCGCCACTCTCCCCACATCGTGCCACGAGAGCCCCGCCCCTGAATCCTACCTCCTGGGCATGACGGGCTGTGGTATGGAATAACCTCATTGGTCAGCCCGGGTCAGGCGCCCTGTCTCCCCTCCCCCAGCCTTTCTCTCTTTCCCAGCGTAACATTAGAGTCTGCGGGGGACGGGGTGGGGGGGGGGTGGGGGGAAGCCGAACCTATAACAGGACTGCAATGTGGGATGACCAAGAGATTTTCCCTGAGGCTGGACAGTCATGAGTGGCAGAGTGTGTGGGACAGTGTGCACGAGTGCGAGTATCTAGTCCACTGGACCCCTCCAGTGCTTTGGAAGCATCAGAGATAGAAGGCAGCTGTATGGAGTCCCCAGTGACAAGCGGCTAAAAAGAAGTGGCTCAGATGGACTTAGATTGGCAACATAAGGGTGAATTATTTTGAGTCTGGTGGGCCCATGACACCTCAGGCCATCAGGGCAGAGATGTAACATTCAGATAGACTCATGATCGACGGGTGGACTTATGATCGAGGGGTGCACTTGGCAATGGATATTATTGCCCAGGTTATTCACGAGTGTGAACACTGCACACAGCCACTCCTGCTCTGAAAGACTGTTGCAAAAGATGGAGCCCAATATCATGGACTGAATGGACTCAGCAGCTTTGTAGGGATTGGTCCATGCACTAAGGGATGATCTCCCTCCCTCTGTGTGTGTGTGTGTATGTATATATATATACATGTGATGGTATATTGAAAATGTGGGATCCTTAAAATGACGTGAATGGTATGGAATAAGGGGTGGATATAGTCATGGGTTCAGCAGTAGCAGTCGTTTTTTCTCCTTCTTGGTAGCTGGTGTAGTGCTCTGTTTTTTATTTTGGGCCTGGGAGCAGCGCTGATAACACCAGTGTTTATAGTTACTGCTTGGCAATGTTTTGGTCTGGCCAAGGACTTTCTGAGCCTCATGCTATGCCGGGGAGGAGGGGGAGCCGGGAGGCAGCAGGGACAGGACACCTGACCCAAACTGACCAAAGAGGTTATTCCATACCACAGCACGTCATGTCCAGGATGTGAACATGAAGGGCAGAGCCCCAGAAGGGTGTGGTGGTGGTGATTTGGGGGATTCGCTGCTGGGGGGTGCACTGGCTGGGTCGGGCTTGGTGAGCAGTTGTATTCTTTTTCCTTGTATTTGTCTTGTATTATTATTGATGGTAGCAGTAGTGATTTCTGTTATACCTTAGTTACTAAACTGTTCTTATCTCAACCTGTGGAAGTTGAATTCTTTTGATTCTCCTCCCCATCCCCCCAGGACTGGGGGAAGAAAGAGGGGGAGTGAGTGAGTGAGTAAAACTGCGTGGGTGGGGGGCTTAAACCATGACACCCACTCCCAAAAATATATTGTGATACTGCCTTTGATTAGATGGTGCTCTCATGCTTCTTCCATACAGAACAACTCAGCCAGCTGTAAATTAAGCCTTTGAACATAAAACCCCCTTGCCTCATTAAAGTGTAGTTTCTTCAGGCCTCAAAAGTGACATGAAATATGAACTAATATACTCAGTACTTATATATCCTCAAATCTAAATGTATTTTCCTAATTATTAATTTACGAAGTTAAAAGAAAATAAAATTAATGTATCAGAGAACTGCAAATTCTGCTTAGACTTCTGAAGACTCCAAATGAGACAAACTGACAGTGACTTCTGTTTTTTTTCCAGACTTCTTATTTAAGAATACATTTGAATCCCAATACAGTTATTTTATGTAAGAACTTTCAAAATTACTTCAAAGTATATAAGTATTTTACAGCTCTTTATACTAATTTAATTCAAATTTACTGTGAACGTTGCTGATGCATTAGCTACATTTAATCAACTTTATTATAAAAACTCCTGAAAAAATTTCCACCTGTCAAAGCTAGTTCAAAACACCTTAATAAGATTTTTAAAAAATTTAAACTTGTTGAAACAATTTCTTCATCACCCTGCAGTGGACTGAAATAATGCATCACTGCTCTGAATTTAGTATTTTGAATGTCTAATAACACACCGGGTACATATGATTCACTAATTTTAATATTCATTTTTATGACTCTTTTTTTTCCAAAATGGTCAATTTTAAGTTAGTCTAATTTTAAAAAAAGCTGAGAAGTCTAATGTTAGATTTATGTAGGTAAGCTATTGGCCTGGATTCTTCACCTAATTCAGATGTAAAAGTCTGCCTTTAAACACTTTTTGGTTCATATGTAATATACTTCTATGTCTTTGAGAAGATTTATCTATGCACAGCACTAGAAGGAATTAAAAGGAATAAGGCATGACATTGTATGTATAGAAGTGGAACAGCAATGAACAAATAATAAGGACAGACACGAGACATTTTCTCAGATACATAGAAAGGAATTCATGATTCAAGAAGTGAGGCTTAATTAGGCTGTACCTTTTAACAATGTAAGTCAGCTGGGAACTGCCCTGCAGTAACTCAGACCACAAGGGTAATCATTACTTACATTTCCACTTACTGGACAGCTGCTGCCAGTATTCACCACCTCTCAGTTAGTCCAGCCAATTTCTAGGACCTCACATGTAAGAAAGGCTACTGAAAGCTGCAATGCTGTTTTCCTCTTCTTTAGATATGGCCTTTCTTTTCATCTGCTTTAACTCTTTTCAAACTGCCAAGATGTGACAATGTATGCATTGCTGTAACCCACTCCACTAAGCTGGTGCTATACGGATCGTAAAAATAGCTGGTGCTATAGGGATTGTAAAAATAGCTACAGTTTGCATTCTGGCAGCATGAGAAATTCTCTGTTCCTACGAAAGTGAAGGTCCAGTGCCCATATAATAGTAATTTGTAATTACTATAGTAACTATTAGTAACACTAATTTTAATAATAATTCTCTAGTAGTTACAGCAGGAAGTAAGGGATCAGTCTGATGGGGAAGCTTTATGCTGCCTTTTCCTTGCGCTCAAGAGATTAAAAACTGAGCACTAAGGAATAGAAAACAAAGTTGTGGGTTTTGGGCACTTACTCTGGCAGTTTTGTGAAATATTCTATTGTTATTATTTGAGTGGGCAGAATAATGGCTACACAGTGCCTATATAAGTCACTATACTGATATTCAAAGTCGAGGAAGGCAATATATTTCATAGGTTCTCTTCCTGCCTCCCTCCATCTCTGCTGGTACAACAGCCTATGAGATGCTTGAAATGTAACATCCATAATAAGCATTACACAAAAGAAGAAGTTCTGTTGAGTTTCAAAGAATAAACCAAATCAAAATTGACTTGTTTTCTAGTTGTCATTAAAATGCATTAGCCTGTAGTGTTTATTTATGAGTAGAAGCCTATGATGGAGGTTAGCAATTTTAATATGTACCATGAGTCAAGAAATTAAGCTACAAACATGGTAAAAATACATAAATAAATATTTAATCCTTCATGTTTTAAAATTACAGTGAGCTCTCTAAGATGGAAAAAAGTGAAAAAGTAACCAGTGATTGGTCTAAAAATTATGCAAAAGTGGATCTACATATTTCTTGTCTCTTAAGGCAGAACATAAATACTGTAGTAGGTTTACCTGCTACTTTCCTGAGAGTAGGATCAGTTTAGAAGTGTCTTTAGAGAGCATGAAGTTTGTTATTTCAAAGCCTTGAGTGGGTAAATCTTTAGTATTTTTGCTTTCTCTTTGTTACTGTAGAGAATGGCTCCTTTTTTCCCTCCCAGGAGGGATTTTTCTCTTCTATTAAAACAACTAAAACTTGAGTTGGTGAAACTGTGAAAGAGGGAAAAGAAATAAAAGCTAAGAAAAGTAAGAAGTTTGAAGGCAACTGGAAATTGACAAATAAGTGTCAGAGCAGAAAACGGTGGCAGTTTCCCAGCCAGCTGAGAAAAACTAATTCAGCTTTAGATAAAGAAATTTTAAAGGCGAAAAGGACAAGCAAACTTCAGAAAAAGGAAGAATAAAGGAGCAAAGAATAAATCCTTAGAGCTGTGTTAAAGAAGAAACATAGGCAGTGCTTTGTTGTTTTAACTGTAGAACTGCAAGAGGGGCTTTTCATTGAGACTTTGAATAGCACTAAAGAAACAGCCAGAATAAAGTGGAAGCACTACAGGTTTCCTTAATGCAGTAGCATATAGACCAGCCCTCTAAAAAAGATTTAAAGATTAGATTTTTCTCGACAAATGAAAATTATAAATAGCAGTATTTTCTTCACCAGTCTACATATGGACATAAAAATAAGTGTTAAACACAGTTATGTGTACAAATGCATGGCCAGAAGTGACTGAGATTGTCAGACAAAGAAACAGCTGACATGGACAATGAGATAATTGAACATTTCAGTGGAAGCCACTTTTCCCTAGGAAAAAAAAAAAAAAAGAATTTTAGCTGAGTCAGAATGTAATCTTCAAGAATACAACCCTTTTTTTTTTTCCTAGGTACATCATGTTTGTTATTTCACGGTCAGAGAGCATGTAAAACAATGAAGTGATGAGTGCCATCTGGTCAGAACAGCAGACCAGAATAGCAAACTGGTATATAAAATAACATGAAGGAAGGTGGTCACAGGCTTGTCCTGTCATCGATCTCTAGGCCTTTTAATCAGGTTATGAATAGCAAGTCAGCATGATGTAATGCTGCTGGTTATTATGCAGAGATCTAATGACTGCATGTACTCTGCCCAATTACAGCACTCTCAGAAGTTCCCTAAGGACACCATCTCCTGACCATTCATACTATACAGAGCTTAGTGGTTTCCTCTGAGTGCCCTAAAAACACCACCTCTGAGCTCCCAAGAAGATTCCCTGAGAGTGTCCAACTCTATGAGTGACTTCACATATGCCCTCTGTACGAACCACACCCTTTTACCTCCATTGTGCATGGTTTGACTCTGCTGCATGAAATTCCTGGAGCATCATAGCTTGACTGGCCAGCTTTCATTATCCTGCATGGGCAGGAGCACAAATATGCACCTTAGGTGTGTGAAAAGACCTGGCATTAAGTAGACAAGAACAGTTTTCGTTTGCATCAAGAAAAAAGTCTTTGGCATCTGTAAGTGCCATAAAACTCAGGGACAGTTTACATACTATGTTTAAAACATTTCTTAAATATTCTTTCAGAGAGGGAATTATGAATGGGAAGTATCACCCCAAAGTGTATTTTGTGATGTTATGGAGAAAAATAGGAATAATCTATTTCACTCCGAAATTAGAGCTCAGAATTTCAATGGATCATTCAAACAGAATAAAATACTACTGTAAATTACATTTTCTTTGTGAGCTGTGGTATTGTTAGCATAAATTACTAAACTGTGAAATAAGGAAACAACGAGACCCTGTGTTTGCACTTAGTCACAAACAGATTATAGAAATATCATTAATTGACATTTCAATTGTAAAAGTTTCTCATTTCTTGCAGTCTTAGGCAGATAAGGGATTTAAGCTATATTTTGTTTCTTATGGCTACAATTTTCCAGCAGTCAGCTGATTCAGATTGACAATAAAATTGCTAATAGTCATTGTTCTTCTGGGAAGTTTCTTTGGCAGTTTTTATCAGCTTAATCGTCATTCTCCTGCTACTCACTCATGCTAAAGGCTTGTTGTGGTTTAAACTCAACTGGTAACTCAGAACTACACAGCCATTCACTCACACTCCCCTTGCCTCCCATTCTGGGTGAGATGGGGAGGAGAATCGAAAGAATGCAAACCCCATGGGTTGAGATAAGAAAAGTCTAATATCTAAAGTACAATATACTACTACTAATAATAATAATAATAATGATAAGAGAAATAACAAGGAGTGAGAATATAAAACTAAAAGGGAAAAGGGGGGAAAAATAAACACAAGTAATGCACAATACAATTGCTCACCGCCTGCTGGCCGGTCTGACCCGAGCAATGATTGGTTGCTTCCAGGTAACTCCCCCCAGTTTATATTCTAGGCATGACGTGCTGTGGTATGGAATATCCCTTTGGCTAGTTTTGGTCAGGTGTCCCGTCTCTGCTTTCTCCTTGCTTCCTGTGTCCCTCCTCCCTGGCAGAGCATGAAACTGAAAAGTCCTTGACGGGAGTAAGCATTACTTAACAACTAAAACTTTGGTGTGTTAACAGCATTGTTCTCAGACTAAAGCCAAAACACAGCACTGCACCAGCTACAAGGAAGGAGAAAAAATAACTGTTACAGCTGAACTCGGGACAAGGCTTTACTTTCAGTGAGGCATAACAAACTGGGATGTTGCCTTTGTGGATTCCATGACCCGTAAGACACCAAACTCTGTCACCACCCTTATTTTTATTGTCTTTCGCTGTTACTGGTTTTTCACTGTGTGTTGGTGCTAATACTTAGTATTAGATATTTTAATATGTCTTTCCTGAAGTGGAGGTGCTTTAACTCATTGTCTGCTTTTTTATAACTATTTATTTAATCCATTGGATATGCACATCTTATGGTATGTTCTTCGAATAAGTCCCAGTTGTGAGAGTGAACCATACCCAATGACAAACTGCAAGAGAAAGAAAATTATTCAAAAAATATCATTTCTAATTCACATCCTCCATACAATATGGAATTTACTTGCAAAATCTTTTTAATAACTTACCAAAGGGGAAAAAAAAAGATAGAAACAAACTATCTGAGCCAATTGTTGAGCTGGAAAACTTATCTCACATGTTTCAAATGGCATTCTCCTCATCAGTGTCAATGAGTCCATAAGAATGTCTTCCAAACTATTAACCTGTTATCTGTGATGGGGAGTGCAAACTCCTTGGAGTAAAGATAGTGTGTATACAGTTTTGTGAGCACTGATACTGCTTAATAACGGAAAGGAGGTTTATTGTTGCGTACTTTATTTTCAAATGATTCTATTGAAAATGTTACTGGTAAAGTTGCTGATAACAATTAAATCAGAATTAGTGAGTCATGAAAAAATAACAGGAATGTGTGTTGCAACTTCCCGTCCTGCTCTTCTGAATACTTAATAATAATTGCCAAAAGGGACCTGAAAGTTTGTCATTTCCATAGCTTAATCAGACACAAATCTTCATTGACATTAAGAAAGTTACTACTGTGAACAAGAGTTTGTTGACTCAGGACCTTAATCTGGCAATTACTGAACTGACAGTTCTTGAACCACAGGAAGAGGAACTGCTGGAGATGTGGCTCCCCTTGTATGTATCAAGTTTAAATCATATTACATGAGTTCCAGGATCCCATGGGTGTTACCTGCAAGCCTGTTATGTCCCAAACACGAAAAAACACATTTATGGCATATACATCAGGGATTATAGATTCATTTTTAATATGGATGTCTATGCATCATTCACTACTGTAGTGCTTCTGGACTGTTGATGGAAAAATAGCATGTAATACAGCTATAATATTGTATCTTTATTGCTGATGAAATCAGGCAGTGCTAAATGAGCTGGTTTTTTGCTTCTTATTTGTCAGACCATAAAATCAAAATGTTAATTTTGTCTTTAGAAATAACTAATTAGTAACTGTTCCAATTCAGCAACTTTATTTTTATTGGCACTGCATTTTTTATAAAGTGTTCTACAAAATTACTACCTTATAATTTCTTTTAAACTTCATTATCCTTTTGGTGACAGAGTAATATTAATTTCTATTTTTAATCTCCTTTTTAGCCAACCTTTTCACTTTGATTTTTCTCTACACCGGTGCATTTTTTATCCATTTATTTTGATAAATTTTAATAGAAATTTACATTTTCACAAGAACACCCTAGTACTTTTAGGTGAGTTGTGTTTGCCTGCTTAAAAGTCTTTTTAAAACCTGGTCTTCTCCATCACCCATTAAAAATAATGTAATTGTTCCTCTGGGTTACAGCTAGATCCTAGGAGGTGAACAGATTAGCAAGAAACTGAAACATACATAGTTTGCAACCATGTCAGCTATCTTTGATGATCTTTGCCATCTATACTAGAGAATGATCAGAAACAGAGCTCAGGCTCTGCAAAGATTGGCTTACCTTTGGAAATAATTTTTCCTCTAAGCTGAAAAATACAGATGGGAGCTGAATTAGTAGATAAGAAGAGCATTTGATGAGACTCATTAATAAATTTTTTGTCTCCCTGTGAAACACTTTGATAAACTTTGGCAGTATTTTGCAAAAGTTTTTTCTGAGTTTATATTCATAGCCTGATGTCTCTCAAAACTGGGGGAAGAAATTATTGTATCCTTTTTTGAATCCTTTATGTCTATCATTAGGGCGTGAAGTTTCTGTATCATGAAGAAACATGAATAACCTTCCCTCAGAATATTTTTCTTCCAGCATATTTAATCTTTGAAAAGGAGTGGCTGGCAATGGTCTTAGAGTTATCTGGTTATAAACCAAACAAAAGATAGCAGAAGTACATGAATTACACAAGTTCTTCTGAAGTGCAGAAATGGAAAATTCCCATTAAAGTTTTTTTAAATATTATTTATTGTAAGCATAGTAAGTTTGCATTTACAGGTTTTCCTTAATAATATTCCAGTTGAACAGCAACACTGTTACATTTTTTGAACAAATAATATTAATCTTTCTTTTTTGCATTGCGTCTTTTCAAATAATGGAAAACCTGACTATTTCAGTTAGTTTAAGGAACTAAATCAAGTGTATATCTCACCAATAAAATCGCTACTTGCTTTGAAGACTTAATCTATGCCAGTGTACCACTGCAGCACTAAAACTTTTTTTTCCCAGTTTGCATCATTATTTGCAAGTCACTGAGTGAGGAAGGCTACAGACAAAGCAGCTGTAGGAATAAAGAATCTATTCTTGATTGTAGTTGTTTTTTTGATAACATATATTACCTGCATCAGAGGGTCAGCTCATAAACATTCATTTTTCTACCCAGTCTTACTTGCTGTTTTTATTTTCCTTTTATGCTTCATGGAAGGTAGAGTCCTGCCAATGTTCTACTGTTCCTGCAATGCGTGCAATATCCCAACAAACAAATATATAGTACAAACACTGTTTGTCCAAGCTACAGTTATTGATTTGTTTTTTTCACACTCTTAATACAGTTTAATATCTTTCCATCTCCCAAAATTTTTCTTTATCATCAAAGCTATTGCATTTTTCTGGCTTCTTAGTGATATTCAAATTTCTTCAGTTATTAATAGGATACACTATTAGCTTTGTAAAACTATCTGAAGGTCAGTTCTGTCAACTAAGATACCGTTGATAAAATTAACCCAGAGAATAAGTTTGTAACTATATTAATTTAGAGTAGAACATGCTGAAAATGTTCAAAAAATCTGCATTGTTATTAGGAAGTCCTAGAAGAAATATCTGCTCTTCTTTTTTTACTGTTTCCATTCAGTGCTACCCACAAATTATCCAGTATGCTCATTAGTTTAGTAATAAACATAGGAGCCTAAAGCCTGCCTACATTATGCTTTAAAATCTTACAGTGCCTTCTGATTTCTGCTTTTTGCCCTTGTTGCTCAGTATCTATCTTCTGTGAATATATGTAGATGCTATATATTTCCTAGCTTTTAAGTAAATTAATGATTCGAACAATTCCATTTTTTTTTCTTTTTTAAAGATGTATTTTAATTGCTAGCAATAAATTAGTAAAGACATTTTTGTGTAGGTGTCAATGTGCTGTGCAGGCTGCTGTACCATGGGAGCCAGTAGCGTTGGGGGTTCCCATGGAGAGTCCGATAGGACAGGGCCTGGCATCCAGCGCTTGTCCCACCTCCAGCCAGGAACAGGGAAACAGGAACAGGAGACACCAGGGAAGCCCAGCCCCAGGCATTGGACACCTCTCTGGGGATGGAGATGGGCCGTGGCTGGACTGGGATGTGGGCAAGTTGGGGGAGTCCCTGACATGACATCCTGGGCCATAGGCCAAGACCTCATGAGTCGTGGGGGGTAGTCAGGGACAGGCAGAGCTGTGAGTGCCCTTGGGCCATGAGGCTAGAAGTGCTGTTCTCCTTATACTGTTTTGTTCCTTCAAGTAAAATGGCATCTACAGTAACTACATAAATGCTCATAATTTAAAACCTCATTTAAGCCTGTCCATGATACTTCAGGTGAATAAGTGAATTGATATACAGTATATTAATTAGTACACATATTCACTGATGCTGCTGGGGACTCATATTTAAAAATACGACATTATCTCCATGAATATTTTAGGAAAATTTAAAATAAATGCTACATACTCTTTGATTATTTTGTGTGTGTGTGAATTTTAAGTTTTCAGTTAGCCTAAACTCAGGTTATTGAGGTACCAATATGAAGATATACACATATGTCTTCTTCATCTATATTTGCTTCAGTGGTTTCTCTCTCACATGCATTACTCACCATCTCTCTTTAGAGAACAAATGCCCACCTGGGCCTGTCAGCTGATCTGGTTATGTGGCCACTCCTGCACCCACTGCAGTCAAAGTGAGATGAGTTATCAAAGCTCTATCATTACTTTAAACTGTTCCTAAAAATACTTTATAGGGAAAGTGTAATAAAGTTTTAATGAGAATTCCTATTTCAAAATAGTAATTCATTATTTGACCTATGTTCAATCTCTTCCTGGCATTTAAACAATTATATTTGACAGAATGAAACTGCATTTTATGGTTACAAACTATAGGGAAAGATCTTTACCTGGAATACTTGCATGTACCTCATTCAACATTAATGGGCGTATGCTGATACACAGCAACTGAAAATGGAGCATAATTGTCATAATGGTGGAGAATGCACCAAATGTATGATTCATATTCTGAATATTTATTGGATAATCTGAATTCTTCTGCCCCCTACTTTACCCTAAAGCAATTATGGAAAATAATTCATTTACCATTCAAATAATTTGCTGTTATCAGTGTGGGTAGTATTGTAAGTTATTCTTCTCTTATTTACTGAGGAAAACATACTAGATGCAGTCTGATCAATCCCCTCTCCCCCCATATGGCCTCCCTGTATTGTAGTAATATTGTCACATGGTCACACAGTCAACACCCTATACTCATAAGGCAGCACTTTAGACAGCTGAGCCCTTGTTTTATGATGCATCTCCCTTTTAGCCTAGTCTCCTTTTATGCCCATCAGCACTTTTGATCTGCTTTTTCTCAGCTCTTGCACAATGGTTCACACATTCACAATTCCTTGCTGCAGTTGTGCCTTGAATATAGCTGCTCTCCAACTTCTTAACCCCATATACCTTGAGACCCAGAAAGCTATATGGTCACTGAGGAGACTCCTCAAGAAATAGCAGGGTAAGGCTGAGACCCAGCTAGCTTCTTTAGTGTTACACATAAGACAGGCATGATAGATTGCTTTTCACAAACCTTTCATCATTTGAGACCCTGCATTAAAAGACACCTGCTTTTAGTGCTTGAGTTCAGCATTAGACAGCAAGGTCGCTGAAACCCCTAAATCGTTTATGTAGCACTCAGATTTCATAACAGTTCATTGTCTTAGAACAGCAGGGATGTGTATTGAATGGCTTGAGGAGAGCAATGGAGGGAGAATGATCAAGGAATGACAGCCTGTTTCATGGTCTGACATGAACAGCTATCCTTTGATTATGACTTGCTGTTGCTAAGTGCAACTGCTGTCCAAATGTGTTAGTGGAAGGTGATTACTGGGCAGTGCACAATTTGGTACTATATGTACATACACCTAAGCTTGGGACTATATCTGCCTTTAAGGATAGTGGGAGTTTTTCTTACTGATCATGATTCTGGAGGATGTTGGATTCTTAAAAGTGGACAAAGTGAGGCTCCCTCCATCTACTGACTCAACAGCACTGCGAACATCACCAGGAGATCCAAAACACAATGGAAGTCTAGTTCCTCAGAAGGAATTCTGCAAATGTCAGCCCTGCAAACATCACCCATCCCTTTTGGTCCTCTAGTGAGAAGAAGAAATTTGCATACCTTTATTAGCTCTTAATTCCATGAAAGGAGAATTCAAATCTCTTTCCCAGAAGTAAAATATTTGTGCAACTTTATCAAGGGCTTTTCTGCTCCTACTCTTTAATTCCATCATATCTTCCTCCTTTTTCTTTATTGTAACTGGAAATAAAGAATCAATGCAAGAATCTTCATGATTTATTTTAATCTTCCATTGAAATGTAGAATATAGCTTTAATTACTTGTAAGTTAGCTTTCTGGTACAGAAAGATTTGATTTGCTTAATTAAAAAAAAAAAAGGCAAAACCCTGCATATCTGTGGCTCTGTGTTACTGCATAGTTCTGCAGTACCTTCTTTGAACTAGTAGATAGGATGAGTTACATGGTAGTCACTGTTACAATAAAAAATTTCAGAGTGCAAGGCCTTGACACAATACACACATTTTGAGATGCTGTTGTGCTTTGTACTCTGTATCTTTTAGAGTGTTCCCCCTTGGAGCATGAGACAGTGCTTGGAGGATTTATAAAAGTAGTTCTTAGAAGTGAAGGAAAGCAGTGCATGCAGTATTTTTAGATGAAGGGTTGCTTTTTAGTTACTTCTGCGGAATATAACAAACACTAAGCAAAAATAATCCTTCATGTTTACTGAGGCAGAAGCAAATTCAGAGTTAAGGGGTCAGGTGCTTTTAACACAGTAGCAGATCTGTTAAATAATCTAAATGACACTGCACTGAACATCACAGTCACATTCTTTAAATGCATTTCATTCTTCAAGTTTTTAAGTACGTTAGAATACTAAGGAAATCATGAAAAAGCCTGACACTAAAATGAATGTACAGTTTATTTATTTAAATATTTTATATTTAACATAAAAAGCAAGATGCTTCAACATCTTGGCATATAGTTAAAATTTATGGTAACATTATGGTGGCTGTGTTATTCAAGAATACAAGAAAAGGTTTGTTTTTTTTCTGCATCTTTGTAAGCAGTCCTCAAACAGTGTAAGCTCTTTCAGTGCTGACATATAATTGTGTTCCAGACAAGGCACAGCATGGTTTGGTGCCCAGTTAGTAATTTCTCCTCAATTGTTCCTGGCTCTGTGATAGGCCATCTTGACTCAGTCTGGACTATGTTTGTAGGGAACCATAAACCCTAAGGAGAATGGTGCTGAGACATACTTCTAGACTAGAAAAGAAGAGTTCAACTTAGATTATTGGTTTGGGCATTTGGCCAACATTGCTGGGCTACAATATGAGGCAAAGAAATAAAGAGAGAAAGTAAGGAGGCAGTAATGAACCCTGGGGCTGGAGCAGAAGCTGGTGACAGTGAGATATGATTGAAAAAGGCAGAGAAACACTGCTATGCTACATGTTTTATAAATGTTTTAAAAAGGTCTACATTTCATACAGCAACAATATATACATATTTGCAGGAATGTATATTTTTAGGAATGCACACACACAAACACATCCATAAAAAAGAGGTCTGCTGCTGCATACACACTAATCTTGCATTTTTTTGAGTGTTCAGAATATTAGGTGAAATTCCAGCAAGGTTTTATATTTAATTCCCTGAAAAACGTGCTCTTGGATATCTTTGAGAGGAAAACAAAGTAAAATAGATATTCTGAACTACTACAGTTTGCCAAGATGTTCAATCTTACTCAGGACACCTTAAAACATATAAATAAAGACAAAGTGGCAAAATATCCAAGTGATTGTCAGATTTAAGGAAACAACACACTTTTTCCTCCATGGAAAGCAATTATTTCATTTAAGAATTCTTGCTGGCATCACTGTTGATTTTGCTGGTAGACTGCAAGTAAGCAATCTATAACACTGTCTACAAGAGAATCATAGAATAATTAGGGTTGGAAAGGACCTCAGGATCATCTAGTTCTAACTCCCCTGCTATGGGCAGGGACTTTTCACACTAAACCATGTCACCCAAGGATTTGCCCAACCTGGACTTGAACACAGCTAGGGATGGAGCATTCACAACTTCCCGGGGCAACCCATTCCAGTGCCTCACCACCCTTACAGTAAAGAACTTCCTCCTTATATCCGATCTAATTTTACCCTGTTTAAGTTTGAACCCATTACCCCTTGTCCTATCACTACAGTCCCCAATGAAGAGTCCCTCCCCAGCATCCTTATAGGCCCCCTCCAGATACCAGAAGCTGCTCTGACATCTCCACACAGCCTTCTCCAGGCTGGGCAGCCCCAACTTTCTCAGCCTGTCTTCACATGGGAGGTGCACCAATCCCCTGACTATCCTCCTGGCTCTACACTGGACTTGTTCCAACAGTTCCATGTCCTTTTTATGTTGAGGACACCAGAACTGCACAAAATAGTCCAAGCGAGGTCTCACGAGAGGAGAGTAGAAGGGCAGGATCACCTCCTTCGACCTGCTGGTAGCTAGGATACGGTTGGCTTTCTGGGCTGTGAATGCACACTGAAGCTGACTCATGTTCATTTTCTCATCAACCAACATTCCCAAGTACTTCTCTGCAGGGCTGCTCTGAATCCCTTTCCTGCCCAACCTGTAGCTGTGCCTGGGATTGCTTGACACAGGTGTAGGACCTTGTACTTGGGATAGTTAAACCTCATAAGGTTGGCATCAGCCCACCTCACAAGCGTGTCATGGTCCCTCTGCATGACACAGCTTGGTGTCATAGGCAGACTTGCTGAGGGTGTACTCGATCCCGCTGTCCATGTCACCAACAAAGATGTTGAACAAGACTGATCCCAACACTGATCCCTGAGGGACACCACTCATTACTGGTCTCCAGCTGGACACTGAGCCATTGAGTACCACTCTTGGCATTCAGCCATCCAGCCAGTTCTTTATCCACTGAGTGACCATCTATCAAACTGATATCTCTCCATTTTAGAGACATGGATATCTTGTGGGACAGTGTCAAACATTTTGCACAAGTCCAGGTAGATAATGTTAACTGCTCTACCTCTGTCCATCAGTTCCGTAGCCCCATCATAGAAGGCTACCAAATTTTTAAGGAAGGATTTCCCCTTAAAAGTATTAAATTATACACTGCCGTGGGTTAAGCCCCTCAATAACTCACGCAGTCTCTCTCTCACTCACTCCCCTCTTTCTTCCCCCAGTCCCAGGGGGATGGGGAGGAGAATCAAAAGAATGCAACTTCCACAGGTTGAGATAAGAACAGTTTAGTAACTAAGGTATAACACAAACCACTACTGCTACCACCAGTAATAATACAAAAGAAATACAAAGAAATACAACTGCTCACCACCCAGCCTGACCAAGCAGTGCACCCCCTACCCTTCCGGGTCTCTGCCCTCTGGTTTTACATCCTGGACATGACGTGCTGTGGTATGGAATAACCTCTTTGGTCAGTTTGGGTCAGGTGTCCTGTCTCTGCTTCCTCTCGGCTTCCCCTCCTCCCTGGCAGAGCATGAGACTCAGAAAGTCCTTGGTGAGACCAAAACACTACCAAGCAATAACTGAAAACACTGGTGTTATCAGCGTTGTTCCCAGGCCCAAAATCAAAAACACAGCACTGCACCAGCTACCAAGAAGGAGAAAAATGACTGCTACTGCTGAACCCATGACATACGCTTAAAGTCTTAGCTTGCTACTGTCAAACTCAAGGGCAAAGCTTGAACTGACTTCAGTGGAGCAGGGATGTAGTATGGGACTAAATAAAGATCAAGCTTGCTTGAGATCTGCTGCAGACAGACCCATTTTCGTTGTTGTAAATGTGTCTATAAAAGTTTCCTGAGCGTGCATTATTTTACATTTGTACTTTAGAGAGTGCAGTAGATTTTATTTCTCCCACCACCTGAAGTATTCAGAATTTATTTCAGTAAATTTATTCTATTTAGCTTCACATTGTTTTTTGGACTTTTTGCCCCAAATTTTAGATGCTTGAAGTAGTTTACGCTTATGAAAAAGGGGAGTTTAAGACTAACATTTCTCCTTATAATGCCTGCTAATTTACTTAATTGAATTCTTCTTTCTCTTATAATTTTCCTTACCCATTCTTTTAGGTTTTCCATTCAACATTTGTTATGGAGTTTATAAGATTTGTTTTCCACCCTACATGTTGTACTACATTGAAGTCATGGCTTTTTTGAATTTCTTATATATTATTAATTCCTTAATTGTTGTATATCCAGGACTAGATTGGTTTTGCAGTTGTAGCTTTGTCTACATTAAAACACTCCTGAGTCTCCTATCACCTATCCCAGTGCTATTCCTTTTCTTTAGCTGTATCCAAAAAGTTGCCTATAGATTTAAATCGAAACTAGAAATAAGGAAGTCCACAGATCACAGTCATAAGTGCACATTCTTTGGCACTTGTTCAGTTCCTTTTTATTTTTCTATGCCCTGTTTTTCATCTAATAACTGATTTTTTCTTCTTTTTAAACCCTCCTTTAGAAACTATTCAATTAAGAATAAATTTAAGAATAGCATTCAGTCCAATCGTAGGGCTTTATAGAAAGGATTCTCAAAAAAACTTCATGAAAACTGCAGATTACCAATCATCTGTTTTGCCTCAATAGAAACCTAAAATGGGAGTTTTCCTATAACCCTGAAAGCCTCATGAAACAGCAGAAAAACATGGTGCTTATTCCATTTATCTGAGAAACTAAATCCTTCACTTCTCACACATCCAAAATGTGATTAATATTCATGGCAAATTTTGATCTGTGAAAATTGCAGGATAAGGCCTGAAGTGCACTATTATTTGTACTACAGAATATGACAGTTAACTGTATGCCTTGAAGAGCGGCTGACACAGTATTTGTCACCTGAAAACAGAAAAAAAACCCAGCTGCTTAAGTGTTATAACACAGAACAAATTTTTATGGGTGTTGCTATAATTTCCTTGAAAAGGCCTAGAAGAAGTTAAACTGAAAGGCCTATGTTTTTTTTAAATTGCTTTTTAAAAAAGTACAGGAAAGGGAAGAAATCCATTTTGGAAGCTTATAAGACAAAATGGGGCAGACTGATTGACTGGTAGAGAGTCTAGGGAGCAAAACATTAACTTGAAATGAGACAGCTAAGAGATATAGGAGACTGGAGAAAGAATAAGCAAGTATGAAGGGTGTGGAAGGACAGACATAGGCCGTTGGATCAGCCAGTTGATAAAGCCTTGAATTGCAAATTCACTCATACTTTCTCAACTTAAGCAATGACATAGGATGCTTTTCTTGAGGATAAAAGAAAAAGAAAAAAGGACTGGAACAATAATATTGGGGGTAGGTGGGGCTCAGTTATGGGCATACAATGTAGTC
The DNA here is from genome assembly GCA_017639245.1 of Myiopsitta monachus. Classification (NCBI taxonomy): domain Eukaryota; kingdom Metazoa; phylum Chordata; class Aves; order Psittaciformes; family Psittacidae; genus Myiopsitta; species Myiopsitta monachus. Next base: position 27,203,823 of record CM029924.1, read on the forward strand.
TGGACAAAGATCAACACAATATATTATTGCTGTGAAGGAAGATTGTTGCTCAGCAAGATGCTCACAGAGTTTGACTTAGAAACTCTAGTTCTGACCTAGATGTTCTGAATAGACCTCTGTAGGACTATATTTTCTTCCATTGACTAAATAAGGAACCCAGGAATAAAAGCTTTAACTTGTAAGAAAAAATATGGAAAAGGGAAAGTAATTTACAATTTTTTGGTAGCTGTGTACCTCACTTCCCCCTCAGAGGTTCAGTTGTTCTCTTCTTTCCTTCACTGCAGTAGGGAGGAAGTGTGATATACCCTTATTTTTCATGGCACAGGAAGTGTTCCCTACTGAGTCAGTAAGGTTATAGACCAGCACATTCAAAAGATCAAAGTCCAGTTAATTGCCGGTCCACTTCGTTAACCAAATCTGCAGAGGAAATATAACCTCTCTGTATTATCTATTTTTCCTTTTCATACTAAAACTTGTATAAAAACAGCTGCTGCAATAGTGTAGATGTAATGTAGAGTACATAATAGAAACAGAAGTATTCTAAAAGTAAAGGTTTTAGTTTTATTTGCTTTAGAATTTTGCTAGCATTGTTGTTGACATATTAAATAATTTTCTCTATTTCTGAATTTCCTTTTCTTTTAGAATGTGATTGAAAATTTGGAGAAAAAATGAGTACCTTTTAACACTGCTGGTACTTGGATTGTTCAGTGGGGTTTTGTATCAATTGTACTAGACAAAGATATATTACAGCTTAACTCATTTTAGAAAATGCAAGTGTAGGCAGATTCTTATTTTTAATTTAATGACTAGCTCAACATTTGGTATTGTAAAATGTTCTTGAGTAGCATGTATACTTTTAAAAGAGCTTAGGGTGAAATGACATTTAAATTAAGTCCAGACATAGAGCTATTATGTTTTCTTTAAAATAATTTTTCATCTTAAAAACAAATAAAGAACTGTTCACTTAGAAATGACAAAAAATATTTTTCTGCTTTTATAAAATCTTTTCTGAGCCTGCACAGCCCTGTATATTTGTATTAGCTCCTGCCTGAAATTTGAAGAAATCAGAATTATTTCATGGTTGCAGAAACCCTCATAAATAATCCTCATCTTGTAAATAACAGAACACTTTGAAAGAGAATTTTACAATCTCCTAGCAATTTATAGATTTGAATGATGTCATGTATTTGTGGTCTGAAATATAGGCCCATTTGAATACTTCTGTTTGCTCTCAGAGAGATAAAAAGTGCATAAATATCCACCTGTGGCCTACCATTTATTTGTTCTGGATCTGCCACCATGCTCAGCACTACTTAAATTAACCAGTCCTGGCCTGGGTACTGGTAATACAGACTGAATGAAGATAAGATCCCCCATAGACTTTTCTTAGTTTAGGTATACTGTAGGTGGACTTGTTGATGCTGAACATTTCTATAGTAGCATCCACAAATCCACAATGCTTTATTCTGGAAGACTACAATTTGGCCTTTTGTGTTCCTGTCTTCACCACCTCTTGGCTGGCCTAGGGATATACAATGTATATGGTAGATTTTAACTTCAGCCAGTGTCCCCAGTGATACAATATTCCATACCACTGATTTTATTTCCTGGTATATTTCAGGGCCTGACCATCCTGAACTTCTGCACTGCACATATTAGTTTGCTCCTGGGTCTCCTTCCTTCTTCCCACAAAAATACTTAGGACACTACATGAGGTCCAGAGGAGATCAAAGTGAACTGACAAGTAATGTGACTCTTGAAAACAGGGTGAACACAAACAGTCCTTAACATTGTGGCAGGAGGGCCACAGCTCTTTTTCAGGGAATCATCCACAAATACAATGTAAAGCCTACCTTCTTTCCCAGCACTGACTTTACATAGATTTAAAAATCAAGAGCTAATATTTTAAAAAAGAGTGCTTGGGGTCTTTAACATCTGTATGAGATTGCGGTACAGATAAAGCATATCTTTATGGAACAGGTCTGGATTAAGGTATTATTTCCTCAGAGTGTTAAAGACAATCAACATCATCCAGCTCAATCACAAGGTGCACTGCAGTCAGTAATTTCCAGCTAAGTTAAATTAACTTAAAGAAAATAATAAAATAAACAAGGCACTCTTCCCATAGACAAGTGAATCAGAAAACAATCAGAAGTGTCTAGTTCTTTTTCCTACTACCCTCCCAAGAAAAGCTTCTAGTGATTACCTTGATATGCAAATACCTCTGTAAAATAGACTATTTCTACCATAATTTGCTGTTTGATAAATAAAAAACTCAGAGAAAATGACAAAACCTGAATAATATTTTAGAAATATTTCCAAAAATCACTGTTTGCTTGTAAGAAACTACACATCAATGACAAATATCCCTGAAGTCAATGGGAGATTCCAAAATAGCTTTCACACAGCCCAGGATCAAATCTGAAGTTTGGATTTGTCCTAAGGCATTACAATTCTCCTCAGTTAATTCCTCATGAACATTAAAAAAAAGAAAGCAAGTTTGAGATTAAGAAGAGAGTGGTAGGCAATTATACAGGAAATATCTTCTTTTTCTCTTCATACTACATAAATTACTTGTCATTTGGCATATAGTTTTTCAAGTGTTATTTAATTAAAATGAATCAGAAACATTCAAGTAAAATTTAGCATAACAAATTATATTAGCCTCATGATACAATAAGAACATATATTACTATTTCCAACATTTTTTCCTGTGGATTTATTCTATTTTGTGAACATTATTCTTGTTCTTTGTATTAGGAAGGAAATATATCTTATTGCTATTTAAATCCTTTTGGGATAAAAGAATATTTGTATAAACATATTTTGTTATGCTAGTCTCTATAACTGTATTTTTCTCTGTGCTTTGTGAAGTGCATGCATAGAAGGCATTGTAAGACTTGTAACTTTGGAGAGGTTTTGAATATTTTGACTGGGCACAATTAAAATATGTGTGTATCCTCTCATTCTGGGAAAGTGTCATCTATATTCATCATAAGAATAAAGGAAGAAAAACATTATACATTTATATTAATTTATCTGGATTAAAATCTGATTTTTATTCATAAACGTAGGACATACTTTTGCAAAATAATGATATAAGTATTCTCAAAGCTGAAGGGGTATTTTTCTTACATTTATTTTTGTCCCAGTAGATGAATATCAAAATTTCTTAGCACGCATATGAAAGTAATATGCATCTGCTTAAAAAAATAAAAACTTGTCAGATACAGAGTTTAAAGTAACCTCAATAGACATTTCTTGGTTTTCAAATCTGGCACTCCAAATCGGTATTTTTATTTATTTATAATAAATGGGTGTTCTCAACCATACTAATAAATGCAAACTAATTCCATTTCAGGGCATTTTGTTGATATTGGCAGTATGAAAAATGAATACACTATCTTAGAAGGAAATGAAGAAGTAATAGAACAATGTATTTTAACTTCTCTATCTGAGAAAAGTCGATTGTATAGAGGAAAAATACTGCTGAAAATTCATCAGAGTTTTTAAAAGAGAAAAAAGTGATTACTTGATAATGAGTATGACAAAAAGATTTGTTTTGGATTTAGATTTTAATTTTTAGGGCAATGTGAATTATATGGTAAGCAAACCCATTCCTAAAACCAGGAAATCATAGAATCATAAAATGGGTTGGAAGGAGCCTAAAAGATAATCTAGTTTAACACCCCATGCCATGGGCAGGGACACCTTCCGTTAGATCAGGTTGCCCAAAACCCTGTCCAACCTGGCCTTGAAGCCTTCCAGGGGTGGGACATCCACAACTTCTCTGGGCAACTTGCACTAGCGTCTCATCACCTTCACAGTGAAGAATTTTTTTCCTAATATCCAATCTAAATGTACTGCATAATATATTATATATATTATAATATTATATGTTGTACAACTCACTAGTTATAAGATATGTCTTAATGTCTTCAAATGGCTTAAGATTTCTAGATGGGATACCAAGTGGTGGGTGCTTTCACTGGCTAGGGTGCTAAGTTAGAAAGACTCCTTACAGTGACTTTGAAGGTACCTTTCTTTCCTCACTGGGGAATATTGAGAATTTAGATGTTTAATCCAGAAGAGCTACCTAAGCTGCTGCCTCAGGCAAGCATTGTCTGTGCTGTGCCAGAAAAGAATGTGAGTCAGGCAAAAATGTTTTGGCCATTCTGGAAGCCCAGAGCAACTGCTGTCCTTGAATCCTGAAAACATCCATAAAAGTTGTGCACCCTCAGCAAAAAGTTGCTGGGAAACAACCTATTGCATGAAACCTGTGCATGCCTGCCATTTCTGTAGCATGTGGCAACATAGGAAAAACAGGTATCTTCAAGCACAGCATTCAAAACAATGAAAATGGAAAACCAGGATTTTCATGCCTTTTTATAAAAAATGAAATGCCTTTAATCATCTAAATATCTTTGGATTAGCATATCTAAAATGGCAATTTGTTTACTAATAAGTATCTGAGAGCTCAGAAATCAATGCTTCAACCATTTCCTGTGTTTTTAAGAATGATTCTAAATATTGATGTTAGACCCCTGTGGATGTTTTGTAAAAGAATTCAGTTATTGAGCTGTTTCTTATCTGGGGAATGCATACATTTGTGAAATTGCTTTATTAAAATTTTCTGATTTTTTTTTTTCATTTCCAAGTTACCAAAGTCTAAATTTAAAGCAAAGATGGTCAATTAAGAAGATAATCACTGCTGCTGTGGTTGACAGAAGACTTCTGATCATCCTCCTCAAAACTTCATTTTCTCACAGTTTTGTAAAGAACAGACAAAACAGAAAACAAAGATTTGAAGTTGGAATTTTCCAAGCTCACACAAGTGAAGAGGTAAATTAGAGTCCTTAGGACTACATAGGATTTGCAAACAAGCTACATAGTCATTAGGACGTGCTCTATTTTATGTTGTATAAGTCACTGGAATTTCTAAACAACAGTATTGATCTTTTCTCATTCTCTTTCTTTTTTTTTTTTTTCCTTCCCCAGAAGAAAATAAATTAGGAACAAAATCTCCCCAGAGCAGCTGATCCTTTAGTAATCAGGAGAGTGATCAAACTGTGCATAGCAAGAAAATACAGCATCCCAGAGTTCTGTCATTAACATATCAAAATAAATGCTGAATATATAGAGATCATGGGCTTTCTTTTTTGACAATACTGATTTTCTAAAACAATTAGCTCTATAAATTTCAGTATTTTCTGAATATTTTAACTAGAATGTTTGTGAAATTTAGGGCCTTTTTTGAAACTGATCTCTTTCTGCGGCATTGTATTTATCTGAGATAAAGCACTGAAGACAAATCTTTATAGCCAGAAAAAGGATAGATATAGAAAACTAATGTGATGTTTGCTCAGAAAATGCTCAGTAAACACAAAAACACTTTCTGCAGAAATCTCCAAATAATATATCAATTTCTTTTCAACAAAGCTAAAACAGATGGCAGTGGCATTGTCAGTTGTAAGCATTATACCTAACATATAGCATTACTTCCCTGAAAAAATATAAACTGCAGTTAATAAGGTTCCTTAAAACTGATGTAATAGCTTTCAGGCCTGGAAATGTTAACAAAATCTATGTTACCACACTTGATCTCATACCTAATAAAATTATCAGAAATAAACTCATGCTGCCCAGTCCTTTTCTTGGTTACAAGACAGGACTCCTAATCAGCAAAACATCTTCTGCAGTATAATATTGCTCACAGTCACTATCCATGCCATCATTAGTAGGCAGTATATTTACGTTAGCATGAAAGACAACTTAGTCTCTTGAAAGCTGTTCTGAAGGACCAAGTTTGCTTTCTGAACTAGACAGCCTCAGTGAGACCCAAACATTGCTTAAGGATGTTCCTTGCTGCATGAAACCCGTGTGCTTAAGTATGCCTGTTGGGTCTGAATACACTGCTCAGGAGACAGCTTTTTGAATTTGAAGTGTGCTTTTCAGAAAACACAGCAATACTGAAGATGCACAGCTGCTCCCAAAACTTCTGAAAGAAGTGTAGTTATCGCTTGTGTACTTATTACGATCTGAGACTTTACTAGGCAAACTGGTGGCATAAAAGCTCCATCCACACAGCCATAGCTAAGTATTATTTTATCTTGCCCTATCACTACTATGTCTTAAATACTTGCTGTACTAATCATAATAGTTGATATGGACAATATTTTATGCTACAGGCAAGAATAGTAATAATTTTGTCAGTGAGAAATACTTTTTGAGATCAACATTTGGAAGAGGAACTTCTGCACTATACTTGACTTCCATATGTTTTTTTAGCCCAGGACATTTTGTTTTCTGTCATCCTGCTGCTGCTTGTATTTATTATGTGCCCAGCCTTTCATTTTTGTCTTTTCTGTCACAGCTACTGCTTACATCATACTCTGTAGATGTCACTGTTCAACCCTGATGATGTATAATGCTATATGTAGTTGTGATTATCACTTACATATACAAGTAATATAAACATTTTATTATTTTTTTTAATGCAGTAACATTTGCACCAAATTTGAATCTTCTGTACAACTTTCTTCTCCTTCAGAACCAAGCTGGCAATTCTCATCTTGAATAGCTTTAAAATTGCTCATAGCAATCAATGACAACCAAGGCATCACTAAAGAATTTCTTTTATCTCCAAGCTCCAATTTAGATCAGTCATTAAGCTTGAGTAAGCTTGAGCTGTCAGAACATTGTCCCTCATCACATGCTCTAAGCAGAAAAAGTCAACTTCAAAATCAAATTTGTTCTATCTCTTACTACATTTTGTAATGGCATAGTATGAACAATACACTTTACTGAAATAGTACTGTCAATCTTTACAACCCAGATAACTACATGGGCTTTTTATCTAAGGAAGGCTGTACTGCCTCAAATGTGATGCACACTAAATAATATCCTTATATTTCTTCTTTTATGCTGTTTGATCTTGTTAGTGATGTAAACTATGTTGCTATGTACTGCTTTTTTTTATTAGCATACATTTCAAAAACATGAAAGTATAAATTGTAATATGAGAAGGAAGACATCTAACTATCTAAAGATCTTAAATATCAAATATGTAAAAATCCATAGATATTCTTCTGCAGTGTCTATATAAGCAGTCTTTGTTTCAGACAAGATTCAGCCTTTAAAAAAAAAAGTGCCAGTTTCAAAACTCTGCTTAGGCTATATTTCTGAATTTATAGTGGAGACGTTTTCAAATGTCTCTTAAAATAAACTCTGTTACATTTTTACTTCTTTATAATCATCTGAAATCTCCTTTCTTGATAGAAGCTGAAAACAGAAATCTGGCCTGCATAGGATGTTTGACTTTCTGATAGCAATCTATTTTGATTAAGGCCTAGTTTGACAGAATTTCTTCCTGATGTCCGATCTAAATCTACCTTCTTTCAGTTTATAACCATCCCCCCTTGTGCTATCACTACATGTCCTTGTAGAAAGATCCTCTCCATGTTTCTTGTAGGCCCCCATCAGGTACTGGAAGCCGCTTTAAGGTCTCCCCTGAGCCTTCTCTTCTCCAGGCTGAGCAAGCCCAACTCTCTCAGTCTGTCTTCACAGAAGAGGTTCTCCAGAAAGAAAAACAGAAATTATCACAAAACCTTTCCTCCCACCCTCTTCTTTCTTTCAAGGCTCCACTTCACTGCTTCATTCTTAGTTCCTCTACCCACCTCCCTCTAAGCAGTGCAGAGGGGATAGGTAGTGGGAGGAGGAGTAGGAGTTCTGGTTAGTATATAACAGCTCCTTTCTGCTGCTCCTTCCTCTTCACACTTATCCACTGTTCCAGTGTAGGTCCTCTCCATGGTCCTTCGGGAAAAAGTCTGCTCCAGTGTGGGCTGTCCATAAACTGATGTTCCTTCAGAAAATATCCAGCTGCTCCAATGGGCGTTCTCCATGGGCTGCTTTGTGGACATCTTTACTGTGGTCCTCACTGTCAGCTGCAGGGGAATCTGCTCCCAGTGCTTCAAGTTCCTGCACCCACTCATTTTTCTCTGACATGGGTGGTTTTAGCAGTTTTTCACTTTTTTCTCACTCACTTTTCTGCCTCTCCATCATTTTTGCCCTTTCTTTATTATGTTTTCACAGAGGCACTCACACTCCACAGTGTCCTATGATGGGTCCATTTGAGCCAGGTAGAACTGTGTCTGGCACAGGGTAACCCCCGACCTCTTCTTATGCAGGCTCTTGCAGCCCCCCTTGCTACCAAAACCTCATCACAGATACATAAGCCCAAATCCTACATTTATGGCTGGGCATTGTGCAGATTCTCAGTTCTGTGATTCTACAAGGTAGAGCTGGTAGCAGGCATGGGAACAGCTCAGTCAAGAGTCTCTCTCCATCACAGTATCCTACTCCTAAAATTACGATGATCGTAAATAGGTGTGCCTGAGATGCTCTTTTTGCATGTAACTTGTAGTCCTAGGACTTTTTTTCTGTGGGACAGGAGTTGTTCAAGGATCACTTGAAAAAGTTGACTTGAGTTTCCAGCTTCGTTATTTCTCAAGTAATTTTTCCAGTTTTAAATATTTATCAAATAACTTCAATATTTTGAAAGAGTACATATTGAGGACCAAATCCTATTTTAATTAAATGGAATTTTAACCTATGGCATGTTCAGAACTATTAATTTCATCAATGCATGTAGCGTAACTTCTCAATGTGAGAAAGTGCAAAATATGGCACAGTAAAATACATTTATCTCTGAAGAGGGAAAATAAAAAGACTATTATAGGATCTTCACTAAGGCAGTTTCCCACATTTTTCAGTCTCCTACTGATTTATAAATCATCTCACAATTCTTACTATTTGTCTGGAAAGAAAGGAACTTTCTAGATTTCATCTTTTGCATATATACTTTAATTAACACATTTATCACTCCTTTGATTTTTTAAACTGTATATCTTGTTAGGTCAAAAGATGGAAAAAAAGATAGAAGCTTTTTTTTTTTTTTTTTTAAATGGAGCTGTCGGTTGCAACAAGTTTCATCCTTTCTTAAGAAGTGAAAACAAACATGGCATTAGATGTGAACATAACCAGACGCAGATATTTCTGATTTTCTGCTATTCATCTGCAGTTATATAAAGATGCATAAATAAAAAGTGAGAGAACTGAAGAGCTTTCTAGATGAATACATGCCATTATATAAGCACATAGAATATAAAAGTGCAAAATATGATTGTTTCTTAACTATAATGTCTGTAACCTAGTCCCAGAGACTGAAGTGTTCATTCTTCAGATTTCAGTCATTCAATTCTGACTCATAAGGACTTATCTCCTTAGGAGATGTATGGAAATACTTTTTGACTGAGATGCAGTGGTGGGAACAAACTTTATGAGCAAAGCAAAAAGGGGCTAGTTAGAAAGAAATACCACCAGACTTTTTAAGAAAATGCAGTAATAGTGGTTGGCCACTTATAATAAGAGCAATTATTTAATTAGTCTTGATATACATGGCATTCTTTAATTCAAGCGTACAGACATAACAAATATATGTCTGTATGAGACTGAATAAACTTATAGGTACTCATCTGCTGGCAACATTTTTAATGAGACAAACCTAACCCAAGACTTTAAAATGTAGCCAATGATTTTAGGAAAACTAATTCACAAAGAGGAAATAATGTACAGAAATGCTGCTGGCTGTTTTTGGTCTGTGACCCTCAAAATCATTAAATATTTCTTCAGATCATCGAGTTTTTCTGAGGACTGCCAGGACACTCTACTTTAAGCAGAAATTCTACTTTAAGTACGGAAATGTTATACTTTCTAGCTAGGCTAGAAAAAGTGATTCATTTTCTTAAAATAATATTTATTCAAAGAAAGAAAAGGTAGAAAATAAGGTGTTTATTTTTGCCCAGAGAGCAGAGAAATCCACAGTATATTCCAGACTTTGAAGTCTTTTTGGAAATAAGCAAGAGGAACTGATGGGTTATGAACTAGGGAAATTGAGCTGCTGAATGTATTCTGCTATGAAATGGGAAAACTGGATTGTAACTGACCTGGGAAGTGTTAGGATTGATGCCTAGGAACTGGCTAGCTAGGGCAGTCATGTAAATGACAGAATACAAGGAAGACAAGCTTAAGAAACCAGAGTTGCTCATTGCTTACTCAAATAGTTTAATGGAATTTAATTAGAGATAGATCTGGATTTAGTAATAACTGCAAGTGCAATTAAGTCATCCAAAATATTAATGAATCCCTGTTACTACTGTTAATGCTATCTCCTAAGCTTGGAACATGTGAATCCCCATAGGCAGCCTGCTGGTGCTTCTTTCCCAACCAATCCTTCTCCTTACTCTCCACACCAGAGAAGTCAAATCAATGGTGCTGCATAAGCATACGTGGTGAAAATAAGATTAAAATGACAAAACTATACCTAAAATGGCTTTCCTGGTTTACCCCACTTTCTGTCATGAAAAGGTACTTGATTTTTTAAAAATCAGGCTTTTCTAAAAAAAAAAATTGTCATGGTACATGACATATATTGACAGATACCTTATCACTGGTTATTAGAGGTGGAGACTGTGAAAGATATTTTAATTTTACCTTTTACACAATGTCCTGGGTTCAGCAGTAGCCATCATTTTTCTCCTTCTTAGCAGGTGGTGCAGTGCAGTGTTTTCGACTTTAGTCTGGGAACAATGCTGATAACACCGATGTTTTTAGTTGTTGCTAAGCAATGTTTACTCCGACTTCTCAGTCTCATGCTCTGTCAGTGAGGAGGGGCATGGGAAGCCAGAAGAAAGTAGAGACATGACACCTGACCCAAACTAGCCAAAGGGGTATTCCATACCACAGCACATCATGCCCAGTATACAAACTGGGAGAGTTACCTGGAAGGCCCAGATCGCTGCTCAAGTCGGGCTGGGTATTGGTCAGCAGGTGGTGAGCAGTTGTATTCTCTTCCCTTGTTATTTCCCTTATCATTATTATTATTGGTGGTAGCAGCAGTGGTTTTGTGTTATACCTTTGATACTGGGCTGTTTTTATCTCAATCTGTTCTTTCGATTCTCCTCCCCATCCCTCTGGCAGTGGGGGGAGGAAGAAGAGGGAAGAGTGAGGGAGTGACTGCGTGGTTCTGAGTTACCAGTTGGGCTTACACCATGACACACAAATATTAAAAGCACTTTTTGAAGATTCACAGAGGTGCAGAGAGCTCTTTTGACAGACTGATTTATGTTTTTATTTGTCCAGATGACTGGTATCTACTCTTTGGTTATTATCACAATTAATCAGAGGATGGCAATGGAATTTCTACATAAAATGCCTTTACATTTTCTATCTAAAAGGCTAATCTTCATACAAGACCTCAGTGTAATACAGAGGAGTGTATTACAGAGGAGGAAACTTTAAATGTAGCATTCATTAAAATCTCTCAGGGACAAAGGAACAAATGACTCTGGCTATGTTCTTCTCCTAAGGAAACTTATGTTTTCCTGGTCTCATTTATAAGGATTTCTTATACTATAAGAATTTTCAGGTCAGTAAAATTACACTCTACAATTAGAGACTTAGTCTGAGACCATACTCTGTCATGCTCAAACTTACAGGTGACTGAGTAAGAGATGTGGAGCTGGAACTCCAGAGCTGTCATTCTAATGCTTCTATGGTAACTCATAATGGCCATACTTAGCTTCTTCTACTGATCAGAATATCATCAATATTTACTGTTTTCTAGACTCACACTCAAATTAGCAGTCCTGTTCCGGCAAATGATAAGCATATCGCCCTGAACCCAAAAGAAAAATGTCCCACTAAACTAACAAAACGCTTGAAGGTGCCTAGATCATCAAATCATTTGCTTATTTAGAAATATAATTTATTTTCTGAATATTTGAAAAATGTCAATAGTGGAATAGAAATTACTAATATTAAATCAAAATGTTTGATGCTATATACAAACCAAATCAGGTACAAAGAGCTGACATTAACATATAAACATACAGTAACTGTAATTCAAACTATGATTTCTGCATAGTAAAAGTACCAAAAATGCAATGGGAACAGTTGAATGTCTAAAAATGAAAATTGAACTGTAATTTGAACCTGATTATTTTTCTGTTTTATTAACAATATTTGAAAAAATATGTTAATCTTAAGTTTTTCTTAGAAAAAATATTCAATTAATGTAATGTGACTTTTTTAACAAAATAGATTTGGTTGAGAAGTATGTTGCTTGTGTTAAGCCTCGCCACCGCATGGACAAAAAACGACCACCTAGTGGATAGAAGTGAAATAGGTTTCTGTTAACTGCAGCTGCAAAAACAGTGCTGCAAGCGTTGCTAAGCTGTACAAAGAGCTATTCTACCCGATATTCTAAAATATTTGAGGATTTTACTGAACATAATTTTTAACACTTAGGACCATGCCATCTATATAGATTATATTTTCCTCTGTTTAGTATCTTGATCTGGATTTCTATTAGTGCTTTGAAAATTATTTGATATACTGCAATGCATAAAGATGTGAAATAAATCTATTACTGGATTCACAAGTACTGTGAACAGTCATTCAGAAAGAAAGATTTTACTGCTTTTCTCTCATACTGAAGTTATTTAAATATTTGATCATATATTTTATTAATACAAGTCAGTAACTACAAAAAATACTTGGTCTTATTTTTATAATCCATATCAACATGAAAGAGATAAAATTGAGTATTCAAAAGCATCCAGTGTATTTAATTGTTCTGTGTAGCAGGGTTAGATATTTTAGAATATGGGGCTGATTGATAGAACATTTTCCTTTCTTCATTTTGTGCCTAAAAGCTTAGGATTTCATTTCAATAGAGGAAAAAAAAAGGGGGGGGGGAGCAGGGACAGACTTTTCTATTTGCTTACTGAATATGTCAGTGTCTCAAAATGTTACATTTTAGATTTTAAAAAAAAATCATGTACGTTTCCTAATTTATTCAAGCATAGCTACATAATCAACTAGAACAGTGATTTCAAAGTACGTATTTGCACGCGATCTAGCTCGTGCAGTATAAAACAACCTGCAAGTGATCTCTCTTTAAACCCTTACCTCTAATTAACTCATTTACAGATCTGCTCTGAGTCATGGACTGAATCTTGACAAATCAATATGTCTCTGAAGAATTCTAAATTTTATCTTGAACCCTTCACTATAAAGTAAACCTGTGGACAGTAAAGCCTGAACAACAGAACTGCAATGCACAGTTCGACTTCCATATCTCTGCGTAATGCTTAAGCAAATATTCTAGCTGGTCACTTAGCAACATTCTCTACAGCCTGATGCAGTTACTTTTACCTCGTGTACTTCATTCGCAGGAACATGGGTGGGAAAATCTGGTGTCATAACAATCTGTATCCACTTTGCACAACAGTAAATGACTACACAAAGTGTAAGTCAGCAAAGATCATGCCTCAGTCGGTCACCCTGCTCTGCTGTCTGTCTGGCATTCATTTCAGTCTCAAATTCCCATACAGTATTACGTGAGTTCTGAATCTGGTAAAAGGTGCTCAGCTGATATCCTCAGGAAAATAAATTCAATGACCACGTCATTACAAATTCCTTCTGTAACAGAAAGAATCAAGATTTTTGTTCTTGATTAGAGGTAAGTCTCATTTAAATTTGAGAGCAAAGTAGAGGTCATTAGCCCAGGCACTTAAAAAAATTTCAATTTATTCTTGAAAATGTAGACCCTGGGAACTTCGAAAATATATAAAGTTTTGATTTCCCTTGGGCCATCACAGAAATAAATAGTTAATAGATAGTTTGGGATTTTTTTTTTCTTATGACTCCAGAATATTTCAGATCCACAGGCTGCCAGTAATTAATACTGTGTGAGCAGGTAGTAAAAAGCTGTAGTGATGAGTCAGATTATCAAACTTATAAAGAAGGAATAGGCCAATATAACTAAAAACTATAACCCTGTTTTATTGTGTATTATATTAATGATTAATCTTTAAGCACTTTTAGTTTATTACAGCTAGTGGAGAATGCAAAGGTAATAATTACTGCTGATACCATTGAAGTAATTTAAAAAGTTCTACTATTCTATCAATCACTGAGATGATTGAAAATTTTGTCTATAACTATTACTTACAAAATAAGAAATAGCTTCCTTTCACATGCATATAATATACATATATAAGTAATACAAGTTTAAATGCATAGTCAGATATGCTTTCTATTTTACTTACTTCTGTGAACTACTATTAACTGCATTCCTTCAAGTGAAAATTTAAAATATGCATAAAAATAAGATTACATAATGATATTCATATTCAATTAATTTTTATTTAAATAAATTCTCAAATATTCTCATTTTCATTCTAATGCTATTCTTCAATTCTGAAAGTACATGTGAATTAGATCCATGCCTAAATGGGGATTACTCACAGCTATTTGCAGATACTAAAAAAAGCCTACACATTACAGTTAATCTTACTGGCTAATACTTGCTAACAACACTTAGTAGGGGATTAAGAGCAGATTCAGGAAGTTAAACTCATAAAAAATAAAACCTTTTAAAACAATTCCTCAGATATATGAAATATTTTTGTTATTCCTATTAGTAAAAGAAAGCCTGGAGCATATTAAATATAGCAAGAGAGACAGGCTGGGACTGGGAAAAAAAAAAAAAAGTGCTTAGAAATCTCTTAGCAGAAGCCATTCCAGTGTAACGAAAGTACATGAATGACTGACAAAGTTCAACACAGTGATCAGTGCCCACTAACACTTTCAACACTGTGGCATATATAACCATGTCTGCTGTGTGTTAAACTGGTGGATTGGTCTTTCTAAGTGGCTGCATTGATAGAATGTAAGGGGACAACAAAGAAATGAGGAGAGAAAGATTGCTTTTCCATTTTTCAAAAGGCAAAAGACTCTTTTTATAGACATGCTTATAACATTCCTACTCTTTCCTCTGGCAACTCTTGCTGCTTGTTCATGAAGGCAAAATTGATAAAGGAAAGCAGGTTCCTTCTTCATCATCGTATTTATTTTCATGTGCTTTTCCTTGGCTTAAAACCTTCTAAATTAGTGACTGTTTTATTTACACAGTGCTGACAGTTGCTGAAAAACTCTAATCCCTTACAGCACAAACAAGAATACAAAAGGAAATCGTTATGAAGCATTGCTTATTTTTCAGGTTTCTTGTACTTCTACTTTCTTGGTGCTACATATTTTACTTCACAGAACTAAGTAAAATATACAGGAAATTGGCTTCAAAGGCAAAGAGGCACTTTAGATTGTTCTGCTTTCTCCCATGTCTTTTGCTGCCAAGATTAGTGTGCACAGTATTGACTGGCAGCTAAAATTTAGGAACATTTTCAAATTATACCCTGAGCTTTTGACTAAGAGTCTCCCATATGATCAGAATTTAAAAGTGAAAAGACATTCCATCTTACTGAAAAAAAACTTGACAACATCTATTATAAACAACTGATGGATACTGATCTATTCACTGTAGAACAAACTTATGCAGTGTTTTGTGAAAGCAAGAACACATAAAGTCTTAATCTTATTACAATAGAGAACAATAATATGAAAAAATAATGTTTGAATACATGAAGCTGTTGTACTACATAAGGAATATTATCTCCTTAATTTGGACTATTACATTTATTTATAATTATTTTATAAAGCTATTTAAAGTGGATTTCATATGAGAAAAGTGTCTTAGAAATCTTTTACACTCCTGTTACAAAAACTAATGTCCTGAAAACTGGCAACTTCTGGGTTTTGTTATGTAAGTGACAAAAAGGTTTTCAGTTGTACAATACTTACAAGCACATCACCTGAGCACCCAGCCACACATATACATATATTCATTCTCTTGCTTGCTATTTGTGTATATGGATAGCTAATTATTTTGAACTATATTATCATTTTTTACAAAAGTATTTTATTTATTTTTTAATAAAGCTGGAGCATTTTTTATGAAAGATGACATTTTTCAAGCAAATAGGCAAGACTTTAGGCAGATCATTTGATACAACACATTTCTATTCTACCAGACACTTCAATATCTTATTGGTAACCATTGAATATATTTTGGATATTTTCCTCTGAAGTTGCACTCTTTATCTCATCCAGCATTACTCAAGACTGAGGGAGCAGTCATGACTTTAGAAACCCATTGTAAGCAAACCAGGCTAATTCTGCATATGGTCAACATATATGAAAGTTAAACTGTGGTTTCTCATAGTGTAGCAGACTTGATAAAGCACCTCAATTTCCTCCGTGGATCAAATCTTGTCATATATTTTCCCTAGCTGCAGAGTTGCTCCACTTTGACATTGCAAACTTTCGCAGCCCTCTTACGCATTCTGAAAGTGCAGAAACTGGGTATATTTGTTAAATAACATATAGAATAGTCTGGTTTCTTTTTCTTTTTTTTTAATATTTAAACAACAGCTTTTTAATTTCTGATCTAGGGAAGCCAGGCCATAGCACAGCAGAAAGTGCAGATTCTGCTGAAGATATCTTCATCCAGGTATCATGATGTGTACAATATCTAATTTTACTTACCTTTTGCTAATTTATAATAACTGGCATTCACTTTGATACACCAGAGCACCCAGGATTACCAGAGCTCCCACTATGGGCCATTGCTGTTTCATCAAGGGGAGCCTCCCCAAGACTTTTACCTGTCACTATTCACTAATCCTAAACCATCAAGCTCTCCTTACTCAGAACTCAGTTGCTCAATGAGAGCTATCAGCTGACAGTTTGCAATTCTGAGTATTTTGGCACTTCCAGGTGGGCAAATGAGCACTTATTTCCTGTAAGCTCCAATATACTTTAATGCTCACTGCTGTCTGAAGTGAAGAGCGTGAATGAGTTCTGAGTTTATAAAAGTAGCACGGACTGGAAATCAACAATGTTGTTCTCCTTGACCATATTGTAAATAAACAGAAAAAGAAAATGTGCATTAACTACACTCAGGATTAATAAAAAGTGAAAATTATTTAAAAAAGAAGGGAAAAAAGACCATTTTATGATGCAGATAAATAATCAGCAGTGTGGAAAATACAAAATTATTGCAAGCTTATTGCTACAGATTGAGCGTTTTAAGTAGTGTTTTAGCTTATAATGTTTTCTAAGCTAATGGTAAAGACATGTAATACTGACAGATATGTTCACTTCACTTGTGCATGCACACACATATAGGGGCACACCACCTTGTTTGTAGTCAGTGTCTTCATCAGAAATCGCATACCAGTAAGTTTCCATCTAGTGTTCAGGGAAACAAAAAAATAGTTATATAGCAGAAGTATATTGGACAGGAATGTGTTGTGCCTCTTTTGGAGATGATACTGAACTTTATTGCGTAATTGAAATTATGTATCCTTACAAAAACCTACTGAATACACAATACCCATCATTATATTGGAATTAAAACCTGTAAAAATAGAAAAAAAAAATTTCTCTTAAGTTGATTATCAAATAAAATGTTGCTGAACAACTGAGAATTCTCATATAACATCTGCCTAATCCAAAGGCTGAATAAGAGGAGCAATAGCCATTCTTCCGGAATGGTATTGGTAGTAGGAGATTATAACCTTGTTCGGAGTCAAAGCACTCCAAGACCTGTCTTCAAGCTCATCTGCTTTTACTCAGAAGATCCTGCACTTGAACTATTGTCTTGGATTCAGCTTAAACTGTGTATTCTTATCATCTGTTGCATGAGTTGTGCAAGGGAAAACCTAAGCCTTATTTGAGGAAGAACTAGAATATCCGCCTTTTACAGACATTTCAATGCTATTAACCCTCGCTGGAGTTAGGCCCTTTCCTGAAGCCAGTCTGTAGCTTCATGAAAGAATGATGGTTGAGGGACCTCCTATTCTGTGCACCTACAGACTAACTTAAGCAGGTTTTGCTCTGGCAGATATTGTCTGTGTGATTTTTTGTGGGTGCCATCTATAGGTGGCACCCATCTGTCTTTATCCTCTATATTATTTATTGAATTTTCATATCCTATTCAAGTGCATAGACTTCACTGAGTTGCTACTTGCTGTTAACTTAATGGTCTGAGAGTCCTCAGGATATTTTTTGTGTTTACAGATGGGGCTTCTGGCACAGTGGCCAGGTTGTGCCCATTCAAGGATCTGTCTTCTTCACCTGAAGCAGTTGTCAAATAATTTTTTTTTTACTTCTCAGAAGTGATTAACAGCTCAGTAGATGTTGCAAAAAATTATCCTGGGGTATAATAAAGGTGATGGAACAAAATTCTGAATGTTCATTTGTTCACAGGTATTTTATTGAATTATAAAATGTATCTGTCTGGGCCCTCAGCAGGTAGGTATGTAGTATTTGTATTTCTGCTATTCCATTGAGTATTCTGCTGTTCCTTTACTTAAGTAAGGGAAATTCTATATTTGCTCCATCAGATTCTTACTGTGGGCACTAGCCACATACAGTTTCTGAGACACTGTCTCTGGTCAGTCAGCAACCAACTTGTAGATGTCCACTTCTCAAATTAAGGATCAAAGCTTTTTGGAAAGTAAGAGGTGTTTGAAGCAGATAAGACTGAACACTAATCCATACCCAAATTCCCAAAATATCTTTTAGTGTTCCCAAACTGACAACCTGAGGAAAGAAGAGAAAGCTATGAAAACCATTATTTTCCTTCTCTGCCCAAAAGGTCTTGTCAGTATGTAATTAACATCCTTGGTTGGTCAGTATACATCCTGAAGCCTAAAACCTTGCAAATATGGTCATATTTGCATTTACCCTAAGCTTATGATCTGGCATTTACTGTCTTTTCTGGGGAATACAATTGCATACGCTTGAGTCTGCAATGCACACATTATTTGCTTAAGACCTGATGGTTATAAAAGAGCTAATAGGATCATAACAAAAAAGCAGAGGGGAGATGAAGTGCAGTGCTGAGTGGCAACAAATACATGAGAGACAGTGACTTCTGGTTTGTAATTCCTGATGGGTTCAAAGCTGAGTGGAAGCTGAGAAACTTTGACTATTACTCATGTCATCACCACAAGGGACAGCTGCGGCACAAGGCAAGAAGAATCAAAGTTAACATCTGACACACTGAAGTGTCTTTCTGTGAATTTTGAAGGTGTAAATACCTTCTATTATCTCACTAAACACAGCTTATTTCCCCATTTTGTAAACCTGAACATCTACATGGGGAAAATATTACTGCGCTAGCATAGAACAGGTAGAACTTGGTCCTTTAAGAAATTTCATAGAAACACTATTTTTTCCCTAAACATTTCATTCTTAACCATTAAGCAAGAAAAACATTTTAAGCACTTTTATTCCAGTCACATGTGAATCTTCCACCTGTTTGAAATAGTCATTGATATTTGAAAACTGAGCCTTCTTTTCCTATGTCCTCTTAACATCCTCAACAGTAGTAAAGGCTACAAAGCAGTGGAAAGTAAGAGGAAGCAGCTAAAAAAGAAAGTAACTGGAAGCAGCTAAATTTCCAGAAAGTAACTGGAAGCAGCTAAACTAAATGAAGTTCGGATTGCTGCCAGTTTTTCTGTATCAAATTCAATACTGTGTTTGACATGCAAAATGAGGGTCAGCTGGCAGGTATAGCAAAGCAGCACCTGCTTGGAGCTAGAAGAAATTGTCCAAACTACTTTATTTCTCTATCTTTCTTGATGATATCAAATCTGAGTGATTTAGATTACACAAGTCATTGAAGAAGCTGAAGTTTTGTAATCTCTTCAATGAAGTAGCACAAAGGAAGATGCGGCACTTTTGCTGTAATTTTACTGCAGTATTTTTGCACTGCAAATGGTATGCAGCACTCAGTGTTTCATTTAAAAAATGTAATTCTGTGGCAGAGCAAGAATTTCTAACAATCCTAAATGATCACTGACAAAAAAAAAAATAATTAAATCTGTTCTTTCAGCCAGCATATTGGTAGAAAAGCTTCTGAGCAGAGGACAAATTTGTTGCAGCACAGTATAATCAAAACATTTTAGCAGACATTTTACTTTCTACTGCACATAGTAGATTAAGTAACGTGACTTCACATGAAGATTTCTGAAGTACTTTCATACAGGGGCTAGTGAAAGAGCTGGATCTGGACCACAGTCTGACCACTTTTAATTCTAGCAGGTGCTAATTAATCAAAACATGTATCCTGCCTTTATTCATGAAGTGGAATTTAAACTAACATGCAAACAAAACTCCAAATATCTCCCATATATCAGCATTTTAATGAAGAAATGTGATGGCTTTCAGTGATCTGACATAATTTATCTGGAAAACTGAGCCATAACTTTTGATAAGAAAGAGTCTGTTTAATTAAAAAATTGAAGTTGAAAGAAAACAATCTGTATAAAAATCTCCCCCTGTGTAAAAATTTTTTTCTATTTTCAGGATTTTTTTTTGAAATACAGAACAATCCCCACTGCCATCAGATTCAACACAGTGAAAAATAACTAACTAGTTTTCTAAAAGAGAGATTCATTAATGTTGCTGTTTCAGGCCAGGTGTTAAAATACTGCTCTCTATTAGTTTAATTCTTACCTTGTCACCCCTTGTCTGAACTATAACAGCTGCTAAACAGTGTTCCACAAGAACAAATAATGGCTTCACCTAAAGCAGATGCCTTAATCAATGAAATCAATAAATATATGTTAAAAAGTAGAGAAAAGACTGCAAGTAAAATGAATCCTAGTGGGATATGTCTAAACTTAATAGAAGTGATGCTTTCATGTCTCTACAGTACTGCAGTGACTGAAGAATCAGGACAAATGGTGTAAAAATCTGGTGCCTTCTTTACTTTGGATTTCTGAGGTGGAATATTGTCTAATAGGCTGGGTACAAAACTCATTTCCTTGAGTTCCATCTCAAATTCAGTGCCAGCTTGACCTTTGAGTTATTTAATCTCTATTTGGGCCAGTTTCCTCTGTAGGCAAACCTTTTATCTCCAGAGTTGAGGTGAATTAATATAAAATCACATAAAAATTATAATGAAGTAAGAAGTGAGAGTCAAAGTGGAAGAAACCTACCTAACCATCTTGTTTTGAAGGTAGTCTCAGCTGCCATTACATTATGAAGAATACATTTTGTTTTTCTAGGAGGCTCTTAAAAACACCTAATAATGGATAAACTGCAATGTCCCTGGGCAACATACTCATCAAAGCAATGTATGCAGAGCTCTGATTAGGTAAAGCAATGAAGTCTGCTTCTAGAGGCAACAGAGCTTCTTCTAAGCAGATATCACCAATAAAATTCGCACTCCCATCCAAGCCTCTGCTGAGGCTGACAGTTTTTAAGGTGGTGATATGTTTCAGTTTTAATTCTCAGTTTACCTGCATGTCAACACGTGAAAATTAGGACACCTACAGGTCAGGGTCAGTCAACTATCTGCTAATGCTCTCATGCTTTGATTTTCATAACAACCTTCTGTCTATGTAACCACTTTCAGTAACAGGGGAGGACAACATGAAAAAGCCACAGAGGATAACCCTCACATATAAATCACAGACTCATAGAATCATAAAATCATAGAATAGGTAGGGTTGGAAAGGACCTCATGATCAGCTACTTCCAACCCCCCTGCCATGGGCAGGGACACCTCACACTAAACCATGCCATCCAAGGCTATGTCCAACCCGGCCTTGAACACCACCAGCAATGGAGCATTCACAGCTTCCCTGGGCAACCCATTCCAGTGCCTCCCCACCCTTACAGTAAAGAATTTCTTCCTCATATACAATCTAAACTTCCCCTGTTTAAGTTTAAACCATTTCAACTTGTCCTATTGCTACAGACTCTTATGAAGAGTCCCTCTCCAGCATCCTTATAGCCCCCACCCGATACTGAAAGCTGCTCTGACATCTCCACGCAGCCTTCTCTTCTCCAGGCTCAACAGCCCCAACTTTCTTAGCGTATCGTTATACGGGAGTGTCATGGGTTCAGCAGTAGCAGTCATTTTTCTCCTTCTTGGTAGCTGGTGCAGCGCTGTGTTTTTTGATTTTGGGCCTAGGAGCAGCGCTGATAAGACCAGTGTTTATAGTCACTGCTTGGCAATGTTTTGGTTTGACCAAGGACTTTCTGAGCCTCATGCTATGCCAGGGAGAAGGGGAAGCCAGGAAGGAGGGGAGAGCTGGGAGGAGGCACAGACAGGGCGCCTGACCCGGGCTGACCAATGAGGTTATTCCATACCACAGTACGTCATGCCCAGGATGTGAAGATGGGGGGCAGAGACCCGGAAGGGTGATGGTGGAGTGGGGGTGCATGGCATGGTCAGGTTTTTGGTATTTGGGGGTTCGCTATTGGGGGGTGAACTGGCTGAGTCGGGCTTGGTGAGCAGTTGTATTCTCTTTCTTTGTATTTCCCTTGTATTATTACTGGTGGTAGCAGTAGTAGTTTGTGTTATACCTTAATTACTAAACTGTTCTTATCTCAACCTGTGCGAGTTGAATTCTTTTGATTCTCCTCCCCATCCCCCTGGGACTGGGGGAAGAAAGAGGGGAGTGAGTGAGTGAGTAAAACTGCGTGGGTGGGGGGCTTAAACCATGACAGGGAGGTGCTCCAATCCCCTAATCATCCTCATGGACCTCCTTTGGACTTGTTCCAACAGTTCCATGTCCTTTTTATGTTGAGGACAACAGAACTGCACACAATACTCCAAGTGTGGTCTCACGAGAGCAGAGTAGAGGGGCAGGATCACCTCCCTTGACCTGCTGATCATACTCCTTTTGATGCAACCCAGGATACGATTGCCTTTCTGGGTCTCAAGAGCACACTGAAGCCAGCTCACATTCATTTTCTCATCGACCAACACTCCCAAGTCCTTCTCCGCAGGGCTGCTCTGAATCTCTCCCCTGCCCAACCTGTAGCTGTGCCTGGGATTGCTCCGACCCAGGTGTAGGACCTTGCACTTGGCATGGTTAAACTTCATCAGGTTGGCATCTGCCCACCTCACAAGCGTGTCAAGGTCCCTCTGGATGGCATCCCTTCCCTCCAGTGGATCAACCGAACCACACAGCTTGGTGTCATTGGCAAACTTGCTGAGGACACACTCAATCCCACTGTCCATGTCACCGACAAAGATGTTGAACAAGACCAGTCCCAACACCAGTCCCTGAGGAACACCACTCGTTACTGGTCTCCAATTGGACATTGAGCTATTGAGCACAACTCTTTGCATGCGGTCATCCAGCCAGTTCTTTATCCACCGAGTGGTCCACCTTTTTTTTGATTTTCCAGTGATTCACTTACACAAAAAAAGTCGTCTTTGTTCAGAATTCACTATGGTGTTTATGCCCATAGGCCTGTAGGTCTTTGAAATTACATAGGATGCCCGGCATAGTAAAAGAATGTCAGAGATCAGCCCAGGTAGCATTGGACAAAAAGATATACTGGTCTTTTTTCATAAACAATATCGATAAAATCTAGGATTTAAGAGGAAGACCAAATAGCATGATGAATGCATATAATCAAAAATAGAAAAAAAAATCATATAAGGTACATTTTTATTAAAATATTTTTAAATTAAAAAACAAGTGTGAGCAGCAAGTGAAAACAGCATTGTTCTGAGAAACTGTTTCTGTTTGTATGTATGTGCATGTGTAAGAGACAGAAAGAAGGAAAGAGAGAAAGAAAGAAAGTGAAAGAATGGAAATGAAATAGAAGTCACTCAGGGCTTTTAAAGTTCTGCAAAAGAAACTGATCAACTTACCTGTAAGTGGCAAGCTAACTTTTCTAGCGTGACTTATGATTAGTACTTCCGTTCAGTGTTACTGAGCATTGAAAAATAAAGCACTTACTTCCAGGAAACTTAATGCTTTCTAAATGTTTAACTGCCTGACCAATTGGGAATCCTTCTATGATGGGGCTAAAGAACTGATGGATAGGGGCAAAGGAGTTGATATCATCTACCTGGACTTGTGCAAAACGTTCAACACTGTGTCACATGACATCCTTGTCTCTAAAATGGAGAGACATAAATTTGGTGGAGGCACCACTCAGTGGATAAAGAATTGGCTGGATGGCCTCATACAAAGAGTTGCAGTCAACGGCTCAATGTCCAACTGGAGATGGGTAACAAGTGGTGCCCCACAGGGATCAGTGTTGGGATCAGTCAACATCTTTGTTGTTCAACATCTTTGTTGGTGACATGGACAGTGGGATGGAGTG
Organism: Myiopsitta monachus; assembly: GCA_017639245.1. Lineage (NCBI taxonomy): Eukaryota > Metazoa > Chordata > Aves > Psittaciformes > Psittacidae > Myiopsitta > Myiopsitta monachus. Next base: position 27,227,931 of record CM029924.1, read on the forward strand.
CACCCTCAGCAAGTTTGCTGATAACACCAAGCTGTGTCATCAGAGGGACCTTGACACGCTTGTGAGGTGGGCAGATGCCAACCTGATGAGGTTTAACCATGCCAAGTGCAAGGTCCTACACCTGGGTCAGAGCAACCCCAGGCACAGCTACAGGTTGGGCAGGGGAGAGATTCAGAGCAGCCCTGCGGAGAAGGACTTGGGAGTGTTGGCTGATGAGAAAATGAACATGAGCAGGCTTCAGTGTGCTCTTGAGGCCCAGAAAGACAATCATATCCTGGGTTGCATCAAAAGGAGCATGACCAGCAGGTCAAGGGAGGTGATCCTGCCCCTCTACTCTGCTCTCGTGAGACCACACTTGGAGTATTGTGTGCAGTTCTGTTGTCCTCAACATAAAAAGGACATGGAACTGTTGGAACAAGTCCAAAGGAGGTCCATGAGGATGATCAGGGGACTGGAGCACCTCCCGTATAAAAGTACACTGAGAAAGTTGGGGCTGTTGAGCCTGGAGAAGAGAAGGCTGCGTGGAGATGTCAGAGCAGCAGAGGGGGCCTATAAGGATGCTGGAGAGGGACTCTTCATGAGAAGCTGTAGCAATAGGACAAGTTGAAATGGTTTAAACTTAAACAGGGTAAATTTAGATTGGATATAAGGAGGAAGTTCTTTACTGTAAGGGTGGGGAGGCACTGGAAGAGGTTGCCCAAAAAAGTGGTAAATGTGCCATCCCTGCCAGTGTTCAAGGCCAGACTGGACAGAGCCCTGAGCAATGTGGTTTAGCGTGAGGCTTCGCTGCCATGGCAGGGGTATTAGAATTAGTTGATTTTAAGGTCCTTTCCAACCCTAACCATTCTGTGATTCTATGATTCTGTGATTCTGTGATTCTATGATCCTACGGTTAACAATCATTGATATAAAGTATGCGTGAATGCAATTGATACTGCACAAATGAAATCTATTGTGAAAATCTCTTACAGAGTTAAATTCTGAGAGAGAATTTGTGAGAGTCTTTGATTTACACTTTGGAAATTATCTACTTGTTAGTAGATTCCTCTTTACCTAGTAGATGACTATGTAATTTTGCTGTTCTCAAGTCCATATTTCTTCTTCAATTCCAATATTTGTAAAGTGGAAAAGACCAACATATTTCATGATATGAGTTGTGATGACCGAGAAATTGCTTCTTAACCACAAAAATAGTAACTTAAATAATGATTAGGAAAAAAACTCAAACAAATAACTACCCTCCTTCCAAACCAAAAAAAAAAAAAAAAAACCCAAACCCAAACTCAAGGAGCACTGGAACTAAGAGGTAAATCTAGGATGACCTGGGAAAGCACCTTCATCCACAGGAAATCTAAAATCATCACCCAGTTTAAATCAAAATGAATTCCAGTTATTCTTGCATCATTTTTCAGTTAGTTTTAGTTTTCAGGCTTTGAATGCAGGATCCCATCGAAGCTGCCCAGATTTTGTGTTGTGCCTTAGTTAGATGTGAAAAACCAAGAAAACTCATCAAAACTGCAAGTTCTTTTCCATTTCATATGGATTTGGTTTGACATGATATTTAAAGATGTTTTACAAAATTTTTACTTCATACTATAATTAATTTCTGCCATAAATATTTCTGTGTTGAATTTTTTCCAGAATTTTCTATTAAATCATAGCTTGATACTGACTTAAGGGGGGATACAACACTCAAGATCAGAGACCAGACCAAAGATCAGGATCAGACCAAAGTTTTATAACTTAATTATTTTCTATTTCTTATTCTTCCTTACCACAGGCAAGTAGGCATTAGTTTTCATTTCAAAGGATGTTCTAATACTTTCAATGCCTTAAATATGAGCAGGGATGAGCTTCTACAATTTGCATTTTTTATAGCCTTCTATATTCTGTTATGTATAATGTTACTTTTTATTTACCTGCATTCCATTTTGATCACAGCTATAAAATGGGGTTCTTAAATGTCAGTAATAATTCATACCACAAAGAATATGAAATGAAGGGCGAAGCTTACGCAAAAGTAAATTAAGTGAATTTAAATCCTATCAGGGATATGTAGAGGAAATGTTCTGCTGCGGGTATGATAGTGAGTTATCTCCCTTTTGCATTTACCCTTAAACTACAGACTCAGATGGGATAAACTATGTTCCATAATATACTAGCACATAAAAATGACATGCTTGAATCGAGTTTGACTACATTTACAGGAAAGGGAAGTGCTTCAGTATCACTGTCTACAATGCCAAAGACAGAGTCCACTGCAGATACACCAATTCAGTCAACTCTGTGGCATAATTAAAGATCAGTAGGCTGCACATGGTATCTACACAACTTACTCTGGCATTCGGCAGTGCCTGCGGTTTATGAGCACTAGCAGTCAGTTCAACAGCCTCCTTTGGAGGTCATTTTCACAAGGAAGTCATGTTGCTTCCTGCTGTATCACTGTTTGCAGCTACCAGTTTTGGGCTTTACTGGCCAAAGTGCCTGGCTGCCCCCTGGCATCTGTCTCCATCCATCAGTTTGGGTCAGGCGCCCTGTCTCTGCTTCCTCCCAGCTCCCCCTCCTCCCTGGCATAGCATGAGACTCAGAAAGTCCTTGGCCAGACCAAAACATTGTCAAGCAGTAACTGAAAACACTGGTGTTATCAGCGCTGCTCCTGGGCACGAAATTAAAAACACAGTGCTGCACCAGCTACCAAGAGGGAGAAAAATGACTGCTACTGCTGAACCCATGACATGAAGCAACAGTGGTTTTTAGTCTCACTGGTTTCTTCTCAGGCATGCCCAATCTGGGCCACTGTTTTTATGTTGTCAATGTGTCCTCTTCAGAATGTGTTTAGATATATAAAGTAACTCAACTGTAACAGCAAAAACTTTGACTAAACTTCACTCCAGTGATACCATAATACTCCATATTTCATACACAAACCCAACCGTCTCAGTTTATTTTTCAGGTAAGGTGTCATAAAAGGACAGGACAGTGAGATCTCATACAACTAAGATTTCACTGTTGTGGCATTGCGCTAAGTACTGTAAAAAAACCTGCTTGTTCTCTCTAAGTTATGATGACAAACTTTCATCACATCTGAAAAATAACAAAAGATCATTTTAGAATATCAAAGACTGAATTGTTTGCGTTTAAGTTATTTTCTATTCATTGGGATACTCTCTAAAGTGATACTCCAAGCTGGAGATCTCCCTAAAACATGTAATCAATTTAAAACATGCATTTTTATTTTTTTTAAAATTACAAAATACATTAGATCTTCTGCTATGAAAGGAAAAAATACACGTGAAAGAATATTGTGGCGGTTTAAGCCCAACCTGCAATCCAGAACCATGCAGCTGCTAGCTCACTTCCCCCCACTTCTTCCCCCTGCTCCCAGAGGGGTAGGGGGGAGAATCGAAAGAATGTAACTCCCACCCGCTGAGATAACAACAGTCCAGTAACTAAGGTATAACACAAAACCACTACTGCTACCACCAATAATAATAATGATAAGAGAAATAACAAGGGAAGAGAATACAACTGCTCACCACCCACCAACCGATACCCAGCCTGGCCCAAGCAGTAATCTACCCCTTTCAGATAACTGCCCCCAGTTTATATAGTGGGCAAGATGTGCTGTGGTACGGAATGCCTCTTTGGTCAGTATGGGTCAGGTGTCCTGTCTCTGCTTCCTCCCGGCTTTCCCTCCTCCCTGGCAGAGCATGAGACTCAGAAAGTGCTTGGTCAGAGTAAACATTACTGAGCAACAATTAAAAACATCGGTGTTCTCAGCACTATTCCCAGTCTGAAAGTCAAAACCGTAGCACTGTACCAGCTACTAAGAAGGAGAAAAATGACTGTTACTGCTGAACCAAGGACAAATACCCTTTTGCTTTTCTCAGATTGCCTCAAATGGGGATATATAATCTTAGCTTTCACAGTCAAAGGCTCTGCAGAAGCCCATATCCACAAGATGCATATCCATAAGCCACATATTCATGACATATCCCATATCACAACAGTACAAAGTAACAGTAATTTTTAGCTTTCTCATAAAATTTTATATTACAGCAATAACGTTAAACATTTGTCGTGGTTTAAGCCTCTAAAACTCACAAAGTCGATCACTCACTCATTCCCCCTCTTTCTTCCCCCAGTCCCGGGGGGATGGGGAGGAGAATCAAAAGAATTCAACTTCCACAGGTTGAGGTAAGAACAGTTTAGTAACTAAGGTATAACACAAATCACTACTGCTACCACCAGTAATAATGACAAGGGAAATACAAGGAAAGAGAATACAGCTGCTCACCAAGCTCAACCCAGCCAATGCACCCCCCAGCAGCAAACCACCCAAATCACCACCACACCCTCCTGGGTCTCTGCTCTCCGTTTTCACATCCTGGACATGACATGCTGTGGTATGGAATAACCTCTTTGGTCAGTTTGGGTCAGGTGTTCTGTCTCTGCTTCCTCCTGGCTTCCCCTCCTCCCTGGCAGAGCATGAGACGCAGAAAGTCCTTGATCAGACCAAAACACTACCAAGCAGTAATTTAAAACACTGGTGTTATCAGCGCTGTTCCCACGACCAAAATCAAAAACACAGCGCTGTACCAGCTACCAAGAAGGAGAAAAAACGACTGCTGCTGCTGAACCCATGACAGGGATGTTACTGTACATGATCAATTTTTGATACAAATTGTAAACCCATTGTTAATATTTCTGTTCTATAATACTGTAGTCTTTAAATTGCCTTTCTTTTGTTTCATGTTCTTCAGTGAGCAATGGAAGAACTTGCACAGTTGACTCTACCAAAATTGATAGGTCAGTAGTTGTCAGCTTGAATTTGTATGTGTCTGAAGTGTCTAAATGTCTAAGTGTGTCTAAGTGGCTAACTATGCAAATCTGTGATTCTAAATTGTAGGTTTATGGTTCCTTTGCAGTTTTGTAATAGGCAAGGTTTTGCCATATGCACCATGTTTCTTAAAAATATTAATTTTCTCTAGTTTTTCTCCACTACCCCCCCAAATATGTAGCTAGTGTATTTAACTAAACTTCTCAACAAACCTCTGCAGTCCTTGAATTATTATTTAATAAAGAAACTTGAAAAGTATCATCAGCTTTTTCGACATGATTTCATTGTTTCAGTATTTCTGACAGGCTATGTGTCTTTAGCTGAACAACTAGTTATAGGTGTCAGCTGCTAAGTAACCCTGTGAAAGAAACAAAACGAATCATATTTACTTTAATCAGAAATATTCAGTGAGAGAGGGGGAGCATAAGTAAAATATTGAGTAATTTTTCCCTCAGTATAATCACAATTCATGACATAATCCTTCCTATTCATTTATTTTATGTTTCTTTTTTTCAAAGGTATTGTGTCTTATAGACAAAATACTTGTTTTTCATACAGACTGCAATCCAGCTAGAATTGCAGTGATCATCAAAAATATGGCCCAGGTTGGGATACTAGTCCTTAGAAGAGAGTGCGTTCAGAAATAATTTAAATTACAGTGCCCATGAGGTACAACTATTTGGACACAGATTAATATTGTCCTAAAATCTGAAAAAGCTTGACTTTCAGTTGACATAATGCTTGCATGAATTGTTGATGAGAAAAGATTTTGTATGCTGTTTTCCCCTATCAATGAATGGTTGCCTCTAGCTGGAAGCTAAACATTTAATGAAATACATCTAAAACAAATCTATGCAATTTTGAAATCAATACACCAGCTGTCTTATGCATGCATAATGTCTCCTAGTGAGTCTAAAAAAAAGCAAATATTTTGCAATTTTTATGTCCTTTTCCCCACTAATAAACTAATATTAAATAGGGCAGACTAAACTTAGAGCTGGATTAGCATTTCTTCACTTTCATTTCAAGGGCTTCAACAGTTCATAATTCAGCTGCAATATTTTTTGACTTATAGAATCTTAGTCTAGCCATCATTTTTTTAAGCGAATAAGGGATAGCTTTATTTTAGAGTACTGTACATCCAATTTTAATAGAATATACATAAAGAATTAAAGATGAAGTGGAGAATTATTTTGTGAGCTGCCATAAGTAAAATCCAAGACTTTATCTTGCAGCAGTTACAGCAATGATCCATCCTGATATGGACTACACGTGGTCTGGGAGGTGGAAGGGTCTGTTCTGTGTAGAGGCTTAAGTCTTATTTCCTGCCTGATTCAGACCTCAATTATACTGCTACACTTAGTTCTGTGTCAACTAATACACTTCCCAGAAACACTGGATCAATTTCTGATGGCTTCTACCAACAGCTCGCTTATGACTCCTCCTCTTTCCTGGGAAATGGATGAGATCTTTTGGACCTCCTTCACACCATGTCTTAGTTGTCTTCTGCATGCTTTGTGTCAGCAGATTTATCTGACCTGAGGTTTTAATATTCATGTTTCATATCTTCAATTTCTATTCTAAAGCAGTTAAAAAGTGATCAATATCTAGAGAAGGACATGAAGGTACTTCTCTGTCTTTTCTCTATATATTATACCATCACATACATCTCAAAATGAGTGATGACCACTATGAGTGGTATTTATTTGGAAATTATTATGCCATTCAAAATATGAAATAACCATATTTTTTTAGATTTAAAAGGTACCTACTTTATTGTATTATACAAATTTCGGAACAGATGTTAAAGAAACATTGTTAAGACCAGGCATTAAAATATTAATAATCAAGGCCCCCAGAATACATTCTATTTTCTTAAAATGCATGATATTATAGATCTGTAACAAATATTCTTGTGTCTTTGACTTTAGTGATTCTTATTATGTTGTGTTTTATAATTTTAGCCTTACTATATAAGCATATTTTAGAAATCTTCTACTATGATAGTATCTTTTGCATCATAATACTATGTTGCAAGGCAAAAAAAAAAAAAAAAAAAGGAAATATTCAAGCCTAATTGCATGGTTATTGCATGGTTATAGAGGCAAAAGCTTGAAGAAAAAGGATATGAAATTCAGTAGAATCTGTAAGACCAGAAGGATGAAATGAAATAATAGCTGTAGAGATAAAATTAAACGAAGAATTTATTAATGAGATAGGTAACATTCTATGAGTGCAATCTACAAATATTATTTACTAGTCAAGTAATGTTAAAATTTCATCTTTCTTATGTTAACAAAAAAAAAATACAAAAAATCAAGTCCAAAACATGGATTAGTCAGGTTAGGGAACACTATGAATGAAAACCTAGATCCCAAGTCTGCTACTAATATTAAAATAAAATCTCTGTATTAGTTTAAAAATTAAGAAAGGCAGAAATCAGATTTATATTCTTACTCAACAACCAGCTAGTTGCGTGTGTGAGAATTCAAAGTTGCCTGTGTGAAATGAGGCACTGAATGGGTGAGGCGCTAGAATGGATTGCCCTAGGAAGTTGTGAATGCTCCATCCCTGGCAGTGTTCAAGACCAGGTTGGATGGAGTTCTGGGTGACATGGTTTGGTGAGAGGTGCCCCTGTACATGCCAGGGGTGTTAGAACTGGATGATCTTAAGGTCCTTTCCTACTCAAACTATTCTAATGATTCTAAATCTTCTGGACTAAGATTCTGATGATGTTCTGTTGTAGTTTAAGCCCAGAGAGCAACCCAGAAACCACCCAGCCACTTGCTCACTCCCCCACCTTCATCCCCCCTGCTCCTGGAGGGGTGGGGAGGAAAATCAAAAGAATGTAACTCCCACCCACTGAGATAACAACAGTCCAGTAACTAAGGTATAACACAAAACTGCTGCTGCTACTGCCAATAAATAATAACAATAAGAGAAACAACAAGGGAAGAAAATGCAACCGCTCACCACCCACCAACCGATACCCAGCCTGGCCCAAGCAGTGATCTTGCCCTTCCGGGTAACTCTCCCCAGTTTATATAGTGGGCATGATGTGCTGTGGTATGGAATGCCTCTTTGGTTAGTTTGGGTCAGGTGTCCTGTCTCTGCTTCCTCCCGGCTTCCCCTCCTCCCTGGCAGAGCATGAGACTCAGAAAGTGCTTGGTCAGAGTAAACATTACTGAGCAACAATTAAAAACATCGGTATTATCAGCGCTATTCCCAGTCTGAAAGTCAAAATCACAGCACTGTACCAGCTACTAAGAAGGAGAAAAATGACTGCTGCTGCTGAACCCAGGACATGTTCAAAAACCGCATAGATGAGGTCTTCAGTGACATGGTTTAGTGGTGGTCTTGGCAGTCCTGAGGTAATGGTTGGACTTGATGATCGTAAAGGTCTTTTCCAACCTAGTTGGTTCTATGATTTGCAGAAACATGACTACCTGAGTGAGGTACTCCAAAGTTTGATTTTTGAGGGCATTAGAGGACTAAACCTGAAATGTTTGAATAATCTGTGGAAAAAGAAGCAGACAACAGAAATGGCTATGGAAACAAATAGATTGATAGACAGATAGGCAGACAGAGAGACACATGTATAACATACAAGGAATTCTCAGGTGATGCAAAGTCGGTGGCAAGGGGAATTGTGTTTAAGGCAAAATTTTAATAACTTCTTTGACTAGAAATACTAAATGAAAAAAATAGAATTCACTTGATGTTGGCAAACAAATACCTGAATAATTTTGTTTTTCTGTGACAACTCTTTCCCTGTTGTTTTGCATACTTAAAGAAAATGCTCCTCTGATTCAATGTGAGCAACTGCTGGATGGCAACCTAGGCTTTTTATGTGTGCATTGGTTGCTACAGGTGTTTGGGTTTTTTTAATAGGTTTATCAATAATTGTCCTAAAAAGTCTTTTATCCTCTTTTAGCTTGCTTAAGCTGTTTATGGGATTTCATTTAATATGTTTAACTAGACAAGTTTATTTAACTTGGAAATACAGAAAAGCTAGGACCTTTTTAATAAAATCTTTTTTTAAAAAACATGTTTTCTTTTGTGGTTTTTTTTTGTTTGTGGTTTTTTTTTTTTTTTTTTATATATATGGCAGTTATTTAGCTGGCTGTTTCAGGATCTGCTGTATTCTAACCATAAGTTTCTTAGTATAATATGCAGGGAAAATGTGCATTGCACATTGCTATAAGCAATGTGTCAAAAGCTTTTTTACAGGTTATTTGTAAGCCATTGCTTTACCTTTTTTTTTCTGGGCTTCTGATAAATGTGATATTCATGAAAATTAACACCCGAGTTGGCAGCAAGTATGAATTAATAAAGTAAGATCAGTTGATGAACTTGCGAAGGGAATAAATGGAGAGATTCTGGCCAAATATTTCTCCAGAGGCTTTAATTTACTCTCCAGTCATGTTTCTTCAATGAGTCAGGATGAGCTTAATTATGGATTTGTAACATACATCTATGAACTGAGGAGATAAGCTTTCACTGAAATATACTGCGCATACAGAGGCAGTATATTTAAAAAAGTGAAAAAAATGATTGTTGAAAATTAGTAGCTTGAGTGTTGAAGTTACAGCACTTGATGCGTTATGCTATAGACAAAATAAGTGTGAGTCCACTGTACATAGAAAAGAACTTTAGAAGAAAATAACCAGATTACTTGTGAGTTAAGTGAGCAGAATTTAGTTCATACTGGGAAGGGACTTTCTGAAGTTTACAGAGCTATGTATCCATGAATACTGTGAGATTTGTTGATATTGCCTAAGGTCTGAAGGTTAAACATTCGCTGGACTTATGAAAACACTTTTTATCATTTTCAAACAATTGCTTCTGTCCTGACCTCAATGTCTTATGCTTAACTAAGACATACACACTAGAAAAGCTCAAAGTTTGATTAAGAGGCATCAGCAAATGGAGGATCAAGCGATATATTCTTTTAACAACATGTTCTGTTTTTAATTTCAACTTGTTTGACTGCAAATTACGCCATTGGTTATCATTAGATGACCTTTCTAAGCAATAACCGTTTGATTATAGAGCAAATTTTCACTGTGGAGGAGGCCTCAACAGACTGGAAATTCCATGCCAAGCATATTTGCAAACATCAGACAGTAATGTCAAGCTCAGGTTAACTGCATTCACCTCAGTTTATAAATACGGAGCATTATGATTAATGTTCAGCATAATTTTAACCTAATGTTGTTATGTCAGTAAAACTAATAATCAAATAGGAGATATATGGCTTTATGTCCCCTTTCTTACACTGAGAGAATCTGGGAGCATGGTGAAGGCATTTAAAGTACGATCCTCTGGTAAATATTTAAGTATGCTAAAGTTTTAGGAAAAAGTCATGCCCAAACTTCCCCAGCTGTACAAGACAGTAGAACAGATAAATGGCTTATCAATAAGGAATGGATTATAAGCACCAATTTTCTAAGTTGAATTTAGAGATTTATTCCAGAAGTGGAAGAATCTGAGTCTGGAAGGAGATAATTGACTGGTTAGGATGAAATCACTCTATTAGAGCGTGGATAGGAGTAGCATCTATGCCCACTTAATGAAAGCCTAATGCGGAAATGCCAGATTTTTTTATTAATCCATCTGTTGTCATGTTTTTTATTGTAGTCCCTTATCATTTTTTTCTGCTATCTTGACTTTGTGTAGAATTTCTGCAGAAATTTGTCAGTGCTGTGATATTAAAGATTCTGTGTTCTTGAAAGAATTTGGAAGCTGCTGATGAAAATGGTTACTGCTATGGATTTTTGTCCATGGCTGCTTTTCTACAGTGGTACACAGGGAATTTACTGTTATTGTTGCCGTGAAAACTGAAACCCTGCCTTTTACTCAGTAAAAGCTAGGACATTTTTGTTCAATGAAAGCTAGGTATTGCAAGCTCACAATAAAACTTAACAGTTAGCAGGGATATATTCTACATATATTTTTACATTGCCAAAAAAGGACCTTATTGTTTCAAGCTCTGCTGTATTTTAGTCTTGGCTCTTAGTTATATTGACGCAAGCTTATTATGGATGATATCAAAGTTAATAAGCTACCTATTTCATACAGTACTTGGGTAATCATTGCTGTGTTTTATTCCCCACTTTCATACTGATTTATAGAAGAAGAAAATCTTTCCACAAAAGCAAACTTGTTCTGCTTATATTAAAAAAAAATAATATTTTTTTTCTGTCTTTTTCTTATTGAGAATAGTGCTAGCAGTCAACTGTATTCAGTATAGATTGATATGATAATGCTATATAAATCAGTGCTCTTCATTCACCCCAGTTGAAAAGCTTAAGATAATTAAAGAAGAAAAATAGGAGAGAGAAATGTAAGAAGATCAGACTAACAGGGGACTGTGACAAACTGCTGGAGATGATACAGTAGCAAAGGTTAAGTGTATGTGAGAAGTTACAGGAAGACAACCAGAGTTCTGAGCAGAACAGAAAAATTATAGGAAATAGACATTGTCACACAATTAACACTAAATTTTCAACTTATCATGAAATGTGGGTGATCTGCAAGAGATGCTAAAAATTCCTCTGGTCTTTATGGCCAGTATTATGATATCAGAGTATTAGAATTATGATTTTTGATCTCTCATGTTAACAAGAATACAGAAGTCTCCTTTCACATATTGACTGACCCAAGACAGGTTTTAGGAGTTAAATTTGTGAATAGATCTTTTGTTTTGTCTGGTTGCAGCAGCTTGAGGGAGAAGGGAACATGAAATGCAATCTTCAAGAGCGCACTGCAGTATCTTCTGCAGTGCAGGGTGTCATGGGTTCATCAGTAGCAGTCATTTTTTCTCCTTCTTGGTAGCTGGTGCAGCGCTGTGTTTTTGATTTCGGGCCTGGGAACTGCGCTGATAACACCAGTGTTTTCAGTTACTGCTTGGCAATGTTTTGGTTTGATCAAGGACTTTCTGAGCCTCATGCTATGCCAGGAAGGAGGGGAAGCCGGGAGGAAGCAGAGACAGGACACCTGACCCAAACTGACCAAAGAGGTTATTCCATACCACAGCACGTCATGTCCAGGATGGGAACATGGAGGGCAGAGACCCGGAAGGGTGTGGTGGTGGTGGACTGGGGGTGCACAATATGGTCAGGTTTTTGGGATTGGGGGGTTCGCTACTGGGGGTGCACTGGCTGGGTCAGGCTTGGTGAGCAGTTGTATTCTCTTTCTTTGTATTTTGCTTGTTTTATTACTGGTGGTAGCAGTAGTGATTTGTGTTATACCTTAGTTACTAAACTGTTCTTATCTCAACCTGTGTGAATTGAATTCTTTTGATTCTCATCCCCCTGGGACTGGGGGAAGAAAGAGGGGGAGTGAGTGAGTGAGTAAAACAGCTTGGATGGGGGGCTTAAACCACGACACAGGGAAGCTGAATTATGCCAGAATGGAGAAAAGAGCTGAGAGAAGTTAGACTTTAATCAGAATGCTCCCTTCTAATTTTGTTTATTGTGTTTACAACAAGGTTATATCTTGGACTGCTGCTGTGAGTCTTCCTCTGGAAGCACTTACACTGAGTTATATGGCTATCACAGTCTAAGAAAAATGGTGTGATCACTTGCTATATGTTGTGTTTTGGTCCAAGTCTTCTATGGCCTAGGTCACGACTCAGGAGATCACATGGAAGACTAGAAGGAAATAGTCTCTTCTTACAGTTTTGAAATCACTCTCCTGAGTGAAATTTCTTTCAGTGAAAGACACATTTTAAAGCTTCTCTCATTCCTTCTTCCACTGTTGCTTGAAGTACATTCTGAAAAAAATTCAGGTACATTATTGTAGCTGAATCATTTTCATAGACCTACTATCCCATGACTCTTGAAAGATCGCATTGTTAGAGAAGATGCTCAGAATTTATTGACATTTAATCACTATCTGGAGAGGAAAAAATTAACCCAATTGTAGTTAAGATGAGTTACAAATGGGCCAATAACACAGGCTCCAGGTAATGTGTGATTAAGACTGCTTCAGAGATACGTTGAAATAAGTTAGCATATAAAAGAGCCCTGTAACAGTAATCTAAGAGAAAAAAAGATAATAGTTTTTGGAAGATAAATTTAATAGATTTCTGAATCTGTTCCACCTTTTCACAGAAGGAGACAATAGCATGCAATTGTCTACTCTAGGTTCCCAGAAGGTTGAAATTTGTAGTGCATATGCCATCTTTTCATTCTGAATCATACAAATTCTCCATTGGTAAAGAATAAAGTCTGTCATTTTCCTGAGTATATTCCCTATTTAAAGATTCTAAAACTTTTCAAGAAAAAGAGTTTATATTTTTTTTCTATTTTCTATTTAATAGTTAAAAGCACAGAAATGCCAATAACAATCTAAAATAGGAGAAATTTCAGTGTAATAGGAAGCAAATAGAAATATTAAAAGGTAATTAAAATTCATAAAATGACACTATATGATTTATGCATAAGCCAGTATAAGTCAATCTAAAAAAATTTAAAGAACAATTTAAGAAAAATTTGCAACATAGCATATCAAATGTATTTTCTAATTTCTACTAAATTTCTGCTTAATAGAATCATAGAATACTAGGTTGGAAGAGACCTCAAGGATCATCTCCTCCCACCTTTTTGGCAAAAGCATGGTTTGGACAAGATGACCCAGAAACTTGTCCAGCTGAATCTTACACATGTCCGAAGTTGGGGAATCCACCACTTTCCTGGGGAGGTTATTCTGGTGGCTGATCGCTCTCAGTGTGAAAAATTTTCTTCTTGTGTTCAGTTAGAATCTCTTTTTCTGCAGAGCTGCTCCCCACTTGGGTTCATCCTAGCCTGTGCCGCACTCCTGGATTGTGTTTTGCCAGGTGCAAGACCTTGCATTTGTGCTTGTTGAACTTCATAAGGTTCTTGTTAGGCCACTCTTCAAGCCTATCCTGCTCGTCCAGCAGGTTGACTCTACCTTCCAGAGTGTTCACTTCCCCACTCAGTTTGGTACCATCATCAAACTTCATCAGGGCATCTCTGGGGAATGTCACTGTTGACAGGTCACCAGTTTGAAAAGGAGCTATTAGTCACCACTTTCTGGGTGCAGCCAGACAGCCAGTTCTCCACCCACTGCACAGATCACTTGTCTAGAGCATAACACATAAGTTTCTCTAGAGGGAGGCTGTGGGAAACCATATTGAAAGTGTTGGAGAAATCCAGATAGACAATGTCTACTGCTCTTCCCACATCAATGGAGCAGGTTACCTTGATGTAGAAAGCAATCAGGTTTGTCAAGCATGGTTTGCCCCCTGGTGAAGCCATTCTGGCTTTTCTTAATCATGTGCTTGATTTGTCTTGTGATAGGAGGATTAGTGAATCCCTAGGAGAATTCTCTTAATAACTTTCCCTGGGACTGAGGCTGATGGGTCTATAATTTCTTGAATTTTCTTTTAAGCCCTTCTTGCAGATGGGGCCGACCCAGCCTTCCTCCAGTCTTCTGGGATTTCCTTGATTCCAGGACTAATCAAAGATTATGGACAGCAGCCTCACAACGTCAGCCAATTCTCTTAACACCCTTAGGCGGGTATTGTCAAGGCCTATTGATTTGTAGGGGTGAAGCTCCTATAATATTTCACATACCAACTCTTCCTCCATGGACTGTGGGTCTGTGTTTGTGTCAACCTGGATTTTTCTTCCTAAGGCCTGAGGTCCAACAGTGCTTGTAAAGACAGGTGAAAAAAGTGTTGAGAACCTCTTCCTTTTCAGTGCCTCCAGGAGAGCATTCTTGAAAAGCTCCCAGCACTCACTAGCTTCTTTATCATCCATGGAAACTTCTCACAGAATGCCTCCCAACTGAGCTCTGAGCAAGCTGAAGTTTGCTCTTCTAAAATAGAAGACAGGCCTCTGAAAAAAGAAAATATTTTTAATATGCACAGCATTTGATGAAGGTGCTGAAGCCATTAGTTTCCACTGTGGCTAAGTTGCCTCACCAATAAAATGGGAATAAGATTCTTTGAAATTAAGATCAGAGGACAATCCAGTTTTAACATTTCGTTTATTTGTAAGGACTTCATGACTACAATAATTAAAATATTTACTGTATTTTAAAAGAGATATCCAGGCTTCTCTAAATCAGACACACATAGAAAACCATATAAGTACTGAGTCAGTGTACAGAAATAGATAACTACTGTTGACAGTGAAAGAGAACTTAGCAAGGTGTAAAGTAACAGATATAGTAGGAATGCCTAGCAACCATAGACAGCAGAAGAAGCAATATCGCATCATATTACATGATTATTCTGAAGATGTAGACATTGAAAGTCAGACATAAGACTTTCAGCTCCTAAATCTCAAATCTTTTTCAGCAATGAGAATATTAGTTAAAAATTGCAGCTCTAGTAGTCAATCTCTAAACACAACTCTGTAATGAAAGGGAAAATAGACAAGAAACATTTCATAAACTATGCAAAAGTATAAATATTTGGAGTATAAAATAAAAAATACTTTGAGCTTTGAGCATAAAATAAAATATTGAATATTTTTTTAAATTATTGTCTTTTTCATTTAAAACTTTAAAAACATAAGTAGCAAATCATTTTAGGAACAGCTATACCATTATACCTCAAATGGAAAGTATTTGTATCTTTTCAAAATCATATAATTAGGACATAAAAATCCAAAAAATATTTAGAAACTCAACAGCCTTTTTAGTATACATTTATTCTTGGCCTAATTCAGGTTAATAGCAAACATTGCTTTCAGTACAAGAGAATATGTTTGCATTAGGCATTATTTATAAATTAGTACTTACGCATGTTCTATAAGCACAGATGATTATTTCACATGAAAACATCAAAAGAGCACAGTGCTCTCAATTAAACACTGACTTATTTGCATGAAGAATTGGTACAATTTCAGTACTTCAGGCTGCTCGTTATGGCTTAATTGCTGAAGTGGAAAAGAAAAGGTTAGCCCACTACGGTTACCAACATTTTTCTGGTACTGAATCTAGCACTTGGAATGGAAAATCTTTTCAAATCGTTTCCAATGGGCTTTTCATCAGACCAGTTGAACAAAAGTTTGAAAGAGTTTTACGATTGTATAGCGGGATATTATAATGAATCTCTCTACTTCAAAACACTATTGATTAACCTTTTATTAAACACTTTTCTATAAATCAAAACCTTCAATGACTCATGCAGTCACTGCCACTAAAATGTGTCAATTTTGCTGATAAAATGTGAGACGAATCTGGCTGACATTCCCTTAGTTTTTTCTGCTTTAGTAGTAAAAACATATTTTGACAGTGAAGTAGACAAATATGACACACAGGGAAAAATGCTAGGAGCATATATAACAGATAAGAGTGCCCTTTTTACATAATAGCTTTATTGACTATAGTGGTGAGACAAACTCTAGGAATTATAATGGTCTCCTTCGTCTAGTGTCAGTCAACACCGCAAATCAAAGCTCGCATGAGGACATTGCAAGTTTGTTTTGCAGAGTGCTGATATTTATCTAGTGAATTTGGTTATTCCAGAATAACAGAATGCAAAGGGAAAAAAAGGAAAACAGGGACATTGGCTTGAAACCACTCTAAATGACTGGAAATATTTCAATTTTCTATTTATACAATAGGGCCATCAGTATTCTATTGTGCTTTGGATATCAAAGAGATTGTAATTTCTTTATTTCCTGAGATAGGGCTAAAGCAGTTTGACTTTCATGGAGAGAGTGGGTGCTAGAAAATTCTTAAGTAAGTAGAGTCCTAAATCTTTTCTTACCTAGTCCTGTATTCTTTAGGCATGTGTAGGTCCTGAATGGATGCTTGCCCTGACGGCAAAACCAGTAAAATCTGAAGTGCTGCAATTGTAAAAGAAAATACAAAAGAAAACATCTGAATGTTTTAATTAAAAAGCATAGTCTAATAGATAGTATTTTGCATACCCTTTACTCGAATTTTTTTAATTTTCTTCCAAGTTTTCTGAGATCAATGTGAATAATAGTGAAGAGGATTTGAAAAAATCTCTAAAACACTCAAATTTCAGGTGCTTAAAACAACTGGTTTCTGTTAATCACTCTTAAAGTACTGTATATATATGAGAGATACATATGTATATATATAAATGCACTAACCTCATTGGACTTTGCCTCTCTCTACGGATTTATTAAGTCATAAGAAAAATCCAATGCAATGTATTTTCACCTGTATAACTGTTGTTTTCTTTATTAAAAGGTACAAATAAACTACCAAAAAAGAAATATGAAAATGCTACCTCTCACAGGTAATTTTATTACAGTTAATAAGTTGTATAATATTAAAAATGTGAGAATATTTTTATGAACACATTACCTTTTACAGCACTTATTTGGTCAATTATCTCCTTTTCATCCCTTGAAATTACTTACTCTATTCCTCCAATTTCAGTAAGAGGAATTATAGCTCTCAGAAATAAATGAGGAAAGAAAGGATTGTAGTAGCAAGAGACAAGCACTACAAATAACTATTGTAAAAATCAATAATGCTATGCTTATATCTTCATGGTAACTGGAAAGGTGAAGAATGAAAAATATTTCATATTTATATTTCTCAGGAAAAGACAGAGGGTTGCAACAGTGTATGAAGTATGTTCTTTCAGGAAAGAATTAGTCATGCATTCCTTCTCTGCTTTCTTTTTCTTTTTTTTTTTACATTTGTGCTTTATTACTGTGGATGTTTATTCTTTGAAAAGCAGTAACAGTTTGCAGTGTTACTGATGACACTTTTCTTCAAAGAAACAGGAAACCAGGTGAATTTTTGGTTTGGTTTGGTTTTTGTTTTTCTTAAAGAAGTCAAAATGCAGCCCAGTGTAACGAAGTCTGGTAAGTAATAATGGAAACTGCTTCTGGTAATAATAAAGGCAGGTTCCTTAAAGGTTTGATCCAAGTTTTCTTGAAGTCTATGAGAAAATTTCCACTAACTTAGTGATGAGTTGCTGTGATGATCAATACTAATTTAATAACAGTGTTTCAAGGATTACAGTGTGGTCAAGGGACATACACTGACTAACAGTAGAAAGGAATTTCTGTTATAATGAAAAAAGGCATTCTGGAGGAGAACATACCCACCAGCTACTGGTAGGGACAATATGCTAGACTGGATTCAATGCTGAAGTGCAGTCATTATGGGAGACACAACCACGGTATATCTGGTCTGAAATTACTTTCTGGAAAATAAAGTACCATTATCTATGTATGCTTATCAGCTGTGTACAGTCATGGAATAATATTTTTAAATTGTTTTATACAGACTTTGAGAACTGTAAAAATAATTGCGAGTAATACGTCTTTCAGAGTAAAACTCTGCATGTTCTGATTATTGCAATCCCATGCTGGTTGTTGTGGTTACACAGAAAAACATGAATGAGCAGCATGAATGCTCCAATTCTCTTTACTGCTAAATTTTTACTGTTGTTCAGCTTATCTCCACTGTGCCTTTAGTCATGCCAAAAAATGTGTGTATGCCACCATCTTTGAAATACCCTGACATTACTTAATAAAAGTCATAAAAGCCTCTAGGAAGGGAACAGGAAGAATTTGTCATACATGTTATAAATTAAAAAAAAATGATTTTATGAAGTAAATAATACAAAGGATGCAGCAATAAGAAAAGCATAAACAGAATTAAGAAGGCTGCTACTGCTTTGTAGTAATCTGTACAAAGTAATAGAAAATTATGGGAGCATAGCAACAAAAAACGTTTGAAGTTCTTATCCAGAAAAACTATTTTGGTATGTTCTAGTAAGGGAATATTCATTCGTAACTGTGATTAACCATCCAAATGTTAATAAATAAATAAATAAATATAGGTATTGTGATCCAACAAATAGGTCTCAGTGTGGAATCACTGGAAAAGAAAAGCACAAAATAAGGAATATATTTTAATAGAATAAAAGCTGACACATTAAAAGGGACAAAGAAAGCAGTTTAGAGAATTACCTGGTAAAAAACATGATAGTGTTATTTGATGGGATTTATTATCAATATAGCAGGATTTGTTATCAATATATCAATATTTCTGTTTGGTAGGATTAATTATCTTGATAGGGACTATTTATAAGAGCAAGTAGTGACAGGACAAGGAGGAATTGATTTAAATTGAAAGAAGGGAGATTTAGATTATATATTAGAAAAAATTCTTCACTGTGAGGGTTTTGAAACACTGGAACAGGTTATCCAGAGTAGCTGTGACTGCCCCATCCCTGGAAGTGTTCAGTGCTAGGTTGGACAGGGCTTTGAGCAACCTGGTCTAGTGGAAGGTGTCCTTGTCGGCAGCATTGGTTTTGGAAGTGGATAATCTTTAAGGCCCCTTCCAACCCAAACCATTCTATGATTCTAATAAAATTTCTTTTAAAATAATTCTCCCTCCTTTCCTCTTTTCTTTAATTTTTAGCTTTCTCTCCTTTCTTTTCCTGCTATTCTCCCTCTCTCTCTCTGTGTCTTTTATTGAAATAATATTTTTTTTTTCATGAATGGCTACTATGGACAACTTAGAACACATAAAGAAACACAAGTATACAGTGAGTTCTATTAGAAAATGACCCCATTTATCAGGCTCTGTTGAAAGTTTAGATTATTCTGAAAGGAATTCACATAAGTATGCAAGAAAAGAGAGAAATCAAAAGGCAGGAAAATATGAACAGCATCTGGAAATTAAGAGTAATTTGAAGGAAATTTGTTAAAGTGACAGGCACAGTATCGATCTATGAAATCTTAATGTGCCAGCAAAAATGCATCAAGTGGACTTATTTAATTATATTCTAATAAAATTCAGCAAAAATTAAAATAGAATTCAACCAATTTTTTATTTTTTCCTGTACTATCCTTCTGGCTTCCAGTACTCTGGAGCTTCTCTGTGATGGTGGCTTGTGTCACTGCTTCAGAAAATGTTGTGGCCAGAAAATAATGTCATAACCTGCATAATGAGGAACCTTTCTAACCCTTTGGATTAACAGTAGAAAAATATCTCAATTTATGGAAAGTTCAGCATAAAAACCATTTAATTTTAGCAGAAATCTTATTACTCTCTGAAAGCGTATGAATAGAAGCATGTTTAACCTGTGCCTTTGTCACGTTACCTGCTATTCAACTTTTCAAAGCATTTTCCATGGTTCCTCTTTGTGCTTATCCTTTTTGTCACTTTTCTGTGAATATTTCAGGTTTTATATAATTTATGGGCAGGATGATCAGAAATCATTATCATGGAAGGTGAAGCTTTGCTGTTGGCTTACAGAATATCACTATGATATACCTAGCATCATTTTCAACCATGTTTTTTATGTATATGTAAATATTTTGTTTTTTTCTTCACTGATTGTCTCTTTCCATGTCTGCCTCCCCCTAAGCTCTACATTTAAATTACAATTGGTAATTCAAAATATACTTTCTAAAGTATGCTACCTTATACTCATGAATAGGGAAGTTTAGTTTTCATAAACCCTTCCTTTACTCTACTTGTTTTACTTAAAGTCATCACAGTCATATTGGCACAGCCTAACTTTGATCTTTCAAAGCATTTGGAGATTTTGTTCCATGTTATTACAAATACTCCACAGCAGCCAGCAATTGTCCAGGCCTAGTACAGACAACTGATAGGCCACTTTTAACTTGTGAACTGACCAAATTGTTCATCTATTTATATCTTTGGTTTCTATCTCTTAGGCAATTTGTTCCCACGACAATTTCTTTTTTTTTTTTTTTTTATTGCTTTGTGCAAGAACTACTAAGCTCTCTCAAGTTTGTTGTACTTTTCTGAAACTCTTACTGAAAAAACCCGCTTACTTCTTTAAAAGCTGTTTCTCTTTTAGATCCTTCATGATCTATGTGTTCTATGTCATTACTGCTAAAATCACTTCTTCTTGAAGCCACTATTATCTACTCATACCAGTTTAGTTTTGTAAGCTATTCCTTTCTTTTTCAGGCTTCTGAATGATGGGACAGAACTGTAAAAAATTAATAATATCTACCAGAAATTACTACACTAAAGCAGAGGACATGATACTGTTTCTTTATGCTGGAGACATAGAAGTGACAGAAGATCTCAGACCACAGGCTGATAGATATATATATACTTTCTTTGACGGCTAATGTACCATGACAGTCTTCTTTCACCTGATGGGAGAATAATAGGACAACTCTTATATAAGACTTAGCTTATCTAAATAATTTCACCCATTTTAATGATCAAATTCTCCAAACCCAGTCCTGTGTCTTTCCCATTCACATTGTCTCTTGAGATTTTGGAGGTTTTGGATATTGATGACTGATTTATATGTCTCTTTAAATTAAACTTACCCAGAAGAAAACAAAACCATTTAATGAAATAATATCTCAGTCTTTTATTTCACTCCCTGACTACTAATACTTCAATTTGCATTGAAGGTGGGAAGGCTTTCAACTTCACTTTTGTTTCGTCTCACCCTTTCCAAGGCTATATTAATTCATTAAGTATATTTACCTCTGTCATGGGTTCAGCAGCAGCAGTCATTTTTCTCCCTCTTGGTAGCTGGTGCAGCGCTGTGTTTTTAATTTCGTGCCCGGGAGCAGCACTGATAACACCAGGGTTTTCAGTTACTGCTTGGCAATGTTTTGGTCTGGCCAAGGACTTTCTGAGTCTCATGCTATGCCAGGGAGGAGGGGGAGCCGGGAGGAAGCAAAGACAGGACACCTGACTCAAACTGACCAAGGAGCTATTCCATGCCACAGCACGTCATGCCCAGGATGTAAAATACTGGGGGCAGGAACCCGGAAGTGGCTCTCACTCTCTTTTGGCTCGGTCGTGCGGCGAGCAGTTGTATCCTCTTCCCTTGTATTTGCCTTGTCATTATTATTATTATTGGTGGTAGCAGTAGTGATTTGTGTTATATCTCAGTTACTGGACTGTTCTTATCTTAACCTGTGAGAGTTACATTCTTTCGGTTCTTCTCCCCATTTCCCCCCACTGGAGGGGGGGGGGGGGGAAGGAGGGAGAAGTGAAATTTGCGGCTTAAACCACGACATCCTTTATGCCCTTCCCAGTATTCATTGCTTTTATAGAAAAAAGTCCTACTGACAGAAGTTTATTCATATTCCAGTTACTGCAGAAGTCTATTACTTTCTGTCCCTGCTCTTCGTATATGTTTCAAGTGTCAGTGGCACCTCTCCGATTTTGCTCCTTGTAATGTAAACAATTTACAGCTTAAAATGAAAACTAAATTAGTAAGTCTTACAATGGACTAAACTCATGAATTCCATGAATCAATTGAATGTTTAAACTGGATTCCACTGAAAAGAATTCAGGTAGCACAACAGTGAAGAATTTTTGAGAAATCACATAACAGAACAAATTGGAAAAGTTTCACCCCCAAATGACATAGTCTTAAAAGAGTTATTGTACTTCTGGGGCATTCTAGAGTACTAAACAGATAGTAATAATGCAGTATACCAAGGGGGTATGTTTAGGGCAGGAGCTTTGCCAGGTCTCTTTGCTTTTGATCACGGAGCAAGCATATGACAGGGGAGAAGCAGCTCATGTGCTGTCTCAAGACAAAGAGAGGTTGTTATTCTTTTTCACTGTGAAGCAGTAGAAACAGCAGGATTAGCCTATCCTATGAGGCAACACTGTAATATAGAGAAAACCATTAGTGCAGTTTCCAGATGTGTTTCTTTCTAAAGTATTTAAAAACCAAGTTTCATTTCCTAACATGTTCATCTTTTGGGGCCATAGCATACGATTCTGTTCAAAGGGCTGTAGTGATTTGACTTGTGTTTCATTTCAGGAATGCTTTTGGTTGCAGTATTCCACTTTCCTTTTCTCCTCAAGGCTCAAATATTTTTTTTTTCTTTTCCTGGTCTCATGTCTACTAGTAAATATAGAGATGAATTCAGGTTTGCTAAGCAAAAGCAGCTTATCGAGCAAGTGACTGAACACCTAAGGGAGTTTTTTGGCTGAATGTGTACTGCTTCTTATGCAAGCAAGCTAATTAAGGTTTAATTATGTTAAAACTCAAAGGTATCTACTCTAAATGCATGCATGCATTTACTAGATGCAAAATGAAATAGGAGGCTACACAGAAAGATTTGTTTCAGCTGTTGCAGCAGTGAAAAATGTATCACTCATCTGGAGCAGAAAAAGTGCCTGTGGCGTAAGAACATATTGTTTCTGTTCAGATGTGCTTTGCTTTGTAGTACTTCAAATTATTGTGATGACACAAACTAATGTTAACAAAGAATGTCTGTGTGCAGTACTGTAGCTCTCTGCTGCAGCTTTGAATCACCTACAAATTGTTGGATCGCTTTCATTTAAAGAAATAACAGAGGACATACCCTGCAGTCATGAGTATTCCAGAAGCCTTTTCAGAAGCACTTAATGCAATAAACACAACATTAATGTCCTCCATTTGAAAAAAAACCCTTGTTATGCACTATATTCACATATACACTGCAGAGGTTATAAAAGTGCTTATAAAGGAATTGGATGTAAATACATATATATATGGCATTCACTGTGTGGACCTCTTTACAGTACATAATTGATTTACCATTGTAAACCCCATTGTTTCTATAAAGATGCTACTACAGTAAAATATGTATTTGGATACTTTGGTAATGTTTTTTATAGCCTCTATAATGGACGGAAAAAATTGTAGATTATATGCAAACTTCTTCCTTTTTCCATGGTAGACTGTTTTCTCAGGCAGCCCTGACTTGTTTTATAAAGGACTTGTGTATCCATGTTCATAGATATTATAACTGCATTAAAATCCTCTGCAACCAGTTCATCTGTGATAAATCAGGAACTGAAACTATCTGGATAGTTGATGGGCTTGGTAAACATTCTGTAAGTGAAATAGCTTTGTGGTGATAGGTTATGGCCAAAAAGCCCTGGAGGTGGAAGTCTTTACATTTATCTATAGCATTATAGTATAGATTTCAAGCAGATGACTGGAGTCCAAACTTCTCTCTATGTAGTTACTGGTGTGCCTCAAATTGATCATGAAGGTAAAAAACAATCTTCATACTTTTAATGTTGAGGGTCTTTTCTTAGTAAAGGGCACTGTTAATATATTGAGTCTGGTTTGGAATAAGACCAAGTATCTTGCTTTCACATGATATGAGACAGCATTGAAATAATAAAGATTTTCACTTTGCTTTGTCTTAGAATTTGAACATCTGCTCTAAAGAGAGAATATATCCTTTCCTCCATTTAAACAACACAGATGCTCATCCAGTTTTTATATCACATGCTTTGGATACACTGGGAATGCAGCAGTTTATCTCCTCTCCTCTCCTCTCCTCTCCTCTCCTCTCCTCTCCTCTCCTCTCCTCTCCTCTCCTCTCCTCTCCTCTCCTCTCCTCTCCTCTCCTCTCCTCTCCTCTCCTCTCCTCTCCTCTCCTCTCCTCTCCTCTCCTCTCCTCTCCTCTCCTCTCCTCTCCTCTCCTCTCCTCTCCTCTCCTCTCCTCTCCTCTCCTCTCCTCTCCTCTCCTCTCCTCCCCTCCCCTCCCCTCCCCTCCCCTCCCCTCCCCTCCCCTCCCCTCCCCTCCCCTCCCCTCCCCTCCCCTCCCCTCTCCTTTCTTCCCTTCCCCTCTCCTTTCTTCCCTTCCCCTCACCTCTCCTCCCCTCACCTCCCCTGCCCTCCCCTCCGCTCCCCTTCCCTTTACATTTTTCTTTCACCAGGTTGCTCAAAGCTCCATGAAAACTGACTTTGAATAGGGCATCCATAGCTTCTCTAAACAACTTATTCCAGTGTCTCACCACCCTAACATTAAAAATTTTTTCCTTATTTAGAACCATTCTGAACCATTACCCCTTGTCTTATCACTACAGGATTTTGCAAAATGCATCTCTCCATCTTATCAGCCTCCATTAAGCATCAAAAAGCCACAATAATGTCTCAGTTCATCACACATGGTATCTGATGATCCTCTTCCTCATGCTCTTCCTCTGCCTCCGGCATGTGGTCCCAACCACTGGGAATAGTCCTTCATGTTTTTTTCTATCATGGGTCCTTCCTGCAGGATGCAGTTCTTCATGAACTGCTCCAGCGTGGGTCCCTTCCACAGGCTGCAGTCCTTCAGAAACAAACTGTTCCACCATGGGTCCCCTGCGGAGTCATAAGTCCTGCCAGCACATCTGCTCCATTGTGGGCTCCTCTTTCCACAGGGTCACAGCCTCCTTTGGGCATCCCCCTGCTCTGGTGTGGAGTCCTCCATGGGCTGCAGAGGGGCAGACTGCCTCCCTGTGACCTCCAGCATGTGCTGTAGGGGAAACCTCTGCTCCGGTGCTTGGAGCACCTCCTCCTTTCCTTCTGCACTGACCTTCATGTCTGCAGTGTTGTTTCTCTCACATATTCTCATTTATCTCCCCAGCTGCTGTTGCTCCTGTGCAGTAATTTCTTACTGTCCTGACATACATTATTCCAGAGTTGCTAGCAACATCACTGATGGGCTTGGCCTTGGGCAGCGGCAAATCTGTCTTAGAGCCAGCCGACATTGGCTCTGTTGGTCACAGGGGAAGCTCCCAGCAGCTTCTCACAGAAGCCATCTCTGTAGCCCCTCCATTACCACGACCTTTCTACACAAGCCTAATACATTGGTGGTTCTCACTGTCCTGTTTTTTACCTTTGTAAAAAATGGGTGAGATGTTTCCCTTTTTCCAGTCACTGGGGACTTCACCCGATTGCTGTGATTTTTCAGATACGTTGGAGAGTGGCTTAGTAACTACATCTTCAACACCCCAGTTGCATCCCAGCTGGGATGCATCTCATCAGGTCTCATGGATGTATGTATGTCCAGGTTCCTTAGGTGGTCTTCAATCTGATATTCAGCTACAATGCGTTGGACTTCATTCCCCCTGTTCCTGCCCTGAGATTTCGGAATTTGAGAGATGCTTGAAGAACAATTGCTAGTGAAAACTGATGCAAAAATCTTAAGTTCCTCAGCCTTCTCCGTGTCAGCTGTAACCAGATTCCCAGCTTATTTCTGGATACTTAAAGCATAAGATTTGAAATAGATCTCTCTCTCCTTCGATCCTAAAAGGATCTTAAAATTTCTCTTGCAATTTCACTTGCAGAAATAAGAATCCTTCTGTCTATTTTATTTTGTGGAAAAGCTTCTCTGTTTTGTAGTGGTAATGTTACAGAGAATGCAATTTATTTTAACACAGATTAAAAAACAACCTAGATAAACGGCAGCTAAGAAAGGGTGAAGTATCAACTAGTTCAGACCTAGTTCTCATCATAGACTAATTCCTTGTTGATGTTTTATTCCCTTCACAAAATTATCATATATTTTGCCATAACTGAAAAGCTTTGCCTGACAGGCACACATCTGAAATAGCTTGGATATTGAAGGTCAGATATATATTACACTGGCAGAACTTGCATTGCATGCTTATCCTCAGCAAGGACCAAAATATTGTCCTTGAATGTGCATGGTAAAAAAATCCTATTAAGTTCTGTAAGAGCTAGTAATTCAGCCTTAGGAGGACAGTATTCCTTGTGGTTATCTGGATTTTGGAAAATCACTTGTACTTACGACTACTACTCATTATTTAGAAACAAAGAACCTCTTTCTAAGGAAACTTGCCCCACCTATGATTTTAATCAATGGAAATTAATCCTAAAGATACCATAGAGTGGAGTTTGACTACAGTCTTTAACATATCTTTAATGTAACTCTCTATATAGTGCCTAGTATTAAACTTATGAGCGCAAAATGGTTTATAAAATCAAAGGGATGCAGCAGAAAGACATGGTGGTACATAAAAATATGAATTTCATTAATGAATTCAATTAAATGAAACTTTAGGACAAGTATAAATGCAGACATAATATATCTGTTTGCTTATGAAATGAAGCTGATTAAAATGTCTTTTGCTAGAGTATGGTTTTATTAGTGAGAAAATAATGAAACATTAAAGTTTGAAATAACAGTGAAGGAACTGGGTCATAAACTATTTAATGGTAGCATACATCAATGGTAAGGACATCTATTTAAGACTGTGAACTGCACAGGCCGAATTTCATCCTAGATAAAGAATAAATACACCATTAAAACCTGTTCCAAGAACTTGCATGGCATCTCAATATACATTGATATTTTCTGGTCCTCTGAATAAAATAAAATGCAGCTCATCAGGGTGTGGGTCTATACACATTTCGGTTTGGGCTTAAATTCATGTATGAAAGTTGTCTTGGTGGAATTCATGGCCAAAATTACATACTTTACCTGTAAGTGATTTATGCTCAGCACCTTGCAGATGGCATTCCCTGAGATAAACAAAACCATCCTACTACCATTAGTCACTGTAGGCCAATGTGGGTAACCTCAGAAAAACAAGAAGTCCTGAATCTTCAGGGTAACTTGCTACACACTCTCCAGTTTCTACGATTCAGTTCTTCCATCTACAGCCAAAAAAAAGTGTTATTCATGTCCTTTGAAATATGTGGACAGAAAACTGTGATAGAACAGCTAAGTATGCCATTAATTTAATAGTAATCTTTTTATTCTTCTTTTTCACAGTCAAAACATTAGTTGTTAAGAATTATGCCTTTTTACATGTTAATATGTAACACAGGTTTTCAGATATTTTAATTAGTCTTATTTTAGAATTAATTTTATCTCTGTTACCATATAACATGGAAATTACATATAACTGCGGAAGATCGGAAATAAAACATTGCAAAAGTTATTAAAAGAGATTGATCAAGTAAAATTACGCATTCCCAGAAAGTCAGATCTTTTTTTATGAGCACAATAAAAAACAATTTAAAATACTTGAAAGTATGTTTTTAATTGCAAAGAGAGTTTCAGGTGAGTATTCTGGATAGTATTATAACAGGAAGGCATGATGATCCCAGTTGACTGGGGGATAGCAAATAGGATGTCCACTTACAAGAAGAACAGGAAGGAGGATAAGGGCAACTACAGGCCTCTAAATCTGACCTTGGTGCCAGGGAAAGTGATAGAGCAGATTGTCCTGAGTGCCACATCACATGGCATGTATAGGACAACCAGGTGAATCAGGCCAAGTCAGCATGTGGTTTTGAAAGGCAGGTCTTGCTTGACTAACTTGACCTCCTTCTATGACAAGGTGACTGGCTTAGTGGCTGAGGAAAGGCTGTAGATGTTGTCTACCTAGATTTTGGTAAAGCCTTTGACAACATTTCTCCCAGCATTCTCCTGGAGAAACTGATTTCTCATCATTTAAATAGGTGTACTTTTCACTGGGTAAAAATCTGGCTGGATGGCCAGTCCCAAAGACTGGTGATGAACTCAGTAAAACCCAGTTGGCAGTTGATTATTTACAAGCAGTGTTCCCCAGGGCTCAGTACTGGGGCCAGTTCTGGTTTTTATCTTTATCAATTATCTGGATGAGTGAACCCTCAGTAAGTTTGCAGACAAAACCAAACGGGCTGGAGTGTTCATCTGCTGGAGGGTAGGAAGGCTCTGCAGAAGGATATGGACAGGCTGCATCAATGGACTGAGACCAACTGAGTGAGATTCAGCAAGGCTGAGTGCCTTGTCCCATACTTTGGTCACAACAACCCCATGTAACACTATAGGCTTGGGAAGGAGTGGCTGGAAAGATGCATAGTGAAAAAGTACCTAGGACTTTGACAAAGTTCCTGTTGGTAGACAGCCAGCAGGACATGAACCAGCAGTGTGCCCAGGTGGCATTCTGTTCTGTTTTGGGCCACTTGCTACCAGAAAGAATAGCAATGGGGTGGTGAAGCTTCTAGAGTAAAAGTCCTATGAGGAACGGTTGACGGAACTGGGGCTATTTAGTCTGGACAATAGGAGATTCAGGGGAGACCTTATCATTCTCTACAACTACCTGAAAGGAGGTGGTAGCAAGGTGGGTTTCAGTCTCTTCTCCCCAGTAAGAAGTGCTAGGACAAGAGAAAATAACCTCAAGTTGCTCAGAGCACTGCTGTCCTATAGCTTTAAAATTAGAGCAACAATGAGGCTGTCTTAAATTGAACATTGAATTTAGCTACATGCCAACAAACAGCAAAGCGTCAATGCAGTCTGCAGCTTTAACTTATTGAAACTGTCAAATGTCAGTGTTTTACTGGCTAATCATTTTACCAGAGCAGTGCCTAGAGGTTTCTTTTGAAAAACTATGTATAAAGAGTACTTTTACTGGGTGTAACTGTCACAATTTTTAAATTGCTGGTCCATAAGTCTTCCTTACCACAGGAACCAGGTAGTGTTTAAGAATATGGTACATGTTTCACATGTTCTTAATTTTATTTTCCTTACTGAGCAATGACTACTTTTTTCAAACTATGATCTATTAGGTTAGACCTAGCCAAAAATATGTGAATTACTCTGAAGCCTTTGAAAGAGTCATGTGGTTGGACATGGAGACCATAGACTTTCTGTTGCACAAGCCATAGACACATGGAGAATTTCATTTACTGTGATCTGGTTGCTTTGCACAAGTTAGAAAACATCATAGATATTCTCAGTAGGCTTGCTGGCATTCTCTAAAACATCACTGAATCATAGTATGGGTTAGGCTGGAAGGGGCCTAAGAGACTATGTAGTTCCAACTCCCCTGCCGTGGACAGGGTCATCTTCCACTAGAACAGGTTGCTCAAAACCCCATCCAACCTCCAACCTGGCCTTAAACATTTCCAGGGATGGGTCAGCCACAGCTTCTCTGGACAACTTGTGCCAGTGCCTCACCACCACCACAGTGAAGATTTTTTTTCCTAATATCTAAATCTCCTCTCTTTCAGTTTAAAGCCATTCACCCTTGTCTTGTCACTACATGCCCTTGTAAGAAGTCCTCCGTATTTCTTGTAGGCCCCTTAAGGTACTGAAAGCTGCTTTAAGGTCTCCCTTGACACTTTTCTTCAGGCTGAACAAGCTCACCTCTCTCACCCACTCTTCATAGCTGAGGTGCTCCTGTGGGAACTTACAAGTGTGGAGTAGAGGGGGAGAATCACCTCCCTCAACCTGGGAGCATGCTGGCCACGCTCCTTTTAATGGATCCCAGCATATGGTTGACTTTCTAGGCTACAAGCTCACACTGTTGTTTCATGTTGAGCTTCTTATTGACCAACATCCCCAAGTCTTTCTCCTCAGGGCTGCTCTCAATCCAGTCTCCACCCAGCCTGTATTTGTGCTTGGGATTTCCCCAGCCCAGATGCAGGAGAAATGCATTTCTGTTAACTTGACTACACTGAAAAAATTGCAGGAACACATAAAATCTCACAAAAAGAGATGCCAGACTTAATCCTAATTGACATGATTTTTTTTCTTTCTGAGGAAAACTGGCGCATAAACCCAGACTTGAATACAAATAAACTAAACTATTTAATGATATTGGTCTTGATCTGTGCAAATGGGCTTGTTATTTAGCAGTTTCTAGTTAAAGTTTAGGTATTTTTTAACCTAGAGATACTTATGAATTGTACTTGTAACCTACGTGGCTGGGTAGGTCATAAAGCTCATGCTAGTGCTAGGGAAAAAGGGAATGCCATGATCCCACCCCTGCTATAGAACTAGTGCACATCTCGCAGGTTTCCTGCCTTGATGTTTGCCAGGTAAGCACAGAAAAGTCTGTTTCTACAGCCTGGAGAGGATGGCAACTGAAAATAAGCTGAATTGCAGTAAACAATTGACTGGGGAAGTGCTGTGGGGATTCACTCTCCCTACACCTTCTACCCCAATGGAGGCTTTCAGGACCAAACTAAGCCAGATGATTTATTCTGTAGGATCTGATCACTGGTTGAGTGTTCTGAATAGAGAAAAAGCCTGTTACTAGTTGCTCAGGTTGCATATCCCATTTTGTTTCTGGGGCTACTTTCTACATCAAGTGGTATCATTTCCAAGCAGTCTTCCGTTCCAATATGCTGCTATGGAAGAAAATTATTTATACAAAGAACTCCTATTTTTATACACCACTGAAAATACAATGTCTATAGGCATACAAGGTTTTCTGTGAAAGGATCTCAGGCAACACTGAACCTCACAGCCAGTGGCAAACGTTACCAACCTTCTCCCAATTATTTCTGAAATCCTCATACATCTCTTTCTACATCAAGTGTTTTTATGATCTCCCAAATAAAATCAATCAACTAAAACGTAGAAAAGGACTTTTTCTCTTCTCAGTTGTATATCCTGCATTGCTTCTGATACTGTTACTTTAATCCTGAAAACGAGAAGGCTTTTCCCTCTTCTTTTTTTCTTAATTCTCTTTTCTATTTCCAAGTGTTAGGTTTCCTATTTCAGCCAGTTCAAGCACCCCTCTTGCTCTTCTCTTTTTAGTATTGCACTAGAGAAAAGTGTCAGAAAGGGTTGAAAATACTTTGCATAAAGAAATATCAGGTCAATGTCTATTCATAACTCAAGGGTTATTTGTTTTATTGGGCTGCAAGGTGATGCATTTTATTGACTTATTTTAAAGTAGAAGGAGAGCCAAAGAAAGAAAGTGAAATTGTTCAAGCCATGCAGAGCTTTTGCGGGTTTGCTTGTATTTAACATTACATGAGATAATCTCTTTCAAGACCTTGCACTTCAAGTCTTTTCAAGATGTAAGATATGCTCTGTGTATTGTAATAGAAAAAAAAAACAACATAATTTACAGAATTCACAAGGATAAGCTCTTAGTCTACTTACAAAGTTTTGTTAAGGCTAGCGGGTTACAGGATATGTCCTAATTTACTGACAAGATACTTCTACTAGAACAGTTTTTCCTCAGTTGACTTCGAACTTGTTAATCTTTTCCAGTTATGATATAGGAGAACAGCTGTTTAAGAAATGTTGGCATTTAAAGCAGCTCTTTTAAGCTTTGCCCCAAGTCAAATTCGCGCTCAATCACAGTTCTGTTGCTGATTTCACTGTCATCAAACGCTATTGGACAAACACAATTCTTGCAGGAGCTAGAAATGTAAGGCTGGAAAAGAATGATTCCTAAGGCATTTAATCTTATTTCTCTGTTCCTCTGTTTCTTTATGAGCAAAGGAAGAGTAAGAATACATCCCTATTCTCTCAAGGCTTTCTTGTACTGCTTATTTTAATAGGATACAGAAATGTCTGGTTTGAACCAATATTGTACAGAGGGGCACACAAGGCAGCTCCAACAGGGTGATAAAAGCCCAGATCTGAAAGCAACAGCTTAGTGCTGGAGTGATGTTACATTTGCAGACCACTCATAAATGCTGAGTGTACATAATCATGCTGATGCAATCAAACTACTTCTAGCTTTGGACCAGACTTGGTTAACATTTAATGATAACTTCTCTGCATTGTTCTATTTTGCTGCATAGATGCATACCCTAATACAGGCATCCCCAGGAACGTGAGAATTTAATGCTTGAAAATGCCATGCAATTCCTGTATGACACCAGAGTAATCCAGGAAACTGAATCAAGCACCTTTTTTTAGCCATTGTAGCCATAAAGAGATTCTATCAAAAAATGCCATATACAAAATTAAAGTATGATAATATGATTCTGAGGACAACACATGGCGTAGTAAAGTGAAAATGTCAAAACAACAAATATGTTGCAGATTCCTTCATAAAAGTATTAAAATTTGAAAATGACCAGTGCTGCAGTTTCAAAGCATTTAAAAATTCACCAAAATTTAAGTACTTTAAATGTAATACTTCAAATATAGAAGCTGAGAGTTTCAGAACTGCTGAACTCCCAGAATAGCAGAAAGAGCCTTGGGAAAATAACTTCAGAGGAAGAAAAAAAAAAACACCTTATACTTCGTGAAGTGTGGAAAGGTCACAGAAGAAAAGATATTTTGTGTTGTCAGTTATTCATACTTGAAGTGTGGATGAGGTGGCCAACAGGGAAAATGTACATTATTGGATGGCAGCAAGGATTGAAATAGTAATAGCTTGCAGCAGTGATTAATTACTCAGCTAGAAGCACTCCTTTTCTGTTGCTGAAATGTTTAACTTTTTTTACTGAATTCAGAGCTAGCTTAAACACACGTGCATAATGTGCAAGAATGCATCTATTGTGATACAGACACACCCTAACATTGTGGTAAACATGAAATATTCACTGTTGCTTACATTTATGATGTGACAATTTTTCTCATGCTAAAAATCTGATTGAAAGATTTTGTTTTTTTTTTTAATTGAGGTAACGTATTTTCTACTTCGAATTGCTTTATTTGTAATGATCACATTATTGACATTGGTTTTGCCCTGTTTTCAACTTTTAAAGATGAAAAATAATTAATGGCACATTTATGCTGTGAGTTTTCAGATATTTATGTTTGATTTTCATGTCTTGAAATCTTACAGTTCAGAGAGGTTTTTATGAGAGTCATATTTTAATATTTTTAAATAACATGATTATGGTTAATATAAAGCTCATTACAAATATTTGTGAAATGCCATTAGCAAGCTTTATTTTGAAAAGACATTTTTTGACTTATTTTAAAGGCATATTACCCACTGAAATTACAGAAAATTAGCTGGAATTTTAAAGATTTCATATCTGTTGATCCTTCAAGCAGATGTCCTCTGGAGAAATGTGAAAGGAAGGATTAGAGCTGGTGTGAGTACCCTGGCAACTTTTTGAATATGGCGCCAGGTAATTTGCACATCATCAATGACAATATTCCTAGCTAATGGCATTTTAAGTGTACTTACTACTGCTATCTTTACTAGTTTACTTTGGTCCATTCTAGAAAAAAAATTAGAAATTCCCTAAGGGTTGGGGTTTCCAAATAAAATGCAAAATGAGCTGCTCAGTAGTGAGCAACAAAGAGGAAAATTGTTAGTGCAGTAAATTTGATTTATTTGATAAGCTTTTGGAACTCTGACGTGGCTCATAATGTGCTAATACACAGATTTTGATGTTTTTTTTAAATCTGCTAAGATGGCTGCTTGCTGTCTGCAATAGGTCTTGCAATACCATGTGTAAGGTAAGCCCAGCTGACTGTTTTACAGAACCTCCTCTTTTGTGCTAGTAAAGCCCTAAATCACACACTTATTTTATTATGCAAAGTAATAGACATATAGAAATTTAAAAATAACTGAGACAAAACATAACTTGAAAATCCCAAATGCATTTGTTGATTTTATTCTTACCTTTAATCAAAACAAGAATTATTCTTTACTCACAAATACAGTAAAACTAAGCTTTCAGCTGAACATTTAATGGAATATCTACCCAGTAAGCTTTGCTTATGTTGCACACAGCTACCCTGAGGAGTGATTTGAATGTCAATGTGATTCCCTTATTAGTTTCTGCTAACTGCAAATATCCTAGACTCTTAATTAAGTGGCTGAGTAACGTATGAATGCTCACTTCTACTTGACATGCAGAACAAAATGATGTATTGAGATTCCATGCACAATATGAAATTTAATGACACAGGCAACAGTAATTTAGAAAACTTTCTGGGTTTTATTATCTGTGTTTTTGCTTAGCCAATCTTATTTTTTTTTTTTTCCTAAGTGTTTGGCTGCTTCAATATTATAAGTTTGCCTGAACACTATCTGTTAGTTAATAATTTTTTAGATTAGAAGGTAATGTATTACAGATGCATGGATACCAAATGCATAATGTGTTGTTTATATCTTTCCTTCCCATTTTTTAGAAATAATATACAAAAAAACAAAACAGCCCTTGAAGAAATGTTCTTATTTGGTTTGGCAGGGTCTAGTATTAGATTCAGTGAGATTCTGAATGGACTAAATAGTGCACTGTAAGATGTTTTACAAAGAGGAAGGAAAGAAGAAACAAATCAAGCTTTTCTTCTAGTGCTAATGGTTCCTGAAAGCTCTAGTGCCTTTCTGTAGTCCTGATTTTTATGGCTTACATTCAGTAGTCAAACCACACTGCTTCTACTATGGTATTCAGTAGTTCGCATGCATATTTTTCCCCAGGGTTATTATGATACTTTTTCCCTATCCTGGAATTTTTCTTTTTATTTGCCCTGATATTTTCTTATGCACACAGAATCCTTCGCAGACTCATAATCTCAATGCATGTGTGTGATTTTGTAAAAATCAGAATAGCACATATATACAGTAAATTAGACAGCTGTTTGAGTTGTCAGATTTTCGTGTTACTGCCATGTATAACTAAATGAACTGATTTCCTGCTTCTTTTGATGTTTCATTTCAAGCTCTAGAACTTGTCTATCCTTTTAATTACAGCTCTAACCTTCTCTCATGTCTTAAAATTCTCATTTAGTTTGCCGGAGTACTTTCCTCAACAAACCTTCAGCTGTATTCTTGGCAAATTGGTGTTACTGAATGATATCAGGTTTTAAACTGCCTGTGTCCCTAATCATATTCTAGTATCTAAATGCTTGCCAAAGAAATCTCATCTAAATAGTGTCATTTTTCATTAAGTATAGGCATAGATTTAAACAGTTGTAATTTCTTTTCTTTTCCAAGGGCTAATAGTTGATACTATTATTTGTGCTACAGTACTTTCTACTGGTTCTGAGTAGCCTAAGGACAGTATGTGTTAAATGTTATATTTAGATTTCTATTTGCTTTAGGCAGTAATACCTACTTGGACACTAGTCTCCAAGCTCCTCTTCTTACAGGTCTAAAGCTCATATTCCTAGTTTACAGAAGGATCCTATATGCAGAAAAATGGATTGAAAATATAATTTATCTCATTTGTCTTTAGCCATTTTATAAACTAGACATGCATTCTAAGATAAAAATATGAGTACTTCTTAAGCCAAAAAAAAAGAAGTTCCAAAATATGATTCATCTCAGGAAATTTGACACATATTTTATGATGACAGGAATTGCCCTCTGGGAGTGCTTACCTTTCCACAGGTCACAGACAGAGCTTGATTACTGAATTGAGACAAAATGCATTTTCTATGAATGTATTTTGACACCATTGGTTTATCATTGTTGCTACCACGTGTTTGAAGATGGTGAAAAACAGATGAAATGCATCTTGCCCTTTCTGATAAATAGAGGTCAGACAGGAGATATGTAACTAAGGCAGAAATTATATGAAGAACACTGTCACTGGACCATGTCCTGACAGTTACAAAAGAATTGACTGCCTAAAAGACTTTGTACTCTGACACAGCTGTCTTTAATTCTTGCCCATATAAATAGCCTTTGGCCTTTGGCCAAGACAAGCTCCTTAGAAGAACATAGAAGAACAATTTTCTTCTACTATGTTTTCCAAAAATAGATTTAGAAAGCCTAAATAGACCAATCAAATGAAGAGTATATCGTACACAAACAGCTATAAAAGATGATTGAAAACTGAATATTAAATACTGTGAGTTACATTTTTTAAATAGGTTTATCAGAAGAAAAGTTTGAGCGTTTGGAGGTTTTTGGGGTTTTTGGGGGGTTTTTGAGGGCTTGTTCAGCCTGCTCTAAATCTTGATATATTTTTGGACAGTGCTATAAATCATGTTCTGTTTACTTTTTTTTATAGAAAACCAATTATTAAACATGCAACCCACGTATTTCCTTTGCCATGGTTTCCACCCCAGATTGCTCATCATTATTAAAAAAAAAAAAAAAAAAAGGCATAAATATGAAGACTACATTGGTGTAAAATTCCATCTGGTTATGTACTTGATTTCTTCAAACACTTATATTCTTTCTGGAGTCAAAAGTGTCCTACCATTGGTGGACTTTTGTAATTGGTCATGAAATTCCTAATGCAGTTGACTCTACAGAAGAATTACAAAGAGCAGGACCCTAGAGACTGTCTGACAGCACTCCTTGTAGACATATTCTTTTAAAAATAGCCTTATTTTTCATTAAATTTTCAGCTATGGCTAACTTGCATTATGGCACCTTGAAGCATCAGTCGCAGTTAGGGTGGATCAAAAGTGTGGAAAAGAATCTGGATTTACTCAAAAGGAGCACATAATTCTGGCACAATTTCTTTAGGTTTTCCCATCTACTTCTGACAATCTTAAATTCTGATGTATTCTCCAGCTTAATCACAGCCTCACTATAAGTATGGCATTTTGTTACTCTTAGATTTTCCTCTAAAATGTTTAAACCTGGCAGTTTTTAAAGTTATTAGTCCTTTAGTCATAGTATATACTAATGTGGTACAATGAACAGTTGTGAGCTAACTGACCCAAAATAGATTATTTCATGTTTTAAACCAGTAGAGGTATGTTAACCATGTGCCCCAGAGGAATTGGTTTTTTCTGCTGGAAAGCAATGGCACAAGATAAAAGAGTGTGTTACCTTTATTGGTAGCTAATTTAGCATTGAATGCTAACTTTAATACCTCTGCATTAGATGTCACTGTAGGTCTAGGTAAATCTCTTTAGACAACCTGGGAACTTCTGATGGGAGAGAAAATCACTAAAGAGTATTAGTTCTTTATCTATGTAGTCAATTGTTATGTAGGGCAGGATCTTCAAAGGTTTATGCTTCTAAAATTACTTTGAGCTGTTACTTCTTTGAATTCCAGGGCAGAGACACCTCACACTAGACCATGTCACACAAGGCTCTGTCCAACCTGGCCTTGAGAACAGTCAGGGAGGAAGCATTCACAACTTCTTTGGGCAACCTGCTTCAGTGCATCACCACCCTCACGGTAAAGAACTTCTTCATTATGTCTAACCTAAACTTCCCCTGTTTAAGTTTGAACCCATTACCCCTTGTCCTATCACTTCAGTGCCTGATGAGGAGTCTATCTGGCATCCTTGTAGGCCTCCTTCAAATAATGGAAGGCTGCTATGAGGTCTCCATGCAGCCTTCTCTTCTCCAGGCTGAACACTGCCCAACTTTCTCAGCCTGTCTTCATACAGGAGGTGCTCTAGACCCCTATTTTAATAATATTCATTTTACAAATTAATGTGTGTTTGATAACTATGTATCTATAAAATTTCCAAGAAAAACACACAGATACATGAATGGAAATGACTTTCCATTCTTAATTTTGTAGCAGACAAAATAATAAAAATTTTTTCTTCAAAATAATCAAAATTTTGACATCAACTGAGATCAAGAATATAGTTTAGAGAAGAGTTTTGTTTGTGTTTTAAATGGTTATATAGGTTTCAGTCTGCCATGTAGACTTCATTTCTCTACTGCCTTTTGGGAACACAATTCCACTGTGTATGCAGCTAATAAGAAGGATAGAAATTTCACCTACTATTGTGGTTACATGTATTCAGCCCAGGAACTGTTTGATAAAGGAGATTATTAGTCTAATTGCTAGAACATTTCATACATATATAAAGAACCTTTGAGAACATAGTAACACACAAAACATAAAATGGTGAGCTTATATTTTATCTTAGTTAAAAGAAGATACATTTGAAAACACTTAAAACAATTGGTTAGCTACTATTCAGATAATATTTTTTATGGTCTCCTTAATCACACTGGCACAAGAAGCAATTTCACAAACTGTCTTATTTTCATGTTTCATTTTATGTATATTGCAAAGCTTATTGAAGGATAACAAAAAACAAGAGGACCCCTCCCCAGTTACAACAGAGAGAAAAGGAGAGCAGAAATAATACCAGTGCCAAGGAGGTAGCTATAAAGACTTTCTGAAGTAGTATCTGGTACAGAAGACAATAAAAATATCCTGAACTAATAATTAAGAGGTGAATTCAAGGTAGGCTTTATGGAGCTGAGTTTCAGAGTTCAGCAGGTCTTTATGTACAGTTGCTACTTTTAAATAAAAAATTGGTATAATGCATCCAAATATCTAGATCTGACCACAGCAGCTATTTTAAAGAAGTAGGCAAGGCACAAACTAGCTTGTATTTATTTCTGTACTGATAAGTGATCCAGTGGCTGACCCAAGATAGTGATTACACTTGTGGTCTCTTAGGTAACTCTAAAATTTTCAACTATTAATTTTCTTAATCACATATACTTTTTAAAAAGTTAATAATAAAAGTTGTGTCTCAGTTTTCATTGTCAGCTCTTGCCTTCTGTCTTAAGTTGCATCAGTTTTAGCATTTATGCCAAAGTCTGCCATGAAGTCATATGTTGACGAGTTATGTTTGATACACTATGCGCAAGAACAGTAAATTTTTCTTTTAACTATGTGTTTGTGCTCAGATATTACTGCTGACTTAAATTAGCTGGTTAACTTGAAAATATCAGTTTGCAATAAGCTGAGCTATAGCTGATTTTTACTGTTTTTAAGATGGAAATCTAACTTTGATCAATTTGTACTACTAGGGTCATGATGCTCATATACATGGAGCTTCCTTTTTATAGAGAATTATTAGGAATTGTTAAATTTATGATGGCCTGTGACTATATATTAATATATACTTTTGAAATTAAAAAAAAAAAGAATAAGAAAATTGATCAAATAAGCTAACACTCATAAATCCTCCACAGTGGAGGTTAGTCTTCTTGGACACTATCCAAAAAAGAACCATTATTGTTGTAAGAACATTAATAGCAAAATACATTATTTTTGAATGTTATACACTGAAGTCGCTGGTCATGAGAAACATGCAGACATAACTTGAAATAGAAGTATGTACACATAAAATTAAAATAACTGAATAGATTATCTAAAAGAGTCACATCAAAGAGCTTGGTTATTGAACTTTATATGGGAGCTTATCTAGATATAGTTTATATAATGCACGTATATATGTTTATGTGCATGTGTACACACATATTTTACATATGGGTACATGTTTATATGTGTAAGATAAGTGTAAGCAAAGTCTTTTCCATTTGGATGTAAGATCTGAGTATCCTCTAAGAATGAATATATGAGGGAAGACAAACTTCTCATGAATATTCTGATTACAGAATATTAGAAAAATTATAAATCCAAAGCCTTGAGGAAGGTTGTCTGATGCTCTTCATTTCTTGTTACCTAAGGTTCTACCTTAGATGACTGACACAAGAAAGTGACATTGTCTAAAGTGTCTGCTCAAACTAGACACTGAAGAAAAGTTGTCTCTTGTGAAACCCCACTCTACTCTTGTGAGACCCCACTTGGAGTTCTGTGCGCAGTTCTGGCATCTGCAACATAAGAAGGACATGGAGCTGTTGCAGCAAGTCCAGAGGAGGGCCATGAAGATGATAAGGGGGCTGGAGCACCTCCTGTATGAAGACAGGCTGAGAAAGTTGAGGCTGTTCAGCCTGGATAAAAGAAGGTTGAATAGCTGATACCTTGTAGAAGCCTTTCAATATCTGAAGGGGGCCTCTGAACTTGGGCAAATTATTTCTTTATCCTGGTTCTGACTCAAGTTTGCCACAGAAATTGTTGGGGCAATAACAATGAATATTTCTGCAGCATTTACTAGGTATCAAGAATTGACAGAGACAGAAGATCCACTAATATGAAGAAAGAAGAAATTAAGCAACAAAAAACCCCATCAGGGCATAATAAAGTATATTTATAAGCTTAAAAGGAAGTTGCAAAGGACATGATTAAATGCTTTACAAAATAACTGAAGTCTTCCATTAAAGTGACTGATAGTGATATACTTGGGAAGTAGTTTCAGGAACTGTATGACTAATACAGAGCAGAAGGTACAAAGCTGGGTTTCATTGAGTAATCTAAGTATACTAGAGAACTAATGATGCACCTTGATTAGTGTCTTTTCTTTTTTTTTTTTTCTATAGAATAACAATATTTCATGTAGTTGTGGTGAGAACTTTTATTTATTTGCACTAAAATTTTTTTTTCTATTACTATTCTTACTGGGCCCAAATTGCCCACCCATAAATGCGTTGCTCTCTCAAGTTTCCAAAACAGATTTTCCTGTTGAATTTGCTCCACACATTGTAATAGATTCTCATATAGCTAAACCTAGCACACTAGCTGAAGAAGAGTTTAAACTGGAGTTTCCCCTTCCATGATACTCTCATTACCAAGCCTAAGTGACAGATTCTTGCACTATCCTCCCAAGATCAGCTTAGGCTCCTTGGAAAAAAGTAGGATGCATGAGGCCAGTGTACCAGGCTATCCTGCAGTTTAGGGATCAGTGTTCTTAGCTAAAAGGTAGGATGAAACATGATTAAATTCCTTCAAGTAAATAATGAATCTCCCTCGGCTATCATTCCTAAGAAAATGCCTAATGCAATGCTGTCATTTCTACCAGTAGCAAGATGCATCAAACCAAGAACTGTAATACAAAACATTGCAGCATAGTACTTTTATGAATTTATTCCTGAGTGCAATCACTTGTAAAATGTTATTTGTTCCTGCTGCTGGCAAAAGAAAGAAAAAAAAAAAAAAAACAAACAGGAAAAATGTTTAATAGTTCTCATATTATCTTGTTTATGAG
The DNA here is from genome assembly GCA_017639245.1 of Myiopsitta monachus. Classification (NCBI taxonomy): domain Eukaryota; kingdom Metazoa; phylum Chordata; class Aves; order Psittaciformes; family Psittacidae; genus Myiopsitta; species Myiopsitta monachus. Next base: position 27,268,974 of record CM029924.1, read on the forward strand.
ATTTATCTTTTTAGGAAAGTGTTCATAAAATATTAACTGCTAGACTGATTTCTTTCCAGGAATGTATTAAGTCATAAGCACATGGACAAAACACATTGCAAATGTTTTGGAGCATGTGATACAGCACTTATTTTCATGAGACCTCTGAGGCAGAGAAGGAAGCTACCTTCTTGTGAATTATGACAGAAACTACAGAAAAGAGGTAACAACAAACCCCCTACTGTTTACCATTAGATGCCTAAGTAAGAAAGATACCCAATAGATATGTTTGTCATGGTTTAAGCCTCTAAAACTCATGAAGTTTTACTCACTCACTCACTCTCCTGTTTTCCTTCCCCCAGTCCCAGGGGAATAGGGAGGAGAATCGAAAAAAAATGCAACTCGCACAGGTTGAGATAAGAACAGTTTAGTAACTAAAGTATAACACAAATCACTACTGCTACTACTAGCAATAATAATGACAGGAGAAGTACAAAGAAAGAGAATACAACTGCTCACCAAGCCTGACCCAGCCAGTGCACTCCCAAAAGCAAACCCCCCACTGCACCACCACCACACCCTTCCGGGTCTCTGCTCTCTGTTTTCACATCCTGGACATGATGTGCTGTGGTATGGAATAACCTCTTTGGTCAGTTTGGGTCAGGTGTCCTGTCTCTGCTTCCTCCCGGCTCCCCCTCCTCCTTGGCATAGCATGAGACTCAGAAAGTCCTTGGCCAGACAAAACTCTACCAAGCAGTAACTGAAAACACTGGTGTTATCAGCGCTGCTCCCAGGCCCAAAATCAAAAACACAGCGCTGCACCAGCTACCAAAAGGAGAAAAAATGACTGCTACTGCTGAACCCCTGACAATGTTTTACAAACAAAATCATCATACGGGAATAAAATAGTTATTAGCCAAGTATATTGTCCTGGCTTTTCTGGCTACTGAAGACTTTATTGAATAATATGACTAATAGAGGACTATAATCTAATGTGAAAGGAAACTTTCAATATAAGACTGAAATGAAGCATTATCTTTAACTATCCATTTGTGTGAATATATTGGACACAGCATAGGTTTCAGTAATATGTTCCCTAGTCTTGATTGTGTCACCTTCTTTTTTTTTTTTTTTTTTTTTAGAATCATTAGATTTAGCGCTAGATTTCCCTAAACAATTAGATTTCAAAAATTTATGCACAGAATTTGGCACAAGGCTTTGGTTACTCCTGGGTCCAATCACAAAGATTGTCTCTAGTTGATACAGAAAGGGCAAAATATGTGTAAAGATGTGAAATACAATGGATAGGTCCAGCTCTGTTATAATTGGTCAGATTGAAAATTCAAATTTAATATCCTTGTCAGGAATGTTTCTGAATCAAGTTAATAGAGTCTCTGCAGAAATGAAAAACACCAAATAAAAAAAGGTTAGCCAATACTTTCCATCTTGAAAGCCATAAAAGAGAATATTTTTGCTATTATTATTATTATTACTATTACTGTTATTATTATTGATATTTACATTTGTTTCTGTTCATTCTTTTCCCAGCAGGTGTCTCTATACTGCAGCTTTACTGAAAAAGAATGAGGAATCAAGCTAATTGCCTAATTTAAAAAAAGAATAATAAAGAAAGAAAAAATAGACAGATTAAACCTTACTGTGGTATCACACAACACCAAAGGAAGTGGGGAAAAAAAAATACTGAAAAGACTGTAGAGAGTCATGAGCTTTTGGGTACAATCATACACACGTATATACAGAACCGCATGGGCTTATTAACTACAAACTGCAACAAAAAGAGATTTTAAAAATGGTGCACTGAAAAAACAATGATACAAAACCTAAAGCCTGAGGTTTTTGTAAGTTCTGGGAAGAAGAGTAAACTTTCCTATTTCCATACGTATAAATATAGATCCTAACAACTGCTGAAATTTATCTTCATCAGCAGCTAGAGTGAAAATATGGAAGCCTCACATAGAAAATGTTGCAACCTTTGATGTGAGCATAAATGGGAAGGTTAATGAAGACTGCAGGGGTCTGGAAAAGTTGAGAGAAAAGCACACGTAATAAAATAAAATAATGCTTATGAATAAGAATTCCACTTTGGCTTTGCTTGGGGCAAACAAAAGTAACTTTGTTTCATTTTCAACCAGATGCAAAAATATTAACATTTTATTACTTACTTGGCAACATGTAATCTTTTTAGCCAAATAAAACTCATGCTTTGATGAATCCCAGTTGTATTTCTGCACTTATCTAAGTGGAATGAAATATCTTGATTTACCATATAAAAGGACTAGAATTCTGTTTAGCATTCGATTTTAATTGCAAATTTGATGGACCAGAACACTCTGAGATTAATAACTGATGGTGTTGAGAAACATCTGAAATTCCATGTAAGATTCACAATCTAGAATTAAAACTCTGCATAGTTGTATTTTAAAGTCTTGCTATTTACAGAAACAGTGTTTCAAGGTGAGTAAAAGCTGATATTCCCCAGTTTGTCCATTGATCAGCAGTTCACTGAGTATTTGACAAAAGCTCAATGAGCCATAAAAAGGAACAACATGACAAGTTTTATTGATTGTCTCTTAACAGGGTAAAGAAGTGACAGATGACAGGCCCAGTTAGACCTTCACAGCAAGTTGTTACAGTATTCATGGTACATTAGTTACAATTTCTATTTTTGACACAGGAACAGGAAACGATATGATACTACACGTCATATGCATCAAATTTATTTCTTGCACAAAAAAATCCCAGAAAACTATTGTAGTTAAAAAAAAAAAGGGTCACTAAATAAGGCTTTATCATTGCAGCTGTAATCAGGCTCTTATCTGCTTAAAGAATATTGTTTCTTGTACAACTTCACATACAAGGCATTCCATGGTGTTTATGTTCTTGGTCTCCATGTGTTTTATTTATGGACTCTCACTGTTCTTCAATATTATGTGTAAGGATTCTCTCAGTTCCCAATGTGTACTCAAATGTGAAGTTACTCAATAGTCTTTGGCCATAAATCATTGTGCTGTTACTAGGACTTTGCTGCTACATTAATTCTTAAACTTTAAACAGAAGAGCAGAGAGTGAAACAGGAAATTTATGAGTCAGAGAAGACTTACCTCATAGTGCTGTCAAAATCCAAAAGTTTAAAATTCAGGTTGGGGAAACAACATTCTACAAGAAGAAAGCTGTCACTGAGAGACAGTCAGACAGATTTCAGATATTTGCCTCTGCATATTTTTTTTTGCAATATTTCTTTTATGAACATTTATTGTCCCTTGAAATTCTCTACTACATTGCGCCTCTCTTTGTTTGTGCCCTACTAAGGAATACTGCCTCATTCAGTGTTGCCTGTTATATTTGCATAACATAAAGAATGTTAATGAAAAATAGTTAGACCTGCAAAGAAAAGTTTACAGATGTGTAGCTTGTTGATTCTGCAATGAGAAGTCCTTACTTGCCTCAAGATTCCTAAAGGCAAGTGAGGCAAAACTGAGCTTATTTTCACTTCATTTAGGGAAAAGAATTCACTGACCCTTCCTTTTCTGAAAAAAGATGGGTATTTTTGTGAGAAAAAAATAACTTAATTCTTAAAGAAGAAATAAGAACAAAGAGGAAAGAAAGCTTTGAACTTTTTCTATTTCGTTCTTTGTGTAGCAATTCTTGCAGGGCTGAACACTGGCAGTTGGAAAAAGGCAAAAACAAACAGTTCTTTCAGATAAAAGTGGCTTGGAATGGGTAATCATGAAGCTGGACATCTCTTCCTTAAGGTTATATGTGGGAAATATTAAGAGTCCTGATTTGAGATGTTGTTGAAAGGATTTTTTTTTTCCCCTAAAGGTCCACTGGACTTTACATAAATACTTATTTGCTAGTTGCTTATCTGGACAGAAGGTTTAAATGCTTTAGAGTTCATCTAAAATGAAAATGTCAGTCTTTCACACAATTAAATATCGTAGCCATGTTATACTGCTTTTGGTCAATTTCCTTGTAAAAAAATTTTTCAGTCTTGTTTAGGAATGATGGTTTAAGTTTGAATCACCTTATGTCATGGAATAAATGTATTTATGTTTTTTTCCTTCAAGGACACCTGTAATAGCTGATGTTCATGTGCTAAAGCTAATTTGTACTTACCAGTGTAACAAGGCTATTTCAAGATAAGTCAAAGAATATCTGGGGAAAGAAATCCTGTGAATTCAGTTGCACTGTAAATTTTATGATGCTGGGCATATACTTGCCAAAAGGTGATATTTTGTTGAGCTGTCATCTGAGATTTTTACTTTTGCTGTGTAGGGGATAAAAGGTGTAGGGTTTCTATCTTCAGTTACAGCAATATCATCACAAGTTAGCACTCGGGAGTATGCATGCCAAGTTCATGCTTAAGTTAAATATGTGCTGAAGTGTTTTCCTGAATCAGCCATAACTGCAGCAATTTAATAAGATCATAATGTGTTTTCTTAAAGAAAAGCGAATTCCAGAAGAAATGACATTTTAAAAGGCAACCTTTCTTAGAATCTTGTCTTTATGATAAGGTTCACTTCTCTTTTTTTTTTTTACATTCTGGCATGAGTAAGTATATAAAAGAGTACACACATTAATGATACTAGGTTGTAAATTTTATTTAAATGGCAGTATTTTTGCTGTCGTTGCTGCTTATCCTTCTTTAAATGTCCCATGCCACTACTAGGTCAAGTTACCACAGTCTTTGAAAGTGTGATAGGGAAGTTAGCCAGTGAGCAATTGAAGTCAACGTCTTTCAGTACTATCATTCTGAGGCTAGTGAAGTTTTCAAATATATCAGAAAATTAACCAGAGGTACTAAGTATCATGAGTAAATGGATTAGAGAGAGGATGTGGGTTGCAATGACTGGATGTTGGTGCTGGTAGTCACTGGGGATATTCCCTCTGGGATGCTGTCTCATGAGTATTTTTTCCCTTTTGCCTCCATAACTGCATCAGTCATTGAGCTGCTGGACATCTGTTTGCCAGAATACATCATCTTGTTCTGTTCTGAAAGTGAATGAGCAGGTGGCAGTGATGACACAATGCCAATTTTTAGCGCATGCTAAGGAGCCTGCTAGGGGCAAAATTACCTATTTGTTTTTTGTAAAACCAAGTCATTACAGAAGCTAACACACATAATCATACACTTTTCAGAATAGTTTATTAGTCTTAATAATCTGCCCTGCATTCCACAAATCCTGCATCGGGTATCATCTAAGTGGCAATACACTTGAACTGGTTAGAAAGCCAAGGGAAAATGAAAAAGCCCAAAGGTGAAAAACAGTTTTTGTCATTGCATAATTTGTAAGCCAGAATGCTTGGTAAAACCATTTGTGAGGAAGGTTTTTTCTCTCTTGTTAGTGTTTGGTTAATTATTTTTTTTTTTAAATTAAACAAAGGCATGAACTCTGAAATTAGTGTTGAATGTAGAACTGTAAGGCAATCAACCTGATCTGATGGAATTTGCAATTGATATGAGACTTCCCATAATGTATGTTATACCTTGATGTAAGTATACTACATGACTATTAGTGGACTTTTTTTACTCTAATTGTGTACCTTGTAGCTGAATCATCACACATATTTATCAAAAAGAACCCTTTTATCCTAGGGAAAGGGCAAGACAACCTGTGCTGTACATGCAAGGAATAGAAAATTACAGCTCAGACAGATAACAAACAGGAATAGTTACAGAGATAAGTGACATTTCCTAGAACCAGAATAGTTCCTGATATTTCTCTTCCTTCAGTTCCTTCTGAAACTCAGCTAGAATTGGACATTTTAACTATTTTAAGGGTCTTCTGACAATTTTGTCATTGTATGGATTAAGTACATTAGCAGTGCATTTTTAATATTGAATTCTCTTGTTCAATCTGCTTGTTCATAGGCAGGCTGCTAAACCAGAACTGCTGGGAAACCGGTTAACAGAAGCTGTTAAATGAAAGTTTATTGTACCACTTTTTTCTTTCTTTATATATATACGTGTATATATATCGATTGTATATTGGAAGTAAGTGCAAGGATTGGCCACTGGATGTAACTGCAGCAAATCGGAGAAGAAAAAGCTGAAAGTAAATATTCATAAGATGGGAAATATGAGGAGAGGGCCAGGCTGGGGGGGAGTTTATCTTAAGTACCACGTCTTTGAAAACAACACTTTGAAGTGTTTTCTGTAAACCTTTCAAACGGATAGAGACTGAAAAAAGAGCAGGAGCTAACTAGAGGATAAGTACTGGGAGGATAAGCCAGCTGGAATATAAAATTCTCTGTAGCAACTCTGTGTGAGCCCTTTAAATCTAGCTGATTAGATAGGAGGCACAAAAATTGAAGTGTTAAACATATGGCATATACAGTGATGGCTGTTCCATGCTCTATACACTATGGAATTATTAATAAAATATTTGAGAAGAGTTATTAATTAAATACCAAGTGCTTTTTAAATTTTATGAACAGGGATGAATTTATCAAGTGCTGCAATACAGTCACTGTTACAGTGAAACCCATGAGCTCTTCTGTAACACATGGCTAGAGACAGAAATGGTATAACCGATTGGAACTTCGGGGGACTTCAGTCAAAGGGAGCACAGTTCCCTATGAGACTGGGACAACCAAATATGAAAATCTAAGGGCCTGCTCAGCAATAACTGAATTCAATATTCCACATCAATGTTCTTTGTAAAGCAAGTTGTTAGAACTAAAAATAAAGAATAATAGCATAAACCAAGAAACAACTGAAAAGTTTCAAAGTCTAAAGTATAATCGTATGTTAAGAGCCGAAGTATGAAACATGATTTGCCCCACATAATTTGTTTAGCCATCTACCAAACTACTTATTTGCATTTTGCCCCCTGAACTGAAGGTAAAAAAAACAAGCAGAAAAAGACTTGAAATCTAATCTTTTTTTAGCCACATCTGGGACCCAATCTCGAAGGGCAAAATGTAGATTTTGCATGAATTTGTCTTATATTTCTCTTCTTTTAGCCCTGTAATTTTATCTGTATTGACTTTGTCATGTTAACTCTCCTGAATCTTGCCATCTCCTTTCTCCTTCTCAAGTTTATTGGGGTATTTTGCTCCACCTGTATCTGCTGTCAACAAATTTAATGAATTTATCCTCATTTTCCTCTGAAAAAAAACCTAAATTCTGCAAAAACCTGAGTTAAATTTTCTGCATATACTTTAACACACATAAATTTCTTCAGCTGCTGCCTGTATTTCAACCCTGGCTCACTTTCTGGGCAACATAAATTGCCTGGGCATTAAAAACTAATTTATTTGAAACTATTTAAAAATTTTATTAATAAGTCTGATATTTGTAAGAAATGAAGTATCAAGTTTATGTAAAAATGAAAAACGTAAACTTTCTGTCAAGGTGGTATTTTTTTCTGCTTGTATACATATGTGTATTTCAAATAGTGCTTTGACAGCTTTGTGGAGGTGGAAGAGTTTGAGCAAATTGTGAGAAATAATCCGATGCATTTACTGTGAACAGGTTGCAACAATACCAACAATCAGGAAAAAATAAGAGGAAAGCTCAGCATGGGGTTTGGTGAGATAATAAGTTTTTTGATCTTTGAAAAAATAGAACAGATTATCCAAGAAAATGAGTTGAAGCTTATGTTATAGAAAAAAAGTTTTTAGTAAAATATGTGCTATTCAATTTTCTATGCTTAAAATGGAGCAAACAGTTTTGCCAGAGTCCTTGTATTCTTTTCTCACTTGTACTATATTTTGTAAGCAGCAGAGTGAACAGTTTAATCTCTTCAAACTGATAGGCTGTGGCTTACAGTGTCTTGTTAGCTAGGTTAGATAAGTTTTTTGGACTACAGCTATTGCCGAATGACATAAAAAGAGCTCTGTAATTACCAGAGACAGAATTCAATTAAAAAATGTTCTTTATAGTGTCCCTTGATGGGCTCTGCATCTATTTTTTAGCTATGCAGTCTAGGCATTAGAAGGAAAGTAAGGTAGGGACATGGAGGTAACATATCCTGAGTTTATTAGGAGTGATAGGTGCTCGTGACTTCAGTGCACTACAGTTCCCAGATTAGTACTACTATGATACTAAGTTAGTGATGGAAAGACAAGTCCCAGTAATAACTACAACTAAGACACTGATAACATTATTTAATTGGTGCATTTTCATATTTAATTATTAATTTTGAGCTAGTGGATCAAATATTTTCATGAGCTTCAACAAGCAGTCCCTAAAAACCAGTATCCAAATGTAGCAGTCGAATACAACTTATGCCATAGAGTCTTTCAAAAACTTTGAAAAGTCTGTATGAAGTCTGCATGACAAAAAAAAAAAAAAAAGCCTTTTACCAAGAAAAGTGCATTGATTTTTAGAACAAATTATCTTTTTTTTTTTGGATTGACCTCATTTTTTTTTTTATGCTAGTCTATTTATTAGTGGTTTAAAATTATTATTTAACTCTTGTTTTCAGACAGCAGACATTGGTTAAATATGTGAACGAAGTGAAAAGCTCCAAAATCTGGGGACTGATGTAGACACTCATTTTTAGATTTATCTTTTGCTTAATCATTCCTTTAATTAATGTTGTAGTACAAAATAAGGACAATCTTCAAAACTCTCTCCACTGAAGGTGAATAAATCTCTTCTACCTAGTCTCTTTAGTTTAACTGTGTTATGTACACAGTTACTGGTACAAATATAATAGTTTTTATCCTTCTTATTTACTGGTACCTGTGCTTATTTCTCCAAAACATTTGTTTTCTATCTGTCACAGTCACAGGGGATTCAAAGTATTCACCCAGTTACACAAACTTTTTGTTGAGTTTGGTGAAAACCAGTTGCTGGCAGCTATATGTGACATCCAGTTTTTGTTGAGAGCATCTTTCCTTTGATGGAAAAAAAAAAAACCAAACAAACATTGACTTTGTATTTTCATCATACCTAACTTAAGATATCTCTGCTAAAGATATACAAGGTGGTCTTGCATGTCCTTTCTGGGCAAGAATAAGGCATTGTCATGGTTTAAGCCCAGCTGTAAATCTGCCATGTTGTCATTAGATCACATCCTGCCCTTCTTCCCCCCGCTCCCAGAGGGATGGGGAGGAGAATCGGAAGAATGTAATTCCCGTAGGTTAAGAACAGCCCAGTTACTAAGGTATAACACAAAACCACTACTGCTACCACCAATAATAATGATGATAAGAGAAATAAAAAGGAGAGAGAATACAACCGCTCACCACCTGCTGACCGATACCCAGCCCAACCGAGCAGTGCATTCACTTCTGTTTGACTGACCCCAGTTTACATAGTGGTATGACGTGTTCTGGCATGGAATGCCTCTTTGGTTAGTTTGGGTCAGGTGTCCTGTCTCTACTTCCTCCCAGCTTCCCCTCCTCCCTCGCAGAGCATGAGACTCAGAAAGTCCTCGGTCAGACCAAACATTCTAAGCAGCAGCTAAAAACATCGGTGTTCTCAGCGTTGTTACCAGGTCAAAAGTCAAAAACCCAGCACTGCACCAGCTATTAAGAAGGAGAAAAATGACTGCTACTGCTGAACCTAGGACAGGCATCCATCAGGGAACCCATGAGAACCATCATATCCGTCTGTGTTTTCCCAATAGATGTCTTAACCCAGCAGGCAAATCGTTATCTCAGCTATTGTTTCAAAGGGGATGTCCTGGGTTCAGCAGCAGCAGTCATTTTTCTCCTTGGTAGCTGGAGCAGCACTGATAACACCAGTGTTTTCAGTTACTGCTTGGTAATGTTTTGGTCTGACCAAGGACTTTCTGAGTCTCATGCTCTTCCAGGGAGGAGGGGGAGCTGGGAGGAAGCAGGCACAGGACACCTGACCCAAACTGACCAGAGAGGTTATTCCATATCATAACACGTCATGTCCAGGTTGTAAAATACTGGGGGCGGGAACCCGGAAGTCTCTCTCTCTCTCAGCTCGGTCAGGTGGTGAGCGGTTGTATCCTCTTCCCTTGTATTTGCCTTGTCAATATTATTATTGGTGGTAGCAGTAGTGATTTGTTTTATATCTCAGTTACTGGACTGTTTTTATCTTAACCCATGGGAGTTACATTCTTTCGGTTCTTCTCCCCATTCCCCCCCCATCGGAGGGGGGGAAGAGAGGGAGAAGTGAAATTTACAGCTTAAACCATGACAGGGGCCTTTTTTTTTTTTTTTCAACAACACATTTAAACTCTTAATTATGTGTCAATATATTTGAGTTCAAATATCTCAGTGTTGTCAAGAATCTTCACTGTGAAGCTTTGAGTCCTTCTACTGTTATGCTAAGTATACACAGTTTGTACTTTTTTTTCACCTTGATATTAATTTATGAGGTTTCCATGAATCATTGCATTTCTGTTGAAATTGCTGAGCCACCATATAAAACACTTTTTTCTCTTTTAGTATCTATAGACTTTGTCAAAATTTTGTGCCCTCAACTTTGTAAATGATTTTTTTTTCTCGGGTTTTAATCTCATTTTTGTCCATATCAACAATATTTGGATTTCTATCTAGTTCTTTGTACTCTAGACGTTAGCAGTGATGAAATAAAAAGCCAGCAGCTACATCTGATGCTTGTCTTCATGCTCAGTTATCTACTTGCCCTGAGGACATTAACAACTGTTGAGATTTTATATGACAGAAAATTATTGTAAAATGTGAGTCTACTCTACCAAACACCTTGGTCTATCAAATAGCAGATATACCAAATACCTGTGGTCGTGCAATTGTCCTTGAAATTTAATTCTGCTATTATTGAGAATTAATTTGAATTATTTTTCTACCAACGTCTTTGGAATAAGAGCTCTACATAGAATCCAGTGGTCCTAAATCTATCTTTTTCTTCTTCAAGATTTATTTACCTTGTATTATAACTTTTAGACTACTACAATTTCTTCTGAGTTTTAGAAATTAATGAGAAATTTCAGAATTATTCCACATTTCCAGCTATCACTATATCTACCAGCTTTTTTCACCTGTGCTTTCACACTACAAGGCATGCTTGATTTTCAGTGTTTTATCTGCTTTCTTAATCTCTGTTTCTCCCTGTTTTTTATTTTTCTTAGTTTTGTTTTTTATTGTTTTTCTTTGGCTTGAAGTATTGAATTCCATTGTGTAACTCTTTTTTCTTTCATTCTAGTCTTTTTCATTCTAGTCTATATTACATAGCTATTCAGTTCATCTTAAGATTCTTTTTTCTTGGATTTACTTTCAGTTTGGCAAAGTTAATATTGTGGCTGTTCTTGATGCAACTGTTCAGTGTACTTTTACATTTGTTTGACTGTAATCTCTCTGATTTTTCTGATTCACCATCTGGTAAATTTGTGTTTGTTAGATAACAAGAAATTGGAAAGAGCTAGGTTGTTCACAATACAGAAATCAATGAGTTTCTCATCATTTTGATGATCATTTCCTTCCAATGCTTTCTGACTGTTCTAGCCATTTCTTCATTGTAACATCCTAAACCGACATTTACAAGAAGTAAATAATGTTTTGGTATTTTTCAAACAAGCAGTTGGGGAAAATTTGTAAGACACTTTTATTCCTTCTAGTTATGTTTCTATGTAAGAGAATAGCATGTCTAAATTGACATCTGTCACATGTTATTGAGTTTGGAATATATATTGTATTGGTTGAACAGAACTGCTGAGAGACTAGCCGAATGGCATCGTGATTGCAATTGTATTGAAGATCTTTTTGCCACTGAAACATATGTAAAAAAAAATCCAGAAATATGTATTCTGTCTACACAGAAAATTCATTACCACTAACGTACTGGATTCCTCTCTAGAATTGTTCAATGCGCTTTACTACTGATAACACTAATATTCAGAGGAATGTGCCTTTTAGAGGTTTGTGGGCATTTTTGGCTTGTTGGTTTGGTTTTGTTTATTTGTTTTTTGTTAGGTTGGTTTGGTTTTGTTTCGTTTCTGGAGCTTTAGTATAGGGTAGGGATTAATTAGGTTTTGGTGAATGGCCAAATTACCAGAATGATAATTTATTCCCTCACCTGTAACTAGTAAAATTTTTGCAAGTAAACCCTCCACATTTGCATGCATTTACGTTTATTCAAGACTAGGAAAGCAACTGTACAAAGTAACCCCCAAAACAGAGCAATTGTTTCATAATATTGTAGCATATTTAAAATATTTTAAAACGAGTTTCAACAACATTGTTTATGAGACCAACCAAAAGAAAATAAAATTTCATATTACTTGTATATATCTTATTTCTGTTTCAGAAGTCACTTAAAAGTCCACCGATATTTCTTTCATAATATGATAATAGCTTTCTTATAATTGTTGTTTTCAACTTAAGCCAAATACCAGTGAGATTGTGGGCAAGAAATCTGCTGAATTCTATGGTTTGAGTCTGCTACGTGTTTCCCTTGGGAGAGTGTGCTTCATGTAGTTTCCTTGTCTTCCCAGGCCTTGCCTTCCTTCTGGTGTAGTCTCTTCAGTTAAAGGGCTGTGCCCCCAGGACTGCCTGCAAAGCAAGTTCCACTGTGGCAAACTCTGACATAAAGTTTTGCAAATTTCTTGAAAGCAGTTTCTGAATCTGAGCAGAAGTCGAAGTCATTGTCCATTGTGTCCATGGAGACACAGAAAACCACTTCAAGCCTCTAGTTCAAGTGAATTAAGAGTGAAGAGAAGTGAATTTTTGTACCCACTGCAACAGGATGCTCATTTTCTGCTTCTTCACTTTTAAGATGTTTTAAATTAGGGTATAAAACAATCAGCAGATATTATCACACCTTTTAATTGAATTCATTCAGACAAGTTGCTAACAAACAGGAGCAGAGAACCCGTTAACAGGATGTTACAAAACAGAATAGAGGAACATATAAGCTGGTCAAGAATTGTGAGTGCAACATCAATAGCGACAAGAAGTCAAAACTGAGGCGTGAAAAGGTTACTGACCAGATATTTTTTAAAAGCCTTAATTAGAAATTCTATCAGTTACACATTATTAGGTCTGCTATGTTGCAGAAACACAGAGTGGGTAATATGAAGTGTCTTATTCATAATACAACAAACTACAGTACCTTCAGGGTGTATATAATTCAAATAATTGTAATTTTGCTACTCATTTCTACATCTTTTTAAAGTCATTGCCTTGTTGTTTTACCAGCTGGATTGGCACCAAAGATCTTCCTGTTAATAAGTCAGTCATCCTCATGATTGCTGACCTAGCTCCATGAGATTCTCATTTCTGAATATTGCTGTGATAATTTTGTATGAAAACTCTTTTGTTCCCTAAAAAAAATACTCTTGAAATAAAATTATAATTCCAACCTCTACAAGAATTTGCACCCTGCATTTCATGACAGTTCCAGGCATTGAAGCCCTAAAGGAACTTAGTGAGATAATTGTCCTCATTATTGTCAGAGAAATCCTAGGCACAGCTACAGGTTGGGCAGGGGAGAGATTCAGAGCAGCCCTGTGGAGAAGCACTTGGGGGTGTTGGTTCATGAGAAAGTGAACATGAGCTGGCAATGTGCACTTGCAGCCCAGAAAGCCAACCGTATCCTGGGCTGCATCAAAAGGAGTGTCACCAGCAGGTCGAGGGAGGTGATCCTGCCCATCTACTCTGCTCTCGTGAGACCTCACTTGGAGGATTGTGTGCAGTTCTGGTGTCCTCAACATAAAAAGGACATGGAACTTTTGGAACAAGTCCAAAGGAGGGCCACGAGGATGATCAGGGGACTGGAGCACCTCCCGTATGAAGATAGGCTGAGAAAGTTGGGGCTGTTGAGCCTGGAGAAGAGAAGGCTGCGTGGAGATGTCAGAGCAGCTTCCAGTATCTGAAGGGGGCCTATAAGGATTCTGGGGATGGACTCTTATGAGGGACTGTAGTGATAGGACAAGGGGCAACAGGTTCAAACTTAAACAGGGTAAATTTAGACTGGATATAAGGAAGAAATTCTTTACTGTGAGGGTGGTGAGGCACTGGAATGGGTTGCCAGGGAAGCTGTGAATTCTCCATCGCTGGCGGTGTTCAAGGCCAGGTTGGACAGAGCCTTGGGTGGCTTGGTTTAGTGTGAGGTGTCCCTTCTGATGGCCGGGAGGTTGGAGCTAGATGATCTTAAGGTCCTTTCCAACCCTAACTATTCTATGATACTATGATTCTATGATAATAAGGAAAGAACTATATTTCCTTCTGTGAAAGCTACTTGTCCCAGAGTCACTAAAAAAAAATGGCAATTTAAAGAATATATATCAGGCATATTTTTAAGTTCTGTTTTTCAGGCTGCTTCTTAAAGATAAAAAATACAGAATGTTGAGTATGCACAATATAACAAAACAATACTCCTATTATAAACTGTATGTTTAAATTATTTTCCTGTTCTATTAGTATACTTGTCAGACATTTTATGTTTCTTTAGCCTTTCATGGTGTTAGAAATGTGTCCACATGTCCACACTGCTTACAGAGAAGCTCCTTTTCCTTTTCTATCTACAGGGAAAATACATCCTTCCTGAACTATACCAAATACAAAATGAAAAAGAAAAAAAGAAAATCTGCAGGGAAATTTAGTTTTAAAGAACATAATTCAGCTGCTGAATAAGAAATAGACTTTGTTAAATATTTTGTGAATCTGAACAGATTTGCCATACTTATTGGAAATATATATGCAACTTACTTGACCAGCTTTGTGAGCTGAATGTATATGGAATCAACATCAAATTTTAAATATAAAACCAATCAGAGGAATTTTGGGTACACTTAGACTCTAAAATTTGAATTCTAACAGTGTGTTTGAGGAAACAAGCAGGTGTCTGTTTTTCATATAACTCATATAACCCACGAAAATTTATAAACTCATACAATCAATATCTCAAATTGATAATTATGTTTAGGGCTTATTTAAAACATTTGTGTTTATTAGTTAGTTTTATTTACATTAATCACACAGCTTTATTCTAGGATATCTTAACAAAAGTAACTGCTACCATTAAATGGAATTGGTGACCCTACTGAGATCTAAATTTCTCAGGAAAAGAAAATTACTTATGACAAAGCAGCAGGTAAACATATAATGAGAATTTTAGAACATTTGGAATTTTTTCAGACTACAAGCCCTTGTATAGCAGAGTGATGAAAAAAAAAAACAAAACTGTTAGGCTTATCAAAGGTTTACTAACAGGCTGAAGAATTTTTAAGGTTTTTCCTTCAGTCACAGAAAAAAGAATGTATGCATGATTGAACCAAGGTGTAAAGAGTGCAGTCAGAGACCTGTCTGACTTATTTAATTGCCTTTGTGCTAAAGTTCCAGTGGAGGACTTCAGAAATACTGTCTGTCTTCTGTCTTAAAGTTCTGTGCGACATAAAGAACTTCCCATGTGTACATGAAATTTGCCATCTAAAGTATCTGAGTGTACAATCCTAAAATATTTTTGCGTGAGCATTGGTGCAGGTGGGTCTTGACTTCTGGAATTATCTAAGATAGGTGACACAAGAAAAAGGGGATGAAGACACTAGTGAGCCAAGTTGCATATTATTATTTTAGTCATTAATTATAAAGCAAAGACCACAAAACTTGCAGATGAGACAATTAATTATTTGTAATTCAGAGCTGAATGAGTGTGATATAGCTACAGAAACCAAGATGTTATGTGAGAATATAAGAGTCTTTGAGGAATACAGATAAAAGAAGGATGACACCTGAACAATAAAAAAAGTCCTTGGGTGACATGGTTTAGTGTGAGGTGTCCCTGCACATGGTAGGGGGGTTGGAACTAGATGATCTTAAGGTCCTTTCCAGCCCTAACTCTTCTATGATTCTGTGGTTCTATAAGGGCCTGATTCAATCCATTAAATTCAAAGCAGGCTTTAGACTAAGTCCTAAAAGAATAAAAGCCACTATCAAAAATCCATATTTTTCTATTCCACAATATATTTTTCCATCTTACGTTCTGTATCTTTAATGATAAGCTATTAATTAGAATCTTCAGATACTCTACCATTAATTGAAATAATTAGTAAAATAAAATAGTGTCACAGTCAACGTATTACTAAAAGAAAGAATGGAGTACTCTACATTGAATCAAGCTGTAGCTGGAATTCATATCTCCGTATTTATTCTCTCAGATTGCAATTCTTATCTTTTCCACTGCCCAACCTGCTGAGCGGTTTGGACAACAGCAGGCAGATGATACTCACAGTTTATGGGTGATATTATTCGAATGTACAATTCATCTGGGAAAACAATACTATAACGAAAGACAGAAACTTTTTTTTTTTTTCACAGAATACACAGCATTTTAGATATAAGTAAAGTAAGAGGAAGAATATTACTTTTTCCTACAGACTATGGCAAGTCTTTGATTCCCAAGTTTTTCAAACTAAACAAATTGTTCCAATTTTATGCTTCTAAGATAAGCCATAGAAAGGACACATTTCACAGAATAGATGTTTCATAAATGAAACAAATATGATGTTGTCTTTTTATTTGTTTGTTTGCTTGTTTTTATTGCAGTGGAGTCCTTAAACTTTGGAAAAAAAAGATCAAAGAAAAATTCCTGGAAAAAAAAGATTTGAAGCTATCTTAGTGGATATGTTACCTAGATAGATGGAAAATGTCTATATGAATTCTCTCATATTTGTCATTAAGGACTGCAACAGCTATTATCTTACTGGTTTGTTAAAGGTATATATTAACCTTTACTGGGAAAAGTTACCCCTCTGAACATATAACACGATAATATGTTTACTTACCTACATCTAAATGAAAATGTGAACAGCTGAATTCCTGCTATAGATAATCAAGGTCAGCTACAAGAGAATCTGCCCAAAGTGCATTCAATAGCTTGAAGGACTTACTGAAACCTTTCTGAAGTGTTTGTGTGTAAAATATTATTACATAAGGATTTTCACATTTACATCAAAATCACAAATTTTAAAGACTAACTCCTGAAGGGCAGTGGATCAGTACTCTCACTACACTACCAATTAGTACATAATACTGGAAAAAGTAGACAGACAATCAAACTAAAGGCAAATCTTTTTTGTTAATGAAATTCTGTCTATACACAAACACTCATTTAGGCAAATGATGCCTGCTCCTTTATCCAGCCAAACTAATTTAATGATATGAATAGTTCTTTACATGTTGGCATAAGCAATTTATTTGAATGGCATCTACAATTAAATTTTACTAAAGTTTTGAAAAAGCCATTCTTTATCTCTGCTATGTCACTTCTATTCCAGAACTGAATATTGTGCTGAATGGACAGTATTTTTAACACAAAATTTTATGGACTATACTCTGACCTTTTGTGAATATCTAGAACAATCTACTGAAGTCAGGACATGGAAATAAATGCATTAAAATAGGCTATTTAAGCTTATTACACTACTTATTTTAGCTTGTTAGAAATGAAGTGCCAGTTTCAGATATCCTTCTAGTATCTTCTCTTGTCCTTTGCTGTCCAACTACAGTACATTGCATTAATTGATCTATATCTTCATTTGATTGTTCATTTATTAGGAGCTTTATGGTCTAAGAACTACAAGATGGAATTTCAGTGGTGAACATAAAGATTTTTCTTTTTGGTGAACAATGTAAGAAGTGCTAATTTCTAGCAAAATATCACTGTCTAATTGCTACAAGCATTCATCAGTAAACCCCAGCATTTAATTCCATGCCCATCCCAGACTTTGTTATTTCAGGGTCTCTTTAACTTAGACATTTCTTTAACATGGAATCTTCTATACTGAAAATATTCTCTTTCATCTTACAAAGAAAAGCTCAAGGAAACCTTAAAACACGGTAAGTGATATTCATGAACAAATCCCCATAAATTCCATGATTCTACATTTTTTTTTCCTTAATGTTTTAGCCTACAGTACCTCCTACCATACAGCTGAAGAAATTTTGTACTAACCAAATTTGATACTCAAAATTTACAAAGAAAACAGTGTGAACACCTGGATAACAGAAGCTGCACATTGACGGGTGGCTGTTATCCATAGCCAATAGTGGTTCATGGAGATTCAACACAACCCCCCAGATTATTGCTTGCTTAGAAATAAAAGTATTTTCTGGAAATGTAGCAAACTGATATATAAACCAGCTAATATTTCTTGCAGCACTATGTATATATGGTTGTTGACAGCATTGTAGCTAACATTCCACGGGGACAATAGGTTAAATATTAATCTACTTGAACTAAACATTATATGTCTATGGTCTGTCTGCTGCTTGTATCTATTCAATAGGTGAGAGCAAGACATCAGTACTATTGACTAGGGACAACGTGATTAGCATCAAGGTCAAACTTTCTGAGAGGGCAAAATGAAACAGGAGCTGAAATATCATTCTGAAGTCAGTGGTGCCTAAATGCATATGTCAAAAAAAAGAAAGTAATCTCAAACCATGTGAGAATTTTATTTTTAGTCAGGCTAAGTTAGAATTATAGATACAAAAGTGACTTTAAAAGGTCACTTATCTCTTTCTCATACCTTAAAGTCAACTGTGCTTATGAAATTTCTGATGTCTTTGGCCTAATATTGAGCACCAAGTGACAGAAATTCCATAATAACTGGTACATTACAATAACTTATGGTAATTTTCTCCTTAATGCTTCTCCTTCTTAAAGAACGTATCCACGTCTATCATTCCAATTCTACCAGGCTTGCAAAGTGTCCCCAAGCATTAATGATTGTCGCATTTTTCACAATGTTCAAACAGTCTGCAAAAACAGTGTTTATAAAACTGTGCAGTTGAGGTCATTGATGAATCAAAGAATCTTTAACTGGACTGTATGCTTTCATTGAAGACCTTTTTCTGGTTTGTTTTTTTTTTTCTGTTCCTTTGCATGAAAAATCTAAAAATCTTAGTCATAATAAACACAAGCCTTACAGGGCATTGAGTTTTGAATCTACCTTAAAAGACATGACAATGAGCTTTGAGCATACATCAATGAAATATATCAGACTGTTCCTGTTTTCTACACAAGCAATGGATCTGAAAACGTTGGAGTACAAACAACATTTTCTATAGAAAATATCTTCTAAGTTACATAAGTTTGACTTTTAATGAAAATTAGACATTCAAAGATATTGATGAGTTCAGAGCAGATTTTGCAACAGGAAAAGCATCTAAACATTCATTGGAAAAGGTAGAGGTTAGCTGTCTAATCTATTTGAAAATCCCAAGAGGCAAACATTTGAAAACTGCTAATATACTTTTTTGTATCTAGATTCTTCATGCCGGCATTACTTTTAGAGCCAGTCAATTCACCTGAATGAGGAAAGAATTTAAATGTGTGCTTAATTTGTACCTATGTTATATAAACTATATATGAATCTGAGAGGTGACAACTTGGAAACAGAGAAAAAGTAATTTTATTGTTTCAACTGGTTGTGTAGAAAATCACATGTGGTGCACCGTTTCAACCTCAGTAACACAAACTACACGTTGTTACACATATATTGCATGATCTCATAGGGAGTCTGCACTTCAGAACTGGTGTACAGCTCATAGAGCGCTAGAGTTGCAGTGTGTTTACTATAGGCAGTGATACTAGATTTGAAACTGAAGTCTGGTTGACATTTACCCATATGCTCTGAACAAAACCCAGAACGGATACAAAATTTCCACAACACTTTAAATGTAAGCATATTAATGTCATTTTGACAAAAAGTTTTCTAAGGTTAGGCTTTCTAGTGTTTGCTCCTGTGCATGTATTTCTGATAAAATGACACACATTTGACTGTATGAATGTGTGAACACACTGTAGTACAAGAGGTGCAGTTATCACAATGCTATTAGGTGTAAATTAAACGTATAAAGCATAATGAATCATCTTATTGTGCTATTCATGTTGAAGGCTATTCAATTCTTCCTATATGCATTCATGTCCACAAAGGAATCAGAACACATCTGAAAATAAAAAGACAGTGTAAATACTAAAAAACTTTATCTGGAGTACTAAAAATGAAATAAATAACACCCTGATTTCTGACTATCCTTAAAAGTTTTATTGATAAGAGTTTGATTCAAGCAATTTCAGAGCAAAGTGAGCCAATTATATAATCTCACATACAATGTAAGTCATGGGCCGTCACACAGCAAAACTTGCATCAGCCTCACACTTTCTGTTTAAGCAACAGTGTATGCATTAGAAAAGAAATAAATTTAAAGCTTTGAGTGTTAAAACCTAGTTGCATATTTTTCTATAGTATGTCACCTTATTTAAAATTGGAAATTTATTTCTAGGGTGAATTTGTGACCTTCACTTAAAACCATGTTTCAAATGGAGAATGACATAAAAATATTTGAAGAGCAACCTCTTCCTCAAAGAAAGTTCTTGTAGATCCTGACATTACCTCTAAGGCTTTAATTTGATTTGTCATAGCTGGAAAGATTAACAAGAAGAATTCAACACGTACAGGTGCCGTTTAACTGTATGCTTTATAGGACAGGTGGAGGTTATTTATACAGGCTACCATTATTTCATTGAAGCTATTTTTCTTTGCTTCCTGCATTATCTGTGGAGAGATAGATTCCACAAGGGATTTCGTTATTTTGGATCCTCACAGGCAATGAAGAAAAAAAGTTATCTCCCTCTCATCAGCCCATGTCGAAACCCTGAACCACATTCTCCTGCTGAAATATAAACCACAGTTCTCACACTTCTTATTCTTGATCCTAAACCTATCTCAATCTCACTGAGGTCCTCTGGATGCTCACTTCAGCCTGCTGATATTCTACATGATTGCTCTCAACTATCCCAGCATATATACTAGCTTTAACTGCTTTCTACTTATTCACAACATACAGTCCTCAGGATACTTTCCGGGAAACTCACTGTATGTGCCTTCATCACCCTGCAGAAGAGTAAGCTTATGTGTATCTACCTATATATAGGTATATATAAGATGGTCTGATTGTTTTCATGATATGTATGAACCAGGAATTAATTCTAGACTAACAATTCTACTTCCTATAGACACCTAGCAAGGAAGCACTCAGGTTTTGAGCCATGGAATGCATCTTTTGTGTGCTAAATTTAGGGTTTTAAATAAAACAGGGGTTTAATCATTCAATTTATTTTCCTTATTTTTATAATGGATTTGTATGGGAGATCTGGAATTAACTCCACCTAACCTTAGACTTTTAATAATCATCTATATATAAATTAGGCTATGAAGTTCTCATTTATATTCAACAGAGAGAGACAAACGCTTTTGGAAGTACTTTAATTGCATTTCATAGGGTAGGATGAACTATACTCCATAAATTCATATTCCTCTTGACAGATTTTGAAGGAAACCTACACCCTGAGCTTAAATCCAACCCTAGGAGGTTTTGAGTTTATATCTAGGTGCTATCTTAACATATAACCCTAGTAATAACAGAGCCATTCATTTTTTTCCAGTTGCATCCTTCAGCACTGTACTTTTTGAAAAGTTGACAATATCGATGTGATTTATTTTTTTTTTATCCTCTTGAGGAATGGTGAAACTGTGACACAGATAAACAGATAAAGTATTATATATCATAAAAAGTTAGCTAAGTCAAGTCATGAAAAGAAGTTTCTGTGCAAGGGCAATATTGATTGGATATTGCTTTGAAGGCCTATCAATGTCTAAAACCTTGCAATTGAAGCTACAGCTTTAAAATTCTATTATGCAGTAGATTGTTATTGCAACTTTAAAGATACAAAGATTTTTGGTATCGTTGGCAGAGTTCTTATAACTTAATTATGTGTACCTTATCAAACAGATAGACTATTAATAACATCTTAGCCGCCCTTCTAGGCAGGTAACTTATTTACACAGTATGATACTTAAGATACTTTTTGAATTATTTCTGCCTGTGATGCTTCATCCCAACAGACCCCTATAATAATTAGAAAGAAAAGCCAGCTGAAAGAAAATATATGCAAAAATCATACCCTTGTTTAAAGCAGCCTATTCAAGTACATCATAGTAAATTCTAACATTTTTTAGTTACACTTTTAAGGCAGAATAACATATCAGAAATACTCCCAAAAGATGTATATTGGGATCTTGCCACAGACCTTGGTGTCTCTTCATATTGTACCAGCTTAAAAGCTTTTGCTTTAGTCTGAAGCACTTTTTTTGCCCAATTGTCAAGCTTTCTACAGGACACAAGAATGCCAAGTTAACATTCTACTTATGATTTATTAATGAGATTTAACATATTGCAAATTGGGGGGGGGGGCAGAATAACTGAAAACACCTGCATGATAACAATATTTTTTTTAATGTTCGATTTTTTATTATTGTGACCATATGTCTACAGTAAGGTCATATGGAGTTTACTTTTGCAAAGTTACATTACATTAGTATTTTAAACTACTAAATAGTAAATGGCTTTTGGAAAAGCAAATAAACCTTTTGATGTTGAGCTAGTTTAAACTGGTTATTTAATAGCAGGGCTAATTTGAACCATAATGTAAATACCAGGATAGCTCAAAATAATATAATAAACCATGAAATTTCTGAGTATTACGTCTGATAAGCCTGGAGGTAGTTTCCTGCTATGCCTAGTTATAGGGTTAGTCCCAAAATAATAATTTGTATTAGTTCTGTTATTACACATGGCACATAAAATCATAGAATCATAGAATTGTTAGGGTTGGAAAGGACCTTAAGATCATCTAGTTCCAATCCCCTTGCCAGGGTTACGGACGCTTCACACTAAACCAAGCCACCCAAGGCTCTGTCCAACCTGGCCTTGAACACTGCCAGCGATGGAGCATTCACAACTTCCCTGGGTAACCCATTCCTGTGCCTCACCATCCTTACAGTAAAGAACTTTCTCCTTATATCCAGTCTGAACCTCCCTTGTTTAAGTTTGAACCCGTTATCCCTTGTCCTATCACTACAGTCCCTAATGAAGAGTCCCTCCTCAACCTCCCTATAGCGCCCCTTCAGATATCGGAAGATTGCTATGAGGTCTCCATGCAGCCTTCTCTTCTCCAGGCTTAAAAGCCCTAACTTCCTCAGCCTGTCTTTGTACAGGAGGTGCTCCAGACCCCTGACCATCCTCGTGGCCCTACTCTGGACTTGTTCCAACAGTTCCATGTCCTTTTCTATGTTGAGGACAACAGAACTGCACACAATACTCCAAGTGAGGTCTCACGAGAGCAGAGTAGATGGGCAGGATCACCTCCTTTGGCCTGCTGGTCATATTTCTTTTGATGCAGCCCAGGATACGATTGCCTTTCTGGGCTGCAAGTGCACGCTGAAGCTGGCTCATGTTTATTTTCTCATGAGCCAATACTCCCAAGTCCTTCTCCACAGGACTGCTCTGAATCTCTTCTCTGAACCAGTCTGTAGCTGTGCCTGGGATTTCTCTGACCCAGGTGTAGGACCTTGCACTTGGCATGGTTAAACTTCATCAGGTTGGCATCTGCCCACCTCACAAGCATGTCAAGGTCCCTCTGGATGGCATCCCTTCCCTCCAACGTATCAACCGAACCACACAGCTTGGTGTCATTGGCAAATTTGCTGAGGGCGTACTCAATCCCACTGTGCATGTCACCAACAAAGATGTTGAGCAACACCAGTCCTAACACCAGTCCCTGAGGGATACCACTCGTTACTGGTCTCCAGCTGGATACTCAGCCATTGAGCACTACTCTTGGCATTCAGCCATCCAGACAGTTCTTTTTCCACGGAGTGGTCCATCTATCAAATTGATGTCTCTCCAACTTAGAGATAAGGATGTCATGTGGGACAGTGTTGAAAGCTTTGCACAAGTCCAGGTAGATGGCATCAACTGCTCTACCCTTGTCCATCAGTTCTGTAGCCCCATCATAGGAGGCCACCAAATTGGTCAGGCAGGATTCCCCCTTAGTGAAGCCATGCTGGCTGTCACCAACCACCTTGTTGTTTTTCATGTGCCTCAGCATGCCTTCCAGGAGAATCCGCTCCAAGATTTTGCCAGGCACAGAGGTGAGGCTGACTGGTCTGTAGTTCCCCGGATCATCCATTTTCCCCTTCTTGAAAATGGGGGTTATATTTCCCTTTTTCCAGTCATCAGGAACTTCACCTCTCTGCCATGGTTTTTCAAATCTGATGGACAGTGGCTCAACAACTTCATTTGCCATCTCCTTCAGGACCCGTAGATGGATTTCATTTGGTCCCATGGACTTGTGTACATTTAGGTTCTTAAGATGGTCTCGAACCAGATCCTCTTCTAAATAAAATCATGAACATATATCATAAGCATTTGAACTAAATATAGGAATGCTGTTGTTACTATTTGCTAAAATTTAAATTAATTTTCTGAAATGAGAACCTGAGCCATAAAGTCAGTTTTGGTTAAACTCATGCAGTATTTTTGTGATGAACATCCATGTAAGACAAAAAAAATAATTTATTAGCTAACAATTGAGCTTCTAATGAAGCAAGGATGCATAACTTAAAGTATAGATAATCTCCGTTCTTTCTGTGTAGAGAGTAATTAAGCTGCAGGAATTGACCTAGGTCTTTTCTTGAAAGTCAGAAAAGCCATAATTTCTAATATACAGATTTTCACAAGTGTATACTGATGGACATTTGTTTAGGGTTACCATTAAGGATTTAAAATACTGTTTTCCTAAAATACATGAAATTCCAACCTGAACAAAAACGTAGGTCTAACAAAACCACCAAAAATTGGTTTGATGAGAAAGAATTTCAGTGTGTCTAACTGCAGACAATGAGGGCACAGCTGCAGAAGCTAAGACTGAAGCAATCATGAAAGTGAGCATTCTCTTAGAGTGCGCTGGACTGAATCACTCACAAGCATACCAGGTGCCAGATGCTAAAGCACTTGCTGTATTTACCAAGGCATTGAGGATTGCAAGGCATTGATTCTGAAGCAGCTGTTTGAGGGTGAGTCATAGGTGGAATAAATTACTGTAAACCCAAGAAGTAGAATTACATAGATTTGAGAAAATCAACATAAAATGTGAAGAAAAAGGAATATAATAGAAAACAGTTAAAAAGCACCTCCCCTGACTTAGGAACTCAAGCACTATTTTCAAACCAATACTATAATCTTGGATTATGCACCAAAGTTTTACTAGCATAACAACAGTACTTCAGTGTTTATTTTTCCCATTCTAGTTATAGTATTAGAAATGTTCTTACATTAGGATATAATCTAGCAATGTGGAAGTCACCATGGTAAGAGAAACTCATGCATATCATCGGTTTCAATAATGTAACTTGTTCTGCTTGAAAGAATGTTCAAAGCTCTTAAAATATTGGCATATCCACCATGCTTCAGAATCAGGGGTTTGGCAGGTGCAGAAACACACAAGCTAGTTCTTTCACACAGACTCTCTTAAGAACAGAAACTGCTGAAAGTGGTAGAGAAGTATGTACTGCAAATTTGACTGTAGTCTCTGCTATACAGATTAATTTTCCTTGGAGAAACAAGTACAGTGCTTTTCCTACTACCTTCATTTCCAGGCTTGGAAAGCTATGAATCTTGACTTCCTAAATCATAGAAAGTATAGCATATAGGAAAAAAAAATAAACATATAAAAATATTCCTTACTGAGATATGCAAGCCTTGAGAAGGGAAATACACCATTTCTTATTAGACATATCCAGCTGGCAATTTTTTAAAACCATTTAGATTAAGAGTATACTTAACACCTCCCAAGCATTATATTGAGATCATCTAATCTTATGTGAAGACTGCAGATTCCACCATAGGAAGCTATTGTCAATCTGTATATTTTCCATCAAGTTCTTACGTAAAAAATGAACATAAATACCTAAGTGTATTCAAGTTTGATTGCTCAGTCTATAAATACAATGATGAGTTTCCTGAAGCTACAACTTTATTTGGTAAAGAAGAGTGAACTAAGTTCCTTATCTCCCAAGCTCTCCATATTTCTTGACCAATGAAGCATATTCTCAAGGTACTCCTATATGCTTTATATTATACCTTATCAGCAAGGCACAATAAATAAAATTAAAAAAAAAATAAAAATCCTATTTTTTATAACTCAGTTCTATGCTTTGCAGCAATTCAAGACTTCCCAGTTAGCAGGCTGTGAAATGGCTTCATCTACCTAATAAACCTATTCTAGCAGAGTGTCTTGTAATGAACAGGACTTCGTGGGGAGTGTGGTTGCTGGTTGGTGTCTATGCTTTTCTGCTCCTCTATGAAAGCTATTCAGAACAGAAACAGAATTGTCAGAAACCCTTATCTATAGTTATCTGGATTTCTGGGAATTCTTATGACTAAAGGAAATTTCAAAGTTTTCTTTGACACTTCTTGTCTTTTATTTTTCTTTTTACTAACCAACAGAACAGAGATGCTTCACCTTTGCTCAGGCAAGTACCAATACGTCGGTTATTTCACTGGTTAATGCTTAACTATAATCCTTAGTTATCATATCTTAGAAAATCCATGTCTCAGAAAATGATTGCAGAAATTATTCAGTAACATCACGAAATTTTCCTTATTAAGCTATTGCGACTACCACTTAGAGGTAGGCTATGTTTGCAGTTCCTAAGCCAAGCATGTGAAAGACTGAAATACTGTGAAAGACAAGTTGAACAGCTCACTTCTACACTTGCACTGTAAGAATGTAAATCTCCTGGGCAATAAGTGTCCTGAACTTGAATATTCTCTGCTGTACTAACAGTTAAACCTTGTTAAGGATGCTAACTAGTGGGAGTTGTAACTTTTGAAGAACTATTATAACGTCATGTGTTATATTAGAAATCATGTTACCTATTGCAGACAATAGGAAATAGTTTCTTAGTAACTGTAAATTCTATATCACATAACTATCTTGATTTGGGTAGCTTGCGCAACTCTTTTTTTTTTTTTTTATCTGCTAACTTGAGACATTAAATGTGAGTCTAAAGTTCTACATGAAAAAAGTCAGGAGTTAACTCCAAGACTATGCAAATTTATTGCACATAAATTTTGTTACAAAGCTTTGTTTTATTGTCATGCTTCTGTTTTCATAGATTCTAAATGGAAAAAAAAAGTAGAGTTCTTAAACATTGGATCCGTGGTCTTCATTAACAGAAACATTTTTGGGGTTTTTGTGATGTCCTAATACATGCATATTTGACTTCAATAATTACAGACCTGTTTATCCGTGTGAAGCACATTTGGTAGACATCACTGTCAGGATCTATAAAAGCATCACCAGTTTGTGCTGACAACAGACAGCACGGGAACTGGCCATCAGAGTTTGCATATCTAGAAATATCTGCTCCTTGTTAATGACTAGATTCAGAAGATGAAGTCTCATTGATGATTGAGATATGGCAATAATACTCTTTTATTCACTATCACTCGTAGGACTAATAATGTGTCTTATTAGTGTGCTTCAGTGCATGACTGACAAATAAACCTCTAAAATGGAAGAAAGATCAGAGGAGATGGGCAAGGATGATGTGCCTGTGAAACTCAGGGAATAATGCAGGGTGTGACTGACCACAGCTGTAGCAAGGAAGCTGAATTTATCTCACCATAAAGGGGATCAGAACGCGGCTTACAGTTTAAACAGCTATCAATAGCTGAGTGGATCAGCTGCTTGTGTGTTTCTTCCTGAGTCCAGTCAAAGAGCACATCTCTCTGTGGCAGTGGGATCAGCATGAGAGGAGTGAATGAATAGTTCAATCACAAATTCTAAAATATCGCAATTAGAAAATTGTATCAATCTAAAAATTGCAGTCGCTTATGTATGCTTAAACACTGCCAAGTCCATGTTTGCGATTCTAGTCTAAGCAAGATAGCCAAGTTTGAGAGTTCAACAATGTTGTCAGTAACTTCTGGACCTACTGGGAAGTAGACCTATTATTTCCTACAGCAAGGTTTTCATTTAATGCTGCTTACATTACTGTTTAATTTAAGATAGTCATAGATGTTTTCACAATAGCCTGATATTTCCTGTCTTTCTAGGATGCCGGTCTCCCATCCCCACTACCCACTCTACATCAGCTCCATGGAGCAAGGTTCCGAAGGACTGTGACACAGCCTTGACCTGCTGCTGTAACTCCTTCATCATTTTTTGTGATTATTCTGTTTATATTCAGGGCCATGAAAGCTGAGAGCATGTGTCTTACTCATCTGTGATAGCTCTCCTCTAAAGGGAGCATGCATGGAAGAGTTAAGAGTAAGATGGTAGCTGAAGTGGACTGCTGAGCAAACCACGTATCTATCCCAATCCCGAAGTCAATGCCTCTATCTCTACATATCTTGCTAACAGCTGAGAAAGACCTCACTAAAGTGCTCTTATTTTTCCTAAAATACCTTTCTCTAAAGACTATATTTTAGGCAAATCAAATTATCTTACTCAAGAGGTTGTACTGGTGTTTGTCTTATGGTTTTTTTTTTTCCCTGTTATCAACATTACCTGAGCTGCCTTTAACTGTCCTTCTAACTTCCCTGCTCAAATGTTACTGCTACTGCACTTGCTTTTGTACGTCAGTTATAGGATGTATAGGGCCTTAGAAGATGTATAGGATATTATTCCTGCCTCAATTTTTTACACCACATGTCCTGATTGCAGAATATCTGCAAGGGTACACTGCTGAGCTTTGTACTGTTGTGCTTCTTAATCTTTTTCTCAAATTTCAAGTATTCAATTTCCTTGCGATAAGCTGAAAATGTCTTCCTTTTTTTTTTTTCTTTTTTTCCCCCTGTCTTTAACAAAGTACTCTGACTGTTTGAAACTTTACACAAGCTGTAATTCAGCTGTCCTAAACATCTTCTGTAGAGTTAGTGTTATCCTGGGGGAATACAAATAATTTTCCTGCTTTTTACCTGGAAGGGCTTACAGCTCCCTTTCCAAATGAGCTATTCCTCTAAACTATCTTCTAGGTAAGAAAGAGTCTCTCTCTCTGCACCTCCTCTCTCCCTTACTCTCTTTTACTTTCTCTTCCCTTCCTTTCTCCCCCCCTCCCCCCTGAATCCTAAAAATAACCCTCATTCCTTAAATTTCTAATTTTCCTGCTTCCACATGTAGCCAGGCATGTAAGTCTCTGTTTTAAGTTCAAGACAACAAACTGTATCATACAGTATTAACTGGAATTTTGATATCTCACAGTCTTCCTACTTTCCAAAATGCTGGATTTGACACAAACGCACACAAAAAAATAATTTTTAAGAAAGCTAAACTTCAATGTACAAGTAAAAACTTTATATATTTTGCATTGTATGCAAATTCTATTTTTATAAGTAGTTTTATAATATATTAGAAGCAATAAATGTAGTAAAAAAATGTTGCTGCACAGAAATCTTGAAAAATAAGTGTTTATTACTGTAAGTTGTAGTTATTGGCAGCAAGACAGCTGACTAGGGTCCCGAGGATGGGCTGCATTTGATTTTTATTACCCTAAAGATTGATATTCACTGTCACTCTAGCATGAGATAAAGCTAAAGGTATGTACTTAAGTTTTAAGGAAAGATTTTACTGAGAGAACTATATACTAAATATATAATATACTATATATACTATATATTTCAGTTTACAGTCTACAAGACATAGAAGTATTGATGTTAGAAATTACAATGTAAGCTGCTCTTTTTTTTTCTTAAAAAAAAGAAATCTATATTTTGCTAATTCTGTTTCAAAAACCTTACATTTGATGCCTAGTTTAACCAAGTAAATAATTTCTTTGCTATAGAAGACCTTCACTATAGATGACCTTTTGCTTAAACAGTGTTTTGTCACAATTCTGACCATTTTCTTGCAAGGAAGAGCTTGAAGTATCATGTAAAATGCTGAACTATATTAATGAAAATTCTTGGGAGATTGTAACTTCTCCTTCTGATAGGTGAAATCAATATTTCAGATAGACTAACAGGTCTTTATAATGTGAAAATATTTATTGTATAGTCATGGTGATACGAAGTTCACTTATTTGGATTCCTCTAACAGGAATTTCTCTAATGTCCTGGGTTCAGCAGCAGCAGTCATTTTTCTCCTTCTTGGTAGCTGGTGTAGCACTGTGCTTTTGATTTTGAGCTGGGGAACTGCGCTGATAACACCAGTGCTTTCAGTTACTGCTTGGTAGTGTTTTGGTCTGACCAAGGACTTTCTGAGTCTCATGCTCTGCCAGGGAGGAGGGGAAGCCAGGGAGGAAGCAGAGACAGGACAGCTGACCCACATTGACCAGAGAGGTTATTCCATATCACAGCACGCCATGTCCAGGAAGTAAAACTGGAGGGCAGAGACCTGGAAGGGTGGGGGGTGCACTGCTTGGTCAGGCTTGGTATCGGGTGGTGAGCGATTATATTCTTTTTCCTTGTATTTCTCTTGTATTATTGTTTGTGGTAGCAGTAGTGATTTGTGTTATACCTTAGTTACTAAACTGTTCTTATCTCAACCTGTGCGAGTTGCATTCTTTTGATGAATGACAGAATTTTGATGAATGACCCATGACAGAAATATTAAATTCTAATCCTTTAGCAATGTGCTCTTTCCTTATGTTTCTATGCTGAATTCTATAAATATATCATGTAACTCCCTTCCATATATTCCAGCTGTGACACTGTATGACTTTGTGTAGTCCAGCTGCCTTCTCCCTGTTGTCCATTAATATCTCATTCATATATAAAGAAAAGATTAAGAATATTGAATTGACTGATGGAGCTTTTATGTCAATTCATTTGTACTGACAGTATTCAGCTCAAAGCTACTGGATGTTGCTGGTGCACAGTTGTGGAAGCAGTTCATTACCTGTGCTAGGTCTCCAGCTCTTTCAAGAGGAGGAAATAAGCTGCATTAATCAAAGGCTGGTCATCTTTAGATTTACTTCAATGCCTGATTTTTGAAAAGTCTTTGGTGCTTTGAATGGGGTCAGAGTGACATTTCAGTAATGGTTTTCCTTTCTTCTACTTGGCAGAACAAGTAGACTATCTTATAATCAGGCTACAAAAAAGACAGGAAGAATCAAAGCAGCTACTGACTTTTAGGTGGCAAAATGGTTTACCTGAAAGCTGCTTAGGTATTTTATTAATGCCTTATATAAATATCTATGAAAACAGTGGTAACTAGGGGCTTTGATTTGGGATCTATTTGTTTTGTAGGTTTGGGACTCAAACCTCAATAATTTTGTAGAAAACCTTTGGAAATAACCCTGCAGTTATTTCAGATAACTTTCAGATATTTTCTTGTTTATGAAATCTTCATCTTTAAATTTGCTGCACTGTCCTCTTACTGTGCAGGGAGACTAATATGCAGAAAACTACAGTTGTAGAACTGATTTGCACCTTTACTAAGCTAAGTAGCATTAACTCAAACAGATTTCTGAAACTGCCAACTCTGCCAACTAATTCAAATGGCAGTCCTGTTGTTGTTATTATAATTATTATTAATTATTAATGATAATTATTGTTAGATTTCAGGAGCTATGTATTCCCACCATAAAAGAATCAGCTCTGCACAAACATAATTAGATCAAGCCAATAGATTACAGTTTACACAAGTAGGGCATTTTAGAATTATAGAATCATAGAATAGTTAAGGTTGGAAAGGACCTTAAGATCATCTAGTTCCAACCCCCTGCCATCAGCAGGGACACCTCCCACTAAACCATGTCACCCAAGGCTATTTCCAATCTGGCCTTGAACACCGTCAGGGGTAGAGCATTCACAACACCCCTGGGCAACCCATTCCAGTGCCTCGCCACCCTTACAAGTAAAGAATTTCTTCCTTATATCCAATCTAAACTTGCCCTGTTTAAGTTTCAAACCATTACCCCTTGTTCTGATGAAGAGTCACTCCCCAGCATCCCTATAGGCCCCCTTGAGATATTGGAAGGCTGCTATGAGGTCTCGACACAGCCTTCTCTTCTTCAGGCTCAACAGCCACAGCTTTCTCAGCCTATCTTTATACGGGAGGTGCTCCAGTCTCCTGATCATCCTCGTGGACCTCCTTTGGACTTGTTCCAAAAGTTCCATGTCCTTTTTATGTTGAGGACAGCAGAACTGCACACAATACTCCAACTGAGGTCTCAGGAGAGCAGAGTAGAGGGGCAGGATCACCTCCCTTGACCTGCTGGTGACACTTCTTTTGATGCAGCCCAGGATACAGTTGGCTTTCTTGGCTGCAAGCGCACACTGCCGGCTCATGTTTATTTTCTCATTAACCAACACCCCCAAGTCCTTCTCCACAGGGCTGCTCTCAATCTCTTCCCAGCCCAACCTGTAGCTGTGCCTGGGATTGTTCTGACCCAGGTGTAGGACCTTGCACTTGTCATGGTTAAACTTTATCAGGTTGGCATCAGCCATATCTGGAATAACTTTACCTATTTACAATTCTGTTATCCAGCCATTAATTTCAAAGGCTAATTTATTGAGAATTCTAGCTTGAAGTGACCTGCAATAAAGCAATTGTTTTTCAGGTCTTATTAATTTACTTGACTCTAAACCAAATATTTCTTTACATTAATTTCGTGTTTGATCATATATTGAAAAATTACTAAGCCCTTAAAATAAAACTGTTAGGGTGGGTTTTTTTGTTGTTAAATAAAACACCTGGAACTCTGTAATAAACATAATTCTTACAAGAAATCGAAGTTTTTAATTTCTTTTAGTTCACATAGCAATAAATCAAGGCAGCTAGTTCTGAATGCTGTCTCTATATAATACAGAGGGGGTACTGAGGTTCTTGCTGACTATCATATACTGACTTATACTAGGTAAATAACTGAAGTGCCTTGGTTTGTTTGTCAGTTTTATCCTACCCACCAGAATTCTACTCAAATTCTTTGGTATCTGGATAATTCCTAACTATAAGACCTAAACCCCTGAGATTCATTCATGCATTTTATCATTGTGATATTTCTACATTCATTGAAAACACTAGCAACATGCTGTTTAGAGAATGTGACTTTTAACACAAAAGTGTTTTCTTCTTTTCTTCTCTTCTATCCTTCCCTGAGCTTTTATTTTAGAAACATGATGGTTAATACAGATATATTTACAGTCAGTATTTAATCCAAGCATTGTAAAAAACCATCAGATGGTTTTTCTTTTTGTTTTTTTTTTTTTTTGTCTCCAATTAGATTTGCAGGTAGCAGAAGGAAAAACAAATCATGAATTTTGGTAAATAAGAAGTCCTGCGCGAGTGCTTTTTAATAGCTTATCATCAACATATAATCAAACTGAATAATTGCTGCATAAGAGAGTGGCAGTGAACCAGTAGCTGCCCCTAGGCAGTGCTTTGTTGAGGGCTGTCATTGCGACAAAACGTCCTGGGCATATAAGACATCATCAGCATTTGTGCTATAGGCATGTCATGTAGGTGGATAGAAATCACCAGGGTATGGTAAGTGTAAGTGGGTCAATGATGTTTGAGTGGTATTAGATAGATAAGGGGCAAGTAGAAAGACAAAGAAGACAAAAGACAAGCCAAAAAAAAAAAAAAAAGAGGAAAACAGCTTTTATCACTAAATGGAAATTACCTTCAATGCTGCAGTGCACCACTGACTTTGACATCTGAAGCAGCAGCAGAGAGAACTTGACACAAGATATTGGTTATAGTTTTTTCTTTGAAAGCAGTTAAGTTTGATTTTTCTACTGGCAATGTTAATCAATGTTCTTTCAAAAAAAATCGCAGTGAACAGAAGAACATTTTCTTAAAGCCAGAAGAAATTATTTGAAGGCTTAGATTTGTGTGTGTGAATGTGTGTCTGTATATACCTGTATCTGTGGACTAATGAAGCATGAGAGTGAAAATATTTGTGTACTTTTGCTCATTGGAATAAAGGCTATGTTAGACAAAATATGGAAAATTTTCTGTGATAAATGCATTTGCTATCTTTATTTGTCGCAGATTCCTTTTAATAAGTACTGTATATCAAACCTAGAAACTTATACATTAGACTTTATTTAGATTTAGATACAGGCTTGCTTCCTTGCTTGCTGTTCCTGGAAATGCATTTTATTTTAAATCTTTAATTGTAAATATTTTCCTTCAGTTTTTCACTGAAATAAAAAAGCTGAGTAAAACCTAAGTAGTTGTTACTACCTATACAAAAAAAAGGACCATGCACATAAAATAGCACTTCTTTTCACACTGTTCTTTCAATTTATAGGAGAAGGGAAAATACCATTAACCATGATTTACATTTAGATACTTAAGTGAAACACTCTGTATAAAGTCAAAGGCTTTGACAGTAGTACAAGCCTAAATAAACCTAAGCCTCTGGATCTTCCTTTTAGAACATTTCATCTTATCTCTATTCATTCTCAGTCCTTCATTTTGAAATACAAATCATAGATTATGTAAAAATTTGTTTGCCAATGGCTATTAGCCTAAAAAAACATGGCACATTCACAAGCCAGATTATGTTCTTATTCTTAAGGTTTATTTTATATGAAAAAGTTTGTCTTTATAATGTAGCTCTATGCTACATTTTCTACTTAAGCTGTCAGTCAGGGTAGAGTGATGTTTAGTGCCAGCTGCTTGCAGCAGGGCATATTTAACAAAACCAGCAGCGACAGCCTTTAGCAGCCTAAACTGTTGCTCCTGAATTGCTTTAAGCCACTCAACATTACGACAAGTAACTGAAGCTGAGAGTGTGTTTCGCTACTTTTGTAGAAGACAAGCTGAGCATGGGTGTTCACTCACAACTTGGGTACTTTTGACAGCAAATATGAGCTGAAATTTCTTCCATACCATCTCAGTTAATGTGCAGAAGGAAGCATTTACAGAAGTGTGCCAATCTAACTCTGCATGTAGAAAAAGTAAAATTTCTCAGCGGGCTCAGATACATATGTTTTATAACACAAGTAGATTAACATACTTGTCTGAGAGACCAACATTATCCTGCTCAAATGCTGTGCTGGAATAGGTGGATTGGGAAAGATCATGGGAGGCATGCTTGCCCATCTAATATCCCTGTCTGAAACTAATCACTCAGAAGCACAGCAGACTCTGTGTACTGAAATTAACAATTCACAAAAGCCTCCTCTGCTGTGGAGCAGTTTTAGCAGGGAGTTGTCTGTCTGCCTGCATGAGTTTTTACACATCTGTCAGCTAACTCAAAGATTCAGATGTGAGTTCCAGCAGCTGGGTATCAGGCAGATATCCGATTTTCTCTGCAGAGTTGTGGGTCTGTTAACCAATTAAGGTGTTGCACTTGTTCCTGCATATAATATTTTTTCACCTACACTAGTTAAAACATGGGCTATTTCCCTGTTTAATAAGCAGTTGTAGTATGTTTCTACGGATTCTGATGGCAAAGAATTAGCCTTCATTTTAACAGCGTTAAGACTGCAAGTGTCAGGGAATAAAAGTGGAAGGAAACAGCTTCTACTCGTAGATAATGACTGCAGTATTTTTGACATGTAGCCTGGCTGTCAGTGAAGTGATCAACTTGACACACACTGAGCTGCTGGGGTGGTACACTATCGCCAGCTGAAAGCCTTGAGAGACCTTTCATTTTACCAAGAGGCTTTCCCATTTTACAAAATGCTACCTTCTTACTGAGAATGTGTGTCGGGCATAAGCTGACATACTTCATCTGACTGCAATTACTGTAACCAGAGGCAACACAGTCAAAATAGCATAGTTTGTACTTCTTGCTTAAATATCTGTTCATTATTATGTGAACCTTGCAGCAAAACCAAAAGCTTTTTTTCTCAGATGAGGTCAGTCAGTTAGTAATCTCAGCTAAATTATATCCAGAAATAAAGATGAAGAAATTTGTTTTCCCATGAACAGCTAGAAAAAAAAAATAAAAATAAAATGAAATAATAAAATAAAATAAAATAATACATACACAGAGAAATCCAGAAACTCAGCTTTACTGCTTAAAGTGGATAAAAGAGCAATATATCACAATATATATTTTTTGGATTTGGGGGTTCTTTGATGTTTGGTTGGTTATTTTTTTACTTTCTGAGAGAAAAAGGCTTATTTGAGTGCTGTAAGATCATGACAAAAAAAACATTTAGTAAAGCAGTCCACTTTTCAGAGCTTCTACCTCTCACAACTGCAAGATACCATCTTCCATGAACTAGATACCTTATTCCTCTGTGAGAGATGGATGCTCCCCCATTCCAAGCTCCAGCTGAACTCACAGTTTGCTGGAAAAGGGACCTTTCATACTCCCAATGAGCTCCTGAAGATATTATTCTGAGTTATAGGTTTCTCATCTCCTGCCCAACACTGCCTGTTGTAGCAATTCCAGTCTGTCACTAGGAAGGGAAGGAGTGGGAGCTAGGAGAATGCTTTACTTCTCTGACTCTTGTTCCTGCCGTACAAGATAAATGATGAACTTCTTTGTCTCTCTTCATACACCTGAAACAGGCAAGGGCATGAAAGCTAAGTTAGAAAAATTCTTAAAGGATAGTTTGAAGAAAAACTGCTGGAGACTGAGAGTTGCATAGATGACAGATGTAATAAACTGAATAGAATGGTTGTGAAAAAGGTGCAATTAGAGGATTAACTGGGAGAATATGGCTGCAGTAATGGTTTATGCACGTATCTCCAAAGAAAATTTTAACTAGGCGATGAGCTGAATGTGAGAAAAGAAACTGAGAAAAATATGAGAAGAAAGAGGAGGATAATAGTTTAAAACAGGGGTTTTGTATGCCTTGGGATTTTGAACAGAAGTTAAGGAAAAAAAATATCATAAAGAAACAAAGAATTTAAGGCTACTGTAAAATGTTCAAACATTAAAATTTAAAGGATTATTTGTTGAATTTATATTGGCTGAAAGTATAGTTGACAAGCACAAAGGAGGAAACAAGATACTTTGGGCAGGCAAACAACAGTAATATTTGATTATCAAGTTTGGAAGAGTAACTGAAAATAGATTTGGGAGTTTTATTTGTGAGAAAATGAATGCAAGAATACAGAAAAAAATAGACTAATTGGGGAGGTGTAAAATAGGTGAACTGGCTACAAAAGGATTGTATGGAACTACTAGAAATAAAAAGAAATGGAGGGACATGTTAAAGTATATAATTGTAGGGAAAGAGGACAAAAGCTTAGGGAACATTTTGACAAGAAGTTGAGTGGACCTGTATTCAAGATGGCTGCAGTTATGTAAAAAAAATCTAGACTGTGAAAACAAAGCAGGAGAATTCAGAACAATAAATATGTGTTGATATTTTTTATTTATTTTTTTTTTTAAGGAACAAAACCACCCAGATTTTCAAACTCAGAGTTTTGTTAGCTTCATATATTTCAAGGTAACAAGAGACCACTAGTTCGTCTAATTTGAGACATTAAATTGGGGTTATTGCATTCAGCTTTCTTTGCTTTGAAAGCAGCAACTCCAGTATTCAGATCTTCAAGTATAACCATTGTGCTCCAGGATGGTATAACCACACAGTGGAAATGCCACGAGTGTCTCAAGAGCTTTCACTGACGTAAAAATGTTTCAGTGGGGAAAACCTATGATTCTAAAAGGTAGTCTATGTTCCAATGTGCAAATATCTATTCCAGCTAATCAGATATTCAGAATAATTTCTTCCCAATCTGATCTAGGAACTATTAGAAACCTATTCACATGAGTCACAGCTAGCCAAAGATCTATAAAAGGGAATAACCTTCTGTTACAATATCTATTGAAATACATGTGTTTATATTAGGAAGAATACCTGTTTAATTCCTAGCTTGTAAGCGTCTAAAAGCATGATAAAATTTAAGATAGTTTGATTTGTATTATTAAATAGAAAGTATACAAACAGCAACAATGTTTAAGGCCAATAACACAAAATCACCAATGTTTTTGTCATTAGGATGGACCAGAAATTAATTTGGAAGACTTGGTTTGGAGACAGACAAGAGTTTCTGGAGCTTTAATATAATATATATGGAGAAAGCTTTCTGTCGGGACTTCTTTTGTCAGGCTATAGAGCAATTTTAACAGCATTTATATATGCATCATTAAAGCCTCAGAGAATGATTTTGCTGGTTTCAGGAAATAAGCTCTGGCCTGCTTTACTGGTACAGGTGAAGTCTCCAAACTCCAATACTAATCTAAGTGATGATTAAAGTGAGTTAATGTACATACGTATTTTTTATTCTGTCAAAAGAGAAAATCTAATTAGATCAATTTACAGAAAGGAAATATATGTTATATGGCATATTGACAAAGCAGTTGAGGTAAACAGTTCTTTAAAAAGAGAATACATAAGAACTTAGGTAATCCCCAAGGAAAATTAATTCAAACTTTTGTTCAGTACTTGAAGAAACTTTATATCTTGAAAAAGGTTTGGGTTTTTTTCTCTTCTTTGACATTGGAAGTCTTGACATTAGGCAGGAGTGGAAAACAAAACCCACATAGCAACTATGCTGTTTGAGATATTTATGTGCAAGATAGACCATCAAATAATGGCAAATTATTAAAAAAAAAATAGTTAATTTTTAAGTTAACATATTTTCAATTTAAATGTCTGAATGTTTGAAACAATAGCACATGAATATCTTACTGCACTTTTATTATGCTGTTCATGAGATCTTCATCTCAGCTCTTAAAACCTCTTCATTAATAGAGTCTTGCTTAATTTGGGAAAAAGATCAAGTAATTTCTTTAGTGCAGATGTTGAGACCTGATTGATTACTTTTCTGCATAGAATGTAGAAGAACACTCCTTTTTTTTTTTTTCCTGTGGTTTGGGGTTATTTGATTTGCTTTTCTATTTTAGCATCTCTTCTTTCTATGTATTTTTTCAAATATGTGGATTAATTATATCCTGAGTTCTTGTGCATGAGAAAAAAAATACCAGATAATACAGAGCAGAAGGGAAAAATATAGTACAGATGCCTTTCAGTCTGAGAGAGACACATGAGCCATAAAATTTAACACATACTCTATTCATCTTTCCTCCGGTCAGGATCTTACCATAAGACAGATCAGTATTGAAAGCTAACTGAACAACAGGTTGGAGTACAAAGTTATTTTGTTTGTTTTAGCCTTAGCTAAGCTTGGATTCTTTGCTAGTACTGAAGAGTAACAAAGCAACAACACAGAGGAAGAGCTTGATTTAATGATGTTGGAATGATGAATGAGCAATTCATCCAAAGCTTCCTCTTGGTCGGGGGAACAGTCTCAGACCTGTGTGTGAACTACTCTCTGGGCAGCTGGATAATAGGTCAAGGCAATGTCATTCCCTTCCTGAGTTAGAAACAGTACTTTCTGTACTTAGGAGAGATGAGTTCCTTCCAATGGAAGCAAGAAATACCATACATATGAGTCAGCCTTGAGTGTCCAGGTGGTGCCATTACTCAGTTTTTTTGGACACTGTGTTACAGCATATTCATACACTCACTCAAACACTTCACAATTGTGTAAAAGAAACATCTTTTCACATTTTTGCCTCTTAAATTTTAAATTAAGGACATTAAAACAAGCACAATGATCTTAGTTTCTGAGCCAGATGCAACCTTATTAGTTTTAATTTCCCCTGCCATTTTTTCTGTTGTTCCTAAAGTGTGAGGAAGTAATAGATTAAAAGAAAACATGCCTTCCCCCCACTCCTCACAAAGCTACAGATGCTTCTCCCTTACTGAAAGGCAATAAAACTGATTTCTGTCCCAAGTATCAAAGTCTTTTTGCAGAAAATTTCCATGTTGGCATCTTAGAAGGTTTCTGAAATTAAATAGAACCTAAATAATCTACCTAGAATTCAGTTGACATGCATAACTGTATCATTTTGTTGTCACTGCTTAAAAAAAAAATCAGAAACAGAAAAAAGGATTGTAATTTTTTTTATTTTGGCAAGATAAATTTCTTGACCTCAGAATGGTTAAATTCCTAGGAATCTCAACTACAGAACTTACCAAATTATCCAATATGCAAAGTAATATAAATATTATTATTTACATATTATTATTACTCATATATAATTATATAGAATTATTATATAATACATTTTTTTCTAGTTTAATCACTATGATGGGTTGAACTTGGCTAGACACCAGGTGCCCCCTATGACATTCTATCATTTCCCCCCTCAGCAGGACAAAGGGGAAGAAAATAAGATGGAAAAGAAAAAAAAAAGCCAAAGTCATGGGTCAGGATAAAAACCAGTTTTATAAAAAAGACCAAACAAAACAAAAGCAAATGCAATATGCGGAAGCAAAATAAATTGAAAGATCTGTTCTCTACTTCCAATCTGCAGGTTATGTCCAGCCACTTCCTGCAAAGTAAGGCTTCAGTATGCATAGCAGTTGCTCCAGAAGACAAATACCATAATAACAAATCCTGCTGCCTCTTTCTCTTTTGTCTTAGCTTTTATTGCTGAGTAGACATCATATGGCATGGAATATCCCTTTTGTCCATGTGGATCAGCAGTCCTGGCTGTGTCCCCTCCCAGGATCTTGCCTGTCCCCAGACTACTGGCTTGCAAGGGAAAGAGGAGGAATTTTAGAGATACAACTTTGATGTTGTGCCAGTACTGCC
This sequence comes from Myiopsitta monachus, assembly GCA_017639245.1. Lineage (NCBI taxonomy): Eukaryota > Metazoa > Chordata > Aves > Psittaciformes > Psittacidae > Myiopsitta > Myiopsitta monachus. Next base: position 27,309,313 of record CM029924.1, read on the forward strand.
TAGCAGAAACCAAAACAGTGGGGTGTTGCCAACACCTTTCTAGCTACCAATGCAAAGCACAACATTATGATGGTTGCTATGGGGAAAATTGTCTCCACCTCAGCCAGATCCAATACAATAACAAATAGAGTATAGACGCAGACAGTGTCATTATCTCCATATCAGACAACCTCCTAACTGCAAATGGGAAAATAATTTATTCACAGTCGCTGGACGAAGTGAAATCTCAGTGAAAAATGTGATATTTCTGTGGGCAAATTCCGGATGGACTATTAAATCTACTGGGTGTTACTCTTACAGATTCCTTCTGAATTCTTTGCATAACCCTTTTATAACAGTTTTTCACTTGTTGCTGTGATGGGTAAATATTTTCTAATTGCTATAGTTGCTATACAGTGGGTTCTTATACATCACTTCTATTTATTATAGCAAGTCTAAAGAAGAAAAAAAATACTAATTTTCTGGTAGCTGGTGGTAATTCTCACTGTTTTATTGACTATCTCCAACACTGTCACTTCTAATGTCTTTTAAGTCTGTGAAAAGGTGATGATTTGCTGTGTGATTGGTTTGCTTATATTATTAAAAATACTGAACAGCCCCTGTTCTAGTAGAGCTTCATGCTACTCTCCAATACATGTGCATTAACTCCAGCTCTCAACTGTCTGCCTTACTTTATCCAAATTTTTTTTTATTTTACTTTATACTTACTTTATACAAATTTATTGAACAAATATTTCCCAGTTTCTGCAAAAAAAGTTTAGACAAGGGCTCATCTTTTAAAACTTTGACAAAAGCTTCATAATCATGCAGCCACAGGAAATTTGTTGGTTAAAAAAGCATTGGAAAGCAAGACTTAACAGATTGTCTCATGATTTATTGCTGAAAACTGGAAAACAAACAAAAAAAAAAAGAACATTTCTATCTATGTTTTGGTATTTAGAGATCAATATGAGACTCTCTAAGCACAGAAAATAATCAAGATGCTTAAGGATTCAGAACAAAATATCTAAATGGAAAAATACAGATGATATTTATATCTGGTTGTAAAAAGCTTTGAAAAACATGCAGCATTAAAGGTACTAAAAGAAATAATAAAATCAGATTTCTGGTTTAGCATGGATTCAGGATGGAAAGGAGTAAATTTATAAAGGGACAAACCATAGCTGCGGCTGAAGGAAAGAAATAAGAAAACCGAAATGAATTTTTTACTGGCACTTTCTAGAGTGTCAATAAAGAGCTGGAGATCTTGTCAAATGTTTACTGTTTTGTGAATTTTTTTCCTACCCTATTTGAGCAACAGCTTTCTTCTAACCACATGCAGTAGCTAAACACTTTAGCTCCTTGACTTGGAAACCTTCAGATCTCTTGCAATATTAACAAGTTATTATTAATTATAAACTTGACCATTTATGTTAAAAAGAGTTTGCAATATATATGTACACAACTCTCATCTCCCTCTCCACCCACTGAAAACTCAACACCCGTACAAGAAACATACAGTGCTATGTTTCTAAATCTTTGACATAGGGGGGATGTTGCATGGTAAAAAGTAATGATTACCAGCGTTCCATTTTCTTCAGAAGTATTTCAAGGAGTGCTGAGTTACTAATTGCTGTGATATGCATTATTATACTTATGAGGAACAGCAGTGTAAAAAAATGACTGTACCCACATATAGAAAGGTACCTGTGGTTATGAAGACAGTGAAGAGTATTTGGCAGAATATTAATTACATTTTTGCAAGCAACTACGCTGTGTCACTGTATTAATGTAATATATCTTTGCATTGTACCCAGTTATGGCTGCTCCATAATTCCACCTTATACTTTAAAGAGTCTGGAATGCTGGAGACAGTTAAAGATTTTCTATCACCTATTCTTATTCTGGAGCTGCAAAGCAAGCCAGGAGCCTTGTGCCACAGCTGTTGAGTTGTTGGCAAGAAAACCAGTAGTACCATAAATTTTACAAATATATTCTAGTAACTAACCAGGCATCACCACCAAAGATATTGTGTCATTCTTATAAGACTTTTCTCAAAAATATCAAAAAACTGTAGTACAAAAAGGAGGATTGAAGAGAATAGAGCACAGTTTAATGCCTGAAACACCATGATTGATTTTTATTTCAGATTTCTTTTCTTGATTTCCATGCAGTGAAAAATTTTATGCTCTCTTCTTGTGCAGCCACAAGGGCTCTGATGCAGTGCGAGGGGTGGGGGGTGGGGGTGGGTGTTGAATATATATATAAAAATTGTTATAATACTATTATTACTTGTTTCATAAAACCTTAATTATCATTTATTGAACAGTTTATCTGCAATAAATAAGATTTCAATAATCTGGTGGCAATTATTTTGCCTATCATACCTGATTTAATAACACCTAAATTAAGCAGGGAGACAGTTGAAATATTTTATCACTTAAGTGTTTTCAAATGTCCTGTAGTTTCCTGCAGATTCTACAGTAGTGCTAAGCAAATTTACCACATGGAATCTGAAGCACATTCACATTCTTTCATGAATAAGAAATTCATCCATTTCTTATGTCAGTCTTCAGTCTTGTGGACTGTTTTCCTTGTGAGGTGGGATATGAACAGAGCTCTGTCAGATCTTGAGGTATAATATGGTATATCAAGGATAGTGACCAACAACATCACTCTAAGGCTTTCTCCCCAAAGATGTATGTAAGGTGGAAATGCCATAAAGTTTTAAAAGTTTTCATTCCAATGCATGTGTCTTCAGCTCAGATCTATGCAGTAACACATGCCCCTAAGATACTAACCGTTTTGATTTTCTGGGGAGTTTTGAAGGAGGCAGTAGCCACAACTCATTTGACAAACAGATAGTCAACTCACTAAGATACCACCTCAATTTTAGACAAATCATGTTATCGTTCGTGCAGACTAAATTTATATTAGAGCATAAGTTTAAAGAGATGTGTTACCTAACCCAATGTAAAAAATTCTCTGTATACAGGTAATATTGTTTACTGTAGTCAGCTGACAAAATGACGGAATTTAAACAATTTAATAGATTAGTTAATTCTCGTACTCTAAGGCAGCTAACTCTATATTCAGGTCAGCTAGAGCGTTTTGTTACCTTCCTGATACAGCACTTCTAACATGTTCTTAAAAATACTTACTGAGAGGAGTCTAACTTAACCTCTTCAATTTAAGCTCCTATTTCTCATCTTCTCAACCATAGATATGGCAAAGAGATTAAGCTTCTTTTCATACTTGAAGACTGTTACCATCTCTCAATCTAGACTTCTTTAGGATAAAACAGTTCTGTACATCCAGTCATTGAGCTTGGCTATTTTCTCTCAACTAGGTCCTAAGTCTTAATTATCCCTGCACATACAGCTTATCTTCCTAAAATTTAAAATAATAGAATACTTTGAAGATAAGTAAGTCTCAAATGAATGGGACTTTGGGAACCTCATTTACCTTCTCGGTTTGCCTTGACTCTTACATGACATAATGCCTTGCAGTGGTGTACATTCTGTACTGTCACTGGCCATTCCCATAACTTGACACTGCTCAGTAGGTATTACAATCTTAGCAGATGAAAAAGTTTACAGACTGCAAAAGTAAGCCTCTGTCATGTAACTGAAGCAAGGAGATCTCAGAAATTACCATCACAAAACTGCACAATAATCAGCTTCTTCAGAGTCAGTTCCGGAAACAAGTCATCCTTGCTAGTAGCTATAAGGAAAGAGCATGTTGAAGCCAGCCATGCTCTAAGCTATGGGAAGAATATATCCACACAACATAGAACTGATTGAGCAGTGTTAATGAATAATATAGTAAACAAATAATTTCTGCAGTGAATATCGTTTTCTAACAATTGACTTCATTATTCCTCCACCCTCTGAGATAACTGCATAATATTCAGATGTCAAACTACTTGTGCCATTTAAATGACAAATGCACAGAATACATTATTTATTAATGTATATATATTTCTTAATTTAATCAATTTTAAGGGACATTTGTTGCTTTCCACACCCAATGCAACTGACATGAATAGGCTAAATTCTATAGTGGCGTAAAACCACTGAGTATGCAACAGGCTGGGCTTTGGTCCTTTGTTATTATTTAATGGGAAAATAAACATTCACACTTGAATTTGTGAAAGATCAGTTTCTTATTAATGAAATAAAGACCTTTTCAACTCTGAGCTACTCAGATGAATCTGAAGCAGGTCAGAAGCAACCAAAAGTCATTAGAATCTGACAGCTGGGTGATGACCTGTGTAAAATGAGTTGGTGCTCTAAGCCCAGTACATCAAACATCAGAATAATTGGTGTTAATTTGCACCCCTGTTGGTAGTCTTAGCACAGAGGCCAAAGATTGAATGGACATGAAAATTAAACTATCCTGTCAGCTATAAAGGTTCTTTCAGGTCAGGATTGAAGTGCATTAACAGGATACTATAGAGGGATTTCTACTGTCAGTGCTGGGGCTGTAGCTGTTCAGTGAATAAGCCAAAAACTTTGTGACTAAATTCAGTAATATGATTCCCCAGACATTACAAACACTGAGGATTATATTTCTCTTTCCTCCCTCCATCCCTTCTTCTTTCCCTCCCTTTCTCCCTTCTTTCTTCCCACCCACCCTCCCTCCCTCCCTCCCACCCTCCCTCCCTCCTTCCATCCCTCCCTCCCTCTCTCCCTCCCTCCCTCCCTCCCTCCCTCCCTCCCTCCCTCCCTCCCTCCCTCCCTCCGTCCCTTCCTTCCTTCCTTCCTTCCTTCCTTCCTTCCTTCCTTCCTTCCTTCCTTCCTTCCATTTGAAAGAATTATTGTATCAATGTCAGGAACTGTGAAGAATCACTAATGCATTTTTGCAACTGGATAGCTATAAATGGTACTTTGTACATATGTATACATGTGTATCTATGTGGATAAGCTGTCTTAGGTATGTTATGGTCCACTGTTAACTTCTAGTGTGGCTTTTTCATTTGGATTATCAATCTCATAGTGACACACAATTTGAAGTCTTTTTCAGTCTAATGCAATCAATCAGTATTTAACACCATGCATACCTGTTCCTTTCAATTCTGGTTGTACATGAGAATAAACTTGGCAATTAAATCAGAAAAGCATGAAGATATTGAAAGGATGAATGCCTTCACACTACCGACTGGCAGAAAAGCTGGCTGGGGGTGTCTGAGAGAATTCTGCAGTTATGTAGCTCTATAGTAAGGAAGATGAGATTCAGAAATGGAAAGTGTGTAAGTAGCACCTCCAATTATATTTGCATGGAGTATGTTCACCACCAGTCAAGTCTAGCAGGTATCCACAAAAAATAAAATAAATCCTCTGAAGATTTAATCATAGGTTTAGGTTTGCTTTGGTCTAAAAGGAAAGTGACTCTGAGTGAGCGGCTGAGTTAAGTAATGCGGATGTGGCATTCATGTGCAAATTTCTTTTTGACACAGTGAAACAACAGCTCCCAGAGTCTGGACTGATGTCCACACAACCAGGCCTGCATGTGAATGCAAATGACTTCATTATAGGCCAAGTCTCCCTGCACCAGCGCCCAGGGCACTTGCGGTGATACTAACTTAGTGCACAGCTTCCTTGCAGTTTCTTTTTCCTGTCTGAAAATAAGTGGCATCTTATCTGTTGTTAAGCTGTAGGAAAATGATCCAGAGTAGCAGGGGAAGCAAAACTCCTCTTTTTGTTAGTGTATTCCTTTCACCCTAACAACTAATATTTTTTATATTACCTTTTTCTTCCACCATGTTCAATTTCATAACAGTTACCTCAAAATGAGTCAGAATTCTGTTCAGCTTGCTGTATTGCTGAACTCATTGAATGCAGATAGCAATAAATATTCATCACCAACAGTTATTTTCAGTTAAATATAGCACAGTGTTTTAGAGGAAATATTCAAGGAAAATAAGAAAGAGCAAGGACTGCTCTTCATGTATATTTTCCCTTCTATCTCAGAGACCAGTACATCTGTACTGTGAAGAGAATTCCAGATAAGCACTCCAAGCTCTTGTTTGGCTTGAGAGACAGGCTCACAAGTCTTTTTAATTATGCCACACAAGTCGAGCACTTTAACAGATTGCGTTAAAAGTACAACCTGCAGAGCTTCTTAGCAGTTCCCTGTAGCTAAAGATATTTTTAGGTGAGGTGGGAAATGTGAATTTTTATTACACCACCAAGTAATAGAATTTGGATTACTCAAAGCATATGTATGGGCTGTTGTCCCCAAAATAAGGTGGTTTTATTCCTTACTAGGGATATTTTAAGCACTTTGCACAATCAGTGTCTTGTGGACAGCAGGTTCATTGACGGTATATTGTAAACTTGGTTGAGAATACTAGATTTAAGACCAAGTTTACATCCCATTTGAATAGCTGAAATCTTCAAATCCATGCCTGACTGATTCCTCTTCTGAACTAAAAAAAACAGCAGACGTTCAAGGTGTACTGCAGGGAAGCATAGACAGGCAACTAATTGTTCTTTCCAACTCTCAAGCAAAAGGAGATGTTTTCCCACATGCAGATATTCAGACAGAACAAAGAAACAGTCCTTACATGAGAGTTGAGTCCTGAAGATGATTTCCTCTTCTGATTACTCATCACTAGGAAAATCTCTCAGATACATAGCTTTACCCTTGTACCAGATGCAGAACTCCAGCTCTGGATTTTGCTGTAAGTGTTGTCTGACTCCTTCTGTAAATCTGTTCTTTTGAGGATACAACTGCATTGCTTTCTCAGCCCTATGTTGAGAAGCTTTAATGAAGTTGACTGCAAACATTAGAGTCCAGTTATGCTGTTTACCTAAAATATTGTTCCTTAAGAGACTATACATGCAAAGAAATATCCATCAGTATTGCTCTTTACGGGCATTTTCATGTTTCTGCTGAGAAAATGATTACACCTAGAAGAAGAAATTAAAATAAAATGTAAAAGGAAGATCCTTTGAAAAATTAATTTTTCCATCTTACACAATTAGAGAACTATCATCAACAACTGCAATGCACAGGTGGATGTAGATGTTTGAGGTGCATTAGGCACTGAGCATTTCCTCAAAAGAATCATGATTGCATGGTCACTGGCCCTAAGTTATTTTGTGCTGATCCATCATGAAGATTTATCAGTCCTTAACATTTCTTATTGTTTACTGTCAAAAGCAGCATTTGGTGCTTGAAGGGAATATGACACTGCTGATTACTAGTACTATATATTCTATTCCATATGGAAATGACATACGGAAGCCTAGAACCAAACACCAGTATCACCTAATACCAAACACCTAGCATCAAACGGTAGCCCCTAGAAATACCTCTAGGGATTACTGGCTCCTAGCTGCCTTCTCACATCTCATGATAAACACACAGCTATTTTTTATTCCATTACCCTGATGTCTGTCCCCTGTGCTTGAGCATATGCTGTTGTCTGTCTTGGGCATATATCCAAACAGAGTGCCTGCAGGCTGTATTCTCCTATAATCCATTGTATGTTCCGAGAAATCATATGATTCCATTGGGTTTTTAGATACCACAGCTTAAAGCTGTCAAAATTGACCTTGTGTCATGTTGCTTTTTTTTTTTGTTAAGACTATCCTAGATCTTCAGGTTCAAGTATGATTGACTTCAGCAGTAGGCTTCTGTCACAAAAGGAACAACTTTTCTTAGATTAGAGACAGTATTATATAGGTCCTACGCAGTTCCAGGTTTTATAAATTAAATTTTAAAATATAGTGTGCTATCACCACAAGAGAGGAATTAAAATTGTTGTAGCTGGAAACTCAAGACCGCTCTGGCATATTCAATATATCTGTCCATCACCTCAGACCTGTTGGCAAATATTTTCTTCAGATACGAAGAAATGCTATACTCAGATATGAAGATATGCTATACTCAGTGAGCCAATTTGTACTTTTAGGCAGAGCTTAGAAAAAGAAGTAACATAAGCCACGGCAGTCCAGGAGTAGAGTTCCCTCTACTCAGACTCTTTTCAGCCATACCCACAGAAAATTACACCATCATTCTGTAACAGCTCTGTTTCTTAACAGATTGACTAAGCCAGAGCAAGTGTACGTCCATTTATTTCTGCTCCCTTCCTGACTGCACCAGGACACTCTAAGGTCAGGCCATCACCCACAGTTCCATAAGTAAGGACCAGATACCAAAATACAGTCCTACATCATTACCAAAAGACAGAATATTTCTTATGATTTCAATGGTTTGTAATGTTATAAATTGTTTGCTATTTGGAACAATACAGGCAGAGTTCTTGAGGATCTTCTCCAACAGCAGCAACTCAGCTGCTTTCAGAGTCAAATAAAACAACAAAATAACATTTTTTAAATTCTTTTAAGAAATAGGGGGAAATAGGAACAAATTTACATGTAGTTATGTAATTAAAGATTATGGCAGCAGCAGCATCCATGCACTCAAGTGGGCCTGCTTAAGGCTGCACAATTGATATAAATTATTGTATTTTCTATGTTATAACATTTTAACATATTTCAACAAAATTTTCTGCAATTATATGCTTTGGGGGATGTATGCATATCTATATTTTTGAACTGCTAGGAGTGGTATTAAATGTAATGCCCTGGAACTTCTAAGTACTTCCTTAGTGTTTATAAGTAGATAGCATACTGTATGGTCCATAGAGCCCTCCGCCTTCTCTTCAGAAGTCCCTGGTACTTTGTGATATGTTACACAAATCTGTGCATGATCTTTCCATGTCCTGTGAATAGTCAGAGGAGTTCAGTCTGTAGAGCTGCCACGATTATAGCTTTCTAAAGCAAAAAGCTGCCCTCTGAGGTGCTGTAAGAAAATAGGGCAGACAGGAATCTCATGAACTTCAAAAAGGAGAAGTGAAAAGTCCTGCACCTAGGGAGGAGATATACAACAGCTGTTCAGATTCAGGCCTGCACAACTGGATCTAAGTCCTTTCCAACTGCTACTAGGCTGTGATTCTATGATATTGTTTTTTGTAAGTGCAATTGGTAGTAATGTCTACACAAAAAAAGTTTTAATACAGCCCCATGCTAATAATACAGTATAGATTCTCTCAGTGAGAAAGAGTGCACAGTATCTTGCAGAACTTGCTTCTGCAGCATAATTCTACTAACTTTTCAGGGAGAGAAAATTTTTGTAGCCAGAAGAGAGGGGGTCTTCATGAAAGTTTATCTGAAGCCACATGCTACAAATCAAAGGAAACAGAAGTTGAATAAATCTAAGATGAAAGACAAATCATGGCTTAAGAAGGACAGTATAATAATGGGAACACACCTTTTTTTTTTTTTTTAGTAAGTAATAACATAAAATAAAAATCAAAACCTGAGAAAATTTGGAAACCCAGTGTCACATTTTTAATCCAAGTATTTTTTTAGTGTATTAAAATTTCAGACTGAAAAAGAACAGGAAAGTTATCATCAACCTGCAGGGAACCCAGGGTATCCTGAACAAAGATGACAATGTTTTTTCCTGTAACTATTAAAAAAGAACAGGTCATAAATTGTTTCAGATGTCTCTTCAACAAGTCAAGAACTGTTTTACAGCACCTATTTAATGATGAAGCATTCATTAAAATAATCCCAAATTTCTTGTCAAATTTACAGCTGATGGCATTTTCTTATGGGTGCTAGTTGTAGGACACTCTCTTCAACAGATGTGTCTTAATTATCTGAAACAGGGATTTGCCTTTTGCACAGAGCACATTTTATGTTTAATGTTGTGTAACTTAATAGTACTTCTTGATTTTTAAAAGAAGACTAGTTCATTTCTATTTCATTTCAGGACCCAACATTACCACCAATTTTCAAAATTTCAGAAAAGACTACTGTGTGTGGCAGCAAGTACTACTCATTGAGGTCATAGCAAATTGTTTTCTAGCTTTATTGTAAGCTGCTTTGGAAACAAATGTGTATTTATGGAGTGTCTACCACAAAAACTCCTTTCTAAACAATGTCTTTTACTTACAGACCTCCAGGAGAGCAACAGTAGAAATTACTCAGTTTTTAGCTCTGCAGAACAACTGTTTCATTCTTCTTCTGCTTTGCTCTCTATTAAACCCTTTAGATTCTGTTTCTGTTGTGATTCCCTCTTTTGCCACATTTTTTTATAGAAAGTGCAAAGAAATATTCATGAAGCAGGAAGCAAAGGATTTCTTGAGATGGGAATGCTTGAATGACATAAATTATAGCATCTCATTTTTAATTTATTTTTTTTTTAATAGAACAAATTTTATCCATTTGTCTCCTGCTGCCCTACAGAATATATGTTTTCTGTCAGGAAACAAAAGTCCAAAACATTTTCTGATGAAAACTATTAATTTTCAGCCAAACTATTAACATTCAGAAATGCCATTATGTGACCTCCAGGGAATCCTAGGTTAGAATCTCATGCTTCAGACTTTTTTGCGGCTGGATTTCATGGCAAGACACAAAGACCTCCCAGGTTGTGTCTTGAATCTACACTGAGTACACATGAAGCATTGTGTCTCTTCCAGCTAGCCACCTGCAGCCACAGAATGGTATGCTCACACAAGTAAACCAAATTGTTTCAGATGAGACATTAGGCTGCTAACATAACACTAGATTTTCTATTTGGGAGTGCTCACTTATCACCCTAAAATTAAAAAAAAAAAACACAAAACCCCAAAACACAAACAAATAAATAAAAAATATCATCAAACTCAAAGTACCCTAAAACAAAACAAAAAAGCCCTCACCCCACAAAAAAAAGAAACTAGAAAAAAATGATACTGAGTCAAGACACAATTTCCAATGTAGAAATTTCCTTTCAGAAGCAAAGATTTCCCACTAGAAAAAAAATGTAAGATTTTCCACATTCTTCTCCATGTAAGATGAAGGATCATATTGCCAGGCTGCTCTTCACAAAAATTCCAAATATGTTAAGAAAAAAATAGTCAGTGTTTTCCTCTTATAGTAGTCCCTTTGACTGCTTAAGTGGCTGAGTATTAAACTACACATTTGGGAAACTGAGGACAAAAGAAACTTTGGAGGATTCTTTGAATATTTTGTATTAATTTCAGGCCTAATTTTGTTGCCTTTCTACAAGTACTTCCAGGACTCAGTATTTCTTTTAAACAGTCAAAATATGACTACTTACCAAAGATTTATACAATTGAATTTGACAGTTATTTTCCCTTTCAGACAGAAAATGGCCTACCTTAACAAAATAAAGATTGCCTCCAGAAAATGTTTAAAATCAAAGTAAAATAATATTTTTTCTTTGCAGAAGGGGACAGTGGGAGCTTTCTTGATTAATTTCATTATTCCTATGCAGGCAGTAGCTCCCAAGCCACCCTACGGTCATGTCAGAGGCTTTTGGCAGATGCAAATCTTTTGGCTGAAGGGACAAAGAGCCTTCCAGGCAGACTACTGACAGGCCAGAAAATCCGTGTGAGCACCCATTAAATGGATTTTTTCAGAAAACTCTTCTTTCTTTGGGAAAAAAGAAAAAAATCCTATACTTTTGTCAGTTGCTCTCTTTGCTGTGGGAGAAGTGGGGAAAGCCTGAAAAAAGAAAAGAAGCCTGAAAGCCTATTTATGGGTGTACATTTTGCAGCTCCACTTTCAGTTCTGATTTGTATACATGTATATTTGTAAAAATATATTTCTATAAAACAAATATATATAAATAAATGCATATGTATCGTTTTAAAATGTATATATCAGTTATGCAAAGAATCAATACTTTGCATATCAATTTGCAAATCAGTTTGTAACTAGCTTATAGTTTGAAAGCTAAACTTTGAAAGAAAAGCATTCAAATACAAGAATGTGCAAAAGAGAGGCAAAGCAAATTTGTAGCACACAGGACAATTTAACACTTGAGTGAATCTTACATAACAAAATTCCCCTTTATTGTAGCATGGGCTTATATTAATCAGACTGGAGCACCTCATGTATGAAGATAGGCTGAGAAATTTGTGGCTGTTCAGCCTGGAGAAGAAAAGGCTGCATGGAGACCTCATAGCAGCCTTCCAATATCTCAAGGGGACCTGCAGGGATGCTGGGGAGGGACTCTTCATGAGGGACTGTAGTGAGAGGACAAGGGGTAACGGGTTCAAACTTAAACAGGGGAAATTTAGATTGGATATGAGGAAGAAATTCTTTACTGTAAGGGTGGTGAGGCACTGGAATGGGTTGCCAGGGAAGCTGTGAATGCTCCATTGCTGGCGGTGCTCCAGGCCGGGTTGGACAGAGCCTTGAGTGACATGGTTTAGTGGGAGGTGTCCCTGCTGATGGCAGGGGGGTTGGAACTAGCTGATCTTAAGGTCTTTTCCAACCCTAACTATTCTATGATTGTATTATTCTACGATTCTGTGATTCTATGTTTCTATGATTTAACTATCCAAAAGTTCTAACTTTTCAGACACCTGGCATAATAATTAGCATTTTGCCTTTCTTAAACTGTTAAAATTGGGGAATGAATATTAATTAAAAGTAATAAAAACGCAAGGGAAACAAGCAACCACCCTCCCTCCTCCCACCTTCACCCTCCCCCCCCAAGAAAAAACAGCCCCCAAAGGAACACAGTTAGAAGAAGCCAGGCTTCAATTAATAAAGTATGGACTTTCCTGAGTGTTTTTTTTTCACTGAATAGAAAGGATTCTAATACACTATTTCTGAATATCTACTTGCTTTTATATATATTACTTTGAATTTACAGGGGAGGTGTCATTGTTATAAATGATCCTTTTCTTGCCTTGGGTCCTGCTAAGTGAGGAAATTACCTTGCTATATAATGCTCCATTGTTAGAATTAAGTTCCATTCTAACAGCGAATCTTGACTTCATATGATAAATAGGTTCAAGTAGATAAGATATGGAAGAAGAACTTCCTGATTTACTATTTGGGAAGACAGTGTCATAACTGACAATGATCTTCAGGTGCGACTTGCCATAAATATTCAAAGGTAATGGATTTTTAGTGTCACACTTTACTACTCTCTTCAATGAAGTTTTTCATATTGTGTTTATGAGATAAAACTACTGAAACATCCCTTGCTCTTAATTTCACTTGAAAGAACAGTCTTTTTTAAAAGAGAGTTTCACATTTCTTTCTGTGAAAAAGACAGTGTGCTGGTTCTTTCCAGTGTTTCTAAGAAATGGAAAATACTGTAACAAGCTCGAGGCAACAAAGATGATAAAATGCAAGTATTTCACCCGTGATCTTTCATGTGTGTGATTCAGGTTCTCATTGCTTCTCTTTTTCATCTGTGAATGAGACTGTCTGTTTAGGTGGTGTTATAGTGTTACCTGTTTGCTGTTGCTTCATTTATGAGTAGCTTGCAGTTACTTATATTCCTCAGCCAAGACTAGGACATTAGAAGCTCTAAGTACAAGCCATTTTCTTTTTCATTGTGCACTTTGAACATAGAAGAGGTTGAACAGGGCTAGCAAAAGCTGTCACTCTATTGCCTTAGCAAGTGAACCAGAATACTTATAAGTAAGGGAGTGCATTTTTGCGTGTGAAACAAAAATCTTTTCCTGCTTTTCATAGCAAAATCTGTCGTGACCCCTCCATCTTCACCACCATTTCAATGGTTTCTTAACATTTTGAAAGCCAAGAAATTCCATTCAGTCATTAAAATCATACAGTCCCAAGTGTGGACATATTTAAAGATTTAAAATGCACAGTCAGGTTTATATTCTTTTAAAGATACTAGAAAAATTAACACTATCTTTAATCGCTTCATCAAAGCAAAAGGAAATAAAGCTTCTCCAACAGACTGGAGATATTTCTCCTCCGGTTCAACATTGATGAAAATTAAGTAATGTATGCACGTTTATGTCAGTATTAGGAGAAAGAGGGTGGAAGAAGAGAGAGATCATTTAGACAATTCCAGACTTCAAAACTGAGAGAAACACGTAATAGCATAATATTGCTAATATTACTAATAATAACAATGATGTGTTTGTTTGTTCTTCCTATCTAGGATATCATCGAAAGTATGTTAAAAGTCTGTCTCTTTACTCAAGGAGAAACATAACCTCATTTGCAATTGTCTCCATGAGGTGAAGGGGGGAGGACAAGAAAGACTGCTCTCCAAATGCAGCTATTAGAATATCCATGTGTTGAGACTTGCTATGCTCTCTTGCTTTTAAACTGTTCATACATACTGATCAGTACTGAGAAAAAATTCTTATAAGAAAAAACTATGATGGCCTCTTTCCTATGTGGATCTGGTTCTTCAATTTTAGGAGCTGTCATGCCTGAAGTTTGAAACAAGAAATAGACTGTTTCTTTTTGATTTCACAGTTTCATATTTACAGTGGCATATCACTTTACTACTCCTGCTGATGGCCCACCTGTCTCCATTGTTCTGAATCCTCACTTCAGGACTTGGCACTTACTGTTAGCCACAGAGAAATACTCCCTAAGGCCGGAGAGAGGCAGCAAGCCAAAAAACAACATTCACAGCCAGTTAATGTATGCAGAAATCAAAACAAATAAACAAAAATACCGTAGAAACTCAGAAGAGCATTTAAATCGTATGATAAAGAGTAAAAAGCAGAGTTAAAATATAGATTGATAAAAAAAAACAGAAACAACATAATTTTATATGGAACCAGATTAGTTCTTTGTCCTACTATGTCTTAAATGGTTTATTGTCTTACATCTTACCTAGCCTAATTGATGCCCTTATTGTTCATTTGAAATGTATTGAATGGGAAGCAATCCTTCAACTTTTAATTTCTTTGTGAACATCAGATAGAACATTAAAAAGAAAACTCCTTTTTTGTATGAAATTTTTACCCAGCAGTTACAGGTGCTTTTGAGCTTCATAACTTCCAATTTTGTCACTTCTTATATAAAGTGATACCCTTAGATGAAAAAGAAAGAGAAATAAAAACATTATCTTACAGAGGGCTCTTAAAGCACAACCTGATTTAGCTCGAGTATATGACCTGACACACTGACTTTTGAAGCAGCTCAAAAGATTTCTTTTGATTTCAGTAGGAGTTTGGTAAGCTATCAACACACTACAGAATTCTAATGTTACTTTAATGGTAGGGGGGGAAAAATCATGTTTATAAGGTTCACAACTCCGGACTCGGCAGGAGCTGAGTCATTCACTCTCAGGCTGATTGGAAGTATTTTGCTTTCCTCTGAGCTCCTGCTGAGCTAGAACACAGTGGAAACTAAAGCCATTGTCTGTGGCAGGAATAGGATTCCAGCTTTTGCTGGTTTTGAAATTTCTCCTATCCTCCAGAAAAGATGTTTCACTTGTGAGAGACCAGGAAATCTTCTTGATGAGTTTTGAACTTAGTGGAACCTGTAAACTAGAGCTTGTAGATTCAGACCTAACTGGGGGCTGCCAACATGCTTCAGGATGTATTTATTGAATTCAAGTTCTTGGAGTCAGACTCCATTGGCTCCTGCAAAATTTCACTTTTCATCAGTGACCATCTTGTGTAGCTTCTACCGGGAAGAAAAGCTCAGCTGCTGCTGGGGGCTAGACTGACTTCAGAGATCAAGCAGAAGACAAGCTGAGAAAACTGGTGCTTTTCAGCCTGAAGAAGAGAAGGCTGCGTGAAGACCTCATAGAAGTCTTCCAGTATATGAAGGGGGCCTACAAGGATGCTAAAGAGGGACTCCTTATCAGCAATTGCAGTGATAGGACAAAGGGTAATGGGTGCAAACTTAAACAGGGGAAGTTCAGGCTAGATAAAAAGAAGAAGGTCTTTACCGTAAGAATGGTGAGACACAGAAACAGGATGCCCAAAAAAGTGGTAAATGCTCCATCCCTGGCAGTGTTCAAGGCCAGGTTGGCCAGAGCCTTGGGCTCCTGCCCCCAGTTTTTTACATCCTGGGCATGACGTGCTGTGGTATGGAATAGCTCTTTGGTCAGTTGGGGTCAGGTGTCCTGTCTCTGCTTCCTCCCGGCTTCCCCTCCTCCCCAGCAGAGATGAGACTCAGAAAGTCCTTGGTCAGACCAAAACATTACCAACCAGTATCTGAAAACACTGGTGTTATCAGCGCTGCTCCCAGGCCCAAAATCAAAATCGCAGCGCTGCACCAGCTACCAAGAAGGAGAAAAATGACTGCTGCTGCTGAACCCAAGACAGCTGGTTTCTTGTGATGCAGAGATTCTTTAGTAATAGCTGTCCTATGAAGACAAATTTACCATATGGAAACCCCTCCTTTTGAAATGAATAGGAAATTCAGCTTTTTGTCCTCTATTTTCAGCTATTATAAATTATTTCACCACTATTGACACTATTACTTAAAACACATTATCTTAGGTTCTAAAATCTAATTCAGTGATCTCCAAAGCTGAAGTTGTATCTGTGTTTTTTTTTTTTTATGGGGGTACCTTTTCTTCTAAACACAGAAGTTAGCTTCTTTCTAACTGTAACTGAGTGTGACATGATACAAGCAACAATGGAAAACATTGGATAATTTTCAAGATGCAGTTGGAAACAATGGGAACATAACTATTAACTACTTGCAAGATCTTTGCTTTTATCAAATGCCCTTAATGATGACATATATTTACATTATCTTTTTTTAAAATTATTTTAATATTAGAGGTGTGTAAAAGGCTTATAACATTTATGGAGTTTGGCTTTAAGTAATTTTCCATATAACTCTATGACTATCTCAAAGCATTACCCTACTCTACCAAATTAATGGAGTCCAAATCTTCCCAATAAAAGAAGAGCTAGAAGTGTCTGAAAAAAATAAAGGTGGGAAAATGACCAAGGTTCATCAAAATCAGAGAATACTAGAATTTTTCAAGACCCTGCATTAGGCCTGAAGTTATTTTATTCACTTGTTCATAATCTAGAGAAGTAGCAAAATATGCAGAGTGCACAGTTATACAAGTCCATAGAAACCTTTGAAAAAGACCAGTGGGATCCAAACATGTTGAGTGAGGGGGTGGCCCGGGTTCAGCAGTAGCAGTCATTTTTCTCCTTCTTAGTAGCTGGTGCAGTGCTGTGTTTTCGACTTTAGCCTGAGAGCAATGCTGATAACACATCAATGTTTTGAGTTGTTCCTAAGTAATATTTACTCTGATCAAGGACTTTTTCAGTTTCGTGCTCTGCCAGTGAGGAGAGGAACAGGAAGCTGGGAGGAAACAGAGACAAGACACCTGACCCAAAGTAGCCAAAAGGCATTCCATACCATAGCACATCATTCCCAGTATATAAACAGGAGGGAGTCACTCAGAAGGCCCAAATCACTGCTTGGGTCAGGCTAGATATTGGTGGGTGGTGAGGAATTGTATTCTCTCTCCTTTTTATTTCCCTTATCATTATTATTATTGGTAGTAGTAGTAGTAGTTTCGTATTATACCTTAGTTACTGGACTGTTCTTATCTCGACCCGTGGGATTTACATTCTTTTGATTCACCTCACCATCCTTCCAGGGGGTCAAAAAGGACAGGGAGTGAGCAAATGGCTGCGTGGCTGGTGAGTTACCGACTGGGCCTAAACCATGATGGGGAAATGCAAATGCAATTCTAGGTCCCTGATGGTAAATGCTATGTAATGAACACAGAATAAAAACATAAAACAAAATATGGCTTTCCCTACTAGGTTGCAATAAGCTATAGCCTCTCAGGAAAAGGTCTCAGGCATCATTACATAGCTATGTTGCTGTGGCCAAAATGGTGCCCATCTCTCAGCAGGAGCACTACAACATATTTCTGGTAAGCAGCATAGTTATGGGACTCTTGTGATGGTACCCAAATGCAAAATCCTCCATAGCAGGAGAGAATCTCAAGAATGACTTTGTTGGAGCTGCATCAGTTTTGTACTGACACAGTGGTGTAGAATTTGCTCTTTATGAAAGAAAATAAAATACTGCACAAAGATTATGACTGAGCTTGTAGTACCGACTTGTTCATTTCAGTGTGCATTTGCCCGTCCATTTATTTCCTCTTCTCTCAGAGTTACTATAGTCATACTAAACACATTGGCTTAAAAAAAAAATAAGGGCAGCAAGGGCTGGACCAAATAGCTCTGAGAGTCAGCTGTTCTAAATGTGCACTGATTGTAAATGACACTTTGTGAGAGGGAGCAGTTTGCAGGGGAGCTAAGAAGGAGAAAAAAAAAAAAAAAGAAATAATAAAAAATCTGCAACAGAACCAACCCGACATTTAAATCAGTGATCAGCAGGTCAACAATTGCTGAAGCTTTCCTACAAAACAGAATGGAATCTTTCTTACTCTCCGTATACACAAATTACATGATAGCAACCAACAATTTCTTAAAAGGAACCATTTCAGTTAGGTCCCACTGTGGGGCTATTATCCCATGCATTTGCTTCTGCATGCAAATCTTGTATCATGTTACTGTTAACAGTCGACAGTTCAATGACCCACCCATTCAGGAAAACAAAAATCAGAAAGGAATTAATCTGGCAAAGGCAGATTCTAAAAAGCATGGGATGGATGTTAAACACCCTCTGTCATGGATTTGCTGGAGACGGTTGCAGTCTCCGAGTGTGTATCTGAAGTGCATTCCAGTTTCCCACTCACAGCAAATCAATGCCAAGTTCATAAATATCCTTGGGTGGTGATCTTTTAATTTTCAAAAATGGATTCCATGTCATACCGCATGCAAGTGCTGAATAAATTGATTTTCATTTAATGATGTGGTTTGTGCTGTTAGTCTGCCTTTGGAAGTATTGCAAAGAGGAGAAAGTTCTATGAGGCAAGAATGAGAAAATGTCTTTGTAAATGAGAAGCTGAATTCATTGCTTTCATACTGATCATGTCTGTGTGATGTTTTACACCAGCATTTCTCTTCAGGGATTTGATGTTTCACAATATGACATCTTGGTAATGTATTGCAGATGTATTTTTTAAAGGAGCTGTGCAATCTCTGATATGCTTTCGCTTACGTGAAGCTCTGCAGGCCTCCAGCAAATCTTTGCAAAGCTGGAGGTTTTCAATTCACATGTGATTTAAAATCTGATGAAAAGAATACAATCTTAGAAACTCTAGGTATCAAATAAGAAGAGAAAATTTTACATTTAATTTGAGTGACTTCTCACTTTGAACTACATTAAAAACAACTCTCTCTGACTGCTTCAATTCTGACTTAGTAAGCAACTTGGTATGCCAACCCCTAAGACTCAGTTCTCCAGAATCAATATTGCAGTTATTGAGTAATTACAGTACTTGCCTGGGAAGATGGACAATGTGATATTTGTTCAGGGGCTGATAGGTGATAATGGTGCTCAATGAAAGATGATAATTGAAAACAAAATGATCTTAATGCAGTTGACCGACACAATAGAAAGACTATGGTCTTTAAATCAAAACACACTTTATCTTCTCCATTATCAAAACATTAGTTTAAAAATAGCAACCAGAAGCAAGACTTTTAGAGGGTAATATACCACTTACATGTCTTTGTTAGCTTCAGATTGTCAATAAAAACTCTTTAAATGCTAATCTTTAAAAAACATTTTCTCACTCAAGGTGTTCTTGCAGGCTATTACTAGTAAGAAATAAGAGGAGCTGTCTGCATTTTCTTTAAAAGCTGAGAAACTTAAACTTTGGTAATTGACTTTATCATTCTTTGTCTCTTTGTCATTCTTTGACTCTTCTGTGACTTTCAGGGAGTGCTCATTTAACATATGTCATTAGCCTTTGAAGCATATATAGCATGCATTCTTCATCCTTCTTACAGCTACGTAAAACACACTGGGAATATTTTTTGACCTCATGAAATTGACACAAATTCATCAGCAATCATTCCCAACGAGTAAGTATAACAAGATTTTGGACATTCAAAAAATACTGCAAAATAATGCAGTATCTTAGACTAGTAATACATAAACCATTCCCTTCAGAAGGATGAGAAGCTCATCTAAAAATACCAGAATAAGAAAGATGTGATTCACCAGGAATCATTATTTGATTCTGTGGTATTTCCCTATGTTCTACTAAGGCCGTCAGTGACCACTCAAGGACTAATTCTGCAAATTTAAAGACGTTTGACTGGACAAAATACTCATTAAGTGTGATGTCCTCTCTCAAACTTCAGGGTGATGATAAGGAATCAAAAAGGAGAAACTGAATGTGTGGGCCACTCACTGCCAAATGTATTTCAAAATGAAAATATTTTAGTTGCAGATGCAAAATGTTGCAGATGAGATGACATAGTTGAGATTTTATTTTTAATTAAAATTGATACTTTTCATGGGGAAAGAAAATAATCTAAGTTTATACACCATGTAACATCTCATAAGCATCTCATTAATACTGCTTTTCTATGCCATAATGCAACAAAGTTGTTGATACATATTTTTAAATATTACACTCCATTTCTTCTGTATGTGCAGGATGACCCAGGTTAATCTGGGATGAGAACATCAACAGAATGTCCTTAAAAAAAAAAAGAGGGGGTTGGGGAAATTACAAAAATTTAGTCTTACTATTTGAACATCATATGGAAAGGAATGTCTCATCATAATTAGAAACTCTTTAGTGTTGAATTGTGAACACCAGAACAAAATGTTTTGCTATATCATCTTTAAAATTTAAGCATAGGTCTACGGATAATCAGAATATTCTCTAATGAAATACATGTATTTCCAAAAGTGGGGGGTTCCTATGAAATTTAATTCCTTAATTACTTATCAAAATAAGAATTCTTATCTAAATCTGAAGAATAATCAAATGATTTGGAAACAGCGTGCACTGTAATTAGTACTCTGTGTAGTAGAACTACCACTGTGCTCAATTATCTAGAAATTATTTTTGTACATTCCACTTCAGAAGGTCATGTATTTACTGCCCAATAATTCTGTTACTATGTGGGTTCATCTAGAATAACAGTGACCCCTAGGGATACAATTTAGTGTAATACATGAAGGGATACAATTTAGTGTGACACTTCAGGTTTTAGACTTGTAACTACATATTTTACATTCCATGTAGCAACAGAAAGAGCATACATGAAAATTATAAGCAAAGTTTCTCAAGCATTCAGGACTGTTGAACATATATATGCTCTAATAATGAATTAAATTCACATATATGTATGTATATATGTACATATTCATATGTAAGTTTGTATAGGCATCTTTATGCTTACGGCTTTTTTCAGTTTAGGACTACTCTAAACATTCTTTTCTGACAATTAAAAATATCATTCCTTCAGAGCATTTTATTCCTTTTTGTCCTAGACATTTTCTTCATAAATAATTTGGAAATTCAATCTGAGATGTTACATTTCAAAATAGAATCTGTGTGTGTGTCCCTTTCTTATTCAATTAATTAAAAATGAACTCAAAATTTCCTCAAATTTACCTGAATATGCTTCTATTCTCAGTGAATTTTTGAGGAATTTTTAGTCTTTCTTCTAAGTGAATGAGAATACAAATGCAAAATAGTAACCTACTTATTACTTCTGTAACAGAATATATAATCTGAAATCTCCATTAAATATTATGTAGCAGTCATTTCTTCATTTTTACTATTATCAGCTTATCATCAAACTGTGGTTTCTCAGAAGAGGTTTTTAGTGAACGATAGAAACTTCCTCACTAAAGAATATTCAGTGTGCTGAGGACTATACTTAAATAAATTTTATGCAAATGTTAATAATCTGGACAGTGTAATGGTTTGGTTAGCCTAATGGTTTGCTTCAGTGTAGAACTAAATAATTTATATAAATTTTCAGTACATGGTTAACCTCCATGAAGGAAATTACACAACTGTTGATCTGCTGTCTAGTAAACAAGTCACACAACCAACTTGTAGTTCCAGCCAGGGTTTACAGAGCCAATAGGCTTCATTAAGGCTACATTAGTCATTCTGGGTGCCAGACAGATGGGGAAATTACAAGTCCCAGTCTTGTTATAATGGCTTGTCTAATCAACATTATATTCCAGCAGGCTCCAATCTCTTTTGTTCTGTATGAAGAGACAGTTGGACTTCTAAAAGTCAAGAATCTGTGATTTGCAAAAAATGTGCTTAGAGAAAAGTGCTTGTTTCTATGTAGACTAGGCAACTGAATAGGATGAGGATCCTTAAAAAGAGTAAAGGTCTGGAGTCAGGCTGAGGTATCTGTTGGTGTCATTTCCCAAATGTGAGAGAATGAAGCTGTAGTTGGAACACAGCAGAAGAGGTACTTCAGAGTGGAGAACGGATTGCAGCTGGTGACCTCTGCAAATTCCCACTTCTGTAAGCAACAAACTCAAACATGGGCAAAATAGTAAGCACTATCATGGCTATCATACTGCTGCTTTTTTGTTGCCCTAGGCACATATCTTCTTAGCCTTTGTCAAGATGATCGACAAGAGCTCCAGACATAGTCTGATTATCCAGCCACCCTTAAGATCTAGGGCTGGCATAAATATACACCCCAAGAATGTCTGTAATGTGTGCTGTAACTAAGAAGCAACAGTTGTCTTCCAGGATCTACTCACAATCTGTGCACAGAGAGGTCTCTGAGATCCTCAGTCTGCCCCTTCCCAGTACTTGTCTTCTCACCCTGTCCGTGGTATGAGGGCAGCTAGACTACTGAAAAAGACTAAAATCCAAGTTAAAACCAGTTGTGCCCTTGGTGGTCACCATGTGCTATAGAAGGCTTAACCAAAAGAAGGTGACCTGCCCTTTCTGAGGCCTTGTTCTTTCAGCAAATATGTCTCTGTTCCTTCTCAGAAGAAGCTACAGAAAAGTCATATGGCTATACGTCCTAATAACTCGCTAGGCACTCATTGCTAATGATATAATGAAGCTTAACATTGCCTGTATGTTATTGTGGAAGCAAGCATATCAACAAAGGGCTCCCAATTTGTAAGACTTCTATTTCTTTCAGCGTTTTTTTGTCTCAATGTTTTCTTTGTGGTTATATAAGATTGTTGTTTCTCTCAATATATACTCTCAATTCTGCAGCAACCTACTGATTCTTTTTTTTTATCTTCTAAATTAGAAACCCTAGAGCTGTGCTGAATTGCTTTTATATGAAAACCAGCTGAAAAAAATTGGTGTCATAGTTTAAATCTAACAGAAATGAGCATTTTCATGATGTGTTTATATTGTTTATCTTTACTGAAATAAATATTTGATCCATGTATGATCAAACAATGATATTTAAATCTCAAAGAAGGTACTTACATTTTTTTAAGCTAGCAGAAATAAGAATGCGAAGTCCTATGTGGATCACGTGGGAAGTGAGGGTTCTTTCTCTGGGTAGGTATGTGGAGAGGGAATTAGATTTGAAGACGCCTTTCTGCCTCGGGAAACCAAACTTGGTATGTGTGGGATCTTTCCCATCACCATTCTGTCATACATAGGGGAATAAGATATTCGTAGCCAATCCACATAAAAATTTAAGCAATTCAATAATACAAAAATAAGCACAGAAGACGATCTCAGGAGGTCCCTTCCAACCTCAAAATTTTTGTAATCCTTTGGTTCTGCAGTTCTGGGATTTTTCTATCTATATAGGACAGTTGCAGGTTTTGTATGTGCGGGTTTCAACTCCTTTCCTTTTCCTTTTACTTTAATTTCTTTGATAGACTATTAACCAGTAGTACACTTGGTTGAAAAGTTGGCCATATGAGTTAAAGTCCATTTAGGAAGTAGAACAAAATCTTAGTTTAGTCATATTGGTTGAGCATCCTGGCCTTGAGCTTGTTCCATGAAAGATGAAGTAGCTCTTGCTATCAGACATGAGCTTTGTGTTCCTCCTTTCCAGGTGCCTATTTTTCAGCTGAAATTTCTCAGTGAGCTTGGATTAAAATACATAAGTAATTTCAAGTCTCTGTAAATTGCTTTGTTCATCCAGTAAACTGTTTCCAAAAAAAATATTGTAAATTATTAATTTGGCCAGCTTCAAATTGATTTCTCATAGACTTTAGGGTTTCCAGTTGCATGGTCTCATGCACATGTTTTCTGTTGTACAGAAATTTAAAGATGGTAGCTTCTATTAATTTCTAAGATAAGTCAAAGCTTATAGATCACATACATTTTGTATATCATCTACCATATACATACACAGCATATAAATTTTCCCAGAATGATCTCTGCAGAAGAGAACAGTTCAGCAAATATTACATATGATGTGTATCATGGAGTTTATCATCAATATGACTTTCATTAAAAGTTAATCATGTCAACAATTTTGCAAAACTGTGAATCATTTTACATTAGACTGAACATCCTCTGTAACAACAAAACAGCATTTTTCTATGGGCTTTTTCTCTGATATTTTAATATTAAAAAAAAAAAAAAAACAAAAAAAAAGAAACAAAACCACAAATCAAAGCAGTTTTGACAGATGAACAACATAATTTTGTAACAGAATGGAAAATTTAAAAAAACTGAATAGCTGATAGAATATCATAGAATCATAGAATAGTTAGGGTTGGAAAGGACCTTAAGATCAGTGTCGTGGTTTAAGACTCACCCAAGCTAATAACTCACAAAGTTTTATTCACTCACTCACTCCCCTCTTTTTCTTCCCCCAGTCCCGGGGGAATGGGGAGGAGAATCGAACAAAAATGCAGGTTGAACAAAATCGAACAAAAATATCCAGGTTGAAATAAGAACAGTTTAGTAACTAAAGTATAACGCAAATCGCTATTGCTACCATCAATAATAATACAAGAGAAATACAAGGAAAGAGAATACAATTGCTCACCAAGCCCGACCCAGAGAGTGCACCCTCCAGCAGCGAACCCCCAATTCCAAAAACCTGACCATGCCGTGCACCCCCCAGTCCACCACCACACACTTCCGGGTCTCTGCCCTCGGTTTTCACATCCTGGACATGACATGCTGTAGTATGGAATAACCTCTTTGGTCAGTTTGGGTCAGGTGTACTGTCTCTGCTTCCTCCTGGCTTCCCCTCCTCCCTGGCAGAGCATGAGACTCAGAAAGTCCTTGGTCAGACCAAAACATTACCAAGCAGTAACTGAAAACACTGCTGTTATCAGCACTGTTCCCAGGCCCAAAATCAAAAACACAGCACTGCACCAGCTACCAAGAAGGAGAAGAAACGACTGCTACTGCTGAACCCATGACAATCAGCTAGTACCAAGCCCCCTGCCATCAGCAGGCACACCTCCCACTAAACCATGTCACCCAAGGCTCTGTCCAACCCGGCCTGGAACACCGCCAGGGATGGAGCATTCGCAGCTTCCCTGGCAACCCATTCCAGTGCCTCATCACCCTCACAGTAAAGAACCTCTTCCTCATATACAATCTAAACTTCCCCTGTTTAAGTTTGAACCTGTTACCCCTTGTCCTCTTACTACCGTTCCTCATGAAGAGTCCCTCCCCAGCACCCCTATAGGCATCCTTCAGATATTGGACGGCTGCTATGAGGTCTCCATGCAGCCTTCTCTTCTTCAGGCTCAACAGCCCCAGCTTTCTCAGCCTATCTTCATATGGGAGGTGCTCCAGTCCCCTGATCATCCTCGTGGCCCTCCTCTGGACTTGTTCCAACAGTTCCATGTCCTTTTTATGTTGAGGACACCAGAACTGCACACAATACTCCAAGTGAGGTCTCACAAGAGCAGAGTAGAGGGGCAGGATCACCTCCCTCGACCTGCTGGTCACACTCCTTTTGATGCAGCCCAGGATACAGTTGGTTTTCTGGGCTGCAAGTGCACAATGCTGGCTCATGTTCATTTTCTCATCAACCAACACCCCCTCCCAAGTCCTTCTCTGCAGGACTGTTCTGAATCTCTTCTCTGCCCAACCTGGACCTGTGACAGGTATTGCTCCAACCCAGGTGTAGGACCTTGCACTTGTCATGGTTAAACTTCATCAGGTTGGCATCAGCCCACCTCACAAGCATGTCAAGGTCCCTCTGGATGGCACTCCTTCCCTCCAGCATATTGACCGAACCACATAGCTTGGTATCATTGGCAAACTTGCTGAAGGTGCACTCAATCCCACTGTCCATGTCACCGACAAAGATGTTGAACAAGACGAGTCCCAACACTGATCCCTGAGAGACACCAGTCGTTACTGATCTCCAGCTGGACATTGAGCCATTGAGTACTACTCTTGGCATTCAGCCATGCAGCCAGTTCTTTATCCACCGAATGGTCCATCTATCAAATTGATGCCTCTCCAACTTAGAGACAAGGATGTAATATGAGAGAGTGTCAAACGCTTTGCACAAGCCCATGTAGATGACATCAGCTGCTCTACCCCTGTCCATCAGTTCTGTAGCCCCATCATAGAAGACCACCTAATCGGTCTGGCAGGATTTCCCCCTTCGTGAAGCCATGCTGGCTGTCACCAACCACCTTGTTGTTTTTCATGTGTCTTAGCATGCCATCCAGGAGGATCCACTCCAAGATTTTGCCAGGCACAGAGGTGAGACTGACTGGTCTATTGTTCCCTGGCTCATCCATTTTCCCCCTCTTGAAAATGGGGGTTCTATTTCCCTTTTTCCAGTCCTTGGGAACTTCAACTGGCTGCCATGATATCTCAAATCTGA
The DNA here is from genome assembly GCA_017639245.1 of Myiopsitta monachus. NCBI lineage: Eukaryota > Metazoa > Chordata > Aves > Psittaciformes > Psittacidae > Myiopsitta > Myiopsitta monachus. Next base: position 27,335,738 of record CM029924.1, read on the forward strand.
TGGACAGTGGCTTACCAACTTCATTTGCAAGCTCCTTCAGGACCCACGGATGGATTTCATCCGGCCCTATGGAGTTGTATGCGTTCAAGTTCCTAAGATGGTCTCGTTCCTAAGATGGTTTCAAACCAGATCCTCTCCTACAGTGGGCCCAAGGTCTTCGTTCTCACAGTCCCTCTCTCTGCCTTCCAAGACTTGGGTGGTGTGGTCAAAGCAGCTGTCGGTGAAGTCTGAGGCAAAGAAGTCATTAAGAACCTCAGCCTTCTCCAAATCCTGGGTAGCCAGTTCTCCTGATAGCTTCTGGAGAGGGCCCACGTTGTCCCTAGCCTCTTTTATTTGCAGTGTACCTGTAGAATCCCTTCCTGTTATCCTTAACATCCCTAGCCAAGTTTAATTCTAAGTGGGCCTTAGCTTTCCTAACCTGGTCCCTAGCTTCCGGGACAACCTTCCCAGGCTGCCTGTTCTTGCTTCCACCTTTTATAAGCCTCGTTTTTCCTTCAAATTTTCCTCAGCAGCTCCTTATTCATACAAGGAGGTCTCTTGGCCCTCCTGCACCTCCTTCTAGTAGGGATGCATTGCTCCTGAGCTTGCAGCAGGTGATTCTTGAATATCAACCAACAGTCTTGGGCCCCCTTGCCCTCTAGGGCTATATCCCATGGAATCTTCCTGAGCAGGTTCCTGAAGAGGCCAAAGTCTGCTTTCTTGAAGTCCAGGGCAGTGAACTTGCTGCACACTCCTCTCACTGCCCTGAGGATCTCAAACTTGACCATCTCATGATCACTGCAATCAAGACTGCCTTGGAGCATCACATTTCGAACCAGCCTCTCCCTGTTGGTGAGGACAAGGTCAAGCATGGCACCTCACTTTGTCGGCTCCTCTATTACTTGCAGAAGGAAGTTGTCTTCACCACAATCGAAGGTCTTCTTGGATTGCTTGTGCCTGGCCGTACCATCGCTCTAACAGATATCAGGGTGGTTAAAGTCTCCCATGAGAACAAGGGCCTGTAAGAGTGAGGCTGCTCCTATCTGTCTATAGAGTGCTTCATCCACAGAGTCCTCTTGATCAGGCGGTCTGTAACAGATCCCCACAATAACATCACCCATCGCTGTCCTCCCTTTAACCCTGACCCACAAACTCTTTATTGACTGCTTGCCTGTCCCCAGACAGAGTTCCATACTCTCCAGCCTATCCCTAACATAAATAGCAACTCCCCCTCCCTGCCTGCTGGGCCTGTCTTTCCTAAAGATCCTGTAACCTTCCATTCCAACACACCAGTCATAGGAGCCATCCCACCATGTTTCTATGATGCCTATGATATCATTCCCCTGTAGACATGCACACATCTCAAATTCCTCTTGTTTGTTTCCCATGCTACGGGAGTTTGTATAGGGGCATCTGAGCTGAGATCCAATTGAAGTCGGCTCATTGGCTGAAGCAGCTGGAATATCTCTACATTGCTCTGATCATTTATTATAGGTGCTGGCCAGTGATTGGGTGTGTTGGGATGGAATGATGCCCCCCTCCCCCAACACATCTAGTTTAAAACATCCTTGACCAGCCTGGCAAGCCTCCTTCCAAAACTGCTCTTCTCCTGCTTTGTCAGACCAACTCCGCCAGCCCCCAGTAGACCTGGCCTACTAAATTGAGTCCCATGTTCAAGGTACCCAAACCCCAGACTATGGTATCACTGTTCTAACCATTCATTAACCTGCCAAATCCATCTGGCCTTTTTAAGGTCCTCCCCTTTGACCTGGAGAACTAATGAAAAACCGATCTGTGGTCCAGAGCCCCTAACCACCTCTCCCAGGGCTCTGTAGTCCTTCTTTATGTTCTCCAGACTACTACTATCTATATCAGTAGCACCCACATAGATCACTAGAAGTGGATAATAGTCAGTAGGACTTACTAGAGCAGGCAGACTCCCAGCAACATCCCTGATCCATGCCCCTGGTAGGCAACACACCTCACCTGAAACTCTGTCAGGCTGACAGGTAGGTGTTTCTGTTCCTTTCAAAGTAGAGTCCTCATCATGCACTCGCCTGCCCATGCAAGCTGCCTCAAACTGCCCTGGCCACCCATGCTCCCTGGGGCGGGTTTTTAACCAGTCAGGGCTGGTGCTGCTCTTCCTGGCACTGCCCCCTGTGAGTCAGCTGCTCACACCAGCTGAGCTGCCAGCTCCTGGGCAAGTCCTGTCGAGGACTTAGGCTCCCTCTGTGGCTCTTGCTGCTCCGAGTTGAGGCTCCTGAACACTGAGCTTCCCCCTGCTCAGGCGCTGAAGGCATCCTTGCTCAAGCTACTCACCTCAGTAATTGATCCAAAGATGAGTAAAACCAGAGAGGACTGATGTTATAGCTGAAGGCAGCATTCGAAATTAGGTACTCATTTGGCTATTCAGAAGGCCTGGTGACTCATTCTACATAAATGAAGTTTGTGATGTGTAATGAAAAGCTTTCTATCTTCACCACAAGCAAATTATCAGGTGTTTTGTGGGGAGAATATTAATATTATCTTACATTTGTTTCAGAGCAGGAACATGTTAACAGAGGAGATTTGAAAAGAATTTCACTATTATAACATCAGGTACTCAAGGTATTAAAACAAGGTCACCTCTGCAAAACAGTGACAGAAAATTAAGTAAAAAACAAAGCAGTGCCTAAAAATATATTCTGTCTCAGTGACCAAATATAATACAGTATTGCCCCAAATCACTAATTTCCTTTACTGAGGGTGATACTCATATGTCCAGAGCTGAGTCCGCCAAGTTAAACATTAAAAAGGCCATGGTTTGGTGAGGACGAAGGGACAAGCATCTCAGTGGGCAAAGCTCTTTCATTCATTTCAGGGAGAAAACCATCCAGGCTGTTTTACAGCCTTTACGCCTTTACTGTTCCGTATTATGAAGTAGTAGACTATTTGAATACCTTTTTTTTTTTTTTAGGAAGGCAGTGAGGAACAGGAAAGGTGATACACCTGAGAAAGAAAAGATAAAATTAATTATTTTCAATACTGAATAGCTGAGAAAAATATCAGTCAAGATAAAAAAAAGGAAAAATTCATTCAGAAAGATAAAAATATTTTTAAATTATACTAGGGGAAATTAGAGTATATGAGAGAAAATCAGTGTCTGCTCAAAACAAGGCAGACAAAATGGAAAATTAAAAAATTCTACCTTTCTTTATTTGAAAATAAAACAGAAATTAACTAACAGTGTACATTTACTAGCACTGTAAAACAGGAAAATAGGCCAAACAGGAGGCTGATTAGTAAATTAACATTTCCTTAAAAAAAGGACTGGATTATTTTATGTCTGGTTTGTCATTTAGGCATGATAAAGTCTTAGAGTAAGAAAGCAAGAAAAATGTATACACATGTAGATATAGCTTAATGGAGATTATTTAGGAAGAAATACTGAGTATGAAGAAATGATATCTAGATTGGAAGACACAGACAGGGAGATAGATAGAAAAATTGATCTTCTAGGCAACCTGAAGAGGTAGATAAAAAAAAACCCATTTGATGATAAAAGTGGCCTTACAGCCTGGGAGGTATGACTTACTGTCATGATGACTTGTGGTAGCAGTGGAGGTACTCCTAAGCAGGTAGCATATTTTTAGATGTGATACAAGATATTTTCATCCCTCCTGGTTTATGAAAAGGACATAAAGATCAAAGATTTCCCTTAGTTATTCAATTTATATTAAAATAGATTTCTTCTACATGATTCTTTTAAAATACATTTATAAAAACTTTGCAAGCTTTACACACACACAAATGCACACACACTCAGACACACAGACACACACAGAATTGCATAACTCCTCATTTAATCACTGATTTATATCTTCACTCCCCCTGGCTGGCTCTAGGTCAATGCAATGAATCTGATCTAGTATGTAAAAAGCAAACTTTCTGATGTTTAGACAAACCTCCTTCACCAAAACTTTTTATATCACCTTTGCAATTTAGTAGGTGGTCAGGTAAAAGCTTGTGCAGGTTGAGACATCTTAAAGTTGAGTAAACCTTCCTGTTATCTTTATAATTGCTTTAGAAATGCTATTTTAAGACATTGCATTTTAATATTCTCTTTCACTAAGAAGTAGTTCTCTTCCCTTGAAACAGTTTATAAACATAACATCTTCAAATGTTTGATTAAAATAATGCTAGGGAATCTAATAATGCTTGCTTATCACACATTGGTGAGATAAACCTTGTTCAGTTAAAGTTTCTAAAAGCCATTGAGGGATTTTGATGAGGTGCTTATTACTTCTTATGCATGCCATTATAATAAAATATTGTGCTGTACAACTTCAGCTGGGGTACACTGACACAACACCAATGAAACTAAAACAGCTACAGATTTATACCAGATAAAGGTTTGCATAATAATATTTAATTTTTATTACAGATAAAAAACCTTAGAAGTCTACCTAAACAATGAGCATATTGTTAGTATGAGCAAAGGAGAAAGTCACAGTAGGGGGAAAAATAAGAAAAAACAAAGCTTTATTTCACATCAAATAAAAGCATAACATTTTAACCAAAGATTAAATGTATGCATCAAGAGTCTGAAGAAAAAAACTTGTGATCACTTATTGTTTGCCAAAGCAATAAGTGTTTAAATTAAATATACATTCAAATTTGTCCGAACACCGCTATCAACTGAACAGAGAGTATTCACAGAGCGAACATCCAAGTATGTGAAAACAAGTGGAGATGGAAAAAGAAGTAGGTTTAATACACATTTCCATAAGTTCACCACTTGCAAAAGATATTCCCTAACAAAGGATAAAAGCCAAAATTATGTCATTATCTGAAATATGAGCCCCCAATCTCATCTAGAACTTCTTATGTGTCACTGATTTTAAAGCAAAACTAAAACAGTCTCTCCCTTCCATATATCAATAGGAAAACCAAACTTTAAGATAAGTTAAACATGGAAATGAAGTTCAGGGATATTCATTCATATGTTGTAAGTATGCCAAAATAGACCCATGACATTGTCTGTATTTGTGTGGACAACATTTTCAGAAGCTGTGGTTAAAATTCCATTGAAATGCAGTTGTTTGAACGTGAAAAATGTATGCATCTTTTTTCTCACAGTGAGAAAAGAGAATGAAGGAAAAAAAAGATGAAATAAATAGAGGGCACTTGTATTCAGCAGGGCTCTCCATTTATACAGATTTTTTTTCTTACTCTACAATAATCTGAATTAGCTTTCACTTAGGTTTGAAAATAATTTTCACATTAAGGAAAAGGCTTTGTGTATTGATATGCTCCCTCATAATACAATATTGTGTACAGACTTGACTGTGTTTATAGCTTAGACTTTATTTTGTATTCTCATTGAAAAGTCTGAAGTTCCTCTCCATACAACGTCAGCTACTGCAAACATTTCTTAGATTTGTAGCCAGGTAGGCCTTCCAATTAGGGGTAGCCTGTGCTGTGCAAGTGACAGAAAATTACCAAAAGCTGCATGTATTCAGAGCCAGCTCCAGGTTCTTAGCAGGGTTAAAAAAAAAAAAAAAAAGGACATAGAAAGATTTAAGGAGTGGCAAATTTTACAGTAGTGAGAATAGTTAAATTATTTCCATGGAGAAGGAGGAGAGAGATCAGTCTAAAATACCTCCTCGAGTGTCAGAGGATTACCAGAAGGTGTTTATTTAATGCAGATTACCCATTCCTTACCCTAAATTTATCATTCAGAATTCATCTCTCTCTCTCTCAACCATAAAAAATGCTTTGACTACAATGGCAGGTAAAGAACTACAAGTCTTATGAGGAATTTTTTAACTTTCACAGGGAAGAACATATTTCCAAAGTTGAAATTAATTTCAGCCAAGTTTTTCAGTTATTATCATTTCCTACTTAATACACATTTCTGAGGCAGTTCTTCATATGCATTACGTAAACTGACATTATGTAGAAACAAATATAGATGGTTTTTTGTTAAGTTTATAGTTAAATTTACAACTGTTTTATGAATGGACTGATAAGGCTTTTAAATTACTGTAATTTTCAAGTTTAAGGATGTGCAGGGCAAAAAGGCCAACCTTTTTGTCAGCTGATCTTGTGCAAATCACTTGTGACTATTCCTTGTGAATTATTATTCTATGATATAGACCCTCTTTGTTTGCTTCATAGACTATGCGTGAACACTCCTACTAAGTAGGGGATTGAGGGGATGATCAAAGTTTATGCTTGCAGATCTTTATTTGGTGATTGAAGTTTGCATTAACTACATCTACTCACCATTCTCTTGGAAATGCCCAGTCTTTGGAAGTTCACCCATCATACAAAAATAAAAGATGGACTTGTTCATGAAAAACTGTGTATCACTTCCGCAGGTGAATATGAATGATTCTTACTACTAAAAGCAAATTTTATAGTTTCACCATGGAAATACACTTAAATATATAAATTGTCACTGTAAATATTATTTAGAATTCTTCTGTGATGATATTTTATAATTAGAAATTTATTAATTTCTGGTTTACAACTGGTTTAATACATTTTGTAATTTTTATAAGGGTTTATATCATAGATTTATTTTGTTTACTTGTAATTTTATAAGGAAAGGTACTGAACATTAATAGTAATTCCAGCAAAAGTTTGCTGAGCTGGTCATTTATAATGAAGCTGCATTAAGTTTTTTGAACTGCTAAATCAAATACTTGTAAAATATATTAGCCTTTCAGTGAAGCCAATTACACAGCAACTGATGAAGCTTCCTTGCTGAATAAAGCAGGTTATAATGTCCGTGAGTACAAATCCTCACTGGTACTTAGTACTGCGGACAGAATAGTTTTTCTGGCTTCTAAGCATAAATGTGGAAGGAGCTCATTATTCCATGAAAAATTCTTTTTTCATCTACAGCATCTGGTCTTTGACCAGTGTTTGAACTACAACGGGGCTAAATGGCTTTTTGTTTGCCTGTATAGTCTGTGCATTATCAATTTCTAACTAATACCTCTGTAAAGAATTCCATGATAATACAGTATAAAAATAATATTAAAAGGTCCAATTTACAGATTTTTAACATTATTTAGATCCTTTTTCACTGTGAAATACCAGTACTGGTTTTGCTTATTAGCAATGTATGTCTATGTTAACAATTAAACTATCAATCAATCACACTCAAAAGTAGTTATGAAAGAACCTAAAAGAAAACTTTGCTGGTTTTCTTATTTGCTCAAGTACACAAAAGAATACTGGGGAATGTGCTATAGTAAATTACCAGGAAAAAATACTTAATCTAAGCACTTCTGGAAGGTTCAAAGGAAAGGAATTCAATGCCTTCTACATTGGACTCCTGTCAGGTGTATATTGATGTATCGTGCATCCAGCATATTCAAACACTTTTGACCCTGCATAAGCAGATGGACTCTTTATCACACATGCAGTGTGTTGTGCACATCTAAGAACAATTGTACATATTTTGCATGTTCTATATAGGAAGCATTTGCCCTGGATTACTAGGTATCATGCTGTGGGATATAGCTGTCACTAGCTGACAAAGCAGCATTCCAGTCTGAAATTATGACCAAAGTACTGATTACCTTCCACGCCTGTAAAACTGATTGGGTCTGGTGGTCTGAATATTCTTTCTAGTAGTAGAATACAATTCTAGATCTAAATTTCTGGTTTCATAACCCTACCATGATACCATACAATTTAATTTTTTTTTTTGAGTAAAGAAATAAAAACTAATTAGAGAGCAAGAAATAATACATTTGTGCTTAAGTCCTGATTCTGTTATTCTTAATCATAGAAGTCGTACTGTAGTATGAATTTTTTCAATATTTTTTACCAAAAGATTCAGAATCAAACTATTATTTTTGCTTCTTGTTCACTTCATATTTTTCCTCCTCTTTTGATAAAATAAATATCACTTTGTGGTTTTATGCCATGAATCTTCAGAGGATGATACTGAGAAGAGAGACAGAATAAAAAAAAAATAAAACTCGTAAGCAAACTGTGGTGACATTTAGCATACCTAGATAATAAATGGGTTTCTTTGTTTCCTCATAGCGTCACTTAGTTCTTCTTGCACAACAGAGACAAATATTAAAACACAACTAAACATTCTGGCCTAGAGTATTATGCATGCAAAACACTGGGCTATTTTGGTTTTATGCCAGCTTTGCTTTTTTTTCCAGGTTGGGGAAATCCCCAGCTGCTCATTTGAATCAGTGGAGGCAAGCAAATATAGAAGTAAAAAATGGCAGTCCCAAGTTGTCTCACATACATCTTTCTAAACGATTTCCCAGGGGAGGGGTTTATCAGGTTGTAAATATTTATATTTAAAAAATGTTATTGATATCATTATTATTTCTTATGTGGTGATAAAAATATGAGTGATGAGTTCATTATAGAATTCTAACACAGGCCCTGCCCTGAAGAGTTCTGAATTTCAGCTGAACTTTCTTTAGATGTCACTGAATACAGCAAAGTGAAGTCTCACAATAGACATAACTAAAGAAGTGATTTCATTTTCAGTCTAGATCTATATTTGTATTAAAAAATGACATACTCCCAACAGAACTTATGTTTACTACCAGAGTTGCAGTAGACACTCACAAAAATGAAACAGATATCTCTAAAAGTGTGTTCCTTTTCCATTTTTAGTTTTCTTATATTTAACTGATTTGTCAAAACAAGCAATCTGATGCTCTATCAATCCGCATACATGACTGGATGTATATCTAGACTCCTCTAAAGTGAACTATATAAACTGACAACCATTCATCTGACATGATATAATTTTGTCAGTCTTCTTTCTTTTATAGATTCTTCTTTTAATTTTTTGCCGTGTTTTTCTTTTACTATGAAAGCTAAACCAGCTATTCCAGTGAAAGTTTGTACTTTGGAACTAGTTTGAGAAAAACTTGCAAAGAATTAAAAAAATCATAGATGACCTTCAGACTCATAAAGATTCTAGGTACAGATTACTCCTGAGTCGTTCTTTGTGGTACATAGGTTAGACTTTTTTTTTCCTTTAAATTAAAGGTTATTATGAAGTGAAATAAATAAAAGATTGAAGCCACTAGAGGTCCAAATTTAATCTTATAGTATATCTTTCTTAATTAATCTCTCTATTCGGAATGTGAATCCATTTGTCTGTAATACTGGTGTGAAATTCTTTAGCAAAGCATTTTAACACAACATTGTGGCATTGAATTGATGTGCAGATTAGATAAGAAAGTAGAAAGATTCCTTTTGGTGAGAAAGGTGACTTACTCTACTTTAGAGCTATACATTGGTGTCTCTCTCAGTTTCATGGGTAGCTCACAGACTTTATCTGTATCTGACAACTGAAAAGGAAATCCTACCAGCATGTATAACATCTAGCATATATCTACAGGGGATAGGAGGTGTAGCTGCACTAGAAAGGTTTTATTTGACTCCTCTCCCTTCTGAACACATAAAATGTCAGAGCTGTGTTAACTGGGCATGCAATAAAGTTTTTCAAGTGCAGACCATTTTCCAGACATAGCATGAAGAATTTATCAATTATAATCTATTCCCTTATGACTGCTCTACAATTCATTCACCAACAGTCATGAGACTGAATCCTAGTACTAGCAGACAAGTTGGGGTTTTAACTTAGTGAGTTGTTATGGCATGTTTCCAGGTCATGATCATGGGACAGCTGTTTTCTTCCATAACAGGGTGAATTATAGCAGACGGTGAAGCCAACAAACCTCTTAGCATTTGAGTAGGGTGCTCTCTGCCAACCAGGGAGCAGGCATTGACAGGCATTGGCTTTAGAAAGGCTGGCATTCGTTCCATTGCCTTCTACTGCCAGCAACAGTCATTACATAGAACAGTCCTGTGGTGCCTCCTGTAGGAACACAAGACTACAGTAAGAGGTAACGGCAGAGAGAGAGCACTGACATTTTCCTTGGAAAAAACATCTCTGAAAAATCCCATTTTAAGATGGTGGTTTTTATGTGTATGGCTGAAATACACTCCTGAATCTAAGTGAACACTGAAGTGCTTCTGATTAAATATCTGATTATCAGGCAAAAGCAACAGTCTGTACTGAAATGCCAGGAAGATGGAAAAGCCAGATATGTAAGGCCTGTACATTACTGAGAAAAATCATGATCTAACTTTGCATCTCTTTGAGTAATTTGTTATGTTACATTTCAGAGAACAAACCAATAAGATCTCTATGGACTTTCTAAATAAAAGAAAATCTCAAAGTGGAGGTCAGAACAAGACTTTCTGAGATGCCTCTCACTGACTTGTTATGGTAAAGGTGTCCAAAGCCTTTCACAGATTTGAGAAAACAAGCAATATTATTGTGTATCATGGGTTCATTCAAATCCTTTAATCTAGAGTCAAAATTAAGTGCCTCAATATTTAGTGTGAAAAGTGTAAATTTAATCTGTTTTACAACTATAGAAGGCAATCTGAATAATATTACTTTTATTCTTGCTCCGTAAACATGACATTAATGCTCTGTCTACATTACAACAGCAAGTCATGTCATAACCTTTTATTAATCCAGCAGAGAAGTACCACAAGTACATCAATCCCTAAAAGGATCATCTCTAACATTGCCTGATGTGGTTAATAATTGTTCCATAACCAGGAAAGTCTGATGTTTTTTTTAATTGCTTCTTATTTAGGCTGGCTGCTTCTGAGAGATTGCAAGCCCATTGTCTTCTAACTATGGATAGCTGGAAATCTCTGTACTTAATGATGACAGTTTGTAATCTGGCACTGCTTTTCTTCCAACATCTTGCATAACAATACTTCTCTCAGCATGAATTCCAAACCAACTGCTAGCAATACCTTTAATGTATCTTTTTCAGGCATCCTGGTTAAGCTGAGGCATTATGACATAACAGCCCAGATTGTTCCTCTCGTACAAACATATACGCATAGTAAATGTTGAAATACAGTATGGTTGTGAATAAAATATGAGCTCAACCAGATTTGTTAACCATACGTACAGACACACAGAAATACATAGGAATAGCAAATAGGAATGTTTTCCATAAGAGTATCAAACTAGTTCTGTTAATCTGATCAGCATGTGTAAGAAGTGTTAGGTTTAAAGACTAAGTAAACACATAGTTCATCTTAATTTTTCACATTAAGAATATGAAATACAAGGCTGAGAAGTCAAGATACTGAATGCAACCCTCTGATTGCCAAAATTTGGATTGATTGGTAATTTTACATAGGTCTTCACTTGCACAACAAGAAATTAAATTAAAGATGAAACAAACCAAAGGAAATCTATAAAATACAATATTGGAGATCTCACAATAGAACAAATGCTGCTGTCAAAATAAGATTGTAACTGAACTTTTTGGTTTCTTTCTAGAAAAGATACCATATTGTTTTCTGGCAGAGCCATGATCAGTAAGTTCAAGCAACATGTAAGTACAGGAATAATAGTGTTTGAATAAGATCAGCTAAAAAATATAACTAAAAGCAAATTATCAATGTGAAAGAATATATCCAGAGTTGCTGCTGCATCAATGAATATTGTATTTTAAATATTTCTGTAGTGCAAATTCACATTCATCACTGTTGTCAAAGGAATTGATTCTGCTTTGCACCATGGCTGCACCATGAATCCATTTTTTTGCTGCGAAGTAGAATTATAGCACTGGAAATCTAGTATACCATAGTTTTATTTCCAGTACCCAAATAACAATAATGTTTTTCCGAACTGTTGCTGGAAACTAAATTCACTGGAAAAAAGCTAACACAAAGAGAAGTACTGGATTAATAACTAATTAATGACTAAACTGTGCAGTTTTACACTTCTGCTGTTGGAATCACTACCAACCTACAAATCCTTCCATATCAACACCGTGCTTGGTTGTAGAATGATGTGTATGGCTGCTTTAAAGAAAGGCTTAAGATGTTATTGTGAACCTTACAATATTTATTATGAGTAAAACCTCAGCCATGCATATGGAAATGTGTAAAGCCAAACATGTTAAATATTATACAGAGAATAGTTTTTCAGTCCTACCAGGAATGTTCTTAGTTTCACTGAGGGAGATTTAATTACTGTTGCATGTGATGAGATATAAAAGAACCAGGATCAAGAATACCAAAAATGGCAAGGGAAGAAATCAATCATATTTGCATAGAAGCAAAAAGAATCATACATCAATGAAAACGAATGGAAAAAAAAAAAAAAAAAAAAGAAAAGGATACGATGATAAAGCATGTGTTCTAAAATATGGAAAAAATAGAAAAATAGAAAAAGAGAAACACCAGACAGAGGCTCTCTTAAACCTTGCTTTACAATTGCTTTCCTAAAAGAAACAGAATAAATAAGGTGGTCAACTTCAAATTGCTTTAATTTTATGACAAATGATGATTTTTTTTATTGTATGTTTCAGATTAATTACTGTTTGCAAGGTAGAGAAGATGCTCTGTGTTACGCTGGAGTAACGCCTGGTGGTCTCAGAATTTTCTTGTACTGCAGGTGATGTGAAGACTGTAATGCAATAACACTTAAATAGCATTACTTGTTTCTTGAGAATATTCTCAGTGAAAAGCAGCCATTTTCTGCAATAAATTCCTGGTGTCGGTTAGACTGCTAAGGAGCTATTGAAATGAATTACAGATCAAGTTTCACTAACATGGAAGGAAGGACAAAACACACCTTCAGGATGGCACTAAAATGACTGGTAACTAGAAAGGAAAAGTGCAGAGCCATGTGCTGTTTCAGCTAGATTATAGCTAGCATTTGATCTAAGTAGTTTAAAGCTAGTTTGGGTGTCTCTAGCAGACTGATAGCAATGCAGAGATGTTCTCCATTTTGTATCTTTGCATGGTTCCATGGTTTCTTCTCTTTATAGGTTGTATGCAGTTACTTGTAGTCCCCTCCCCTCATCCCCCAGTTATCTGTTTTAAGCATCCTGGATAAAATACAGGACTCCTGACTCTTAGGAAAATAAAATTATTATTTTTTTCTATATTGGAAAATATACTCCAAAAATAAATCACATGAAAGCCAAATTTTAGTGAAAATATATTTTTCCTTTTGACTCAGGAATTTAATTTGAAAACAAATGAAACAAGAACATAGAAAGATCATTCTAAATATCCAGCCACTAACAAGATTTTAGTAATGAAGAATAAGTAGAAAAAAGTGGCATATTAATAAAAAAATTCATTCAGAAAAATATCACAGGTAAAGTTAGAGATGAGAGATAACTTCAGGTTCACTATGTAGCAAATAAGCTGAATTTACAAAAGAAAACAAGCATTTTTCATTCTTCTAAAAAAGATTTATTTAAAAAATGTTGAACTTGAAAAATTTTCATCCTTAGATATCAACACGGCTTTTAAAAACTAATTTACAAATCTAAGCAGCACCTTAAAATTTGCCTATGAAAGGCAGAACAGTTATTTTTTTTTTTTCTGATTAGAAACCTGAGATATGCTCGGGATATTTGGGAATAGCTCGAGTCTCTTGACCTCCACTTTTCTCTGTTTAACCATAAGGGCATTCTCAGAGTGTCAGTCAATACACCAGTTGGAGCTGGCGTCTGAAATGACTGTAACAGATGGTGAATGTGGTCATTTTTATTCAGTTATGAGTGCATTGATTTAGCAGTTATGTATAGAACAATACATTCTAAAGGTATTTTATAGAAGATCTGGTCATATGTGAAAGCTAAAAACTGACACAGAATAATCATATCTAAAATGGTTAAACATTCCTGAGTATAGCTAGGCTTAAAAAAAACAGATCAAAAACGGTGATTAAGACATTTCCCTTTTAAAGACCTTCCCTCCCAACTTGAGGATATTTTTAGGAAAGATATTAAGAAATGTAATACTAATTAAATATTCTTGTTGATCTTAAAGAATACATTTTCATTTTAATAGAAATTTATTTTCCTAAATTTGAGATTCTTCAATCAAGTGCAGCGTAGTGAGGACAAAACATCTGAAGACACATCAGCTACTGTTAATAGTGGTCACTGATAGAACAGCTACATGCGACACTGTAAATTGACATTGATGAGAATCATAGAATCATAGAATAGTTAGGGTTGGAAAGGACCTTAAGATCATCTAATTCCATGCCATCAGCAGGGACACCTCCCACTAAACCAAGCCACCCAAGGCTATGTCCAACCCGGCCTTGACTGGCTCCAGTGATGGAGCATTCACAGCTTCCCTGGTCAACCCATTCCAGTGCCTCACCACCCTCACAGTAAAGAATTTCTTCCTCATATCCAATCTAAACTTCCCCTGTTTGAGTTTGAACCTGTTACCCCTTGTACTCTCACTATAGTCCCTCATGAAGAGTCCCTCCCCAGCATCCCTATAGGCACCCTTCAGATACTGGAAGGCTGCTATGAGGTCTCCATGCAGCCTTCTCTTCTTCAGGCTCAACAGCCCCAACTTTCTCAGCCTGTCTTCATAAGGGAGGTTCTCCAGTCCCCTGATCATCCTTGTGGCCCTCCTCTGGACTTGCTCCAACAGTTCCATCTACTTTTTATGTTGAGGACACCGGAATGAGAAAATGAACATGAGCGAGCAGTGTGCTCTTGCAGCCCAGAAAGATAAACTTATCCTGGGCTGCATCAAAAGGAGCGTGACCAGCAGGTCAAGGGAGGTGATCCTGCCCCTCTACTCTGCTCTCGTGAGACCTCACTTGGAGTATTGTGTGCAGTTCTGGTGTCCTCAACATAAAAAGGACATGGAACTGTTGGAACAAGTCCAGAGAAGAGCCACGAGGATGATCAGGGGACAGGAGCACCTCCCAGTATGAAGATAGATAGGCTGAGAAAGTTGGGGCTGTTGAGCCTGGAGAAGAGAAGGGCATGTGGAGACCCCATAGCAGCCTTCCAGAAGGAAGGACCTTGTGGTCCTTTCCAACCCTAACTATTCTATGATTCTAAATGCATGCACGCATTAGCAGAACTCTTACCTTTAAAGAGTCCCTAAAGCAGCATATATATACTAAGTCAACTATGAGGTAATGTGAAAGTATGGATGGCACAGACAGTAGGGTATGTCATCTAGGGCTGAAAAGATTTCATTCCTGTCAGAATATACTCATTTCAGTTTTTGATATTTGAATGGGATAGATGTCCTGATGAATAAAGAATACAGGACAGTGACTTCTATCTTTTTGTCTCTCTGGCTATCATAAATCTGTCTATAGTGGGTTCCAGTCATCAAAGACTAATTTTGTTTTAATTTTGTTTTAATTAGCTGTTTCTAGACAACTAATTTTGTTGTCTGCTGGTATTCTGTCACAATTTAGGCAGAAATTTCTGCTGAAGTTTCTTAGAGAGGTGGAAATAAGATTAGAATATAGAGTCAGCATGTTCAGATTAATCTTTTGTGTAGTCAGGAGGCTGGGGTTTTTTTTATTTTTTTTTTGCATTTTTCTTTCACAGCATATGTAAGGTCCAATTAAAATGAAATCTTTCTTAGTGTTTCGTGTGTAAGTTTATGCAATTTAATGTCCTTGCGTGAAGTATTTTTGTCGTATTGTTGTCTGATACTTCAGCTTTTCTGTTTTGAAACATGTTTACTAAGAGCATAATTGAGATAAAAACTTCACACCTTAATCCAGGCTTTTCTGACAAAGGCTGCCTTTTTATATGTTGCTCACCTATGGATAAAATATGCAAAACTATTTAGGGAACATTAAAAACTGTAGTTTTGGGTTTTAGAGTTGTAGGAATTCAGGTGAATAAATAGGTGAGAAGAATTAACCAAATGACCACAAATTCTAGGGGTTTACACCTTGGGTAAAATCAAGGTAATATAATCCTGAAAAGTGAATCACAATAACAACCAAGCATAAAAGCAAGCAGTGCTAAATTTTCATTAGAAATATTTGTGAGTCAACTTTTTCAGTTGCCTGTCTTAGTAAGCACAGTGATAACAGGCAACAGCTGCTGCAAACTTGTAACTTGAAGTCATTCAGAAATGTTGACAAGTCACAAAAAAGACTAGCGTAGAATCTGTTTAGATTACACATGGGATTTACATGAGGCATTTCACTCTATGTAAGTTACTTACTCTATGTAAGTAATAAATAATAATTACCCACTTTTATTAATTTATATTTTAAATAACCTTTGTCATTTTTATCAAGTTCACCTGGTGTGATGCACAAGTCATGTACATAATTTTATTGTTGCAGAAAATTATCTGCCTTTCCTGTCCTCATCCTTTTTTTTTTTTTTTCCCGTGGGAAAAATGGCTCACATGGAAATGGAGTGCATTTAACATCAGAGTTCAGTTAAACAAAAATTAACCAGTACTTTGCATTAAGAAAATTTTAAATATAAGCAGGAAGAGAAGAAAAAAAAAAAAAAAAAAAAGAGTTTATCTGGCACATTGAATGTTTCCTAGTATTTTTTGTCAAGTGAAAATATCTGTCATCTTGCATCCGGTTCAGAAAAGTTTTCTTATGAGAAAAATGTTTATTAATTTGCCTATATTTATAGATGTAGGATTCTCAGGTCCACAAAATCTGCTATCAGTCATGTTCTAGGAATGAGTACACAAATATTTTTTTTTTTTTGGTGCAGTGATTTTGTATCTAAAACTTTGGTCTTATTCTCCAGCTTTCAAAAGGAACTTGCAGGTGTTAATAAAAGGCAGAACTTACCAGAAGTTTTGCAGCATTTCTGAGCACCTATAATACTTTTGTAGAAAACCAGAAAATATATCCATTTCAGGCAAGATCTTATGATAATTTTTTCAATGCAATTTCAGGAATGGCTTTTAATTCTTGGACATTAAATATGTCTTGGAAATGTTCCTCTGATTTTGACAAATGTTATTTTATGAAAGAAAAGAGCACTAAACCTCACATAAAATTCAATTCAATAATTATTGTAAGGAGCTTGTTTAAGGATCAAGTTATCTTTTTTATTTAATTTGACTTCTAAGAAAGTTGTTTAAAATTATTGTGCTGCTTTAAACAAATCTTATTCTCAAAAATTTTGTCATATATCTTATAGTCTGCAGAAAATGTGTAAAAAGAATTTATTTTTTAACAGTAATAAATAACCTATCTTGTATACCAGAAAAAAAATCCATCATAATGGCATATTTAAAATTACATTTTCCAAGAAGTTGATTTTGTGTGGCTAGACAAAAATCATACAAATTCACTTATCAAAACTATTTTTATAATGAGAAGTTGAAATATTACAGTTTGAAAATAAATTTGTGCTTGCAATGTTTAAGCTTTTTTTGGTCATTCTTAATATGTTCAGTTCACTATTTCTATACTGCATGAAATTATTTAAGTGATTACTTATCGCTGTAGAGGGATGCTCCAGGAATATCCCGCCCCCCACATCTTGCTTTGATTACTGTTTATAAATATTAATCATGTTCCTGAGATATAATACAGTGCAAACATGGAGAAATTCAACTATATTCATACAGTGTTACTGCCCAGATACTTCTAATCCACGTGACAAGAGATGTAACCTGTAGTGCCAAATATAGTGATTCTCCTGACTGCATGTCACTTCTCAGAAGTTCCTGAACTAAGTAGCCAAACCCAGCACACTCTGACATCAGAATACAAATTTCTGATATGTTGCACCGATTTTAGAAATCTGCATTGTCAGAACATACCATAGGATGTGCAGGTTCAGAGATGAAACATACTCGTTGTTTTCTCCTTTTTCTAATTGGACCCCTTGGCAACATTTACTTTTAACTATATTTATTTTTTTTAGGGTCTGCATTTATATTTAGTGTGAAAGCCAAGTGTACAGATGGTATTTCCATAAAAGACCTTTGAGAAAGGCTGGGAGAATAATTCCATATAAGTTCCTATGAGAAATAGTAAGATATAAGGTTACATCTGGAACTACAAATTTCTTTCACTGCAACATGCCTTTGAAACAAATTATTAGTATGGTACTTCACTAGGACAATACAAATGTAACAGGTCACTGTGGGCTAAATCTACAAAACAGATTTAGCCTGAAAGCTCGGTTCTTAAGTAGATACCCACTATCCGTAGTCAGGAGAGCTTTGTGAGATACCTGACTCTCCAGCAGTATACGCATGCAAAAGCCTTAATTTTTTTCAAGAACAACTCTCAGTAAGTTTTGCATTCTACTTTTCTCCAACCTATGTACTTCCATGTCCATATTCACACTACATCTGTGAAATCAGGTTCTCCAAAAAAGTTTCTGGGGACTGGGCTGGTCTGTTACTACAAAGGCCACAATCTAAATGATCCCTTATTTAGGAATTTGGAGACACCGCAAGAACAAAATAGGGTGAAAAGCTTTTCATACCTTGATGTCTGTTTTCTGTACACACTTCTGTGGTTGATGCACTATCAATCACAGGCAGTGAAACATGTAACCCATCTAACTGGGTATGATCAAAACTTTAACTGGAAGGACTCTATAAATGTTTGCCACCGTTTTCTAAGTTATTTCTCTCTACATTTTATTTTCCTATAGCTTTTCACTTCAACAAGGTCTAATCACCCTGCCATGGGCAGGAAAACCTTCCACTAGACCAGGTTGCTCAAAGCCCCATCTAACCTGGCCTTGAACACTGCCAGGGATGGGACATCCACACCTTCTTTGGGCAACCTGTTCCAGAGTCTCACCACCCTCACAGTGAGGAATTTTTTCTTAATAACTAATCAAAACCTACCCTCTTTCACCTTAAAGCCATTACTCTTTGTCCTGCCATTACATGTCCTTGTAAAAAGCCCCTCTCCAGAGACTATTTTTGAATAAATCTGTTGCTCAAATGAAGAAAACATAAGCTTTTTAATTCGACGACATGATTTTCATCCTATTGTAGTCCTCTACATATTCCATAATGGTTAGAATTACCTTTAGAAAATATATTTTTCAGGAAGTAGTTTTAAGTCCTAAAATATTCACACTGGTGTCAGTACTGCTTTTAATATTATTAATTGGTAGTACCAATTCCTATTTACAAAGTATGAATATTTAATAATTTTCATACTAGAGTTGATTGGATATTGTGAATTACCAAGTTTTGTCAGATTTTATTAAGCTTGCAATAAAAATAGTCAGAAAAAATCATATGCATTCTCTTCTTATGCAGCTCCAAAAATTTTAAAAATCTTATCTCCAGGATATTAGATGAATGGAGCTTTGCAGGTGACTAAAAAGTACCTTATTCTATTGATAATACTAAAAGATATTTGAACTTCAGCTGTTAAAATTGAGTTTATTTTTTCTCAGATATGCTAATAGCAGAAAATATTTTGCAACTAAATAAAGAAATAAAGAGTACATGCCCTCTCTTATGCTATATAAGTATTTATTTTCTTTTTCTTCTACTGATTTGTTATTACCTGTTTCTTTGCTATATATTAAGCAAAGCAGATTAGAAATCATACATAGATCTTATTCAGGAACCTTAACAAGAATAAGGATCATTTGAAAGGTACAGAAAGTTTAAATAAGGTATTATTTTTTCCTTGATTCACTTTTTTATCCATAGAGGTCTTGGTTTTCTCCTTCTCATCCCACTTCTGGGAGAGGGAAAGGAGGGTGTGGAGTGAGTGAGGAGCTGTGTGGTATTTAGTAACTGGCTGGGATTAAACCACATCAATATCTGAAGTGTTAACATTTATTGATCAGTTCTGCACTCTTGCTTAGTTTCCACTGATGTTGCAACTGAAAAAGGTGTTGCACACTAGCTGTGTGAATGTCACTCATTTCTGTGTGAACTGAGGTAATGTTATGCATGTGAATATAGAGAAACAGACGTAATCTGAAGTCACAGTACTGTAAGTTTCAAATTCAACCTAAAATGCTTTAGTCATCTGCAGTGACTATGAATACCTTAATAAAAAATAAAAATGTATCATTTCTGGCCCTAGAATAAAATCATAAAAGCTTAGATACTAAGATGAAAGGCAGAAAAGCAGGCAGCCTTGCTATTTATATATTGTTCTACACTGCAGTGCTTCAACCCTATAAACCTGCATTACATCAACCTTACCACTGAAAACAAACTTAGCTAATGAAGAACACATCTACTATACAAATCCCATCAACATTAATCAATGCTAATTTATGAAAAAACGTTGCTTTATCAGTTTTTCTTCAGTTTATTATCTGTTGCAATAATATTCAAATACAATGGCAAGTGAGTGTAATCTCATCAACACTAAATGCCTTTCTCCTGTGGCCTTACTTCAGTAAATTTGAGGCTTATCAGAAATTACTCTCTTAATCTATTGATTCTTTTTCAAATGGAAAAGAAATGAAAATTGTCACTCAGCAAGCAGAGGAATATTTGGGTCAAGATTTTCAATGGTATTTAGATAAGAAAACACACTTGAACAAGGGGCTGAGGCAACTAAACCTAAAAACATGCTTTTATCAAAACCTTGACCCTCTTTGCAACAAAGTTTTCAGCAGTAAAACATTTATGTGCCTAAAATGTCACAGCTCTGCAGCCAGTTTAGAAGGACTGAGCAATTACTACAATTTAGTGAATCTACCAACAGTCTTTCAAAGGCCAAATTCTGTAGCTGATCTTGCAGCCAATGTGTATGAAGAACAGAGCTCCACTCAAAACAGTTAACAAATACATTTTCTTGAAAGAAAGATTATGGCCTTTCCCTCTAAAACATATGATTAGAATAATCAGCTACATAAGAGAAGGACCTCTGTAACAAAGTTGGCAATAAACTTAATAATAAAAGTTGTAGAAATGGAATATGAAACCTTTGGAAACAAATCTCTGTTCTCCAAAATAAATGCTATTATAAAGAATCAATTATTTAGTTGTTTTTTTTTTATTTCCCTGTGGAAATATATCTTAAGGTGGAAAGGAAAAAATATCTTTCTACTCAGAATGTAGAAGACTCTTGATTCACCCCCATTTCCCAAGCTGCTAAAAATTTACTGAGGCAGTCACCAACACAGACTACAAATGCTCGCCAGAAAATAAGAAAAGCAACAGCAATCAAAAAGCAGAACTTAAACCGTCCTGAGCTCTTCAATACCCTGTTTTTATTTTTCTTCATATATTCAAAATGCAAAGCAAAAGAGAGAGAAAGTACTGATGGGAATAACAAGAAAAATTGTCCAATGCATGACAAACTGTACTGTAAAAAGTTTAATCTGACAAACATCAACATAGCCCCTGCATTCACTATTGTACTAAAAATTCACCCTGATGGACTAAACGCCTGCAGCCAGGTAACATTGTAAGAAAGTAGGCAGCTTTCAGCTGAGTACCAGTGGCTACTGAGATCTGGTGGATTTTTTTCAGAAATATTATCAGCACTTCCTGCAGAGATGAGAGCTTAAATTACAAACATGAATTTCTAATGTGTTTCATACCTGCATAAGTGTGATCTCTTGAGCATGCCACTCTGCCAACAGTTTTCCCATAGAAATACTCAACACCTAGTGAATTCAAATGAATTTAATGCACAGTCTCATGATTAATAGAAAATGGCAGAGAGTAAGGGACTGAAACTGTTCGTGTTTTGTTTGATTAATTAATAAGTGTCTCTCTTTTCCCAGCTTCAAGTCATTATGTTAATGAAATGTCATCAATTAAGTCTTTCCCTTGATTATTGAATCTGTCAGGTAGTGCTCAGTTAAAAAGCTGCATTCCTCTGCTGTCTTTGTAGAGTTGTTATCACAGCTTTTTTTATAAAATGCTACTTCCATTAGACAGTGTTTGTTCTATTTTCTCATTATTGTATCATCCTGTTGACCTTGAGATAGGTGAATATGGAAGGCCTGAAATGAAACAGAGACAACTCTATCTATCTGTGAAACTGTGGGTCAAGATAATGTGTTAGCAGAAAGATAAATATCATTCTTCATTCACAGTTCCTTCATAATTATTAATAGTCTGGTCAAAGATAAATCCAAGGAGAGCGTATGACATTCAGAAACCTATCCCATGCTGTTTTAGACTATACTGGGAGATTAGTACAAGATGGAGGGAAAAATATTTTAACCATTCAAAGTACAACTTTTGCTATAAAAGTGTTTTAATAGACATATAGAAGTGGGACTATATGATAATGGAATTATAATTAGTTCACAGAGACAGAATAAAGAAATGCACATTTTAAAAAAGTATAGTTACAATATATTGCAGTATTAATTTTCGGTTCATATATTTAGGAATCATTTACTTTGGATATCAATATGATTGGGGTTCAGCATTGCACAAGAATATTGTTCAGAACATTGATCTCTGTGATGTCAAGGGTTACAGTAAATTCTGATGAATCAGTTATCATACAGAGAACATAAGACATTACACAGCTCCTTGGACATGAGCCTTTGGAGAGAGGGGAGGGGGGTCTGGTGGTTTTATTTTCCACTTTTACTACAGCAGCTGGAGCACTATGACTTCTCTCTAATGGGTTCCTCAGCACATTAGTTACAGATGATTATAGGCCCAGTCAAATACCTGTGTCTGGCACATTGGTCGTGAACAATGGGAGAAGCTGTTGTTCTGCAATGCAAATGGGTGAGAAACAGGCATCATAGCAAGTAAATATGCAAAGCAAGCAAAATGCACAACTTGAATGTTTCTGAATTAAAAAAAAAACAAAAAAAAACACACAACAAAATCTCATGAGAAGCATCTTTGAAAGAATAAAAGTTCTCAGAAGAGTGGCTTATCTCTGATTTAAAAGACAAGTCAAATGGGGATCTGTACTGTTCCTGCACAGGAATATATATCAGGCTGGAGCTGGAAAACAGATTGAATAGTGAAACAACAACATTTGCACATGATATGAAATCATTGAAGAAAATCCAATACACAGCTAACTGCAAAGAGGCAAAATACAAAAAAGATTTCATGGTAATTTATGTGTATCTATATGATAAAATGACCTGTGAGTCAGTTACAGACTCTAAGTTATCTATCACCACACAATGAGATGTGTGGTGATAAGTGAAGATAGTATTTAGAAAACATCAGGATTCAATAACTCTTAAAATAGTTAAGATTCAGTAGCTGTCAAAATAATAAATTGAATATTGCCTATGTCTATGACAGAATAGAGAAAAACTTCACAGCACTATTTAAATTTGGTATGCATGAACATTGTAGAGTTTTAATATAATTCTTGCCCTTAGGATTAGATAATATTGCTTGAAAATGTACAGAGAAAGGGATCAAAGATGACCAAAGGCATAAAATGGATTCTTAAAAAAAATAAAATAAGCAAATGTCAATTTCCTGTCTTGAAAAAGGAGAAATTATAGGAAACATAGTTGAGTTTTGTAAAGCTTGGAGAAGATGAATCAGTAAAGATTTTCTCGCTATTTACAGGTTACATTATTGCACTGAAAGAACTAGAGAGAAAATGAAGAAATAAGATGACAAAGAACAAAGGAAGTCTGGTGATTTTTGGGCTTCCCACTCAGTATGTGATCATTTTGCAAACTTATTGTTACTCAGTTTTGCAGAGGCCAAGAATATAAATCATGTTCAATTACGTAGGAGATGTCCTTGTGTAGGACAGATCCAATAGTAACTCTTACATGCGAAGATTATGCTGCAGTTTCTATGTGAAGAAGTCCACTGTATACTGCACACAGAGAGAAGACATTCCCAGGGAAATCATGGAGTCATATTGTTCTATGAAGAAAATCACTGTACTTCTTAGCATCTTTCTCTAAGCATTTTCCCTTGTTATTGTCAGAGAAATGGTGCTGGGCTAGAAAACAGGGCTTTTGGCTTACAAAAAAAAAGAAAAGGCAAACACTCAAAAAAACCTACAAGAAAACAACCAATGAATGAAACAAGAAAAAAAGCAGATATCTAAGTTGTACAGTTACAGTTCTTCGACATCTTCAAGAAGTCTGCAACTGAAAAATTTGCCATCTGACAATCATACAATGCAGACCTTTAATTTAATAAAAAGATCAAATTCCTGAGAAAAGAAAGAAAACCAACAAAGAAACAACACGTTAAAATTATAGTCCTTGAAGTGTGCTTTGTCACATTCTTCTGATGGTGGAAGTTCACTTTTATATTTTCCCTTTTTCTCCACATCACTCCTATTGGAAAGGGTAAAAACTGTTATAGACACTTTTAGTCTTAGGAAATTAAAATGTGTTAAAACATACTGTAAAGCTTCTGAATTATTACACTCTATATTTTTTTTTTCTTATTGTGTTGGACAGGAATTTCCCATTTAACACAACATTTATAAGTCCTTCTAGTGCTTCGATATTGCAAGTTGTTGAAGATATAGCGTTCAAATTCTTATTTTTATCTTCCTTTTATCCAATCACTTTAATAGCTAACAACTGTCATCCAAAGCAGATTCAAGGAACTATCAGGGTGACAGGGTTTTGTTTATTGCTAAATTGACTAATTCTTTGAGGTTATTCTTAAAAAATCTGCATTGCAAATATAGCCAATATCAATACAGAAGAAATGCAGAGTATACTCTCTACTCTAGCAATTGCTAAGATACTAGATCTTTTTTTCCCCTTTTTTTTCTTCTTTTTGTGTATTACTCTCAGATTCCTCAGTTTAATCATATACATTTATCTATAGTGTTAGCTGGCCTGTGGCTACAACAAGAATCCCAATTTTTACTTTTTTTCTTCTTTTTTTTTTTTTTGTCTATCTATTCATTTTAGATGGGTTTTATAATTTGTGTGGTTCAAATCCTTTTACAGTTCTTTTGCTTATTCCACTAAGCTCTTTTAAAACTTAGGTATTCTTAATTTTTTGTGGTTACATAGAATCTGCAAAAGAATCCAGAATTTATCACTTTGTTTTGTTTTTTCTTTTTCATATTTCCATGTGTTGTTCAAAGATGATAGCCACATAGTCAAGGAGATAGCAGTCATAGATAACAAGTATTTTTTTTCATATTTATTCAATGCTGTTGCATTTCTGTTAGCATCAATACAGTCAACGTCTTTTCTCTTTCTCACTTCCCTACAAAATCAATTATCCACTTGCAATTATCTGTAAGACATTCCTGAAAATTATTCAGAAGAGTGCTGCTGTTATAGGCATACGTCTCCTTCAGGGAGAAGGATAATAGTCCACCAGTACAGATAATTACACTCTAACATAATATTTGGACATGTGCTTTAGCCCAGTTTAAATTTGTAGTTAAGCTGCATATCAGTGGAAAATCTCACAAGACTTTCACTCCCATCTTGTGAGTAACACAGTTTGTTTTAGATGCTGTAGCGGGAAAAAAAACAAAACAAAACAAAACAAAACAACAAGCTAAAAACATAAAAGCAACAAAACAAATAAGCAACAAATAAAATTACAGGAGCTAGTTTTCTGTGGGGCAGCAACATCAACTAAATATAAAGAGATGATACAGACCTACAAGAAATATTTAATGAAACCTAATAGATTAAAATGTATGAAAAGCAGAGCTTAACTTTACCATTGTGCAAGATTTTATAAGATAGCTAAAATATCTTGTAGCGTACTTGGGTAACTTTATGTTTAGTACCCTGGCAAAGAGTATTTTTGAAGACAAAAAAAAAAATCATGTTTCTCTTTCAAAAATATTAAAAACTTAAGAAATGACAGTTTTGGCAATTCTGGTGCTGAAGGCATCTTCCCATCTCAAGAAATGGGGCCACAGAGAAATAACAGAAAAAAAAATCACATAACCACATAGAAAATTGTGTATAAGTATCCCAGCTTTTTATGAGGAAGCTATGAAATTGACTTGTGAGTTCACTTGATGTTTTGATTAATTATTTAGTTATTATTTAGGTAATTTATGTACTATTTATATTAGACCACATCTTTATGATTTAACACAATAACAGATAAAATGGCAACCAGTAACTCCAATGATTCTGAAAGAGTGGTAGAGAGATCCAGAGTTTGACCTCATCAAACTTTCTCCAAAACCTCTCTGTAAAATACTGAATACTTAATAGGATTTGTAAGTACTAAAGTATTTGACTACAGAATTTTCATAGCTTGCCAAAACTATCAAAAAGTTTCCAGTGACATTTTGAATATTGAATTTATTTTCTATAAAATACGAATTTTTGAATAATTTCATAGGTTTCTTTGCCTTGTTTCTTTTTTTTTGTATGTGAAGCAAGACACTTCTAAAAGCCAAAATATCTGACATAGTCTATGTTATACATTCTGTTCAGGAAGAACTCAGCTTATGTTAGTCATCCAAATATAGATATAGTACTCATGTCATAGTCTGGTGCTAGACTAAGAGGGAAAGAAGAAATACGATTAAATTGAAGTCTCGACCACCTATATTTGCTAAACAACAGGAACAGTTGTTTATTATATTAATGTTATATATTATACTAATGCTTTCTGGGCCAAATTAACTTTAGATGTTAATGGGTGCAACTTATCTAATTTGCATAGTGTATATGTACTCAAACCTGCAGTACATCCCTCTGTCTTTATCATATGAATTACTTTCATTTCTGTTTATTAAAATTATTCAAACATCATTTAAATTTGTTACATTCAAACTCCCCTTGATTTTCAAGGAAAAGAAGGCTGGACAATTCATTATATATTTTAAATGCATTCTTTTTCCTTTACTCAGTCCTGAATCAATCTAATGAAGAGCTATAACACCAGAAACTGACTTTACAACTGGTCATTGAGCTGCAATGTCTATTTTTAATCTAATTATACTCTTGATTCAGGGGAAAATATGTCTAAGAAAAAAGTTAAGGGATGTCCCTGTCTTCATATGGTAAAAAAATACATTTAAGATAGCAACATGTTATCTTGGACACAAATCAACACAATGGACAGTGTAATTGATACTTTTATTGTAATTGCAATTTGCACCACAATATCAAAAATAAATTAAGGAACATAGCTTTACGTGGAGAAACTGAACTTTCTCTTCACATGCTATTGAATACTATGGTGCAGTGGTCATATGGGGCTTACGGAAAAAGCAATAGAAGTGATAACAAATATAACTTTCCCAATATTTAATCAGCTCACACACTATGCCACTGCCCACCTTTGATATGAATAGGAATGTCATAAGTGTATATCTGTTGTCATGACTTAATACCCTGGTATAGTACGTATTGAAACCATTGGCCATTAAAAATGCCAGCCAAAGTTTCAGATATAGGATACAGGAAAAGAACACTGCTCCTGCAAATGATCCTGACCATTGGAGCAGTCATTAACTTATAAAAATAGCTCAAACAGTAACATTAATATGTTGATAATTGTTGTTTGCCATTGTTTTAATGAATTGAGTATACACAGTATAATTCACACAAATGCCATCATACATGGACAACAGTTAGCATGACAAGCAGGAAATCTAAAGATCCTAGAGTTTTATGTTTTACATACATGTGTACATATAAAAACACAGAAGATGATAAAGAGGTGAAGGTTCTAGTAATTACCAAATCAAATCCTGATTTTTTCTTCATTTGTTAGATAAGAGGTGACCTGAAAAAAGCTAAAGAATCTCCATTATTGTAAAAACCAATATAAGAATTATTATGTTAATTTTTTTCAGTGGGTAAGGTTTTCTAAAATAGATTTTTAACTGTTATTCATCAAGGAAGATAATAAGAAATAGAATTTGGTATGTATACTTTAAGCATAAATTTCTTGCTATGCAACCAGCACATGACTAATCCAAGGACTGGAATAATGATAAATGTTCAACTGACTCCTGAAATGTAATGGATAACTAATAAACATTACAAAAGGTAGAATTATCTATATTAAATTCTATAAGCCTATTCTCAGATCATAGTCATAGTAGGAAAACCTTGTATTTTAAAAAATTACATGTTGTGTATGTAAAAGGAGCATTAATTCATCAACACAATTATTCAGATTGTCATATTTTCTCCATATTCTTTCTTCCAATCTTTTATAAATATCGGAGAATACTCCATTATGGACAAAGAGGAATATAAAATCCTACATTCATAGTCCAGTCCAAACACCAAAATAAAATATAGGAACTGTCCCTCTCCATCAAGCTTAATGCTCCTGATGACATATTAATCTGGAACTTGAACTCTTTGAACTAGCTCTTTTAATCATGATTCTAGCCAGATATGTGAATAAAGAAATCATCAGATTCCCACAGTTCTTAATTACTTGTATAAAAATCAGAGAAAAAGCTTTTTTTGAAGTACTACACTTTGAGGTTGTTGATTTCTTAATTTCCAGGGGAGCCTGTCTATAAACTTATTTTAATTCATTGGATTAGCTAGAATTGCCATATTTTATTATATGCAATGTTTTTTAGCACACAAATAATTATATGTACTGAGAATGACTTCCCCCATCAAAGATCTTTCTTCTTGCTGCTATGCAGCATCTGAAAGGTTTCCTCTATGTGATCCATTCCCTCATTAAATATAGCTTTTTCTGCATTTAATATTTATGTTTTTGTGTGTTGCAACGGTTCCCAGAGTTGTAACAATGTTTTTTTAAGGTTCTATTGTTGTTTTGGTTTTGGTTTGGTTTTGCTTTTTTGGTTTGTTTTGTTTTGTGGGTTTTTTTTGCGGGGGTAGTAAGTTTTGTTGGGGGGTTGATTTTTTTTTTTTTAATAAAAAGTGTAAGCATTGTAAGCTAGTGAATGCATTCAGCAGCTAACTGGCAAGGTGTTTACAGAGATGAAATGGTGCAAGCAATTCAGTATGCAATACAAAGGTCTTGTCCATAATCTGTGGTTAGTTGTGCAATTGCATACATATTAATTCACACATACTGTATAATTGCTTAGTTGTGGTAACTTAGTATTTTGGCTAATTAGGTAGGCAAAACACAAGGAATATTGAGCAGGCAAAGTAGGAAAAAAGAAATTAAGTCAACGTTTTCCTATAAATGTGTGAGAAAGAAAATAAGTCTTTTAGTTGAGAAGTAACAATTTCCAGCCTTGTCCTGGGATTTGCAGGAGCCTAGAAGGTATTAAACAGTCAAACTTTATTCCTCAAGCAAGGGCAAGTTACTTACCAGATGCTGCTCACAATAGGTAGAGGAAGAAGCTTGGTCTGCCAGATCAATTTCAATTCCAATTTTTAAATAACTATTTGATCCCAGTATTTTTGGGTTACTAGTTCTGCTGAAGTTAAAAGAAATAATTCTCTTCAATACTGAAGATTTTCTTGTTATTTAGAAATGTGGTCCTCAAAAAACACCCCAAATATTTTACTAGCTATGTTTGTTTTCTATGGAAATCCTAGGAAAAGGACAGTGCTCATCATCAACTAACTGGTAGCTGTGGCAGCCAAACTATGGGTTACAGGGCGATTTAATTGCCAGATTGTAGGAATCAGTGTTTTTTTTTTTTGTTCAGAAATGAAAACTAGAACCTACAGATACTATAGTTATCTACACCTTGCAAAGGGAATAAAAAAAGCTACTAGCTCAACATGGGAATACTCGATAGCCTCTTCATACAGGTGTTAGCTGGTAACCTGTAGTACAAAAAAATGGCAGAATCAAATCCCAAACTTGCCTTTATATCAACACTCAATATTTTTCTACCCTTTTCCTTAAGGGAAAATCTTTTCTTCAATATAATCAGTACAGTACCTAGTATTGAACCTGATAACTTTTCTTATAGAGAATGTTGCCATGGAAAAGTTTGTCACATGTTTCAAAAAGGTACACACACTGAGCACTGTGCCTAAGTGGTACATTTTCGTGAGTCTGAAAGAAAATGTTGAATTAATCTACTCACATAAAATAGAAATCATAAAATACCAGTTGAGAATATATAAGAAGAATTGCTTTTCCAAATGTCCATAATTTGAAATATGCTAGCATGCCTTTTCAATCTCCTGGAACTATGAACATTTTTCCATTTTGGTGCAGGGGTAGATCTTTAATTAGACTGGTCTGATTCCATAATACTACTGACAATTGTGTCTGCGCTGTTTACCACCTTTAGGTATTGGAAGACTGTTATAAGGTCCCCCGTGAGCCTTCTCTTCTCCAGGCTGAACAGCCCCAACTTTCTCAGCCTGTCTTTATACAGGAGGTGCTCCAGCCTTCTGATCATCTTCATGGCCCTCCTCTGGACTCGGTCAAACAGATCCATGTCCTTCTTGTGTTGGAGAGCCCAGAACTGAATGCAGTACTCCAGGTAGGATCTCATGAGAGCAGAGTAGAAGGGGAGAATCATCTCCCTTAACCTGCTGGCCACACTCATTTTGATGCAGCTCAGGACATGATTGCTTTCTGGGCTGTAAGTGCACACTGCTGACTCATGGTTTCTCATCAATCAAAAAACATACTAAAGGGCAAAATTTCGGGGGGGATGGGGAAGAAGGGAACAAAAAGAGTGAGAAGCAATGTAGGGAACACCAACGTCAGCATAGGAGGTACTCCATGATGCTCGAACAGATATCCTCTCCAGCTCATGGAGAGGACCATGTTGCAGCATATGGGTATTCCCAAAGGGACTATCTCCTGTGGAGACGCCACACTAGAGCAGAAGTGTGAGAGGCAAGTAGCAGCAGAGAGAATCTACTATGTACTGACCATAACACTCCCCAACCCACTATACTGGTTGGGGGGTAGAGGAGTCTGGAGTAAAGGACTGAATTTGAACCTAGAAAGGGTGAAGGAAAGGTGTTGATTTAATGACTTTTTTTACCACTACCTGCACTGCTAACTACATTTTAGTTTTAATTGGCAATAATTTAATCTAGTTTTCTTCAAGTTCAGACTGTTTCACATACAACATTAATTGGTAAGCATTCTCTTTGTCTTTATAGCAACACTCAAGCTTTCTTATTCTTGTTCTTCATATTCTTCTCCCATCCCATTGAGGGAGGAAGTAAGTGAGTGGCTGGGTGGGATTTGGGCTGTTACTCAAGGCCAACACATCATGATTAGTTGCAGAATAAATATCTATGTACAATAGCCCTCACTTTCTAATTCTGTATGCCTTTGGATACAGTAAGAAGTAACCAATGCACAAAGAAGCTAAACATCATTTTCCAAGCACCCTGTTCAGTACATTCTTTGTGTTTTAATAAAGAAAATTAAAGTTATTAATAGAGTTTAAAGTATTACTTATTTATGCATATGACTATTCTGTATATTAGCTCTTCTCAGCCTATTGTTGTCAGCAGCAAAATAAATTAGCATTATAAATTGCATAGTTCCCTTTTGAAAGCTAAAGTCTTTCTGATCATCTCTGCATCTTCACCTAGAAAAGAACCTAAATGCATGGAAGATCTTCTGTATTTTGCACATGCTCTTTCAACATTCCCCCAAAGCTTCGGGATCCTGAGTTCTGAAGCAGAAGTAACTCAGCAAAACCTGTGGTTTTTTTTCTCTCTGAAATACTGAGATAAAGGCTGCTGAAATTAACTTAGCTTCAATTCTTCCTCAGTTCCATCACAGAAGTCTTCCAGGACTCTGTGGGAAGAGAGGCTCTGGAAATACGACCCACGAACCTCTGAATTTTCCACTGTCAGAAAGATCTAATAAATTGAAGAACAGAGCAACAAGAAGAGAGAGTTCCTCAAGGGAAAAATCTGGGGGATACTCATAAATATACTACAGTAAGGACAGAAGCTAGTTGGCCAGTCTCTACATCCCTTTTACATGTACAATTCGTAGCTTCTCTACACAATGTTTATGATCAGGAACCTAATGTATGTGCACTGAATTGTTTTCTGAAGGAGTTTGTCTTTCTCCACAAACTGCAGAAGAAGCCTTTGGAATTTATTTTTTAACATAGGTAATTAAAATTTAAAGTTTTTCAGTATGAATATCTTCCACTTTTCATTCAGTATTAACCCTATTGGAGGCAAAAATATTCTGTAATGTATGATATTTAAATCAACACTGAACTGTGAGTGTCTTTGCAGTACAAACAAATTTCTTGAAAGAGGAGTACCTGTATACTCAACACGGTAAAACTAGATAAGTGGATCAGAATTATTAAAAAATAGTATCTTCCTCAGGCTTTGTACCCTAGAGATCACAAGAAATAAAGTGTAAGCCCTTTTTCTGGATGCCATGGTGGTTAATAAATATTATAGATTAACAACAGTGCAATCTTTAAATAAAATGGGAAAATATAGAAGATGATTAAGGAGTTTAATTCACTTGGTATATTATAACTATTTTAAAATGCAGAAAATTACATGATTTTTTTTTCTTTTTAGCATTAGTATTACTTTTGCTCCAGCATGTTTGTATTAAGAAAACAATCTTCCAAGGCAGACAATAGAAAGGCTTATTTAATATTTTTAAAATCTTTCCTTTCTATAGGATTGTTTATGTCTGCCTTTTTACATCTGATATCAAGATCTCTCTCCACATATTTTCCTTTCCATTGCATTATAATTTCAGTTTCATATTGGAAGGTTATTCAGAAAAGCTAGATTCTTGCTTTGACATCATTGAGTTCTATGTGCATGTTTTCATTCTGTTATTTCATTGTTTGCTGTTCTAGTTAAAATAAATGTCCACCAAGAAGAAGTTTATCAAAATTAGACAAGGAAAAAAAAAATCTAACAAGATCTTAGTGGTTCTAGTACAGCAGCCACTGTTGGCAAAACCCAAACCCTTTCTAGTTTACATGGGAACAGAAGCTGTTTCTGCTTTTTCATAAAACATTGTTCATGTATAGAGATGTTACCCATTTTTTATTATTTTCTTCATATCCCAATGTCTCAAATACATTTCCATCTCTTTTAATAGATATTAAAAAAAAATGTCTTTATGAAATACTGTATTTTTCTAAATGTAAAAATATAAATCAACTGGATGGATTAAAAAGAATTTCCTTAGGATATGTCAGGAGCTTACTCCTTTTATTCTTTTCACATCTATAACTATAAAAGAATATTTAATGCTTCTGTAGGCCATGGAATTATCATTTTGTTTGGCATGCTACACAGTCTAAGTATTACATGACCCTTGGCTTCAAAGCATGAAAGACCAACAGAAGGGTGGCAACAGCAAAGAAAAAAAATTTCCAAGAAATGATGAAATGTTTAATAAAACTGTGTTATAAAGGGCTTCTTTTTAGTATTATCTTTATTGAAACTGTCTGAACTCTAAAAAATTATCTTATTTCAAAAATATCATGGCAAGCAATCAGAAGGTGGTAGATGTTTCCTGCTGGTACAATTAAATCACCGAAAAAATTTCTTGAGTAATTTCCATAAATGCAGCACTATTTCCCAGTTTACAAAGTATGAAGGTTAACACTGTTTAATTTTCACCTTTGCTGATATTTCACTGCACAAAAAAAGTCTTATTTTTACAGGAGGAGTACCATGCTACTTATAGTGAGACTTTACTCATTTGTCATCTGTCCTCTTTTTCACTGGCCTAAGCTTAATTATAGATACATTGGCTGAAAATATTCACGTTTTTGCAAAGCCAAAAAGGAGGAAAGCTGATTTATTTAATTTTTAAGTGGACGCGTGCACATGTAGGACATGTCAGAAATTGAACAAAATAACTAATATTGTTTGCTATTGTTATGGAAACACAGTAAAGTATGTTCATTTCAGTGGGTGTTTCTGCATGATTGTAATTTTAGATTGGACAGTGATATTTTGAACATGATATTAAGTGAAATTTGTTTTCAACTTTAGATTTTGCTGTTAGACAAAAATAGTTCTGAGTTCTTCCAGTCACCTTCACACTAAGTCCAAACTCACTCTAAGTGTGACCTAAGGGGTTAGTCTCTTTACTAAAGAAGCCTTGCAGAAGTAGGTCCATGTAGTAACTGCAATATATACAGAGTACAAATCAGATATAGTATTTGTGGGTCAACTTACTGACATTAAAAATTAAAGTTTCCTCTATTTTGAAATAGTATATCCTTCAAGATATTGTCTTTTTGACCTTGGTTTATCTTGATCGAAATCCTGAAATAACAGAAGCAGATGAAGCAGAGCATGTCACAGAAATATGTCTTATAGTAAGAATAAGGAACACAAATGAAATGCACCAGCGTTTAATAACATGTCATAGGTTTAATTGTAGAGAGAAAAAAAGGAATATCACTTTCTGGAATGCAGGAAAGCTTCTTGTTGTTACAGCACTTAAGCAGGGAAATATGCAATACTGTTGTGCCATACCTAGTAAATGATAAGGACAGATAGGTGTTGCTTTTTTAAGTGACCCTCTTAAAGAAAAATAATAAAATAAAGTAAAATAAAATAAAATAAAACTTTACAAAGCCATTAAAAAATATTGAAACCAGCTTCTTAATTCAGCAGCTACAGCAGGAAAATTTTTCTGAAGATGGCATATCTTTCTTACCAGGAGCTGCATATTAACAGATATAATGATGACATCCTAGGATGCATATTAAATAATTAAAATACTATTATATTGAAATGACATTAAAATTACATTATAAAGAAAAACTGAGGATTGTCTTATTTATAAGATCATTTATGTTTGCATTCATAGATGAGCTACATTATTATTACTACTACTACTACTAAAGCTAGATATTTTTTTAATAGGTAATTAAAATAAATTCTCACTATGTTAGCAGTTTCTCTGTCTTTTTATAACAGAAAGTTCTACTTTTGTCATGATTTTGCTTCATTAATTCCACATACTGCTGACATCTAGTAACCAAATAATCCCATCTGCTTTGATATTTCTGTTATCAAAAAATATGTATTCAGAAATTACATTACAGCTGTTTTGAGATATTTCTGTCCATAAGAATATCTGTTGTTTAGATTTTGTTACCTTATTGATCAAAACTGGTTTTAAAGCTAGAGGAGTTGAACTGAAGATAAACTTTATTTTCCACCCGAGACATTGAATAGAAACAAAAATTAAAAGTAGCTTTGCAAGGCTTAATTTATGCATATTATAATTTCACATCAGTGTTTGCTGTGCACTACTTTATGTTGACTTCTTGGAGTTCAAGCTCTCTTTTTGCAAATTACACTAATAATGGTTATGTAAATGAACTGGTGAAAGGGAGGGATAGATTATAAAGGTTGAAGCCTAAAGAAAGTAAGTTGCCCTGAGCTTTAACTTAAAGGAATTGATTGTTATTCTGATGAGTACAAATTAAAGAAAGTACTGTTAGGCCCTGTCCAGTGATTATGGAGCACTTAGGTTTTTGGTTTGGGGTTTTTCGTTTGTTTGTTTGGGGTTTTTTTTACATGTGGAATCAGGCTACTGCTGGCAAAATTACTTCTGAAGATCAAGTCCACACTACAGTTCACTCAGATGAGTAGAGGAGCCAAACCTATGCCACAGCTCAACTGGTGAAGCTAAGCTAACTCAAGTGAAGACTCCAGTGTATTGTGGCAGGCAGGTGGAAAATACTATTAAGTCCTCTGAAGTTTTTTGAAAACCTACTATGATTCATTACTGAAATGTTTGGTGGGTAGGCATAATTTAACAAAAAAGAGAAGCAGACCTGATAAAAGAGGTAGCTTAGTCATACTATCCAGTCCTAGCTCAGGTTTTAACAAGCTGGATATTTAATTAACAACTTCAAATTGTGGAATTAATAAAAATTTTCTTCAACAGAAGGTACTTTAAGTTTCATATTTTTAAGTGCTTGACAGTGAGGACAATGTACCTACATGGTAACCAGCATATAAACAAGTCAGGAACCAGACAAGAAATTCAATTAGTTGCTTACATTCCTTATGCAGTGCGCTTGGGAAGCTAGGCAACCCAGAGGACAAACCAAAAATTGCAAAAGCTCATCAGATACCATTTTCTTCTTAACATTTCTTGGTTCTTAACATTTCTTGGCTTGCGTCTCTCTATTCAGCATATAAATCTTTGTATTCCATCTGTGAAGTGCATAATTCTTTTTGTGCTCAGAATTTAGGACCAAATCCATTAAAGTTAAGCACTGCAGTGTCTCTGTCCCTTCCCCATACATTCAACTAATTCCACGTATCCGTGTCTTAATTTGAAACTGTCATTATGATCCTAATACCTGTGTATGTGAGGAATTGAGAAAAATCAGTGCTGACTGTAAAATGAATATATCCACGCAAACCCTATTTTTTATGTCAATTGGTGGTATGAGAGATATTCTATGTAATTCAGTAGTCACAAGACTAAGGAAGGAAACTCTTACCATGAGGAGTATAATGTATAATAAGTGTTGCACAATGTATTTTTAAAAGACGTGTGACACACCCAAAATACTATCTTGCTATAGACTGAAGTGGTATATGCCACTAAATGACTGACTGTGTAATGTACTACAATAAAAAGGTTTCCCCTAAGTATGTGAATACTCCAACCTTGTTAAAGCTATGATGCTCATTACACTTCAGTAAACTGAATGACAACCTATCAACAGTTTAGATGTCCATAACACTCATAACATTTCTGTCATAACAATCTATTTAAAAAAGAACATATATTTTAGTGTCATTGGCTGCAAATTTTAGGTTATTTCTGTTTTAAAAATAAAAAAAAATAAGAAGAAAGTTGTCAAATACTTGCAGCTATGATAATTTTGTTTGTGGTGACTGATTCTTCTTGCATTTGATAATCATATTAGCATTTCAAGAAGCTTTGTCAGCTCAGCCAATAGACTTCCGCTCTCAATTACTATTTTCAGTGATTTTTTTTTTGGAGTTTAATGGTAATTTTGAGCTGCAGCTGCTGTTTCCATTTTGATTTGTTTACTTTCCATAATGCAGTTTGTACTACAGAAATGAATTCCATTAAACTGGGCTTCTTTTGTGAGTATAATCCTTGTCTTATGGTTTTCATTCTAATGAACACTTTTTTATAATTGCTTGTTTGCAGAATATTGGGCTTTAAGATTTAGTTTATGCACATTTATTTTCTTACGAAATAATGTAAATATTTTGTGTTGATATTACAATGAGCCAATACATTTAAAAAGGATGAATGAGAAGTCCTGTAATTGGAAAGGAAGATTCCTTTGCAACTATGCAAGCTGGGGACTCACTGAGGAGCATTTCTGCTGAAAAGGGCCCTGGGAATCTTGGCAAGCAGCAAGCTGAACATGAGCATGCACTATGCTCTGGCACACCAGAAGTGCAGCTCAGCAGAGGTGATTGTCAGGGAGTCACATTGGTGGACTGCTCCATGAAGAAGAGCAAGATGGGAGCTGACTGGAAGCAGAGGAGTGGGAAGGAGCACTGACCTCACTGACAATGAGTTGGAATGTTGAGTCAGTAAGGATCAAGATAGGCTAACTCTAATTGCCATGTCCAAACCTAAGTTCTTTGATCACACAGCAAATCCATTGCAATAGGGAAGGTCCAAAAACCAATCTAGAAAGCAAATCAGTGCGTATATTTATTTGGTATATTTCTTTGCTTGAAGTCAAAGGAAAATGAAACCTGTCTCCTTATCCTTTTTTTCTAATAGCAGAGAGGAAATGTGTAATTCTACCCTTCAGAAGGAGGAGCTTAAGTCACCTAGTCTATCACATTTCCATCAATTCAGAAAAGCAAAAACTTTGCAGAAATTTAGGACTCAGGTGTTTAGGGTTCATAGTTATAACATTTTTAAATTAACAACAAATGAATAGTTGCTTTTGACAGCTCTTTTATAGCTGGGTGCAGCTGGATTAAACTTAACTGCAAAGGGAACTCAATTTTCTTTATCATCAATTTGACATTGTTTAACAGATGTTTTCTGGAAACTATTGTAATCGTTTTAATTTGTCTCTGTGTAATGTGCAGCTAATATCCTTGGTTAATAGTCTGATTATTAAATTTAATTCTTTTTCAATAGCGTTTTTCATTGTTGCAGAAACTTTGAATCCTAATAACAAGGCTATAAAGAAGCCCGATATCACTCAGATTTTAAAGCCCACAAATATTTTACAACACATGCTAAACCAGTCCTTGATATGAAACAGTCTGTGGCAGCATGATGCCAATAGGTAGTATAATAGATGAGGGAATCTTTAGTGATGAATCTTTGTCCAAAGCCTTGGAGATATTTTTTGTTGTGATGGCTTTTTTCCATGATTTTCTCTGAAATCTTTCTTCCTGTACACCATCTACCTTCTCTGGCCTTTACATAAGCCTCCTTCCACCCTTTACTTCTAACACAATACACAGACTTGTTTCTCTTCCACTCCCAACACCAGCATACCTAATTTTAGATGACTTCTGTGTCTGAAATGTGAAAGTGCTCGCTGCACTTTCACCGCCCTCTCCTTCTATTTCAATGTAGGGTCAGTATGTCCTTTATGATCTTGTATATGCGCTCACTTTCCATTTGTTATTAAAGTCATAGCTACAAAAGACTAGGCCCTGTACAAAAGAGATAATTCTCATCGAGAATTAAGAAATCTTAAAGCTGAAGAAGTTCACAATCCAAATTCTGTGAAGTATAATACACAGGCTCACTCTTCACTTGTTTGACATATTGTTATCTACATTTCAAACATAAAAATTTTTCTCCATTTCATAGCTCTCACTACTACTGAGAATTCCTCATAAACATGTCAAGAAGCCCTTCAAGATGTACAGCATGAATATAAGGTATATAGGAAAGGAGAGTGAAGAAGACATATAACGCTAGCTGGAAGCCTGGAACAGATACTGCTGGTGACTATATTCTGTAATTGTATCAGAGTAGAACTAGTGATCAAATAGATTAAATTACAATAAATAAATAAAGTTGGAAAAAATACCATGAATTTGATAAGTCAGAAATGTAATGCCAACCTTTACTAATATATGGATGAAGAAAAAGTCACAAATTCTTTGTAAAGTGCACCAAAAAGGGAACTAAATATTTAACTGGGGGAAAAAAAAAAAATCATATGTGTGAAATTAAGGACATACTTATGTGCTTTGCAAACCTTTATCTGTAACAGTTTGACAAATCAGAAATACAAATATTTTAATTGATTATTATTATTATTATTACTCCAGAAACTAAACCTGTTAATGGAACTTGTGGAATACAAGTGAATTCAAACAGAGGTAAATTATGAAAGATCTGCCTGAACACAAGGAAATTAACAGAAAAATAGTAGAGTTTCCATATAGGCAGGGGCTATTACATATGCACAAAAAGACAGTGCAGAGACACATTCAGCATGTACACACCGGCACTCTAAATACATTGTTGTCAAATCAAGTAGAATGCCTTGTTATACAGTATGGAAAAAGTTAACATATACTTGTAATATAAGATAGTTCAGAATTTATTAGTACATATAAAACAATAGTGAGGTATGCATGTCAAATTATATTGAAACATACTGCTTACCTGTATACATCTTTGTTATAGCATGTGACTTCAGCAGGCATCGGGGATAGATAATTCACTGTCATATATCTATTTTGGGCAGGGGCTAAATTTTTTTTTTTTTCCTCTCCACTCTCTGCATATGGGCTTTTCAGAACAAAAGACTCATCTTTATCAAAAGACAAGGACACTTCCTCCACCCTTTAGCACAGGCATAATGCTTAAAAACTTCCAAGTGTTCCTGTATTGTTGAGGAGGGTGAGGTAGGAACAGGCAGCCAAATGGAAGAAGGTGATGATAAACCACACAATACAGGAGAAGAAAATTTCCTCCTTCAGGTAGAAAGTCAGAGGGAGGGATGCTAGTGCTTGAAAGAACCCAGGCAAGATTTATCCCTGTGCAGGACTTGGGTAGTTTGCTCTAAAGATATCACACTGTCTTTGGTCCATTTCGTAGTAAATTATCCACGTATATTTTCTCTCCTATGAAGACAGGCTGAGAGAATTAGGCTTGTTCAGCCTGGAGAAGACTCAGGGAGTATCTTATGTCCTGGTTTCAGCTGTATCATTTTTTGGCTTTTTTGGTGTAGTGCTGTGTTTTGGCTTCAGTCTAAGAACAATGGTGGTAACACGCCAATGTTTTAATTGTTACTTAGTAGCATCTACTCTGACCAAGGACTTTTCAGTCTTTTCATACTCTGCCAGTGAGGAAAGGCGTAAGAAACCAGGAGGGAGCAGAGACAGGACACCTGCCCCAAACTAGCCAAAGGGGTGTTCCATACCACAGCACATCATGTCCAGCATATAAACTTGGGGGATTTACCTGGAAGACCCAGATTGCTGCTCAGATTGGCCTGGGTATCGGTCAGCGGGTGGTGATCAATTGCATTGTGCATCACTTGTGCTTATTTTCTTTTTCCCTCTTAGTTTTATATTCTCTCTCATTATTATTTCTCATATAATTATTATTATTTGGGCACTAGTAGTAGCTTTACATTATATTTCAGTTATTGGAATGTTCTTAGCCCACAGGTTTTACATTCTTTTAAATGCACTGCCCATCTCCCACCCAGAGGGGAGAGGAAAGGGAAGGGTGAGTGAGTGGCTGTGTGGTTCCAAGTTATCAGCTGGGCTTAAATGATGACACCTTATAACAGCCTTCCCTAAAGGGGTCATAGAATCATAGAATACTTAGTGTTGGAAAGGACCTCAAGGTCATCTAGTTCCAACCCACCTGCTATGGGCAGGGACACCTCACACTAAACCATCTCACACAAGGTTCTGTCCAACCTGGCCTTGAACACTGCCAGGGATGGAGCATTCACAGCTACCCTGGGCAACCCATTCCAGTGCCTCACCACCCTCACTGTAGAGAATTTCTTCCTTTTATCAAATCTAAATTTCCCCTGTTTAAGTTTGAACCCATTACCCTTTGTCCTATCACTACAGTCCCTAATGAAGAGTCACACCCCAGCATCCTTATAGCTGCCCTTCAGTACTGGAAGGCTGCTATGAGGTCTCCACGCAGCTTTCTCTTCTCCAGGCTCAACAGCCCCTAACTTTCTCAGCCTATCTTCATATGGGAGGTGCTCCAGTCCCCTGATCATCCTCGTGACCATCGTCTGGACTTGTTCCAACAGTTCCACATCCTTTTTATGTTGAGGACACCAGAACTGCACACAATACTCCAAGTGAGGTCTCACGAGAGCAGAGTAGAGGGGCAGGATCAACTCCTTTGACCTGCTGGTCACTCTGTTTTTGATGCAGGCCAGGATACAGTTGGCTTTCTGGGCTGCGAGCGCTCACTGTCAGCTCATGTTAAGTTTCTCATCGACCAACATCCCCAAGTCCTTCTCCGCAGGGCTGCTCTGAATCTCTTCTCTACAACCTGTAGGTGTGCTCGTCCTACAAGAAATCTGGAGAAGGACTTTTTGCAAGGGCGTGTAGTGACAAGACAAGTGGGAATGGCTTTAAGTTGACAGAGGGTAAATTTAGATTAGTTATTAGGAAGAAATTCTTCACTGTGAGGGTGGTGAAACACTGGATCAGGTTACCCAGAGAAGTTGTGGATGCCCCATTCCTGGAAGAGTTCAAGGCCAGGCTGCATAGGGCTTTGAGCAACCTGGCCTAACTGTAGGTGCTCCTGCCCATGGTAGAGGAGTTGGAACTAAATAATCTTTAGCCCTAACCACTCTATGTATGTTTTGAAACTGCACATAACCTGTGTGAAGACATGTCCTACCACATTACAGGGTTATTGTCTAAATAAATATTTGAAGCTAGATTGCCTGCAGGCACTAACAGTTACCCTTCTAAACAGATTCTTTAGGAGGTTTGTAGCTGGCATATGTAAAAGCAGGCAAGATCCAGGATGGCACATAACAACATCCCTCCCTGCACTTACAGTCTCAAAACAAAGGGCCTGTGCTGTATGGACATAGCTCTTTTTTTCCCCCAATGGAAGTATAACTTTACAACAAAGAACAGTTTGAATCGACTTATTTGACAAAAGTATGAAGCATTTCCTCTTCTGAGCATTTCCTCTTCTGAGAAAACACCTCAAAGGAATTAATAATAATAGGCAGGCCAGGCAAGGGACACACCCCATCCCTGGCATTGAGCACATCCGTTGGGAAGAGGAGAAGCCAATGAAAGGCTGGGATGAGTGGCTCCTAGTCAACGGCTTGGAAGGGCCCATGGCAAGGCGGAGCTGTGGGGAGCTGTAGACAGGCCCTGTTACAGCGTCATTGGAGCAGGAGCTGATGATCCCAGTGGGCTGACATGGGGACTTGGACCCTGGGCAGAAAAAGGGGAGCCCTGAGGGACATACAGGCAAAGTGATACACACCTTCAGTGACCAGACAAATATTTCTATGTGTCCTCAGAAAAATGGTGTGTTGGGAGAATCCAATCACATAATCACAAACCAGTATCCTTCAGGTACACAGGGGAGCATAGAAAAGGTTGCCCAGGTAAGTATAATTATAACAAATCCAAACTTTTGATTCTGTTGACTGATGTTCTTTTAACACACATTTTGTACATAATTTATATAAAACAAAAATATGTTATTTAACTGACTCAAACATCAATAAACTGTATCAGCAGTACATAGTACTTAGAATGGTTATAATTAATATAACATTCTGAGAATTAAAATATCACAAACAAATAACTGTTCCCTGTTTGGGAAGCTTAGACATGTACTAAGAGCAATTAGTAGATAAGCATTCATAGTGCATCTTTTCTAAGAATAAAGTTATTAACATAATGACATTCATATCATAATTTAGTCTGTAGTTACAGACTGCAGGGCTGAATGGATGAACCGCTTTATTTGGTTTTTAAAGTTTTACATGTAACTCAGTTAATTCTTCTTGGACCACAGAAAAACTCTGAAAATAGTGGCTCATTGAACAACCTCTAATCTTTCCTAGGTAGAATTTGTTTGTAGCACTAGTCTTACCTGTATAAAGAACACACAGGAAAGAAGATATACACAGTTAATGGCTGTCATGGGTTCAGCAGCAGCAGTCATTTTTCTCCTTCGTAGTAGCTGGTGCAGTGCTGTGTTTTCGACTTTCAGCCTGGGAACAGCGCTGATAACACTGATGTTTATAGTTACGGCTCAGAATGTTTTGGTCTGGCCAAGGACTTTCTGAGTCTCATGCTCTGCAAGGGAGGAGGGGAAGCCAGAAGGAAGCAGAAACAGGATACCTGACCCAAACTGACCTAGGAGGTATTCCATACCACAGTATGTCATGCCCAGGATGGAAAAACTGGGAGCAGGAACCCAGAAGAGTGCAGTTCATGACTCAGTCATCGAGCGGTGAGCAGTTGTATCCTCTTCCCTTGT
Organism: Myiopsitta monachus; assembly: GCA_017639245.1. Taxonomy (NCBI): domain Eukaryota; kingdom Metazoa; phylum Chordata; class Aves; order Psittaciformes; family Psittacidae; genus Myiopsitta; species Myiopsitta monachus. Next base: position 27,378,755 of record CM029924.1, read on the forward strand.
ATTTCCTTTGTCATTATTATTACTGGTGGTAGCAGTAGTGATTTGTGTTATACCTTAGTTACTGGACTGTTCTTATCTCAACCTGTAGGAGTTACATTCTTTCGGTTCTTCTCCCCATTCCCCCCCCTGCCCTTGGAGTGGGGGTGAAGAAAGAGGGGGGAGTGAGTGAGCGGGCTGCGTGATTTACAGCTTAAACCACGACAATGGTACATACATAAACTAGGGTAGCATCTGTGAAGTTTCGGTACAAAATAAGTTCTATGGATGCTTCACTGTTTCCTAACACCTGCTTCTTTTAAGCGCCAACTCAGTCTTGTGCCTGAATCTGCTCTCCGTCTCAGGTGCTTTGAGTTATAATCCCAGTCATGGTAATTGAGGTAGTAGACTCAGAGATTACTTGATCTGATCTCTGTTGAAGAGGAAAAGTTCTTAGAACTCTCAACATGATAGAACACATTTATCTCTCATTTATGAGTGATGATAATTGTGTGAAGTATATGCATCATCTGCATCAATCAGTTATTTATATGACTAGTTAAATGATACTCTTACTCTGTATACCAGGACAATTGCTTTTGCTTTTTTCCTTTGGTATCTATAGCATGTCACTATGATGACTATAGACAATGACTCTGCAACTAGTGATGATTTTCTAGGCATGCTTTTGACAGTAGTAGAGATGTTCCTTTCTGGAGTACCTGCAGTCTCTCAGACCTCTCACTGCTATTATTGTTAGCTCACAAAAGTTGAAACACAGTATTACTATCCTGTGATCAGGATGTTTTGACCTCTTCCTTTCTCCCAGGTCTGTCCTCTTAAGGTTAGCAAACCTGTAAAAAAAAAAAAAAAAAAAAAAAGAATTTGTTAACATACAGATCTGTATGTTAACAAATCTGTAGTCATCTGTAATCAGCTATATTAGCTTTATTGTACCTATGCATTGATTTATACTTGGAAATTTCTGATTTTCCTTGTATCACAACGGGATTTGAAATATGTCCCCTAGCTTCCTTAAGCCTTCAGCATCTGACTATTTTGCAGTTCAGTCTTGCAAAAATTCTAGGCAATGGTGTGTTTTTTAACTGTACTTAGCTGTGATATGGGAGTTGTGACTGTTCTTCTGCTTTTGGTATATGCAGATTTTTGCATGTTACAGAGATCAAAATAGGATTCAAAAAAACACCTTAAGTTTTACCAAAACTACCAATAAGTGTTGAAAAAAGTTGACTACAAGCAAATACATTAAACACAAGTAGTGAAAAGAAAAAAGCTGCTACAGGAAAATGCATCCATCACAATCAGTGAAAAGGAAAATAATAAAAAATTTCTACATAATGTACTAACTGGTTAGGCTAATTAGTGTGAAATACAAATTGTGTTCTACAGATCCAGAAACAAAAGTAGTCCCAGAGCAATCTGACATATGTATTGGTTTTTTTTTTTTACAGCTAATACTGCCACAAAAAAAAAAAAAAAAAAAAAAAAAAAGAACACAAAGCACCAAAGTGGTGTAAACTCTGCTGCTGATCATTACAGCACGGACATACATGGCAGAAAAGTGAGTGCATGGATAGGAATACACGCAAATGCATTCATGGCTTCAGGACATTTTCAATGTTATTTGACATCTGTTAAAATCCTTAAAATCCCTTAAAATTAATTTTCTTTCATCTATCCTTCATATACCAAGTTCATATAATGAAATATGCTGAAGCTTTGTTTTAAATTATTATTTCTTGTTTTGACTCTTCATAGGTTGGTATTCATTTTCTCATATTATAGATTGCCTGCATTTCCTTTGGACAGCAAGATTTTTTTACGTTGTATGCAATTTTCTGTTTTTCCTTCAATTCCTTGCCTCTGCAGAGGAAATTGATTTCGCTTTTCTGTTTATCATTCAATTACATTATCGTTTTTCTCTGGAGATAGATTTTTCTGCTTTTGTTGTTGTTTAAGCCCAGCCGGTAACACAGAACAACATAGCCTCTCACTCATTTCCCACCCCCCCAAAACTTTTTCCTCCCCCCACTCCCAGAAGGATGGGGAGGAGAATCGAAAGAATGTAACTCCCATGGGCTGAGATAAGAACACTCCAGTAACTAAGGCATAACACAAACCACTGCTGCTACCTCCAATAATAATAATGATAAGGGAAATAACAAGGGAAGAGAATACAACCACTCACCACCCACTGATCGATGCCCAGCCCGACTGAGCACTGATCTAACCCTTTCAGGTAACTGATCCCAGTTTATATAGCGGGCATGATGTGCAGTGGTATGGAATACCTCTTTGGCTAGTTTGGGCAAGGTGTCCTGTCTCTGCTTCCTCTCAGCTTCCCCTCCTCCCTGGCAGAGCATGATAGTCAGAAAGTCCTTGGTCAAAGTAAACTTTACTGAGCAACAACTAAAAACATCAGTGTTATCAGCATGGTTTCCAGGCTGAAAGTCAAAACCACAGCACTGCACCAGCTACTACGAAGGAGAAAAATGACTGCTACTGCTGAACCCAGGACAGCTTTTTACTTGACTTTCTTTTTCATAGCTATAGCATATATTTTGGCTGAGATTTGACTAAGATGTTTTTGTGCTGAGTCTTAATCTGTCAGCACAACTATATTAAACTTCGAGAAGAAAAAGAAGCATAGGAGCACTTAAAAATGAATAATGAACCCAGACACCGTATTAACCCTGCAGGACATATATTCTAGTGTCATGTTTACTTGTAGCATTTTTATTTTCCTATTTCTCTGACAGTCATGGCACCGTTGTTTCAGTATAATCACTTGAAAGAAAACAGAAGACTTTAGCTCTTGATATGATTGGTTTCAATCTTTCCTCTACTGGATATAAAGCCAAAATTAATATTTCATATACTGCAGAATATCATAGAAATAATTTGTACTTATAACATTACCTTAATCTCAGGTCATAGATATTGCCTATCACTGTAAATGTAAAAATACGCAGGCTCTTTGGACAATTTTGCAAAATATCAGTGGAAAGGGAACATAGCATAGTTTCTACCCTCCCCCCACATGCATCTATAGTAATATTCCAAGGTACTCTTTTGATATTTGTCCTGGGTTCAGCAGTAGCAGTAATTTTTTCTCCTTCTTAGTAGATGGTGCATTGCTGGGTTTTTGACTTTTGGCCTGGGAACAGCGCTGATAACACAGATGTTTTTGGTTACTGCTTAAATGTTTGGTCTGACCAAGAACTTTCTGAGTCTCATGCTCTGCCAGGGAGGAGGGGAAGCCGGGAGGAAGCAGAGACAGGACACCTGACTCAAACTAGACAAAGAGGTATTCCATACCACAGCACATCGTGCCCAGGATGGAAAAACTGGGGAGGGACCCGGAAGGGTTAAGTTCATGTCTCAGCCAGGCTTGGTATCGGTCGGCAGGGGTAGCAGCAGTGGTTTGTGTTATACCTTAGTTACTGGACTGTCCTTATCTCAACCCGTGGGAGTTACATTCTTTGGATTCTCCTTCCCATCCCTCTGGGAGCGGGGGGAGTGTGTGTGTGTGTGTGTGTGTGCTAACAAACTGTGTGTCATGGGTTCAGCAGTAGCAGTCGTTTTTTCTCCTTCTTGGTAGCTGGTGCAGCGCTGTGTTGGGGATAAGCATAGAGAAGGTAAAAATGATAAAGCCATATAATAAGATTCAGAAAACAAGTGGGTAAACTTTTTCCTAAAACCAACAGTAATACTCTCAATCTAACTATCCAAATGCACCTTTCCCAGGCCTGGAGAGTAAACTCAACCAATGGATAATCCTGGATTTACAGAGGAAGGGGTGGACTGGGTAAATAACTGTATGGCTCTTTGCCAGGGAACACAGGACCATCACATGAATTGAATAGAACAAAATTACTAACGCCCAAAACAGGGGTGCGGTGGTGGAAAGGTTATGTTAAACTTTGAGGCATGGATGGACTGGTGGTGGAAACATATACTTCTTCTACTGGTGTTATTTTCTGAACCAATGGCACAGTCCTCATTGTGATATTTTCCGTTAAGAGACAAAAAACCATGACATGAATGGTGGTGATATTTCTAGTGAAAAGACCATCAGCCTGAGGCTGTGATTGGCAGTCTGTGCAACAGAAGGGATTATATGTCATACTCACCTCTGCTTCATGTGATGAGAGTGGAGGAGAGGAGGAAACTGACAGGTGGGGAAAACAAAATCCATATAGCACACTGACTGTTTTATTCCTAATAGAGAGCAAACCTCAGGCTTCTCTGGCTCTTGCCCATATGACTACTAATAATCATGAACACTTCATTTCCCTGTTCAAAATAATATTGTTGGAGAAGTCATCATAAATAAGAGAAGGGAAAGACATACTGCTGAACAGGCATTGATCTTCTCCACATTCAACAGCTACTGAAGTAATTTAAAGGATTCTCAGGTCGACAGCAATGGCCAAAATATTAGATTGCAACTGCCTGTGTTGACCAAGTCTGTTCTTACAAGGATATATATTTGGGTCATCTAACAACTTTCCGGACACTTGAAACACAGTATTAAGAGATGAATGTCTAAAAAAAATTGAGGACAGGTAAGTCCTGAAGCCATTTTATGTCTTTATCCATAGCCAAGGTCAAATACCTCTTGCTTTTCTGTTAGCATTGCTTCTTAGGACTATGGAAAGACAGGGATAAATTAGAGTGATGATGAAAGATGTTGGCTGGGACATCTGGGAACTAAACCCCAGGAGACGTAATGTATCTCAGTCCTCTGTGATGCAGGGAGCATCTTTCTTGCAGCCCTTTTTTTTCTACCAAATCAGAAAAAGAAGGTCAATAAATTAACTTTTAAAGAAGCATAATGGAGCCTAATGTGATGGTATGCTCTCTACCTTACCAGCCTACTGGAAATACGTTCCCTCTTTTCACTAAGCACGTCTTTGAATATTACTCATAACCAGAGGGCCTCAGCAATGCATAAGGCCAAATGGTCCTAGAGACTCTTCATTTGAGATAGTTTTTTTATTTATATCTCCAAGTGTCCTCCAAGAGCAAATCAAATGAAAAAGACCTGTAAATTCTCTCGTGAGGTCTCTGAAATAGAGATCTTTAAGAGAACAGTATAGATGTAGCTTCAGTCCTTAGCGGTTTGTTAGTGTACCCTGCCCCAATCTGAGCAGCAGAGAGTCTTGTGCACATGTATACTTATCAGGGAAATTTGGGGGAAGGGATAGGGGAATTTTTTTTCTGTAACCATAACACAGCATTGCAATCTTCGTCCACGGTTTCCAAAGAATTAACATAAGTATGCACAGTAATGTGAAAAGTTAACTACGTTCCTGCTTCTCCATTTAAAAATATTTGAAGGTGATGGAATTCTTCTCAGAAAGTCTTTTGTTATTGCCCTTGAAGAAAACATTAAGGCTTTTTTGTTTGTTTGTTTGTTTTTAAAAACATTTTGTAGCTCAGTAACTACAGATTTATATAACCTGCTGTTAATGGAGTTGCACTTCAGGTTGGTGTCATATAAAGGTGCATTTTGTAAGCTGCACATTTTGTTTGTTTGCTTTGTTAAGACTGTGACTGGAGAAAAGCAAAAAAAAATGTGTAATGGGAAAGGATACCTATTATGTAAACCACCAGTTTTCTGCATATGTTCAACCAGAAGAAAACAAGTGACAGTCAAAAAGGTACTATTAATATAATTGGTTTTCATGTTCCCCTGCCTGGGTAGGAATTTGTGTATCTTATATGATGTATGAATAAGTGCTTTACTGATCACATGTGTGCACAATGACTTTTATGTGGACACACAGAGCTTCAGATTAGAAAGAAAAAGGAAAAAGGAATAAAATATTTCTTGTAATATGCATTTTAACTTTGGAGAACTAAATTTTCCGTCTTGACAGATGGCCTATACTTCTTAATTTTGAAAAACTGGAATTAGAGAGGAGCAGAATTCTTTTTTCTTTTGAGAGTAGTGGTTTGTTGTAGAAGATGGCACTGCAGTTGGATGAATGCTTGAAACAGAGACTGAGTTCTTAGTTTTCACAGAGTTTTCTCCATTCCAAGCAAATATTATAATCACCATATTATGCAGTCTACAGTCTTATTCTACCTCCATGCTGCAACCTTTCATGTAAATAACAAGTAAAAAGCCCTTCTTGATTAGCCAGCCACCTATGGAATTTAATATCAACATATATGATATCCCAAACAAATCTTTGTTCTACTATAGGCCATGTCCATCACAGGACTCTATTTCTGGGTAAAAAGCTAAGAAAGTAAATAAGAAATTTTACTTGTAAGAAGTCTTACAAGAAAGTAAGTTTCCGTTCACTGTGTGACAAGACCTTTTAGCGCTTTCTGAAAATATCTCCCAGGGACTTACTCATCTGACATCGATACACAGAGGTACCTCACAAAGCCTGCCTCCACCCCAAAGTTATCATGGCCAAAAGCCACCCTTACTTAGTTTGAGTATATTCTTGCAGTCTGCAGCTGTGTCAACACACTGAGCCCAAACTGAGCTCACTAGCTTGTATTAACTATTTCTCTGCTGACTTGGTGGATACATACTATGTTTCTGTTTCTGTTTTGTGGGCAAAAGCATGCCTTTTAGATTGGCTGCCTGTTGCTCCATACCTTTCATCTGTTATTATTTTTAGTCAAATAGACAAAGCTATTCTAAGGACATAGCCAGGATTTTCCCTTGAGCAATCACCTATCTCTCCCTGTGGCTCCAAGAGCAGTTATTTCAATCACTTCAGCAAATTAATAGGCAAAGAGGCCTTACACTCCACACACAAAAAAAAAAAAAAAAAAAAAATGCTGTTCATCCAATCTTTTTGTTTATTTTTATGACAGGTAAAAAAGAAATGAAGAGTAGTTTTACTCTGCAAACAAAAATTTCTTCAGGGCAGGAACACTGTCATCTCCAGGATGTTAGTGTTTTGTTTCATACACTAGGAGAAGGTGGTATTGCACATCTCTCCTTTAAAAGGAGTCCATCTAACATGAATTTTAAAACCATACTTTTAGTACTCTTTTGAGATGACAGCTCTACTCAATTAAAATGGAACTAAAATGGAAAACAAACTAAATATATTAGCAGAGAGAAGAGTTCTTTGATTTCCAGCTAAATGATTTTCACTTGTAGCCAATAAAACATTATCAGTAACAATATGTAAAAATACTGACTGATAAGGACTGTGCTGAAGAGTTACTCTAAAGTTTATATAAAATATGACTTAATTGAGAGAAGTCTGATATATTTATATTCTCACATTTTTCTAAAGTTCTGGAGTGTTGAAATGCAGGGATTTTTGGTGGGAGGGAATCATGATTTGGTTTTGTTGTTTATTCTTCTTTCTTTACTACTTTTACCATCTTAGGAACATCCCTTTCTTTTCCATTTTGTTATATCCATTCCTACAAACATTGGGGTTTTCCCTATTTTTTCCTTATTCACAGTCACAGTCAATGAGACTTATTTTTTTATGTCTGTAATTTTATTTGTCAAAAGCATCTGTGATTCCATCATCAGTGATGTCTGTATAGTTCTGGGAATAGGCTTTCTGAGTTAAGAGTTTTGGGTGGAAGCCAACAACTCTACACACAAATTAAAAATATCAGAGAGAAAAGGTATTTTTATAAAATTAAACTTTTCTCAGACAGTAATGGATTCAGAAAAGTATAAGTTAATTTAAAACTCTGGAAGATATTTTCTCCCCAGTTCACTTAAGTCTTAACTGCATACATACATACATAAATATAACAAAAGCAACCAGACAACCAAAACCCTTCTCAAGTAGAGATGTCTTTATTTTACTGTAGAAATGTTAACAAAATTTTATACTGCTATTTAGGTTTTTCTAAGAATGTAGAGTTTCATGTAGTAAGAGCTGCGTTTGTTAATTTTTTAAACAGCAGCTGCAAAGTGATACAGAAATTCTGCTTGTAGGAGGAGGGAGGCAAAAGAGAGCAATAGCATTCATTTCCCCCAGGAAATATTTGAAAAATAAAATCATTTTGGTGGATCTCTTGCACCTCATTAAATTTAAATTAGGAAAAAAAAGAAGGTTTCAACAACTGCTGTGACTGGCCATCTGTCCAACTAACAGCTAGGAATAAAAATGCACTGACCCTTTCTCATCTGTATTTGTCAATAGTTTGGGAGAAATACATTGTGCTGTCACTCTGATCAACACTGAATGCTCAATCCATTTTAATTTACATAGAGGCTTTGGGGGTAAATTCATGCTGATAAATAATTATTTGGCCACAGAATGTTAGAGTGCTTTTTTTTTCTTTTTCATGAATGGGTTTTGTTACAATATTAATTTAAATAATTTTACTGAAAATTAATTAACAAAAGAGGGCAAATACGTATTTGTATCTGTTGTATGAATTTATCCAACACATAGAAAAAAAGGTGTACACAGTGAGTGTATCTGTTGCTCTCTGAAATGACTTACCAAAAGGAACAAAATAAACAAGTTTTCTAGATGACATATTCCACCCCCTCAATAAATCTTCCTCTTTTAGCTGTGACACAGACTGAAGTCCATTGTAAGAGTAGGGGGTGGTGCAAACCATCCCTTGCCAGTTTTCAGGAAATTAGCAATACATGTATATGCCCATGACAGGCAAGAACCAGGTCATTACTAGTGTTAAATACACTGTAAACAAAACATATGGGTGCCAGGTTGTTGGAAGATCAAAAAATGTCTTTTAAAGTAATAATGTGAAAAGCGATCCTTGGCAATCATTTTATTAGTTCCTTCACAGCTCAACAACATGTTGCTGTGAAGTTCAGGGTTAGGCTGACCTTTTGCAAACACAGATTGCATGATATTTCATTGCCAGCAAGAACTATTAAAGACAGTTAGCATATTAGGGCACTATGGTCTGCATATACTTTCAAGCGTTTAAAGAGAACTAACTCACGGCTGCCTGAAAGCAATAAAATTTGATTGCCAGTGTTGGAACTGAATAAGAATATTGATAAAAACTAATAAGCACACTTGGAAGAATTAAAAAAAGGATATTTTGTGGAAGAATTCCTTATGGAAATGTCACCTGCTTGTGAAAGTACAGCGGGGGGGTTGACAGGTTTTTTTTATTAATTATTTACTTCCTCCTTTTAATTTAGAGCCTATATGGGAGTGTGGGACAAAGGGAAAAGAATAGGAAATTAATGTAACCCAATTAGACAACAAATGAGAGCTATGTACTTCAATTTTTTACCACCTCTTGGAAAATAACTGAAGCAGTTCTTGAAAAATTCTGTTATTGAGATATGCTAGTGGTTGATGGATAAAATCATAGGGTTACACCACTGGAGAATTGTTTTATAATTCTCAACGGTATGCTGAAGAGTAGGGGTTTCTGTGGCAGAAGCAAAGGCTGACATACAAAACACCAAGGCTTAAGATATCATCAGTTGAACTGATTCAAATGTGCACCTGCTAAAAACTTAATGTCTGATAACAATTCAGATTTTCTGCTAGTTAATTTTATTAGAATCTGGATATTTTTTTGCCATGGGTTAGGCAGTTGCAGCCTTTTTTCTCCTTCTTGGTAGCTGGTGCAGTGCTGTGTTTTTGATTTTGGGCCTGGGAACTGCGCTGATAACACCAATGTTTTCAGTTATGGCTTGGTAATGTTTTGGTCTGACCAAGGACTTTCTGAGTCTCATGCTCTGCCAGGGAGGAGGGGAAGCCGAGAGGAAGCAGAGACAGGACACCTGACCCAAACTGACCAAAGAGGTTATTCCATACTACAGCATGTCATGTCCAGGATGTGAAAACCGAGGGCAGAGACCCAGAAGGGTGGGGGGTGCACGGCATGGTCAGGCTGGATGGTGAGCAGTTGTATTTCTTTGTATTTCTTTTGTACTATTACTGGTGGTAGCAGTAGCGATTTGTGCATACCTTAGTTACTAGACTGTTCTTATCTCAACCTGTGGAAGTTGCATTCTTTCGATTCTCCTCCCCATACCCCGGGAGCTGGGGGGAAGAAAGAGGGGGAAGTGAGAGAGCGAGCTGCTTTATAGTGGCCTAAACCACGACATCATTTCACATCTGTCATTTCTAATTAGAATTGGAAACTGCAAAAACACATACCTCAGGTATTTTTTAGCACAAGAAAATAAGCTCTAGATATATACTTTATTCTGATTTTTCACATTTTGCCCCATAATTACCATGTGTAACTGTATGGATTAAGTAACAGTTCAAAAAGGCTATACTCACAGAATTCTCTAGTAAACCAAAGTAGCCATAGACTTGGCTAGGTTGCATTGCAATGCCAAGTTGATGGCTATGTCATTAAGTATCTGATGAATGCAAAACAGTGTCTTTATTCTAGGTAACTCAAGGGATAATTCTCAATGTGAAAATAAAACCTAAACTAAGATGAAAATGAGAAAATAAAAATATATATTCATTCCCATTACTTCCTCTGAGAGGTAGAACCAGTTCTCTGGGCAGCTTCAGGATTCTTTTCTTGTTGACAAAAAAACCTGTTTGTTGCAGCTATGTAAAAGTATATAAAATCAACCACCCAAGGAAATAGGATCACTGAAGATCAAAGCATTGTTCATTGTAAGGGTAATTTACTTGACTCTGACTAAGAAGTCTTGGAACAGGGTTGTTTAGACTTTTGTTCTGGTTTGTGTTTTGGGTTTTTTTCCTTAAAAATAATAAGGAAAAAATAATACAGCTGTAAAGCATCTAATTTTTCATTTATTTTATACTATTTTCCAGTATTTTTAGTATGTATCACTCTTTCTGTAAGCTAACCAGCTATGTAATTATTTTTTTAGTTCAAATTACTTTAGATTGAATGCAGTACACCTAATATTTTTTTAGAAGGTTCACATTAGTTTCTGAAAGTGTTCAATACTTTAACTTTTTATAGGAAACCAGCAAGAGATGAAACTAAGGGAAAAAATAGTTACTTATTTCTAGCAGAACAAAAATACCTGGGTATCCATAAGTTAAGCTGAATCTAATCATATCTGTTTGTACAGGTTTTTATTAGTTACACTAGCGATTAGTAATGTCACATTGTCCTGCATTTTGAAGCCAGCATGTTAGTAAGAAGTTGCTAAGAATAAGAGGTGTCTTGAAATTTTTTGATTGTATTAACTCTTGTACTACATGTGCAAAATATATTACACTTTAAAAAGCAGTAGTTCTTCCTGACCAGTGTTTAAGTAACATGTTTTTTTCACAGTTCCTGGTTACTTCTGCTTCAGCCCATAAGAATGGAGATAAGCCCTAAAAAGCTGAAAAATAATTTTAAAAAGACACAACCCTTAAACACACTTTCATGAAAACTTTATAATTCTGGGATGGTTAATCTAACTTCCAACTGTCCACAAAAGAACTAGAAAGAAAGAAACTCTCATTTAGGATCCCACTTTCATGGGGAAATCTTACTGTGACCTCACTGGTAAAACTTCTGAGTTTACTTAACTGGGTCCAGGATTTCAATATCTCTGTCAAAAATAATGCCCATTAGCTCTTTAAGAGCTTTAAAAGCTAAAAGATTATTTAGTTTCCACCTAAAGAGAAAAGAATAAAAGGACAAGTCTCCATTTTTTTAATAATGTTTTATACTATTAGCTCGTTTGATGCTACATTTATCTGGCTAAAATTACTCTGATAGAAATAGTCTTGCAACTAACAACCTATGTCCATCCAACAGAGCTTTGTGCTCTCAATGACTAATTTACAAGGAAGCCTCTTCCCACTCAGCATCGTCTCTTGATTTATTCAAGGCTTGTAGGGCCAGAAGAAGGCCATAAGTGTTTCATGTTTAAAAGTATTTGCTAACTCTCTGTAGCTAGTCTCAGTATTTTTGAACTTCAAAACTGTAAACATTTATTAAGCCTTTAAAAAACATAGTTATGCCTTCAGGATAATAATTGCCTGTTTCACTAAATCTGACACAATCAAATGAAGCTCACTGCACCACAGAAAGCCCTTGAGGTACCCAAACTTATACACCAGCCTATGTGCAACGGGGAAACAATTTTTCAGTTGGCATCAAAGTTACTTAAAATTAACCTTTTATTTTAGCTCATCACTAAAATAAAAGAGGTGCATGCTGATTTTATCTTTGCCGTACTAGAACTAGAATATGAGTTACAGAAAGGAGCAAAAAAGTTGTTTTGAAGAATGAATACTGGGACAGAAAAAAATGTATTAGAAGTAAATTTATATGATGCCATGGTATTACTTCTACAAAGTGATTTCTACTGGAGGGGCATCTTCAGATAAAGCATATAAATTAGGATGCCCCCAAGGCATAGTTTTGCATTCTGTGTAAAACCAAAAAAGCATTATATATCTAAAAGGTATCTGTAGGGACAAACAAGCTCATGGTTAGTTAAGGAGAAAACTGCCATAGGGAGGGAAGTTAGATACATGGTTTCGATACCTAGCAGGGAAGCTGAGCTGATATCACTGGTAATAAAACCCCATCAAACTTAGCATGTAATTCACCCCTTGGTTGGAAATACTAAGTGACACTGACAAAAAAAATGTTCCATGGGTTATCTGTAGAATTGTTTGAAGTCTGATGTGACTTTTCCTAACTTGCTGTATCAATGCTAAAGAAAGTAATATAAATAACGGTAATAATTTGCCGCACACATACACATTAAAAAAAAAAAAAAAAGAGAGAATTTAAGGAAAAAAGATGATAGAAATCTTTCTACAAATGAGCATTCTATGATTCTATGATTAGTGTTTTCTCAGATATAACTATTTAAAGGTAATCTAGCCAAAGAGTGAGCTCTAATCTCTGCACTCCCAATTCAGGGTGAGTCTACCTTAAAGGTATAGGATTTAGGGGAAAAAAGAAAAATTATTTAGAGTTGGAGCACCTGCTGACAGATTCTATAACAATTTTAAATTAAAATGTTAGCTGATACTTCTGAAGTCCTTCTCTGATAATTGTCCAAAGTGACTGCTTTAAGACTGAGACGTAAAAGAGCAGCAAAGCAAATAAGTAATGGAAACTCTGAGATATAATCCCATTTTAATTAGATGACTTAGTGATATCTGAAACAGAAAATCCAGTGGGGCTATTGCAACCACTCCTGGAGAATTCACATTCTATTTTTTAAACATGCTCTTATGGGTTCTTATGAAGAAGTTTAATTTGGAATCTATCCAGAGATTATTTGGTTTTAAAATCAATTAATATTGCTCTTTCTCCTAAACTCTTGTTTTCTTTTTTCTTTGTCTGCTTTTCTCCATCTATTCTATTCCTTTTCTTCTCTTTGGGTCTATAGACCCAAAATAGAAACTTTTGTAATTTCTTTGCCAGCAACATTAAGTAGTGTGTATTAAAAGAACCATTTTTTGACTCCCATTTCTTAATTTCTCCAGAGATCAGGTTAAGTAGTTGCATAGTAATTTGTCTGGACTGTTTGAAATCAAGGACTTATTCCAGTGTTTCATTTTATAGCTGTGAACACTACCAGTTTTGACAAATTGTTTTTAAGAAGTGAAAGAGTAACAGATGTCTTGCATCCCTCACCACCAGCAGCTAATTTGGCTAGCAGAATCAACACTGTAAAATCCCTTTGTGTCTATAATTATCTTATTCATGTGATTACTGGCATGGTCTAGACAACCTTACCAAAGTCAATCATAAGAACTGGGCACAACCTAATGGAAATCCTAATGAAAAGACAGACTTTGCTAATGCAAATTCTGTCAGTCTCCAGAAATAACTCAAGGATTATTGACTGTAGTAGCTGGGGAACATGAGTAGCCTCTGTGATGCTTGAGTCTGGCTGAATTAAAATGTCTTAGTTCTTTTGGAGATATTATGGATAGGACTTGGTGGTTGTCCAAGGTATTATGTTTAAACGTATCTGAGTTAGGGTGTATAAAATACATATAGACAGCTGAAATACTAACATCAGAATCTGTGGTCAATACTTGTGTTGCTGGATCCACTATCAGCAATGACTAAAATAGTGCTGGCATCTGACAGCCTAATGCCAGCTTAGATTGGTATTGGCTGTGAAGTCATACCATTGCTGGCAATATAGTCTCCTATGTATTTTCCAGTCATGTAAAAGTTGGAAACACCTATGTGCTTGATCCCTCTCTGGAAAAATCTCTGCCTGTTTCACACAGGCAATTACATTCACAACCGTATAGTTGCCTTGAAGCAAACAGGAGCTTGCTCTCCAAAGTTTCTTTTGGCAGGTCCTTTTTCATTTCTAGATTCACAGACTTCCTGTGATAGAGCTCAATACTCAAGACTTTGAAGTAAACTCCTCTATGGCACAACTTCACTGCATGCCAGTCTCACCATTCCTTTTGCTCTTTTTTTGTATTTGAATCACTGGTAGTCAATTGGGTACTGAAGAAAGGTAGTAAAAAACTATCTGCTCCTTGTGTATAATGCAGCTTTTCACTAATGCATAAAGCCCTGTTCTACTGTAGGTTAGAAGCCCTTTAAGATTCATGCTTCCCTTGCAATGCCTGGCACTGCTTCTAGCATAAATGTGAAGTACCTGTATGTAAACTCTTGTTGCATCTGTCGCCAATTCCTCCATTCCATAATTTGAAATGGTATGGCCTGCACAATGGTTTTTGCATGCCTTGTGAATAGCAGTAACCTTACTGCTTAGAGCAGGGTTGTGTAACTGCAGCCTTGCCACGTGACACTTCAGACTGCAGAAAAGCTTACGTGAAAAACAGAGTTTGATTTCTGTCTGAATTATTTTTGTTAATTATCTTTTTTTGTTCTTTCTAATCAGACCAGTTTAATCTATACTGTTCATGTTTTTCTATTCTTGATTCCTTTTTCTGCTGCTTGTTTATGGCATTAGCAGTTATGTTCTTCTTTTGTGTGTTTACTGACAAGGACTTGAAATGGAAGGGGTTGAACTCTGAAGGTAGAATATTTCTGGGAGTGAAAGTTCCTTCAATGTAATTCAGTCAATGCTATATCTCTCCTTTGCTTCTGCAGCAGTTGAAATCAAAAGGGACAAAGTCAAGGCATTTATAGAATGATATGAGAAAGTAGAAGTAACTTGGGCTTTCT
Source organism: Myiopsitta monachus (assembly GCA_017639245.1). Lineage (NCBI taxonomy): Eukaryota > Metazoa > Chordata > Aves > Psittaciformes > Psittacidae > Myiopsitta > Myiopsitta monachus. The sequence continues at coordinate 27,393,809 of CM029924.1, forward strand.
GGAGAGAAAGAAGCAGCAGAGTAGCCTTTGCCTGGAATACATACTGACTTACTTAATTCCTATTCCTTTTCATTTTGAGACTTTTTCAGGAAAATAAGATGAACAGACATCCCCAATATGATATAAAGTTGGAACCTGTGTAAAAAGTAACCACTTGACGATTGTACTAATTACACTATTTCATGGTGTTGGTTTTGTCAAGTAATTTTTTCAAAAGAAAACAGGAAAGAAAATGAAAGTTACTTCTTTTATCAAAAATTATTGTCCAAATACTTGTAAATATTTCTTAAAAGTGTTTTAATATATTTCTCTGGAGATCAGTTCTGGTTTCCTAGGAAATAATCCTGTGGAAGGGTTTGTGGGAGAACCAGGTGCTAACAAAATTTTTTCAAATAGGGCATTACAGAAAAAAAGAAGCCTGAGCTGTGTTAAGCTATGCTTTCTGACCTGAAGCTGGTGTTTTCTACAGCTGGCATTTTGCTCCCAGCTGTATAAATCATCACTGAAACGTGAGTTGGAACATTGTGAAATAACATTGAGAAAACTGAACTTTAACTTTACAGCTACTATACTGTGTTGCTATGTCTGCAGTGACAATGCAGTTGTGCACTGCACACACCTCAGTGTATGACAAGATACCAAAATTTGCTTTGGGCAAATTCCCTTAGTATAGTGGTCTTTGAATAACTCTGCTGGTGCTCTTGTGTATGGTGTAACTGTGAACATAATAAATGCGTTTTATAATGCCAGCTACTATCAATATAGATAAAGTTTATACTGATTCACAGCATCCATTTAATCCCAGTGTATATAAATACAGTGATGCACAGAAAAGGCAGCTTTCTCACTAGTACCTGTTCGATATAAATTTTCTTGTGGGGACATCTATACACTACCAATATGCTGCTTTATTCAACAACATCCACTTGCCTGGCACATCACTTATGGACAGAATATCTCTTTCAAAATCTATCTTATTAAAAGGCAAAGTATAAGAGAGTGATGCATGGTTGAGGGTAAAATGAGGAAGATGAAAGGAATCCTTTAGGGGGCTATACACATGGCTGTTTGTGTGCCATGACAATTCAGAAGATGTTATGGTCAAGAATAAATAAATAAATAAATATGTATGCACATCTGTCTAGGTGTTTAAGCATTTCTAAATTCTCACCAGTGCAAATTTAAGATGAGTAAATGCACATTTCACTCTGTCTTCATTTCACAGTTTTAAAATCTCACCTCAGCTCTTCCTCTTACACTATGCTGATGTCCAGAAAAATTATGAAAACAACATGATGTTAAAAAAAGAACAATAATCACTGTTATTCCTGGAGCACTAAGAATAACAGCGTTTATTGTCCTTGTGCTGACATTGTTTCTCTGTTACTGTTCTGACCTAATGCTTTGTGCTTTTTCTGCTCCCACCCCAGTGAGCTTTCAATGCATGTATAGTTACTAACTCTTTAAAGGCCAGAAGCCCTGATTTGTTATTACAAAATATAATGCAACATAAAATGATGTAAAACACAAATCCTTTTTAGATCCCAGTAATAAAGAGGTCTTCAGGGGGTGCCTGGGGTGCCTCACATTGTGCAAAATGTGGACAGATGGAAATCAGATGTAACAAGGGCTAGTCCAGGAGGCGGACTGTCAAAAATGAAACGAAGAGGGAAATACATTTAAAAGAGGGAAGTTTCCAGACTGCACAATGTGCTTTATTTGGATAAATATGTGGAAGTAAGACTCTCCTTGCTAAGAAAAAAAGTTTGTAGAAACCTGTAGTGGAGAAAAAATCACTCTTGGGTGCAGTACACAGAAGGGGATGCTAGAACAGCAGGTAATTTTCTTTCTGTCAGCCTCTCTAATAAGCATTAGAATAACAATCCAGTCACACTTATGGAACACTATCAATGAGTGATTTCCAGAAAAGAAAAATATGATTCTATGATTTTCTCAAAGTCAGGAGGTATCAAATACCCTCATTTCAAAGTTAAGAGAAATCTCCTCAGGGAGGAAGTGTTCGCTACTCCTAGCAGTGATACTTCTGAGGTACTGGGAGCATGGAACAAATCCTATTACTGCCTTCTCTTTTCATCCCGTTTTCCATGGCATTGAACTCCATTTTTTCCCCTTTCATTTTGTCACCCTTTCTGCCTAAGCTGTTCAGACAGTAAGGATTTTAGAGAAGAAACTCTTACTGTGTACTACATTATTACATGCGGCAAATGTGGCCTTTTGGCACTCTGGTAATAAATATGTTCCAGAAAACTAGTTACTGTACATTTATGTAAAATGCTATGAAAAACGCATGATGAGGCTACTCCAGAATATGTGTATCATTTATCATTTCAGGCCGAACAAATCAGAGGGCTTACTATTCCATATTTCTTGTTTATTTGATTTTATGAAAATTTATTTGCTTTGTTTCCTGCCAGCTGTGCAAAAATCTACCATTTTTAGGTCCATATATTTTTATGGATCAAAAGTTATGGGTCAGGTTCATACAAATTCTCACATAAGGCAGTGCGATGCTTGTTATTTCATGTGTTTAAAACTTTTGACTTTTCATATCATACAGAGATTAGCTTTGTCAGAGGGAAGGGGCTGTAGATTAGAGGCTATTGGTGCCTATGTAACACTGTGGGCAGAAACGTCAGACTGATTTAGAAGTACGTGATCAGGTTGTCCTCTAGTGGCTGCCCAAGAGAAGATCTAACCATAAATTTCACAAATCTTGCAGTGGAAATTACTGTAAATCCTTGCAACTTTTGTTTCTGCTAGGATTTGACAACCAGATCTCAAAATTATCAATCTCTCTGTAACTTTTATTCTAGTGCAGACCCTGCAAGCCTTTTTCTTATCACTTCCTGGGTTATGCCTCACTATAGCATCCTTAACTTTGCTTCTGGAGCTTCTTTATGGGTAGACAAAACAACTCCACACCTCTAGGTTGATTTGCTTTGTTTTGTTTTGTTTTAATTTGTTTGTTTGCATTTTTGTTTGCTTTATTTCATTTGTTTTGTTTTGGTTTGTTTTTTTGTTTCTCAATTATGAAACAACCTTCTTCTGATATTTTGTTTTCCCATTATATTTCTACCCTCTGTGCCACTGCTTTCAGTACTTTGACCCCAGTACAAGTGTGATTCATTAGGAGACAACAAGTATAGTGGGAAATGGGAGACACTTTCTGCTTCTAATTCCATGAGAGAGCATTCTGTCCTCCTTCCTGCAGCTCTACTATGTGTGGTGCAGATACTTTATGCGCGGTGCTCCATTATGTGTGGTGAAAGAGGGTCTTGTATCCACTGATGAGCTGTCTGGCAGGACTTTTGACTCTTCTACTGACCTGACAGAGGTCTTAGACTCTGAGATTTATTGGGAACAATGAGTTTTCTGAAATCACTGACACTGGTATTCAGACCACTGCAATAATTTGTATTAAATTATGTCATACAGCTCTTTTACTCTATTATTTTAATATAGAAGCTCCACATATAAGACAAATAGAAATAGAAAAAGAAACCACATGTTTCTGAAAATACAATATTTATTTATAAGCACATGTTCAAATTACACACCTAAACACTGGCAGGATTAAGATTTCTGAAGACAACTGAGAAATCTTTCTCAGTAGGACTTACAGAGCTTATGAAGCATCCACTGGCCAGTTAGTAATAGCTGACATCAGAAGAATAGACCCTGAATTAGGCAACAGACAGGGTACAAGCCAGAGATTTTCTAGATTCTTCCAGTATGTAGATCTACCTGTTATTCAAAACACAGTTAAGACTTTTCTTGTAAAACAAAGGCAGCAATGAAAGCATTTAATCAGTGCTCTTGAAAGGAAGTTAGGATGCATGGTTTCTCATCAACTTATTATCAGTGTTCACAAATGGTGACTACTGAGACAGAGAGCAGTTAACCGAGTTGCGCAAGGTCACACCTGAAATCCACACAGCAGAGAAATAAATGCATTGTTCAGTCCTGTGTCCTCTGGATAATTGGATATTCTTCCCCAGAAAAGGAAAGCTTGCATGTTTGTGTTAATTTTTAAACAGAATAAAAGTAAAAATACAACCACCAGGGGTTACTTGTACAAACATATTTTATGTGACACTGCAAGATCAATGCCAGTAATAGTTGGACTATAGATCTGTGAGGCCATATTATAGGGCAGAGAAAAAATATCAAGTGCAACTGAAAAACAAATTCAAGATTCCTCTGAGCCAACAAGTATCATGTGACCAAATACTGTATTATTTGCATGTAAATGTGCCCCCCAACAAGGCAACTTTAGCAGGAAGCAGGAAGTGTCTAGCAGTGGAGGATGTCCTCTAGTCATTGAACATTGTTACACAATAAGCCAAAAGTATTGGAAATCTAGTTATTTATTTCATTTTGAATAATCAGCAGTCATGTACAGCCACACATATAAGACTAACATGAACTTTTACTCTTTTCTGTATAATAAGGATCTATAGTTATTGTTTTCACTGAGGCATGTTGCACTTAGAATATACCTTCCAAACTCCCAAAAAGTATCCACACATAAAATCTCTACTCACACTTATTTACAGTATACTACAGGAGGCAGATTGCTCCACCTGATGTCAGCAGGCTGCATAGTTTAATAACCCCACAGTACCTCCTAACTGCTGCTTAGTTATTCTGCTCCTACCAGTGACATATTTCTTTATTTTCATTTAGTTTTCTCTCAACTTCAGCAGCTACACTATATTAGAGTGCAGGTCTAAAGAAGAACAACCAAAGTTTGAACATTTAGTAATAGTGTTCTTTAAGAATTTCTACAGATAAAAATCTTCCCTCCTCCAGCTCATGATCTGGGGTATTAGCTGTGTAAGCCCTGTACCTGACATTGCTTCCAGCTGGCACTGTCACAACATGAACATCACTCTCTCCTGAGAGTACAGGATCTGCAAGATAACAAAACTAGTAACGGATTTTAAGCCATTACCCTCCTACTAAACAATCTAAAAAACAAATCTAGGAGGGGTTTTTTTAGTTCCTGTTCCCATCTGTCCCTCCCCTCCCACCCCCCAGCAGCCCAATACATTCTGCTACAATTGGGAGAGTTTCCCTACTTCAAAGCAAAGAACAAATAAGAATTACTGATGATCTCCTGTTATTTTAAAAGTTCACAGACTGATAGATGAAGGGATATAGAAAATTATTGTAGAGGTGGAATAAAGTTTAGTGTAATTGCAACATGTATTGAGAAACAGAATACAGGAAAATGAAGCTTTTAAAAATCTACAAAGCTCCTGAAAGCCGTCTAAACTATGAGTTTACAAACACAAAACAAGAAGTTGTACTGCAAAAACTACACAATGAAGGTGAACAGAAGTTTTAAGAGCATAAGGCTGGATCTTTAAGATAAAGAAGCCTGGCTGGAATATTTCTATCTATACTGGTTGTCAGTTTGAAAAGCAACAACTCAAAAAAACCCCAAAAAACTCAACAAATTTCTCCTGAAAAATACCCAGTTTTGTGGGAAAGGACGCCTTTCCCTTAAAATAAATTGCATGAATAATGAAAAAGTGATAGACATAGACAAATAGGTTACCTATTGGAAAATACCTCTGGAAGAGTTGCAGGCTTTGTGTCTTACTGTCCCCAGCCTATGTTGACCAGTTTTCCAGCTGGACTTCAATTCTATTGTGACATTATGGCCAGAGACTCCTATTATATCAAATGATAGATTAGCAAGAGAAGAGGTCATTGTGACATACAGTTAATACTGTCTAAGAAGGGAACCTGGTCTATAGGTGAGAACAGGGGCAATGAAGCTTTTAAACTACAATGTCTTCATCCATCTGGGAAAAGTTGAAACTAATATAATGAAACATAGTGGATGATTTAAAATCTTTTGTTTGGGTCATTAAAAGAATTGCACTTTATGCTAGGTAATTTTTGAAATGAGGTACACCTTTATATAAACTTGTTTTTATTAGCACAACAAAATTACTCATCTGTTGCAGAAAATAAAACCTCTAGAGTAACTGCTGGAAAATCGAAGTTTTGCTGAACTGGAAGAAACCTGAAGTTCTGTAGGTTAGTCAAAAAAGACCATGAAGAATAAACTTGTGATTGCTCATGAAATAAATCAATGTACTGTTGTAATGCATAATATAGCTATTAGTGAGTCACTTAGTGACTAGCACTTGCGAAAAGTAAACAGAGGGAATGAAAATATATTTAGGCCAGTTCATTCTTGCAAAATAATTGCACATCTTTTCTAAAGGCTGTACTCTCCCAAATGTCTTTTTTTCTCATATTTAAAATTACTTTTCCTAATTAGTATTATTGGTAGCAGAAGGAAAAAACATAAAGGAAAGAATATCTGTCATTGGAAGTTTCAAATTTTAAATACAGTTTTAACAATCTCCAGAAGCAGATGAGAAAATATTCAATACTTGAACTCACAGAGTTCACCAGCACCGTTTTCATAGGCAGATGACATTGTGAATTAGTGACTTTCATATCTGAAAATAAAGTTTTGTTATAGAAATGAGATATCTTCTGTATATAAAATGTTTTGGATTTTTTACTTTGTATTTAAAAATAGTCTACAGTGTCATAGTAAAGGGGCTTTTGCAGGGTAGAAATAGTTTGTTAAGAAAACTGGAATGCAATGTGTTTCCACTAAAGATAGCATAAACTGTTCAAAATATTGATATTGGCCAGATAGTCTCAGAAACTGAAAATTAGTAAAGAAATGTCAGTGTAACGAGTCAGCTTTATACTAGGGATCTATGAAGTTATGAGTCAAGTGGAGAAGATGAAGAGAAAATAATTATTTATTATTTCTAACAATAAAATGTCCCAAGGAACATTAAGTTGATGTCAGGTCCAGACGACCAAAATGTGATTTTTTTTAATTTTTTTTTTTTTTTTTACATGTGTTAACTGGAGCAAAGTACTGTAAGTTATTGTGAATACTAGAACACGAATTCAAGAATTACATTAATTCCAGAAAAAGGAATCCATACAGCACTAGTAAGCCCATGGCTAAGACCAGTCATGCAGAAAATGCCTCAAATGCAGATCGATGAAAGCTGAAAAGTCATTCCTCTGAAGTGATCTTATGCTTACTTGTTGTTATAGCCTTTATATAAGTATCTGCTTCTGGTCCCCATCAGATTGAGGCTGCTGGGCAAGATGTAATTTGAACCAAAGCCTTCTATCTGAGGAAAGATATGGATTTAGCCTTTACAAAATGCTCATATTACTTCAGAAAAAATTGTTAATAACAGTTAGTAATAATTTATTTTCTAATTATATTATAATTAAGGAATCCAAAAGCCACATTTTAAGTGTCTTTGCTGTAATTTAATCCCTTCAAAAGAACTTCAAGTGTATCTATTAAATACTGATGCCTTGTGCCAGAAACTTCAGTAGTGTGACTTATCCCAGTATATCACTTCAATTACTGCTACTCAAGATCACTGTTCTTTTTTTTTCATCAGTTAAGAATTAATTTGAAAGTGAGGAAAATCACAAGTTTTCAGTGACACTTTAAAGATATATTTTTCCTAAATCAATCACATTTATTTAATGCACTATTAATTAATGATATTAAAGTGTCGCTAAATTTAAGGGGAGTGCTTTGAAGTCCTTTAATAATAGGAAAAACAGTGTTATAAATTACTTTTCTCTTAAGCTGTTTCAGCCTACTAGGATAAAGCCAATTCTGAAACCTTCTTGTAAGTCATTCAGCTGATGGAAGATAATAATTGCTTCAGTCACTATGGTTTACCTGAGCAATCCAAGTATGTCTAATATAGAAAACTGCAGAGTTTTATTCACCACCACATGCAATGATTATGTTAATATAAGAAATGGCAGTGCAGCGTGTTGAAGAATCTGTAAAAAATGCCTGATTTTTATTTATTTTTTTTGGTTTTAATGGCAGCCATGCAAAGGAAAACCTGTTTTAATTCTTCCTTTTCGAAAGCTGACGTCTTTGTTCTTATCCATTCTTCTTTACAATTGTGAAGCAATAGTTATTGAAGGTTTTGTGATCTTTTTTAATTAATTTCCAAGGTAGCTGAAATTAGGATTCATCAACAAGTGCAACTCCTCTCCCAGCTGCATATTTTACTTTTAAGTTTCTGGAATCTTGAGCTGACCCTATAGCTTTAGAAAACTTCATCAATTAAGAAATCTAGTTCTTGTGCTTCACAGCATCTCTTCCTGGTGTATTTCATAGATCTTCTACAAACCAAGTCTGATTTTCAGGCGAAGAATCCTGGAAGCAACTTATATATCTACGTGAGTAATACATGGGCGGTGGGTAGTTCAGATAGTGAGTTTGAGTGTGGACTGATAAAATGGTGCTATATTCACCCGCAGTACAATCTCCTTGATGGTGAAGATATTCAGAAATGAACAGTTCTGAAGTTAAAATAAGAGAAGAAAGCAGATATTTTTCCTGTTATTTTTACTTTTGAAAATGAAGACTCCTACATTTCACAATATTTTAAAGAAGGTAATTTATTTTCTTTATACAGTAACTCAGAAATATCATTGTTTATTCTGAGAGTTTGGCTTAGGTTTTGATTGTACAAACCCCCCCAAAAAAAAATTTGCCCAAGATACTTTTATTCAAGACAGTATAAAAAAGCACATACTTATGTTCTATAAATTATGTAACAAATTTTAAAATAAAATACAGAAACTCATCTGGAATTTAATTTTGAGTCAGAGCTGAGATTTTATGTTATATCTGTATGAATTAGGCATTAGTAAGTATGATCAGATATAAAAAAGATTATTACATTTGGTTCAAGTACCAGTGAACTGTACTGTTTTACCGTATTTCATTAATATGAACTTATGGGATTTTAATATTTTTTCTGCCTAGAAAGCTTATTGCAGTGCTGCAATGTCTGAAAAATAGTCCAATATCCTGTTAACTTTATATGAAGAAAATATTGTAAGTTCGCTCTGGTTAATTTTCAGAAAGAAGTGAAACCATTTGGTACATATTTTGAAATAAATATTTTTATTATTCAGTGGTCTGTGAGACTGTATCAACCAGTAAGAATGTATTAAGTAAGAATTAACTTGATAAGACAAAAATATATGATACCTCAAACAAAGTGGTTTAAGTCATGTCCAGAGAAGAAAACACCCTTGGTTATTTTCTTCATTCAGCTTAAACACCTTGTATAATTCACATTTTTTTCTCTGATTTCATACTGTATTCATTTTCCATAAGAAGTGACTTATTTCACACACTGATCATGAAATTTAATTTTCATTTAAAAAAACCAAATTCATTAGATCTGCAGCAATGCAATGAAACATTTTAAATGATGGTTTCTTAATCTTTCATTTTCATATTTCTCATTTTCATATTTCAAATAAAGCAGCACAGTAAATTTTGTTTTATTTTTTTAAATTTTCCTTCTCTTTCAAATAAAATGAAAACATTTCTTTGAGGGGAGGTGGGGATGGTCAAGGGAGAATGAAAACAGCATAATATATCTTAACCAGGAGACAAAAACAGTCAAGAAAATTAGGGGGTTATAATGGAGAAGCCAGAAGACCTTTAACAATAGTTAAATAAACTGTATATCAAGCAGAGAGATCATGATCTCTGCAAAAAGGTCTCCAGTACTATCTTGAAGCTAAAGAGGAACAAGAGCAACTAATTGGCACTTCGCTATTTGAGTGGTGGCCTCACTGATGAGGCAGAATCATAGAATCATAGAATAGTTAGGGTTAGAAAGGACCTCAAGATCATTTAGTTCTAACCTCCATGCCATCACTAGGGAGATCTCACATTAAGCCATACCACTCAAAGCTATGTCCAACCTGGCCTTGAACACTGCCAGCGATGGAGCATTCACAACTTCCCTGGGCAACCAATTCCAGTGCCTCACTACCCTTACACTAAAGAATTTCTTCCTCATATCCAGTCTAAACTTGCCCTGTTTAAGTTTGAACCCGTTACCCCTTGTCCTCTCACTACAGTCCCTCATGAAGAGTCCCTCCCCAGCATGCTTATAGGCCCCCTTCAGATTCTGGAAGGCTGCTATGAGGTCTCCACACGCCCTTCTCTTCTCCAGGCTCAACAGCCCCAGCTTTCTCAGCCTATCTATCTTCATACTGGGAGGTGCTCCTGTCCCCTCATCATCCTTGTGGCCCTCCTCTGGACTTGTTCCAACAGTTCCATGTCCTTTTTATGTTGAGAACTCCAGAACTGCACACAATACTCCAAGTGAGGTCTCACAAGAGAGGGTAGAGGGGCAGGATCACCTCCCTCGACCTGCTGGTCACGCTCCTTTTGATGCAGCCCAGGATACGGTTGGCTTTCTGGGCTGCAAGTGCACACTGCCGGTTCATGTTCATGTTCTCATTGACCAACCCCCCCATGTCCTTCTCCGCAGGGCTGCTCTGAATCTCTTTTCTGTCCAACCTGGAGCTGTGTCTGGGATTGCTCCAACCGAGGTGTAGGACCTTGCACTTGGCATGCTTAAACTTCATCAGGTTGGCATCTGCCCACCTCACAAACGTGTCAAGGTCCCTCTGGATGGCATCCCTTCCCTCCAGTGTATCAACTGAACCACACAGCTTGGTTTCATCAGCAAACTTGCTGAGGGCACACTCAATCCCACTGTTCATGTCACCGACAAAGATGTTGAACAAGATCGGTCCCAAAACTGCTCCCTGAGGGACACCACTCATTACTGGTTTCCAGCTGGACATTGAGCCATTCAGCACAACTCTTGGCGTGCGGCCATCCAGCCAGTTCTTTATCCACCGAGTGGTCCACCTATCAAATTGATGCCTCTCCACCTTAGAGACAAGGATGTAATGTGAGACAGTGTCAAAGACTTTGCACAAGTCCAGGTAGGTGACATCAACTGCTCTACCCCTGAAAGGTCATTAAGAATGATTTCTACACCACCAAAAATCTGCCAGATGTCAAATTTTAAACTGAGAAAGTTAAATGTGTTTAAAAAAATAAAAAAAAGAACTCAAAATCAGAACCCAAACTCAGAACCCAAACTCAGAAAGCAATGCCTTTCCTAGGCAACCAAGACTTACATATACTTTTTTTTTTATTTCTTGCCCAGTATATTCTTCATCATAATGTCTCCTTTATTCTCCTACAAGCTAAATAATAATCTTAATTTATATGCAATGTGAGCCTACTCCATCTACTGCCACAATATAAATGTGTTGCATTAAAAATTAAAAATATTATTTTTTACACTCTATGAGGATGAAAAGTGAGTTTCATTCTCATTTGCAGTTCTGCTTCTACACTCTTGTCCTTCTTGCATTGTACAACTGGATATGATAGCTAATAGACAACTAAATTCCTGCAGACTTTAATTACTTCAGCTGCGCTCTGAACTTGAATTCACATGATAGCAAATGCAGAATTTTCAAAGGTGAGCTAAGTTGGTTGCTGTGCTTCACTAGGAATTATTTCTTTGATCTAATGTCAGAACAACAAAGAAAAAGAAACGTATGGGATGGTTTATCTTTCTGCACAATGCTCTTAAAAGCTGAAGGAGCTGTTATTTGTTTTGAATGCTGAGAAATTCTAAAATGACTCTTTCCATGCAGTCTACCAATCTTTTAAAAAGTAAAAGAAAACACCTGATCGATGTATATCTCTTGGATCCTTTGTCCACTTAGTTGTTTGATTTTTCTTTTCTTTTTCCTTTTGCTAGGACAACACTGAGGTCCACATTTGTGTTTGCAGAGAAGTAAGGTTTACTTTCAAGTTGGCTGCAGTCCTGGTTCTGCTGAGCACTCTGTTTTGGTAATTTGAAGGTTAAATTCTTCTCAGAGAGCCTTGCTGGAATTAGTGTTCTCATTCTCTCACTTCCTATAACTGTAGGAGCTGCCTGACCTTTATAAGTGCACGTCAATATTCACATTGTCAGATGGAGCATTGTGGAGAGTAACCTTCACAGTCATGAGGAGAAGCGCTTTGCCACAGGCAGATCATGAACAGCAGAGAGGAATCAGTGAACAGTCAGATAAAACTGTTTTAACTGGATTCAAAGAATCTCTTTTACACAGCTTCAGGTTCTATTCATAAGTCTGCAGACCTACAATATCTGCAGCTCTCCTCCAAATTTCATCAAGGTCAATAGAAAAATAATAATAAAAAAGGAATTAGGAGGGAAGTGCTCTAAAAGTTTTGACCTCTCTGTCATCTTCTACAACACTATTCTCTGGCAAATTTAGGGACGTGTAACTAGAAAAGGAAAAATATAATTGCCTGTTGCCTTTTTCCTCTACGCAATGTAAATCCCAAAGTAGATTTAATATTAAAACCATTTGGTGAAACACTGTATTAACATACAGTATCTTGAATACCTCACTGCGCCTTACAAACATTTCTGCTTTTCCAGTATCAAACCCGGGAGTTTTGAATGCAATAACAGACTAATAATAAACACTAAAATCTCTAGTCAGTCTCTCAAAACAATAGCAGCTTTTCTGTGAGCTGAAAAGGTGTCAGCAAAAGCAGAGGAAAAAATAAGTATTCTGTCTTGAGATAATGCTGATATTATTGGTATGCAAATATGCCCAGGTTTCCATTAACACAAATAGACGCATGCAAGCAAGGGAAAAGATGAACAAGGAACCCAACCATGAAAGAATGAGGAAAAAAAATCCAAAACAAAGCATAAACAAAAATATACACAAATGATATTATGAGCATTTGAGAGCAAAGTGCATTTTGGAGACTGCATTTCTCTCTCTCCTCTAGACAAATGAGGTTACTAGAAATCCCTAAATTTCGTAGAACCCCTTGTTCCAAAATAAATATTTTGTACTATTCTTCTTCTCTTCTAAATTTTCCGTAAATTAAAAGTCTGTTTATAATGTAATGACAGAGAATAAACGACATCAGAAAATTGGCAGAATAATGTAAACTGAGGCTTGCCTGACTCAGACTAGGTTTCTGGCTCTGTTTGAGCAGGAGACAAAGAAAGAGCCAAGCCAGTGGAAATTTTTGTAACTTAGCTATCATAATAAACTAAGATACTATTTCATATCTTAAAAAACAAACAAACAAACAACAAAAAAAAAACCAAACAAACAAAAAAAAAGCTGTTTATTCTGTTCTGTGGCTCATGACCTGGCTTATGTTTTGAAACATCTGTTACCGGTTGCAGCTAAGGCAATCAGCAAAAGCTGGAAATTTCATAACACTTAAGGAATGCTGAAATATTATTTACGGGAACACCCTACAAGTCAAAATTACTTTAACTAAAAATGATTCATTTTAGGCTCACAGTCTGCAAAGATATATGCACATCCTTTTCTTCATTTATGCAAGACAGTATCTTCACATGTAAAGATAAACTATCATCATGTATATGAATTTAATATGACTCAGTATTAAAAAAACCTTGTAGAAAATGTGTTACATTTCATTTTTAGATTCCATGTCTAATAGGCAACTTTTGCAAAAGTTTCCACCCCATAACATCACTTGACTTTTCCTGACAGAGATTTCATTCAGGAAGTTCTGATTAAAATGAAAACATTTTGATTTTTACACGCAGGATGTACTTTGATTTTTCTTTATTGTCCTGAGGAAATCTTTATTTTGGCTTTCTGCTGCACTAATTTTTATATACTTGTGTTTCCATAGATTCTTCTGTGATTTGTATTACAGGGTTTTTTTAGAATTTAGAGTTATTTTGGAAGTAGTCACCTACTGAGAAAAGACTCATAGTGATCATTAAATTCTTGTGTTGAGCTGCATCTATTCAACCTGTTCAATAGGTGTTGGACTAGATGATCTCCAGAGGTTCCTTCCAAGCCTAATGTTTCTGTGATTCTTTAATTTCTGGGGATACAGTGATGTGCATTATGGGCATTACAATTCAGCCTTTCTCTTATATTTGTGAGCTAATATAAAGCAGAGGGAGAACATAAGAACAATGAAAAAGTGAGAAAAGGTAAATAATTAAACTCAGAATCACTCAGTAAAAGAATTCTATATAATAGCTTTAAAATGTCAGTTACATAAAAAATATCATTTTGCCAAAACAAAACTCATAATCATAAAAGTGAATTCCATGAAGCAGTTACTGAGGAGGTACTATTTATTTTATTTATTTGACTTTTTAGACAGGTTTTAAACAACAATTGTTCAAACAATTTTTATGGTTGAAAACAAAATACAAAATGCAGTGGTGATAATCACCATAAAACTTTAGTTTCCTGGCAATGATTTTTTTTACTCCATTTTGAGATATTTACCCTTTTTTAAATCTCCAGGAGAAAAGAAATAGATTTTAATGGTGCAGAGCTAGAGCTGCCTTGGGCAACATATTGTATTCTTTAGGGTTTCTATTTTCTTCACAGAAGGAGATGTAATGTAGTACCAAAAAGATCACTTACATTTTCCAAGCTTGAGTAGCATTTATTACTGCATTTTATAAGGCCTGATTATTTTTTTCTTTTCTATATCTGCTTCCTTTGATGTCAAGAGTTGTGTTCATTATTTCCAGGGCATGGGGAGAAGTTATATGGAATATTCTCATATAGAGCAGACACCAGCTATTGTCTCAATACCTAACAAACATTTCAGAGGTAATTTGTTATTTAATTAGTAATAACTTTCAGGATTTGAGGACATTTGAAGCAAGTTGATTTGTTTATTTAAGTGGTAAATCTCAGGAAGAGTCTGTTCCAGTTATTCCTTCTATTTTGCATTTTCAATTGAACTCTAGGTAGAGTATGGTCCTGTTCCTATTTACACTGATTACTGGTAGCAGTATTTGACACCCACAGATTTCTAAACTCAGTGAAACACATTCTTCATCCAGAAGTGGAATGCAATTGTTATGTAAGCCAAAATGTGAAATACTTAAAAGAGTAAAGCCAGTTACAAGAAAACAGTAAGCTTGGTAAGGGTGTGAAGAGACTATTACAGAGGGTTATGACAAAACAACTGACTGGTCTTCTACATGCTATTCAGATCTCAAGTGTTCAGAGGGTAATTATGAAACAGTTGGCTGGTCTTCTATGTGGTATACAGATCCCAATAGTTTACCTTTAATTTGACAGTGCACAACAAGGGAGGTATATAACCTTTCTGTCTGAAAGGAAGCTGACTCCCTCCCCTTCCCAAAACAGCCACCAAGCCAACCAAAACTTAATACCTCTACCAAAAGAACCCTAGAGATTTTCTAATAAAAAAAAAATTAAATGTGGATATCCAAAGTTCACAATTGTCAGCCAAAGCTGACAAACTCTTTCCATTGTAAGACATTGGGGGTTTTAGGCTAAATGCTTGTCACCCATTTGCAATGCTGCCCAGTACTACCTAATGTTAGTCTCTGAATGCAACCCTTTAAACATTTTTTTTAATAAATATTCTATGAAGATGTTAATTTCACTTTTAAGAATGAAGGAAATTGCTTTAGCAATGTTAAATATTCTGGCAGCCTTTTCTCAAGAAGCTAAATATTACTTATGCTTCAAAACCAGCAAAAGGCTTTCAGCAGGTATACTACCTTCATATCAAGACATGATTTTTTTCTCTTCTGAAAACTATCCCAAATGTATGCTTAAAGGAATTTTTTTTTTTAATAAAACCTTTGAAGAAATTCAATATCCATTTGCTAAGATATCATGGAAGTTTTTTTCCAGTTAAGTCCCACAGAGAATATGGCCGCAGTGACAGATTTGTTCTTGTGGCTAAGAGTTCTGTTTCTGCCATTGTTTTAGAGGCTCAAAATAAGAGACAAAAGACAGAAATGCTGCAACTTCACTGTGACAACTGGCCTGGACAGCTCTGAGCATGTGAAAGGTTGTTTGAAAAGAAGAAATTCAGAAAATCAGATTCAAGTTTTCCAAGTAGAAAATCCAAATTGTTGATTAAATCTATGTAAAAAATATGAACATGAAAGAAACAGAGGAACCTAAGGATCATTGTCCAGCATACTGTTAACTGCAACTTCAGCTAAGCTCAAGTATATTTTTTTTCCTGTATTGTAGCAAAGTGCATGTGCAAAACCCTAACAGATGGGCATGTGTGCAAAAAATCCATTCTATTCAATAATCAGAATGTAGTAAAAACTGGAACGAAAGTAAAATATTTTTAAACTTTCTTTTTCCTTTTTCTTTTTCTCTTTTTCTGAGATAGGTATTGCTTTGTATACTGTATGGGCAGAGTGCCCCATGGCCAGTCAGAACAAAAAGAGAATTTGCTGAGGAACAAAATAGAGAATATATTTTTGTTTTTCGAAAATGTTTATACGAAAGTAAGTTTGGCTGACTTTCACAGACATGAGAGAAACAGCATACAATTTTCCATATGAATATTTCTGTAATCTTAAATGTCTTTCCTTAGAAAATATGCTTATTCTGGGATATGATGCAATGAAAAAGGAGTCCAAGGAACTTCACCAATTAGTGAAGTTCTTACAAAAAATCTTTGTAAGAAATTAATCACTTGTTTTTACTGTAGTTCAAATTAGACCAGGCTAATATCAAGTACCCTAGTCTTAGTACTCAGTACTAAAGTCTGAGTGAAGTAGTTTGGAGATACCTACTTATTGTTTGTAGCTACTGAGTTTAGAGGTTTTAACATTAAAATACAGAATTATGTGTAAGGCAAAATACTTCTTTGCAAGTGATTTATTATTTTATACTCTATCTATACTCATCAATATTTTGGGTGTCTTCTGGAAAGTGTTGGTAGCGCAGGAGGCACAGAAACTGAAATTATTAACTATTATAGCTGCCACAGAAGAAACTGGTGATTAATGTAAGAAGGAAAAAAATATATATTTAGCTAATTTGTTGAATAGATTATGTGTCTAAATTCAAGTACAGAAATTTATACAGTTTTATTGTTAGTATGTAATCTGAACACTGTTAACACTAAAAATAATAATAGGACTGAATTCTGTAGTTGCAAATGATATTTTTTCCTGCTTGCATTTGTTGGCATTTACAGTTAGGGAGATGATAGCTTTATAAAACTCACTCACTAATAGAATACCAGGGAAAATCTTTAGTGCAAGCTACATTACTGAGGCCAGGTTATATATCCTTATCAGTGACAACAGAGTGAAACCAATGTTAATTTTCTATTTTTCACATTTTAGGTCCTGTTCTACTGTGAAATATGATTCTGCACACCAAAAGAGTGTGCACTGGCAAAAGAGAAAATATAAATTTTTCTTTGTGAAAGTTTATAATGCTTTTACTTCATTTCTGCTTTATTCTGTGCAATATTTCCAATAGATTCATTGCCAGCTACAGCTATATCCATTCTGGGTTTTTTTCTCTTTACCAAGGACTGACTTCGGCCCTTCCTTGTGCACATAATTATCTTGAGGTTGGAACTTTGAGGAAAAATTATAAGTGATTGCTCATACTCACTGAGTTTGTATATTCTGAGACCAATAAGCCATACACTCATATATAGTCTCAGTCATGAGTACTCACTCCGGTAAGCAAAACTGAGTTGTTCCTCACAGGCAGATATCACAAGAAATTAAACATAAAACAAAATCAGGACTGTGCATTAGAAACTGTTTATACCGCTGTGCATAATGTTTTCCCTAACTCTTTCTTGGACCAAGGCTTCAATTTGGAATAAAAATAAGGCTTTTATTTTAAAAATTTTAAAGTTATTTTCCCCCACTGAAAAATTAAAATAATAAATCCTACCCTGAAAAATCTCATATCACAACCAACTTTATTCTGACAACTATATGAACTAGACACTTCATATTAGTCTGCTAGATTTTACACTCTAGATCAAAATTCCAAAATTCATACCTTTCTATTTTTTTAAGGTGCTTTTAAAAAGTGTAATTAACACTATTTCCATGTTTTCAGGTTGTTTTTTTTTTCTATAGCTATTGTCACAGATTTGCTGCTATGCAACAAGAAAAGCACCAGTAGTTTTACTTTCTGCATGGTTAAAATTTATAAATTATTTTACTTTTTTAAGTACTCATCATTTATTACTGTTTATTCCACAGATTCACTGAAAGTGCATCTCAGTAAGGAAGGGATGTTAGGAGCTGCTGCTGCTTCTAGCAACTCCATGCCCAGGAATTTCTCCTGCCCTGGTCCTGGAGCCCAGCTTTGGACATGTAAGGACCACGGGTCTCTGCCAGGCTGAGGGACTTTTTTTCTGCTTGGTTTTTGCAGGCTTAACCAGCAGCAACGTTCAGCATTTGTCCCACATACATGCATGGCCAGTTGCACGTACTACCACAGATAAGATGCTGCCTACACCTATATATAAGGTCAGTATAAAACATAAGTGCAGAAAGCCAAGTCGTTTGTGATAGAGACTGAACTCCAGGAGTGAAAACTCAAACAGATTCATAAGATTTACAAGGACACACACATTTGTGGGTCACCCTGAGTTACTGACATAGCATGGTCCTTTTCTCCATCCAGTACTACTGCCTTCATCTCAGGTCCTATAAACTGCTTTCCGCGTCTCCCACTTTTCCACAATTTCAGCTTGATGCTCACCAGCAAACAGATACACACGATAACACTTGTCTTACAGGCACTCCACATTCATAGGTCCCGCCAAATACCAGTACGCACCCTATGCCTTCATATTCATTGCCGGACCAATGGCTTTCCACCCACTGGCTGGTCCAGCTTGAATCTTGTTAGTGAATGAGGCATGCAAACTCCACCACACAACATTTTAGCCCTTTCCAACAGTGGGCACTAGGCACAGGTGCTGTGACTTGTAGTTCGGCTTCAGCTGCCAGCATTGAGCTCCTTACCTGGCTCAGTCACACCAGTGCCCACAGTAGCTGGTTTTCAGGACGCACACCATTCCTGCCCCAGCTGCTGGCAGCAGAGACCTTCACCAAGTCCAGTAGCTGGCATGAAACCACCCATTCTTTCCAGTTGCTGGTGTGACAGGCAAAGTCCCCTATGTCCCCAGTTTGACACCAGTTGGTGGCACTAACACCAAATCTACTCAGTAGCTGGGACTCTGGGCATGAAATCCGCAGGACCTAACAAGACCATCTGGAGAGCTATTTTTTGACAATTCTTTTGTGATTTATATACCTTAAATATTACTTTAATAACTTTCAATACAGAATATACCCAAATATAGCTTCAGTCTTAACATTTTCCTGTGTTTTAAATACAGAGATCTAGTGTTAGTTATTTTAATGCCATTATCCAATATTCTAGCATGTTGTAGAATTAAGGCTTTAAGAGCGGTGTTGTGAAACTTCCACAGATCTAAGACCTGATGCGTAATCCTTTTGTAACTAAGACACAGATTTTACTATGATTCCTGCCAGAAGATCCTTCCACATTTTGCACTTAGGAACCTTGGACTGGGCTGAGAGATCTGTCTGCAAAAATCAGGCCATAAAAGTTGTCAAAATCTCAAAGAAGTGCTAAGATCATTTGGCTACCTCAAAAACTACTCCTTCCTTCTCCCACTCCTTTCTGTGAAGAAGAAAATCATAGCTGAAATGCTAAGAGCTGTGATAGGAAAATTACATCTCTTAAACATTTAAATCTTTCCACCACCTAATTGCAAATTGCCAAAAAAGCAGATTGCAAAGGCAGCTTTGACTACTGTGCTTACAAGTTCCATACCATTTGTCTGTTCAGTTCAAGATGGAAAGGTAGCCTGAAAGCTGTCAGTATTTTTTGTTTATTTTTTGAGATTCATCTGTTTCAAGAAAGATTGAGATAAGGTGGAAAGCATGAAAACAAAAATTAAAAAAAAAAAAGTTGTTAGCCAATGCAAACAAATTACATATGCATGCTACAGAAGTCAGGCACAAATCACAAGTCCCTCCCTTAAGTGAATTCAGTGCTGCCAGACTGAGGGAATATATAAACTGCAGGGAATATCATCAGACTGCTGGTATCTTAGGTCTGCTATTTTAGGTCTGGATGAGCCATTCAGCCCTGTTTTATGTCTTTTAGCGTATCTTAGCGCTGAACTGAAGAGATTGCTCATGAGATTTCTGTTTGTGCTGCTTCCTTCTTGGATCTCTCTAACAAAATTTTCAATGAACATGTCAATTAGAGTAGCTTTTCTGATTTACATTTTCTGTCCAAGAGTGGCTAATATTGTACATTCTGTTCCAAAACTAGTTTAGCTTTGGATTAAGAAAAACAAGACAAAGTGAACATTTGTAGGTGGAAAAGTAGGAACAATACATACATCTTATTTTTGGCAATGTGATAACTCAGATGACTGAAGGAAAATTCTTTCCAGTTCATCTGCAACTGGTACAATGATCAGAGAGGTCTGGAAGTCTGACTTTCCCTCTGAAAGCTTCTCCTTGGAGATAATCCTTGCAGAACTAACAACACAAAGTAAACTGGGATCATATCCCTTATATTTTAATGGCTGTCATTTCAATCAGGATGGTTATTCCAGGTTACCGTTTTCATATAGTGCCTTTTCCATCCCTGGATTGAGGGAAAAAATAAGAGACACTAGTTGCAAAGTACTAATTAATCAATCTTATTAAGCCAGATATCCCTAAAGCTGATAATAGAACTTTTGTCTTTGACGTTTAGTAATAAATTGATATGAATATATATGAAGTGAAACTTGATATTCTGCTTAACTGACCATCAGTAGAATGAGTTCAGATTAAGAGATTTGGTCAAAAATTACATTAATGGGACAGACAGCTGAAGCTGAGCTGAGTGAGTGACCTAAGTAAGAGTTACATAAACAAGTAATTCCATAACTTTAAGAGCCTCACTCTAGATTTAAAACTAGTTAAGAGACAGGAAACAAAGAGTAGTAATGAAGTTATTATTGACAAAGATTTTGATAAATTGCTGTAGAATCTGGTGTTTCAGTATATCTGTTAATTCAGCTCAAAGTTTAGTAATAAAATGCTCTCATGTTTAGACTATATTACCTTATGTTGGTTTGTCAAAATGAGGGAGGATTACAGAATATTTCTTGATGATCAAATGAAACAAGAGGAAATTATCTCAGCTGTTATAATTATTTATTATAACACTGTTTATTTTAGGTGGTTTTAAACTAATATATGTTTAGAATTCTGTCACAGAAATGAATTCAACATTCTAGGGAGTAGGATACATTTTATACACAATAAGCCTTGGTATGTACAGTACTGAAAAAATGCAATATCTGATTTCAACTGAAATTATAGATAAATTCCTAAATCCATTGGTATTATATGGTCACAGGATATGTGGTTAATTTATTCTGGCAACTGCTATATACACAATATAATCTATTTAATATAAATCATATATTTTAAGGATATTTGTCATGGTTTAAGCCTCTAAAACTCACGAAGTCGCTCACTCACTCACTCACTCACTCACACACTCACCCTCTTTCTCCCCCCAGTCCCGAAGGGATGGGGAGGAGAATCAAAAGAATTCAACTCGCACAGGTTGAGATAACAACAGTTTAGGAACTAAGGTATAACACAAATCACTACTGTTACCACCAATAATAATAATGACAGGAGAAGTACAAAGAAAGAGAATACAACTGCTCCCCAAGCCTGACCCAGCCAGTGCAACCCCAGCAGCAAACCCCCCACTGCACCACCACACCCGTCCGGGTCTCTGCTCTTTGTTTTCGCATCCTGGACGTGACGTGCTGTGGCATCAAATAACCTCTTTGGTCAGTTTGGGTCAGGTGTCCTGTCTCTGCTTTCTCCTGGCTTCCCCTCCTCCCCGGCAGAGCATGAGACTCAGAAAGTCCTTGGCCAGACAAAATACTACCAAGCAGTAACTGAAAACACTGCTGTTATCAGTGCTGTTCCCAGGCCCAAAATCAAAAACACAGTGCTGCACCAGCTACCAAGAAGGAGAAAAAATGACTGCTGCTGCTGAACTCACGACAATATTCAATATTACTAAAATGAAAGCTCTGTAGTACATTTGCATTTCTAACAGGCAAATTGTGTCACCTTTATTGTTTTTCAAAAATGGTAAGTATTAGGAATAATAAAAATAACTATCAAAACCATATTTATAATCTCTTCTCGTATGTTCAAATGACATTCATTACATAATTAAAAGATAATTTTAAACAGCTGGTTTTAGTATAATATTTTTCATTTTAAATATGTTTAAATGAGGACTTTTTCATGGCCTTGCAAATCTGCATTGTGTTACTTATCATCAACATGCAAAACCTACAAAAGTACCCCCTTTTGATAAGAGTACATTCAACAATTTCAAGGTGTAATGCATGGCAAAAACTTCAATTTTTTTGTTGCAGTTATCTATCATCATCATTGTTGTCATCATACATAGTCTCTTAACACTTTCACTTCAAGATGAATTTTACATTTCTCATCTTTAAAGTTCAGAACCGCCAGTTTTTACAATGTTTTTATGCTGATAATGCAGTTCAGTAATTGTGCTGTACAGCAAATATTTCTGTGTGTAAGTTTTAAATAGTTATTCAGCTGAATAATGTCACAAATCAGAGGCTGTATTTAAAATGGCAGCGTGTTCTTTCTGTTCATATCACAGGAATGAGACTGACATTATTACTAATGCATAACAAATGAAGCTCAATGAGTAACTGCAAAGCACCTTGCCCTGTGTACAGCTGTGCTATCATAACTATAAATTTTTTTTCACTACATTGTAAGACATACATTTTGTAAGATACGAGTGCTGGTTTTGGCTGGGATAATCTTCTTTTAAATATGATAAATAGGAGCTAAAGGCAACGTTACATTGGTATATCTCTGTTGCATAATCAAAGCCCCCAGCAAAAAAGCACTAAGCTTGGATATTAAAGTAAATTTTTAACACTTTAAAAACAGACAATTAGTCTTCTGACCACCTGTATCCAATATCCATAGGAATGCTCTGTCATATAAGAGGTGAGCTGGTTTTGTGTCCCAGTCATTCTCATGCATTATCTTCTGCCAAGCATTGTCAATTTAGGATTGCAAGAGCATCAAAACAGCTCAACGCCTTTATTGCCATAGCCATGTCATAAGAAAGACAAGGTACATAGCTTTATATTTTGGATTTTGCTGAGTTGTGCTTACACAGCATTAAGACCCTTTTTTGTTCCTTGTACTGCCCTGACAAGCTAATAAGCTGAGTGTGAAACTGGAAGGGAGCACAGCAAGGACAGCTGACCCAAACTGACAAAAGGGGTATCACATGACATAGGATATTGTGCTCAGCAATAAAAGCTGGGCAAAGAATGAGGAGAAGGGGACATTTGGAGTTATGGCATTTGTTTTCCCAAGCATCCGTTAGACATAATGAATCCTTGCTTTCGAGGAAAGGGGCTAAACCTCTGCCTGTTGATAAGTGGTAGGTTATTTCCTTATTTTTCTTTGCTTACTTCCTTATTTTGCTTTTCTTGCACATGAAGCTTTAGTTTTACCTATTAAACCCTCTTTACCTCAACCCATGGGTTTTCTCACTTTTACGCCATTGTTTCTCTTTCCCATCTCACCTGGGAAGGAGTGAGCAAGCAACTGTGTGGGGCTTAGCTGCCTAACAGGCTTAACTCACAGTATCCATAAAAGAAAAAGCTGAATAAAGTATCTTTTGCCTATTATGCTAAACATCTAGGCAAGCAACAAGCCAAGCAAATCTTTGATTTTTTTTTTTTCTATGGGTTATCAGGAAAAGCTACGTCATGTTGACTGTCACTAAAGAGAAACAAACTTGATGTAAGAGTTGGTAACTAATGCAGTGTCTTCAGGAGAGTTTAAAATAGACACCAAATGACAAAAGAAGGGTTTGACAGGTAAATTTAGTAACCAGTCTTTAAAAAAAAAAACTCTTTGTGAACAGATTCTCATTCAGGTTATGTTTATTCAGGTTGTGCTTGTGCAGTCCCCCAGCTGAACATAGGAAGGAACAGCATATGAAAGAGGATGGCACATTAAGGACCAAAACAATGGGCTGTCTTAATAGCAAGGATTCCAGGATGGAAGTTCAATGTGTGACATGAATTGTCTAAATTGAAATAATACATTTCAGTGTCCTGTTATGATGGTAACAAATCAAGACAAAGATGATTCAAATATAACACATTATGTAATATTTATTGTTAAAATTAATTTGTCTGGAAAAAATACTGGAGATAGCCATTGATGTATAAAGACTTACCTGCTGTAGTAATTTTTATTTTTCAGCTAAGAATAAAATTCAAGAATGGAAGTCTAGATAGAGCTCCTTAATAATCTGCAGTCTATCCATTGTATTCAATGCTATTCTTATCTTAATCTGATTAAATTACTCATATTTAATTTGAAAAGTCTGATGGTACTACACTTTACCATGAAGTCACAAAAATTCCTTCTTTGATAAACTGGTGTTTGAAGATGTGTCAGAAGCACACATTTGTTTAGGCTGATTTATTTTTTTGAACATTTGAGTGAGCATAAAAGAAAAAAACTTTCTGGATCTAATTTGATGCCCAGAATAACTACAAAAAGTTTCTGCAGAAAGAGACACTGCACTGATAAAACAAGTATCTTCATCAAAAATCTCATTCTTGATAACTGAAATAGAGATACGTAACTGGCAAGAATTTAGTAATAACCTCAAGATGTTCTCTTTTCACAATTCATATAATTAATCAATGAAAACAAAAATAAGCAAATACAAAACTGCTGAAACAATCCAATTATTTAGTCTGTACTGTTTGTTCTTCAGTGTGATTCAGTATAAATTATAAAGGCATTTAAATGCACTTGTATTGTTTAAATAATTTCATTTAATATAAAAGATAATCAAGATGATTTCTAATATCTTGGTTTGAGTTTCCCTAAGCTAAAGTCCCAGTAAAGAGAAAGAAACACACAAACACAAAGCCCCCTCACCAAACAAAAAACAAAAACCTTCACTAAAACCACCTAACCTCCTCAAGTGGTGATACAGCTCAACTATTCTCATTTCCCCCTTTTGTAAGTTACAGCATTCAGAAAGACATAGTAGCATAAACACTCAAAGAATAATTTACTGAATAGAACTGGGGGAGGGGGAACGGTGTCTGAGAAATTCCTACAACTCAATTCAAATACGAAAAATATAATCTTATATATCTCCTGAAAGAACATGCAGGATTACAAAGCAGACTTTTTTTAAGGTTGAGTCATGGCTAAAGGAAAGTTTGGACTTTCCTTTTAAGTAGTGACACTTCCTAAATGGCAAAATATGTCCTTGCTAAATATCCAGTATTTAAGTCCCTCTAGAGTCCCATCAGCTTCTCCTCTTTCTGTTTCATCCAACTTTCAAATTGTTATATCTTTTTCAAAAGCAAATTTTGTCAAGCAGCTCCAGTTTGTAGAAATATACATAGAGGTGAAAATCTTGTTCTCAGTAGGCTCAAATAAAACTTTAATACTCGGAAAAGAAGCAGACAAATGTAAATGTCTTTTGAGCCCTATTAGCTTATTTTCTTGAAAGAAGGGGAACAAAAGAGAATTCATTATTCCATGTTCTCCTGGTGAACATGGAACATGGAGTTTTCCTTTTTTTGTGACAGAATTTACCTCTGTGCTCACTCTGACAATAGGACTTGCATCCCCCTATGAAGTCCAAAATATTTTTTTAATTCTAGAAAAGGCTTTCTTCTCAAGGGAAATTTCACCCTGAATAAATCTCATCATTCTACCACATTTCAATCCCAATTATTGACTAAATCGGAACCATATATGTAATATGTAACCTTCATGATTTTCTAAACCTCAAAGTTTTCTGGTATTAATATGACGGCATTCCTATTTCCTGAACCTTCCTGAACCCTGCTTACAAGATCAAGTGTCATTTACAAAGACCTTGTCCTGGGTTCAGAAGTAGCAGTCATTTTTCTCCTTCTTAGTAGCTGGTGCAGCACTGTGGTTTTGACTTTTAGTCTCAGAACAGCACTGATAACACTGATGTTTTTATTTACAGCTTAGAATGTTTGGTTTGACCAAGGACTGAGTCTCATGCTCTGCCAGAGAGGAGGGGAAGCCAGGAGGAAGCAGAAACAGGGCACCTGACCCAAACTGACCAAAGAGCTATTCCATGCCACAACGCATCATGCCCAGGATGGAAAAACTGGGGACAAGAATCTGGAAGAGCTCAGTTCACGGCTCGGTCGTCAGGCTTGGTGAGCAGTTGCATACTCTTCCCTTGTATTTCCCTGGTCATTATTATTATTGGTGGTAGCAGTAGTGATTTGTGTTGTACCTCAGTTACTGGACTGTTCTTATCTCAAACTGTGGGAGTTACATTCTTTTGATTCTTCTCCCCATTCCCCCCACCTCGAAGTGGGGGGAGAGAAAGAAGGGGGAGTGAGTGAGCAAACTGCGTGATTTACTGCTTAAACCATGACAGACCTTCACAATAACACCAATTTTTTACTGTGAATTTATGCTCATAAGGACCAAAAAGTGACCAAACTGGGTACATGTCATGGGTTCGGTTTTTTTTTTTTCAAGTCTCATGCTATGCCGGGGAGAAGGGGAAACTGGGAGGAGGCAGAGAGAGGGCACCTGACTCTGGCTGATCAATGAGGTTATTCCATGCCACAGCACGTCATGCCCCGGATGTGGAATACCGGGGGGGAGGAACCGGGAAGTGTGTGGTTTGGAGGTGGGCTCTCGCTGGCTCTTCCCGCGCTGTCTCTCGGCTCGGTCGGGCGGCGAAACAGTTGTATCATCTTCCTTTGTATTTACTTTGTCATTATTATTGTTATTGGTGGTGGCAGTAGTGATTTGTATTGTATCTTAGTTACTGTACTGTTCTTATCTCAACCCGTGGGAGTTACATTTTCTTCTGTTCTTCTCCCCATTTCCCCCCCATCGGAGTGGGGGGGAGGTGGGGGGGGGGGGGGAAGGAGGGAGAAGTGAAATTTACCACTTAAAACGACAGCAAAATATTTTGCCAGGAACCATAGTCCAAGTATACAATTTCAATTAAAATAGGTGCAAAATTGGATATACAAGTGACCATGTTGGCAAATTCTGCGTAAGTGGTAAAGTGGAGGGAGAGATAGAGCAAAAAGCTCAGAAACACCAGTGATACTCTGTCAAAAATTGTACAGCAAGATCCCATGATTTCCAGCGTTAAATGCTGCAGAAAGGCCAAGTAACACTAAAATAGTGTAAGGGCTATAATCAGTAACTAGGAAGAAGCCATCAATTTCTTTTGCCTGAAGACTTTTCAGAATCAAGTGAGACCAAATTAAATCTAACAAGAAAGTATCATACAAAATGTCTTAATTATAATTGGTAAATATATAGGGAATAAGTATTTGCTTTATGTCTCCCCTTTTAATATGCACTTTTTTAAAGGACAAAATAATTATGGTTCATCCGGATAATGGAATAATATCAATCATCAAAATTATATAAAACATGTTTAATCATTATATTTTGTTGTTTGGTTGGTTGTTTTTTCAGTCAGTATTATCTACAAAATAAGATTTGAAAGGTACAGTGTGGTTAAACAGTGTGGTACCACTTACATTAAGTACAATAGGCATTAGAACATCAATATTTCAGGAAGTCAAAAATAGTTTTAATCCTCTCTAGACAAAGTCACCATCATACTATTAATGATATTTTATATTATGTTACCTATGAGCTTGCTGTCTTATCAGAAATCTCAGTATGTCAATGATACTGAGGTGCCTAAATACTCCAAAGGCTCTTGGATGTTGCATATTAAGATTACTTTCAAAAGATTATTTGATACATCAGGATGTGGTGCATAAAAGAAAAAATAAAAGTTATTCTTGTTGAGTACCTGTAGATTAGCACTGAAACAGTCAAATTGTTCCATTTGTACATGACTAACTCCACAGTCCTTTATTCTCATTTCTATGTATCTCAGTCTGGAAAGTTATACACAAGTAGCTAAAGTTTCTAGCAACATATAACGATGGACTATAGATTGTAAAGGTCAGTCAATGCTGGTTCCTGAACATAGACTCTATGTTCCAAACATATGCTCTTTTTCTAACTTGATGTGTTCTGGTAAGAGCTGTTAAACGTATCTATACAATCCAGAAAGACATGAAAGTCATCCAGAAAACATTTTTATTAAGTTGTATTGCAGTTTACATCTTGCTGTCATGTGACTATGTCTTGCCCAGTATATTGGTAGTAACCATGCCCTAGCTAAGATAAAGTTGTCATGTAAAACATATGTTGTTGAGGGACACACCAGAAATAATTGACTGTAATAACAACTCTATCATATTTAGGTCAGTGGCATGACATAAATTAAAGGATAAATCAAGTTAATGGCAACTTCCAAAAGCTATGCAGTGATTAATCTACTAATATATTTTCCCATATGCTTTTTCCTTATATAGCTCCAGTATGATAATACCTGAACATGTTAGAGATAATGAGATGGTTTTTGGCTTATGATAGGATTTTAATGATGAACATTTTAAATGCAACTTCATTCATGGATTGTTCTTATTGTAATACTTTTGGAGAAGAACTTGTCAAATTCATGGTGGTCACTTTAGTTTGAGAACAATACTGCAATATATTGAAAATGAGAAATGTAGTGATTTCATGACAAAGTGAAGAGAGTTTCTGCAAGTTTCAGTTAGGTCAATGAAAGAGATTATACTTGTACATTGAAAAAATCATGCTTCTAGAAATTAATTCACAATTACAAAAAAAAATCACAAAATCTTCACAAGTAGTTAAATGTGTAAATTTTTTAAAATGCATTTCGAAATTAATTTTAATATTTCATCTTGTGCTTTATTAAGAAAGAAAATAAAAACTAGAAATTAAATTTAAAAAAAAAACAAAGAAACAAAAAACCCCACAAAAACCAAAGCCAACCTGCCAAAACCCCCTAATTGTTGGCTGGTTACATAAACTGGCATTTTACATCACGGTTAACTGAAAAACACACACACATATATATATTTATGTCTCTGATTAACATTGTTTTTTTTTTTTTCCTTATAGCTTATGGGATCACTGCTCAAAGTTCATTTAGGAATTTGATTTAAATATCAAAATTTTAATTTTTACTTTAAAAGAAAGACTTTTTTTTTTTTTCAGAAAGCAAACATGAAAGCCAAAATGTAAGGGAATTAAGTATTCATGGAAAAAAGTATTCTCAGTAAGATATATTTTTAAGCAGGGTTGGAGAACTTTTACTTTCAGTCCAAGCCTTATATATGTATTTCAGAAATTTTACTACTGCATTCACTGTTGTTTGTAGCAAGCAGTCGTGTTTGGATTCAGTAAACTACTTAAAGGACTATAATTTGATTGGTCTTCCACAATTCATGAAGTTAGAAACAGTCTTAAACATTTTGCTGAACTTTTACCAAGGTAATGTAAGTTGCTCCAACTGAGAAAATGCACTAATAGTAGAAATAGAAGTCCAATATACAGTAAGATGATACTGTCTTTGTTACATGTTCTGGGAACTACAGCTCAAATGTAGACAAAAGATATTTTTTAATTATATATTTCCAGTTGTCTTATATTCATCTACTATTTTATTTTACTTGTAGTAGCAATAGTTACTGAAGTAGTATCTGCAATAGCTTATTTCTCTACTTTTCTTACAACTGGCTTTTTTTTCTTTTCTTTTTTTTTTTTTCAATCTACCCTTTTATTTTCCCAGTATCACTTTATTCTCCTGAGAAAATGAAGCATCTTTTGAATCTGTCTTTATCTGATGGGTAATTCTGAAACAAAATCAATTGTTTCAATTCTTCTTTTGTTCATATAGCAGTCACAATTTAATTCAGACTTTAGTCCATTTCTTTATAATGGACACAGTTTATTCCTGCTATAATGAACACATTTGATCAATAAAAACCAGGAACACTTGCTTACTAATAGACTATACCTTGGTGGAATGCATTTCCACCCCTGATTTCAACCCTGAACCTAAAGGATGTTTTGAAGTGGGAAGCCTGGAAACTACAATTCATAGCACCACTGGATAAGAAATTATTATCTCAGCAAAAACAGTGACTTCATTACATATTTCAGTTTTCCCCTGTCTCATTTCTCAGTGTCCCAAATGTGATATTCATCTCTCTTTTGTGATATGGACAGTGACATTATCTCCCCTCACATCATTAACATGCTCTTTTTCTCCCTAAGAACAGCACTTTTTCTCCCCAGTACAAATACATATATGTTCAACATAACATAAATCTAATATAGATAGATGCTCAATATAAGCAGTGTTAAAAAATCAAGACCAAAGCCTTAGTTTTATGTTCTGCTTTAAAAGCCACTAATTGCCAAGATATTTCTGACACAACTCAATCAAAGATCCTACATGCTGTCTATTAGCATTTACTATTATGAAGTCATCTGTAGTTTGTAATTTATTGCCTCAGATTTTTTCCTGATGAAGACAGTTAAAAAAATATAGGTCACAAATTATGAAAGACACTTTGATTTAAAATAGCATGCATTACGGAGAAAGATTTTGTTTTTGAGGGCAAGTAATATCTCAATTTTATGAGAACAACTAATATCTGAATGATATCTGAGTATGACCTTCCAAAATATGCAGCTGTTATCTATCTGAAACATGCATCAAATTAAATATGTTCTCTTTTCCTGTCTGTAAACATGTACTATGAAGCATTACAGACCTCATAGCAGCCTTCCAATATCTCAAGGGGGTCTATAGGGATACTGAGGAGGGACTTGTCATGAGGGACGGTTGTGAGAGGACAAGGAGTAACGGGTTCAAAGTTAAACAGGGGAAGTTTAGATTGGATATGATGAAGAAATTCTTTACTGTAAGGGTGGTGAGGCACTGGAATGGGTTGACCAGGGAAGTTGTGAATGCTCCATCCCTGTCAGTGTTCAAGGCCGGCTTGGACATAGCCTTGGATGGCATGGTTCAGTGTGAGGTGTCCATGCCCCTGGCAGGGGGGTTGGAACTAGATGATCTTAAGGTCCTTTCCAACCCTAACTATTCTATGATTCTATGATTGATATGTAATGAAAAAAAGAAAACTCTGCCGTCACTGAACATCTGGAATTGCGCTGATGATGGAGAGCAGCTGTTGCCTTTTATGTGAACTGTGATGCACAACTACACAGAGGCATTTACTTCAAAATCCTTATGAAATTATGTATGACAGGAATGTACATTTCTATATCGTATGCACCGTGTTCAGAACACTATCAGACACACACACACAATATTTCTAATGTAAGTTTGCAAAGTATGAAGTCTCATTCCTTTTAAGTCCCAGAGAGCAATTAATCTTAAATTATTATGAATCATTGAGAAATTCAGTCAGTGAATATTGCAAATCTGAAGCTGAATTGAATAGTGATAAAAAATTGGCATGAAATCAATCAAAGGCTTGGGGTACATTATTTGTACCACTTTTAACGTTTTTTTTCTCCAGTTCTTCACAGCACTGTTTATTTAACTCTGACCTTATCCAGTTTTCGTTTAATGTGTCAGAGCAGGCTGAAATCTGAAGGGTTTTTTTTGTTGTTGTTGATTTTGTTCTTCTTCTTTCTTATGAACAAAGTTTAAATGAAAATGGAAACCCAAAAATCTGCAGACAGAGATTTTGCCTTATTAAAGTTCACCTTTCTATTCAATGTGGTCATTTTGTAAAATGCCAGTTATGCATAATTTCTATAATGCCTCTGACTACCTGACAAATAATCACATTCAGGTCTCATAGAATATGGCTTTTTTTAAATAGTTTTCTCTTTCCCTTTTGAGCATATCCTTATCAAGCTTCCAGGGAGTTTATTAACGTCTACAATTTATCTCACTGTATGCTTTTGGCCTTTGGATGATAAATCAGTTAAATTCAATAGCACTTCTTCAGAGCCCCATCTATATGGTACCTGTTACTTTTCTAAGTACTCTGTATAAAGCTAGTTACCTTAAATGAAAAATAAAACACATCTCTACAAATCTGATAAAAAATTGAAGAGAATGTTTAATTTCCTGACACAGAGAATAGTTTACATTTCTCTTTTGATTAAAAACCTGAATTACTATGCACGTTTCCTTATTTAGAAAAGCACAGATTGGACACCATAACAAGCTGTTACCTCTTGTAGAAATAGTAGTCCAAACAGATAATGAGTCCTACGAATGGGCAGAGCAGAAGTACACTAGACCATCTACCCTCCACAGCTGTCATCCTTCATAGTTCCTATGAATTCTCCCACATAATTACAGACACAGTATGTGAAGGCACAATATGTGAAGCACAATTATATTAATTCCCTTTACAGTCAGCTGAAAAAGACAGAACATTAAAATAGATCGCTCAGTCCTTGAATGACATAAATTGCTCTTTGTCCCTGTCTTTTGAGGGTCATCTTTTGAGTTAAATTGTATGCTTAACACAAAGTGGGATGAAGCTAGTTCTCAGCACTTCAACAGTGACATTTCCTTAGCTCTTGTAATGATTCAAACATTTTTGCTGCATTACTGGATCGAAGTAGCTGGAACAGGTAACAGAACTTGAGTATACACATCCAAATACCAATAGTAACGAAACTTACTTGGATAAGACGTGGGGACAAAAAAATCCAAATAAACTTCTGTTTTATTGTCGAATATTAGAGAAGTAAAATATCAGCAAGATCTTGCTAAAATCTCCCAGGAAGTACAACCTGTGAAGGCGTTATAAATGAAAATGTAATGTTCACAATTATTTTTTCCCACAACATGGCATCAATTTTTGAAGACTGTGACCAGGATAACAAAAAGTAAGATGTCCTCCACAGATATATTAATTAACCAATGGGTTTTGTGTTAGAACTTGGTTTAACAGTAATAAGAAAAGATCGAGTTTTCATCCTATAAAAGGATGACTTGGAAGGTGACTGTGCTATAAAATGAATAACCTCATTTTCCACTCTCGAATTCTGTACAGAATTTTGTAGTTATAAAACATTTAAAATACTATTAATTTAGTTTGTGACAATTCTACAATAACTCTCTGCCCTTTTTCTGTGAAATTGTATAGCCCTGTTTGAAAGCCCTGTGAGAGTCACTAGGACATTTTTTTTGATTCTCCCCAACTTTCATTTTCAGAATAATTCTACATGAGCATAATTCTAAATGGAGTATTTTCCATCTCTGTGACAAAGTGCCACAGCTCTGTATTAATCCTAATAACTCAAGCTGCTAATAAAAATCCAAAACATTAACAATAATAAATGGATATGGCTGCACCTATGGCAAATTATTTTCCAAATTCTGGCAGTATTTCAACTTTGTATTTACTCTAAAAAAGAACCTGAAATCCAGAACTAAATTTTCAGGCATTTAAATTTTATTATTATCTTGGCTTTATTTAACATTTGCTAAAACAACTATAAAGATTATACTGAAAGATATTCTTCATTAATGAGTTGTCCTAGACTGAACACTTTCTTTCTATCCCTTCATGAAGCCAAAAATTTTGTGCCTGGAAAAGCTTTTAATGATACTCTGTATTCATTCATAATAAAAGGAATCTGAGAGATGAGTTTATTATTAATAATATTGCAACAGGTGATGAGTGTTGCATGCTCTTGGATAGATAATATGCAGGCACTTTTTAGTAACAGCTTTGCATTTTATGTTTTGAGTATATCCAGTTTAATTTCACAAACATGTGGGACTCCTTGATTTTTATGATTACTGAAGTAATAAATGAAAACTTTAGCATTTGCAAAATATAGGTTTGCTGTGGGCTGCTCCCAAAGCTTATAAACAAGGATCATTCTTAAATAAAATTTAGACATACCAGCAATGACAGCGGGTAAACTTCCCAGAATCCTGTTTGACACTTTGTGATATAGGTCATGGTAATCTCTTATTATGCAGAATGCTAGCATTTTAATCTTTGGGATGAGGGAAAACAATTGCAGTGTGTGTTAGTTTATATGAACAGGCAGGGCACCATGTCTTTAATTACCCATTTGAAGACTGAAGAAATAACATTTATGAGAGAAAACATTATGTTTTCTATAAATATATGTAGAGTATTTTATAATGACATTAAAGTAAAATGAAGGGAAATTTGAAGCCAAAAATCCAGTCTCGTTTTCACTGTACTTCAGAATAGTGGCACAGATGAGATTGTAGAAGTACGAGTGCACTAGTAAATGCTGCATAAGATTCAATGGTATAAACAGAACTTCTATGAATCTTGCAATGTACGTATGCATGAGACTTTTGTGAATATTCAGTAGCAATCTTTCAAAAACATAGAAATTTCCAGAATTAACAAAAAGCACTTAAAAAATTAAATCACAAGCATGCTATTTCTGTTGGACAATGGCATCTCCATCTTTACAGAATGAAATGCATCTTTTACATGCGGTTCTGGAATTTCAGAAACTTCCAAAATACCAGCCACATGCTGGCATAGCATAGAGATGAACCCAGTATCACTATTATTAATGTTACCAACAATGAAGAGCTACATGCGTACTCACTCCTACAGAGAGTAACAACATAAAACTCTTCAAAAAAGTCTGTAAATCTGCATCATCACACTTTCTTTAAAATGTTTATGATTATGAGTCATGACAGTACTAAGATTGATATTGATTATTCATTTGTGATTGTAAAATAGCATATCAGTACATACTTCACAACATTGAGTTTGAACTTACCCTAAATGTTGCCTTCAGATTTTAATCACCTATCTTTAGATCTGAAAGTTTGCAGAAAGTACCACACAGCCACTCACTTACCCCCCCCCCCCCCCCCAGCAGGATGAGGAAGATAACTGAAAGAATGTAAAACCCACAGATTGAGATAAGAACAGTCCAATAACTAAAGTACAATATAATACTACTACTACTACTACTACTACTACTACTACTACTAATAACTGAAATAACAAGGGGAGAGAATATAAAACCAAAATGGGAAAGCGGAAAAAACCCAAGAACAAACACAAATAATGCACAATACGACCACTCACCACCCGCTGACCAATACCCAGCCTGACCCAAGTGGCAATCCATTCCTGTCTGGATAACTCCCCCAGTTTATATACCGGGCATGACATGCTGTGGTATGGAATTGCCCTTTGGCTAGTTTTGGCCAGGTGTCTTGTCTCTGCTTCCACATGGTTTCTTGTGTCCCTTATCACTGGCAGAGCATGAGTGACTGAGAAGTCCTCGATCAGAGTGAGCACTACTTAGCAACAACTAAGACACTGGTGAGATATCAGCATTATTCTTGGACTAAAGCCAAACCGCAACACTGTACTAGCTATTAGGAAGATATGTAACTCTATTCCAGCAAAAATGAGGACAAATATCTTGGTTTTAAAAAGGTACTTAGACTAGCATTTTCTACAACAATTTGAATTTCAATAGACTAACAACAACATGACATCATCTACAAATTCTACAAAAAGGAACTCATTACCCAAAATACTGTAGAAAACATAATGAAGGTATAAATCCTACACTGCAAAAAATAAATAACCTAATTAATTCTCCATCTGTAGCTAAGTAACTGATGAGTAACAGCTGGGATGAAAACCTACCAGTAAGAAGAAGATATTAAGTATCTTCTCCTAGAGATGCTAAAGTTTGTTTTATGAAGAATTCTTTGTATTGCATAACAAGACTCTATGTTCTGGTTTTACCCAGAAATCTATTCAGGAGTAGAACAAAAAGAATGGGAAACAAATGAGGGGAAACCTTTCTGCTTTCTTGTAAAATGGGATTTATCAGGTTTGATGGCAGGACTTTCAGATTATTATATACACGAACTAAAATGGCTTGATGTAGTCCTGAAAATAACAATGTTTATTACACTTTAAAATGGATGAAGTAATAAGCATCTTAAAAGGATATAGTCAACATGGAATATTAACTGAAGTTCTTACAAATGGATCTAGGAAATTTCCATGAAATTATAGAGGCTGATCAAAGTTTATGAGAGCAAGATACACCTTTACTGAAGCAGAAAGAAAGCAACAACAAAAAGTACAGATTAACACTGGTGATTCTACTATTCAAAAATTAGCAGTGTTTCTCATTGAACTACTGGCCTTAAAAATCAGCAGCAAGAGGAAAAAGCAAAACATCCAACTATTGTTAGTGGCAGTTCAACACTTGTACCTGTGGACCTTCTTCCAGAGCGCAGCACAGACGCGTCTTGAAATTCATACATAGGCAAGGGAAACACGGGCTGTTAACATGAGATGCCACTGTTCTGAAAGGGAAGGTAGTAAACCAGTGACTAGCTTGATCAACCATTCAATTCTCTTTTCTTTAAAATCTACCAAGCTACTGACAATAAGAGAATGCATATCCTCACGTGCAGAAAAGTAGATTGTTCTGGCTCTGGGGAGAAGTACCATAAAAGAAGGGTTTTCTCACAGACTTTTTGAGATATTTAAAGCCTTTATACATTAAGTTAGCCTTTGCTGATTAGTTCATATTTGAGTTTTAGATATATTTTAAATGTTCTTGGGAATTCTGTGCAGCACTTCCTGAATGGGAATTTATCCTACCTGACCTAATATTCAATTGTAGAATAGAGAAACTTCAAACGAATGGGAGGCTAAGGCATGCATTCCTTCCCATCCCCAAAGATACTAGGAAAAGAAGACTTTATTTACCTGGCTTCATGTAAGTCATTGTAATGCTGTAAATGAAAATATGTGCATTTTGCTAATTATTGGCTTCATAATGAAAATGGAAAAGGGTTTATACCTCATCTATTAAATTTTCAGAACAATTATATGAGACTGTATAAGACACTTCTTATTTCCTTCTAAACGTAAATGTGTAATTATTTTCTGATTCAAATAAAGTCCCCTGATTTCAGTCTTTAACCTAGAAAATATGACTTCAATAGTCATTTCTTTCTATGATGCTAGTTAAAAGAAGAGAAATACACATTATATAATAAATGGTAGCACAGGGCCTTATACTTTGTAGTTATTTAAAGTTTACCCTTTGTAACTTGGAAAGGTAAAAAAAAGGCAAGTCATTATGGGACAGTAAAAACATACTCTGAAAATATTAGTCACAAAGTGCACTATAAAAGCACTCGTTCATGAAGATGAGAAACAACCTATCATCATTAAAATGTCACAAAATTTGCAGAGGCCAGTATTTCTTTATGTTAGAAGCTATGAACATAACTATTATGCTGTTATAATGCTGCGATAGCTGCATAAAATATTTTTATTTCATATGGCTGTTCTCAGTCTTTCTGTTCTTATTTCAACTTGCCTTCCAAAAAAGCAGTCCTTCTCAGTGATTTTGAGGGCAGCCAAGTGAACCAAAAGGTCAATCTAATTAAAAAGGAAGAGAACTTCAACCCACAGGGAGAAGGTTCCAGTGAAATGCCAAAGGAGTTTGTATTAAACAGTAAACAAAATTTTGTACTGTAAACAGTACAAAACAATAAATAAAAAAAAAACAAAACCTTATTGGTGTCAAAAAAATAAAAACAGAAGAAAAGTATGTGACCTTTTTCTGCATCATAAATAAATGATCTTGTCTACATAACAGAGAAATATTGTTTATTAAATATAAAGAATACAACTTTTCCTTAAGAAATTTTACTACCACTTTCTGAGACCCAGAAAATACTCTACTTTAATAAGCACTTTGACGGCTGGGGGAATTGAAATGAAATTTGTTTTGAAGTTGTTTTTTCCCCAAAAGACATGCTGAATGAGTTTAACAGAAATGTGAGTCATCCATCATTTCAAAAGCCTCAAAGATACAATTTTAGTATATCAGTGCTGTTTAGCTAAACTCACAAAGTGCAGAAGATTTAAACCTCTATGGCTTTTGTATCTGTAGTCAAACAAGTATTTACTAATGAAAATCAGACTTACTCTGCATGCTATTAAGTCTGACTTATGGATTTGAAAGAAAAAAGAAGTGAATTTCAAACTCTGAGTTTTTTCAAATAGTTCATAGGTCGAATGGAAAGGCACATAGAAGCACCATACAAACACATCAGAAAAATAATCATTAACTGTTTCCCACTATGGAACCTTTTTTCTGCAGCATCACCCCATCGTTCAGCCATTTCAATTACTAAAAAATCCTTTGTCTCTGGAAACTTGAATTCTCATTAAAAAATGGACTTCACACTCATACACCATGAATATGAATATGCATGTATGAATGAATAAAGAGAGGTATATAAATGTATGAATAAAGAGATGTTTATTTTGATTGCATTTCTGAACTCAACCATCTTGGAGTTTAAAAGTGAATGTTTGGCACATCTGTTTTCAAACCAATAGTAAATACTCTCCAGCTGTGTACATGTGAAAGGCACTATATGTAATGAATAAATGTAACAGGAAGAATTTGGGGACCTGAAGTTAAGGCTTCATTAATGATTGCATTGATGATGTTCACACTTGATTAAAATTTCTGTCAAGAT
This sequence comes from Myiopsitta monachus, assembly GCA_017639245.1. Lineage (NCBI taxonomy): Eukaryota > Metazoa > Chordata > Aves > Psittaciformes > Psittacidae > Myiopsitta > Myiopsitta monachus. The sequence goes on from CM029924.1 coordinate 27,432,185, forward strand.
TTTCACTTTGCAAGTTAAAAGGGGTCTAAGAAAAATACTTGTTATTGAGAAAGGAAATAACATTTTTAATCCTGGGAGAATAAAATCTGCTGACCCCAAAAATAATTGTCTTTTCCTCTGTTAATGCTTGGAATAGAAATTTTTGGACTTGCTTTGATGCATCATAGTTGAACAAACTTTCATTTCCTAGTCCAATTAAAGAATAAAATATTGCTATTAACATGATTTTTATAAATTAAGGTTTTAATTATGTTGTAGTGTGGGATTTGTTTCTTTTTTTGGTAAGTTCCTTATTTTTCATCTGTAGGTTTTTTGTCTGAAGATCAACCAGATGAAAATTCATAGTAATACATTTATTATTAAGAGATAGCAATATTTTTTGTATAACGCAATGTCTGTTATACTAACTTGAATATTGATAAAAATCAGTATATAATAAATATTAACATAAATTTTATTTTCTAATTTTTTAAAATAGTCATGTGTTCTTTGAGAAAAACATAAAAGGCAAAGACCTGACTGATTTAGGAAGTTCAGTTGTCAATGGTTATCCCAACTTTTCCATATACAGAAATTCAGGGAACAAAGTAGAATTATTATATTTTGTTAGCCTAAAGTTTATTCTGAGGTTTCTAGTAAATTGTAGCAATCTCTTAATTTTCCATAATCAGAGAGGAATACTATCCAAAACTTCTGAACAGCTGTTATGTTGAATCCCAGAGGTGGCTGCTTTTCCCTAGTGGTTGGAAATGCTTCTTATATAACCATGCAATATGGAGTATTATTATATACTCTCAGGTATATGCATTGAACTCCCACTGAAAGGAAAAGAATTTATGCTTGCGTCCCTCAGTGCAATTCCCACAGAGAATTTAGTGCATGAACAAAAGAAGCACCACATAAGCCTACAAGGTGAAAACCCTTGTTATAAACACTGGCAATCCTGTTCCTGCTACCTGACACCTGCTGTTGTTTCCTTCCACTATTTGCACTACATACATAATAGAAAGGAACCTCAAAGGCAGAGGTGTCTTAGTTCCACTTCTGCCTCTACAGCTGTGTTCCACATCTGCCTCTACAGCTGTGTTAAGCATCGAAGTGCGTTGAAGCATTTTTGAAACAAAGCCTTCAGTGTGAACTGCAGCTAAACAAAGCAGACACAGAAATTTACTTCTATGTAGATTTGAAATGCCTCACACGTAGATTCTTTTCCACAGTTGCCAGCTTCCTTAGGATAAAACTCATCTCCCTGCAATATAATAAACTATTCAGGAACTTCAAGTTTCTCCATAACGATAAGGCTGCTCCTTAATGTTGCTATACTACATCAGTTATGCCTTCTTTCTGCATCAGTGAAGAAATCCTTAAATCAAATATAAGGAGGTATCCAATCACTTATTTTGAATTCTGTATTGAATATGTGTGTATATTACTGTAGATTTCCTGCACTTTATGGTATTTGTGCAGTCTATTGCCAAAACACTTGGCAAGTTATCAAAGCATGAGGTGAATATTAATGACGTTGATCTCATTCTTTCTTGGGTGCATAGGTGCTTAACACTACTCTTCAGAATTTCATACAGTATCAGAACACACTAATTGAGCTCCATATTCAGTAAGATTTTAAACTAAGAATATTTTATTAATTTACCATAATAATAAAGCAAAATGAGGAAATAATGATCAAATTTTGGGATGCTGCAACGTGTTATTAAAGCTTAATAGCTAAAAGTCTCAGAGTTTCCTAATACTTATTTCAGGGGTTTTGTTATTTTACAGCCTGGGTTACAGGAAATAAATGTATAGGTTCTCTGTAGAAAATGTCACAAGCTGTAATTGAATTCTATTCTTGTAAGTCCACATTGGCTGCAGCATGAGCTTTGCATTATATGATGGAACAATCTGAATTGGATTTTAATGGTATCCATAGAAAAACATAGTTCAGACATGGCCATGCATGTTTGACAGAGCAGCTCTGTAGATATAGCTATACATAAGATTGCCGTACTGTGATTCAGAGATACCTGAGAAAATTCCAAACAGACTATTTTCTGGAGCTGCAAATTGTAGACACATGGGATTATACCTCAATTAATTAGTTCTGCTGATAAACTCTATAAGTTAGCTACTGGAGAAGTGCTGTAGTAATTCAGCACACTGCTTCCAAGTCCAAAAGAGTACTACTCTTTGGGGCTGTTTGTCGTGGTTTAAGCTGTAAATCTCACACAGCCTATTAACTCATTTCTCCCTCTCTCTTCCCCCCCCACTCAGATGTGGGGGGAAATGGGGAGAATCGAAAAAATGTAACTCCCATGGGTTGAGATAAGAACAGTCCGGTAACTGAGATATAATACAAATCACTACTGCTACCACCAATAATAATAATGACAAGGCAAATACAAGGGAAGAGGATTCAACCGCTCACCACCTGACCGAGCTGAGAGAGAGAGAGACTTCCGGGTTCCTGCCCCCAGTATTTTACATCCTGGGCATGACGTGCTGTGGCATGGAATAGCTCTTTGGTGAGTTTGAGTCAGATGTCCTGTCTCTGCTTCCTCCCGGCTTCCCCTCCTCCCCAGCAGAGCATGAGACTCAGAAAGTCCTTGGTCAGACGAAAACATTATCAAGCAGTGACTGAAAACACTGGTGTTATCAGCACTGCTGCTGAACCCAGGACACTGTGGTATTTTCTTCAGCTGATATAACTCAAGATATGGTTGCTATCTATCAGCTTTCCAGTTCCTCCAGTCACAGCTGATTCTTGAAACATGATTCCAACTGTCTTATCCCTGTTTCTTTTCCAAGAACATGTGTGTATTGGAGGCAGAGAGTGCATATCCTTCTTCACATACCTGTGACATACCAGAAGCTGGGAAACAATAAAGATCAACATAATAGTGGGCAGTATTGGGAATATGATTTATGCACAAAGTCCACAGTTGTTTACTGCAGGTCTACAATGAATTATATGACCATCTTCGTTACAAACAAGTTCAGTCACCATCAATATTAATTGGACCTTTTGAAAACAACATCACAAAGTAAAGGTATTATTATTTCATGCTATTTTTATAACATCAGGACAAATATTTTCCATGTATTTTCCATATTTTCATAATTTCATAGAGGAGAAAAACAGAGAAATATATCTGCTGAAAGCATCTCTGTAATTTCAATGCTCTATTTTCACTCCATGCCAGAAAAGCCACTGTGCTCTAGTTCCATACCTTTTCATTATATCAGCTAGTGCTGAACTCCAGCCTGTCTCTTGACTCTCTGCTCTTGCCCAAAGCCATTATTTCCCCTGAAGGATGTAAGGGATGGGCAGAACCTGCCAGAAACCTGAGGGCAGTTTCTTTTTCCATTGTAACCTGTGAGTACCTCAGAGAAAAACTGCTGCACAGACCTGAAGCAAATGTTTGTTGATGTGATATGGCTGGTTGACTCTAGGAGATTAATAACACAAGCTATGAATAGCAGTCACAGTTCAGGTACCAAACTAAACTATGACTTTACTCAAATCTTTCCTTGAAAAAGAAATGTTCTGTTTTGTGATAGCCTTATGAAGTCTTTTTAAGCAAATATAGATTTTGTATTTTTTTAAATCTAATTCCAGTGCTTAATTTCTTTTATAGTAAGAAATTATTGTTTTAATATCTAAATTAAATCTTTTAATCCACAAGTTAAGCTGTTTATGCCTGTCAACAGTGAATACAGTGAAAAAAAACCATAATTTTTGTATATATTTTTCTTTCCCTGTAAACAAGCAAACTCTTTGGAACCAGTAAATATTGACTTGCATTTCATCATATTCTATACATTTTATTAAAACATTAATTGAAACAGAATAACAACAGAAAAAGGCTAAGACACCAAGAGGCAGCTATATCAAGCTGTATATATTTGAAAATACATATTAAGTTCTCTGCAGTCTCTCTTGCTTGGGATTTTGGTTGTTTGTTTTTTGTTTCGGTTGTGGGTTTTTTTTCTGAAAATAAATTATTTTAGTTCCTTTCTTTCTTTACTCTTAGGCGATGTTCTTCCATTCTCTCATTAACACTATCGGTCTTCATAATATTTCCATTTAACCAGCAGAACTTAAATAAAATTATACACTATATCTTACATATTAGTATCTTCTTAATATGTCCTCGAATAAGTTTTTATTTTTCTGAGTGTTCTTTCAGTTGTACTTTTTCAGTTTATGAATATTATAATGACAGACATCCCAGAATCTTCAGCTGTGCTGGTTACCTGTTATTTCTCTTTTTGTACTCACGCACTCTATTTCCCCTTTTAATTACAGTTTGCTCTAATATCTAGCATGTTTTATTTCTAAACTTTGAAAAGTGTTTGCAAATCCTCAGATTTTCGTGTTACCCATAAATTTTAAAAAATGCTGGTTGCTCCTTCTTCACAGGTCTAGTGTCTGCTACATCTCAGCTGTATTACAAGTATACTTTATTACGTCATAATTATTTTTTTCTTTCTTTGACAGGGTAAATATCTTTCAAGGTAAGAGGAAGTCATAGGTGTTCTATATGCTTTCTCATGGTAAAGAAATTTTACCTAATGTCAAGTCCGAACCCTTCCCAGGAATGACAAACTCCAGGAAGAAGAATGGAAGTCAATTGTGCTTCAATTTTAGGTCTAATAAATCTCAATTTTACTCCATACCAGTTTATTCTATCCTGGATTATCCTAGAAAAATTTCTTGATAAATTGGTTGGTTGGATTTTCTTCTCTCCCAAGTGGTAAGCTCTAAGGCAAAAAAATGCAGAAATTAAATGGATAAAGTTCAGGCAAAATAATTTTCAGCCCCTTGAAAGTTGATAATGAATGTGAAATCTTAAATGAAGACTCAAAGTGTGCTTAATAATATATATAAAATCCTGTTTTTTCTTAAAAGAGATCTCTGAGACTGGAGAAGTAGAGTCTGAGTACGTTAGTTTATTCTTAATTTTGCCTGCTACGCAGTACCTTAGAAAAGCTGATGTAGTGATATCACAGCAATGAAATTTTATATATTATGACAGACTGAACAACTAGTAGGATGCTCAGCAAAATGTTGTAGAACTAATTTTGCTTTTAGACTATAAGGTATAAAAATTGCTTTTTAAAAAGCATAATTTTGTGTCTGCTCTCTGCTGCGAAACAATATTTTCTATACATTGATTTTACATTGCTCACACCTCATCATTTCTCACACCTCATCTGATAAAATGAAACAACACAAGATGCTTACTACAGTGCACCACTGATTCCATATTTTTGCCTCCACAAAATGCAGTGTCCACAGATATAGGATAGTGGTCTAAATCTGTATGCTTAGTCACTCACTCACAGAAATAAAATGTAATACAACATAATTTATCTTAGCACATTTGTATCAATTCTGAAAAAACTTTTTTTCAGGCTATTTTGCAGATCCACATGCTGTCACTTTAGTTTGTGCATATACAGTGGGCCCCCATCACCCCTTCAGAAATGGCAACAGACCATCTAAACAGCTTATTTTTTGATTAAAAAAAAAAAAAAAGGCAGCAATTTGCTATGATTTTTCTTTAATATGAAAACAAAGGAACCGAAATACATTTCATTGGAAAAAAATGAGGTAATACTATTTAAAGTCTCTGAGTAGCATTCTAGTGAAATCAAAATTAGTTTCTTATTGCTTCCAAAAGGCTGTGCAGGAAACCGAGTAAATAAGTTCTATTGATCAAATTCACAAGACTTATGTGTTCAAATATTACTGCAGATACACTATCACCAAGAAGAAGAAATGCAGTTATATGCTAATGCAACTTAAACAGCATTCAGCACTTGTAAAAAAACCCCAGTTGCTGAAATGAACCAATTAATGAAGTGAAACATTATACATTGTAAGATGAAACATTACAGTCTAGAATATAGACTTTTAAATTCTGTCAAGTTTGTCAGAATTCTTGTGCTTGTTTACTGTATGATCCAGGATATATTGTCTGTGTTGCAGTAGCTTTAAATCCATAAAATTTAAGGAACTCATGCCATTTTGTTTTTTCTTCACTGTCTTCATATAAGGGCTTCTGAAACAGAGCAATTGGAGACATGTTTTAACATGCTGAAAATTGAAAATGCTTTAATAGAACTAATTTATTCTACAGAAGAACAAAGAGAGCCCATAAACTAATAGTTTTGCAGTAAATTTATCTTTGCTCTTTTTGTTTTATCAGCAAGATGCCTTTGTTGTACCGTTCTTGGCATCTTTTCTGTCATGAATAACCCTACACTCATTTCTATCCTATTTAATTATCCACTCTGGCTTAAAACATAATCAGCATTAAACCAGCTGTGCAACCTTGAAAGAGCACCATTTCAATAATACATTGATAAAAAAAAAGAGCAAGAAGGCTATTAATTTTAATAGGAGTCTTCCCTTCTGACTGTAGCCTAGACGCCGTTTCAGAAACTGTATCCATTTACCGCCAAGCAGTAGGATCCCTGGTGCACTCATTATAGCAATAGATTCCATTCATAGCCTGACACTGTGACTAGCTATATGACCATACTGGGCCAATAAGGTCACCTTTGAGGTGTCGGCTTCCCTGCTAATGCAGTGGAATGACTCTTGGAAACACTGATCAGTAGCAGAAGGAGCTGTATGTGGTAAATACTGACGTAGCTTAACATAATTTGAAATGAAGTTTTGTCAAATAAAAACCTGCAATGAGAAAATTATAATTTAATGCCTTAGGAGTCTTTATCTCTCCATCCTGTCGTTATGAATCCTGGCCAGAAACCTTGACTCCTAAAAAAGTCAGAAATTAATGCAATCCATATCTCCTGATCTCCTAAGCTGCCAGGATATAAAGAAAAAGTCCTACGTCAAATACCCGATCTTGGACTTGAACTTTTCAATGATGTTTTAAAAATCTGTCTATGGGTTCTGTTATTCAGTAGGTCAAACCCATCCTAATGATGTTGAACTAAGAATAAGCAGAATTTAAAAAATTTTGGTGTATTTGCTGCACACTAATACAGGCCTTTCAGGTGGAAACTTTACTGATCTCAAGTTCATGTTCCTTACCAGGACAACCTGTTAGGTACGTGCACCAAGAACTGGTATTTGATGTACCAAGGCAATCAAAACAAAACTGCCCTTACTATCACCTATGGTCTCCATATTGGCATCATGAGCAGTATGCATTTTCAATTCTCTTAAGCTTAGTAACCTGTTATATGTCACCGAAGAGTTTATGCACAATGGTGATTGTGACACTTAATTCTTCACTGTGATGAGTAGTAAACTTAGAGAAACTGGTGCTAATAGATTTATAGAATCTGTACTTCGTCCATTTTGTACAGTGCAAATACTGTAGTTCTCTTATTTAGGGATAAAGACCTTTAATTCTGAACTGTCTGCAGCCATAAGTTGTAAAGCATGCATATTCTTATTACTCTGTTATATAAACACTTGGTATGAACTATAGTGCAATGAGGCCCTGAAGTGCATTAACTCCTACATGTCAATAGATCTTTAATATAGAGCCAAACATACATAAATTATCCCAGAAAGCAGAAATGTTAATGAATTTCTTGTTAACTAATATAGCCACTACTTATACTAGCTCAAAAAGATCTTTCTCAGTGAGATGTTTTCAAGCAATCTAGGTATTTTAGACACACATTTTTCATCAATTTGATTATAAGCTCTGTGGTTAAATCCCCTAACACGCTCTGAAAATAAGCTTGAATATAATGCTTCTGTTACAGTCAGAACATAACATGGAGAATATAGAAACTTTAAATTAGATGGGAATAGAAATTTATTTTGTGTTTTTTTAAAAATCTACTCATAAGTACCCATTTCTAATGGAAAAACATGGAGAATCTTTATCAGTCCTACAAAAAGTTTTGTAGTTTTAGGCATATGTTAAAGGCCGTCTGTTTGCAGCTTAGCTAAAAAGGACTTGATCCTCCTGCAGAGGTAACTAAGACAATAACTTCCCCTTAAAAGTCTTCTGTAAACTGCTGTCTAAATAAGCAACACATTTTCACTTTGAACTTCTTAGCTACATTGAATTCTGTACGTGTAGCCAGAGAAGATAAAGAAAAAAGTTCACAATGCTCTGATAAAAACTAAGAAGGCTTTATAAAGTAAGTGTCTTTCAATATGTTAAGGAGTTTGATGCTGTAACTGTTCTCCGAATCAAACTATGTGTAAAATGCAATAGTGAACACTTTTTCATAAAACCACAAACATTAATAGACACTTTCCATCCATTTCAGTACAACTGTATTTCCTTGCTATTTCCCCACTTAATAAACAACAGTTCTCTTCCTAAGGCTGTGTAATTGACCGTATAGATGGCTTAAATGCAATCCTAATCCTTCGGAATAGCTCCTTTTTAAATCACAGGAGGTACTGTAAGTCTCAGCTAGGCTGGCATATGAATTCAATGATTTCTTATGACTAGTTTCGATGTGATCTCTTTATGAACTGTAATGAAATGACTGGTAACATAAGCATTGTCCTCAGGCTGAAAACTGAAAGCTACTATAGCAGATGTGTCCCTAGTCAAACACCAGTACATATTTCCTGATGGCCTATACCTTATTATGTTCCTGTTTTCACAGTAGATTACTACATTACAGAAAATGTGACAACAGAATACATAAAATTCATTTTTTCTAGACATATTTTTGGAATTATGTTCTCCACAGTGTCTATATGTATTTCTGAGATGCTCTATACAACAAATTTTAGAAATCACCTGGAAGGTATCAACTGTTATCTTTCCTTTTTTTCACTTAGATTTAACCAAACTGAGACCTGTGGATCTCATCTGTCATTCATTTGTGCTAGACTTATCCTAAAATATTTTATATGAAAAAAAGTTACATCAGTTTGAGCAGGCCTAAGTTTTATTTTTTTCTCTATCTGTGAGTCAAGAAGCTTTGGTCCCATCTTGTAAAACTAGCTAATATGATGCTGTTTGTGCAGTGGGATAAAAAGAATTGCTGAGAAAGGAAAGAAAACCAGCACACCACAATTGTTGTACAGCATACCCTGTCCTCTCGACCCAACCAGTTCCCACTTAATGCTTGGTTTTGCTAGAGCTTTGTGTACTGGGGATCAGACTGAGCTGGTCTGAAGTGGTGCAGTTTCACTGACTTCTCTTAAGCTACAGTAATTTATATTAACTCAAGATCAGGCCTTATTACTATTTAACAGTGGCAAACGCGTTTTTTTGAGGTTCTTATTATGATATGGCATGTGATTTGGAGGGTATCTTGGGTGGCTGGAGACACTTTATTCTGGCATATATCTGACTATACTCGCAAATTTTGTGGAAGGCTATATCAGCATTACTTGCTTGTCATGTCTTATTGTTTAAAAGCATTTCAAAATATGCTAGCAAAGCAATATGTCAACTTAATCAGATTTTTACTTTGTACATTTGAATTTTTGCATTCGTTATAAATGTTTTGAAATTTAATAAACTATAGCAAAAAATTTAGAGATGAGTAAAATTTACAGGTTGATGGGAGTTTTTAAAGCATAATGGAAACTTGCATTTCAAAGTTGTGCTCATGTTTATATTCCTTTTTCTACTTCTTTTTCTTTCTAAGAATAGTAGAAAAATAAATAATTCTAGTGAAAAAGCGCTATGTTGGACACCTCATTTGATGGCAAGTTTACCATATATTCTGTACTTTAAATAAATATTAGTTACTTTATTTCGTTCCAATCATTTTGTGCTGTCTCTAAACTGCATTAGAATTATTGAAAAAGATTTATTTTTTTCAGCTTGCAGTAAAACAGGTTGTGCATGTCGGTGCCTGAGCAGCAGCACTGCAGAAATTTAACAGCTTCATGTCAAACTATCCTTAATGTTGTATATGTATATTACCTAACATACTATAAATTCAGAGTTTTATTCAGTTAATGAACTGGTTTCCTCTTCTTAGGAGCACTTAATTAATAAAATACTGGGGTTTTCTCAGCCATGGAAGTGTCTGCTTTGTTTTTGCATCTTGAAAATAAAGTAAAAACTAAAAAAAGTGAAGAAACTGCAGCACACTATTAGAAATAAATGTTGCAAAAAATATAAAATGTTGCTTAAAGAACAAATAGTAGGCAAATTAATTATCTAGGAGGTGTGTAATAATTTCTAAACTTCATCCATTAAATAACACCTAAATAAATAACTTTCTAAGCTTACTTTTAATTGATTTTACTTATAATATTTTAATAAGCACAGTTAATAAAGAGGAAAGATTTGCATATTTCCAACAGAAGTTTTGCATTTCTACTTCTTTATTCTAAGAAATAATGAAAATTCCAATCAATTTTGATGTCTTAAAATTAAGAGAAATAAAATTTACTTAGGAAAAAAGTGACTAAGATATAAGAGAGACATGTATGATATTTAAGGAATATATAACAGCATTGGCATCAACCTTGAAAATGTCAACTGAAACAGTACTGGTTTAAAAACCAAGTCTTACCATGAAGGGAAAATTACTACACTAAAAAGTATTACCAGTGAGAATATTTTAAGAACGACTGGGATAAACCACTTAATTTCATAAATAGAGACTTAGAGGGAAATATCTGTATTAATTTCATATATTTTCATCCTTACTATTCTGAGAAGATAAGAATCCATTTCAAAAAGGGAAACTAAAAAAAATATATTTTGATAAGTGAAAACTTCATATTTATGTGATGAGAAATTGTCAATTCACTTTCCATTAAAAGTTTAGCTCTTTCTTAGTAATTCTAACTCTTAGTGAGAATCTCATTTGCTTGCAATGGGATTCATCTTTTTATGGGACATGAATAAAGTAATTCAAGTCATTGATTGTTCCTATAGAGTACTGAGAGGAGAAAAATAATTTTGGAAGCTGATACTAAATTTTAAATTGTACTGCTTTTTGTTGCAGTTTGGATTACACTTTTACCTCCCTTGGAGAAGCCAAAATTTGGGAGACATCTGCAATCTTTCTAACTAGAGATGACTTCATACAGTTTTGGAGCCAAAGCTCAGTACGACCTTGCAACTATTAAGTTACTGTTTGGTACTAAATAAAAAGCCTTCACATGAGCTATTCTTTTTAGTTCATAATCTGGGAAGTTACTATCAAGGTTTCCTTGTCCACCCTTTTATATTTGATAAAGAAAATTTTCTTTCATGTAGGTATTTTTCAGGAATAATGTCCCTGGTTTGGTCAATGGGTTACTTTGTCCAAACTACTCTGTCTAAATTAATGAATGAATAAACTGCAGTAGAGCCCCCGCTTCATATCATGCTGAGGCCAGGAGAAGTTATTGCTGTTATTAGTAGTGGTGTTGATTTCTATTATAATCTACAATATTTGCAATTTCTCTTTTTATCACTCATCTTTATCACTCATCTTCTCTTTTTATCACTCATCAATCATTTATCATTAATCTTAAGATAATGATAATGATTAATCTTCTTAAGAGATTAATCCTTACCATCCAAGAAAATTCCTAGTTTAAATGACGTATTTCACAGCCATTGAATGTCAAGATGAGCAAGACTAGTGAACAAGAGAGAATAAAAATGACGATAAAACTTCACTACAGGTAGAATTGCCTTAGAATTTTTAGTGTTGCAGTTATGTAGATTTATGATAAATTCTTCCAAATGAATCACTGACATGGATACACTGGAATATTTTATGTAGTCAGTGTTTCCTCCTTAACAACCCTCCGTAATTCTACAATTAGTAACATTATATCAGGTTGCCAGAAAAGTTAGTGCTGACAATTAATCAGAATATAATAGTACTTAAGAGATTTAGCTATGCATGTTTCTTATCAATAAGAGGAAATAAATCACTCTGTTGATTATGCATGCTATCTTCTGATAAGCAACAGGTACTTGCTGCTGAAAGTAGTAAATTTATGCCTGAATATAAGGTTCAGTAGCTGAATTTCCCTTCCTTTATAAAATGGATGCCCCAGCAGTAAAATAAAGTATCACTTACATGTTTTACACTGTTCTTCCACCAGAAAAGTCTTTTGAAAGCATCACAGAGGGAAGTTTGACCAGCTGAAAAAGCCTTGCATTATTGTAAATCCTGGTTGACATTCTGGCCCTACTCAAATCAGTGAGTTTTGCAACTGATTCCACTGTGGCTATTTCATCATGGTCCAGGATGTCAGGCTTCAGAAAAATGCAAATTAGAATAACAAAGTTATAAAAACAGGCTTTGTAAAAGAAACGGTAAGTAGCCCATGACTACCTGCAATGCACTGAACGTTACACTAAAGTGTACTTTGCTATCGGTTCTGCACTGTGTCTATCATGGCTAAGGAAAAAGCTAATCAGTTCACGTGCCATCAGTGACAAGGGACTTGAACATGTATTCGATTTTCCTCATGTCACACCATTGCTATTCCTGAATTTTTTTAACCAGTATTATGGTTTTAATTGCAAAGTGAAATAGTTCTTTAATTTCAAATTTGATTTTATGCCTTTAAGAGGTGACAGGAATTTTCAGTACTTCTCTGTCGTGGTTTAAGCCTCTAAAACTCACAAAGTTTTACTCACTCACTCACTCACTCACTCCCCTCTTTTTCTTCCCCCAGTCCTTGGGGGAGGGGGAGGAGAATCTAAAAAAAAAAAATGCAACTCGCACAGGTTGAGATAACAACAGTTTAGGAACTAAGGTATAACACAAATCACTACTGCTACCACCAGTAATAATACAAGAGAAATACAAGGAAAGAGAATACAATTTCTCACCAAGCCCTACCCAGCCAGTGTGCCCTCCAGTCCACCACCACACCCTCCCGGGTCTCTGCTCTCCGTTTTCACATCCTGGACATGACGTGCTGTGATATGGAATAACCTCTTTGGTCAGTTTGGGTCAGGTGTCCTGTCTCTGCTTCCTCCCAGCTTCCCCTCCTCCCTGGCATAGCATGAGACTCAGAAAGTCCTTGGCCAGACCAAAACATTACCAAGCAGTAACTGAAAACACTGCTGTTATCAGCGCTGTTCCAAGGCCCCAAAATCAAAAACACAGCGCTGCACCAACTACCAGGAAGGAGAAAAATGACTGCTGCTTCTGAACCCATGACAATTTCCTACATATATTAGCTATTTTGTTTAGGTGCAAAAAAAAGCCAACCTCAAATTCGTTTCCAATGAGTCATGTGTTAATGTCAGGGTTTCTGCTGTCCACTCAAATGCCATACAACACATCTGACTTTATAATGAGCCAAACATTTGTCTCTTTGTAATCTCAAGTTAGCCTTCTGTTAGGTATCTGTTTCCAAATTTTACAACAGTATAGTGGAGTTTGTGTGCTTTCATGGCGAAAATCCAGCTGAAGATGCACTTGCTCTAAAATCTCTCACAATTTGTCAAAATTATTGGCAAGCAGTTGCTTTCATATCCTTTGCGGTGAAAACGTTTGACCTTACAGAGTCTAAATGGCTGAGTGCCTAGTTTTGATCTACTTTGTACACTAATGGGGAAGAGATCAAAATCAGATGACAGACATCAAGGCAAACGGCCAGTGGCAGAATGGTAGGCCTGTGGGCAGAAAACTGAAATAAACCTGCCAAGTATTATTTATCTCAAGGGAAAACTACCTCAATCTGACTACTTTTATGATTAACTCCTAAATGGTTACTGAGGACAACCAATAAAATTTACTTTGAAATTTGACAGCTTGGATTTTTTTTTCCTTCTCTAAAAGGCGTTTTCTTGAATTGGTTTTAGAAAGAAATGCAGAAGAACCAGGGCTTGATAGTTGCACAAAAAGGCAGACAGATCTTGAGAAAATACCAATATGGTTGTATGAAAAACATGATAATAAGAATAAATATCTCCCAGATTTTTCTTAGGGCAAGGACAGTGTTGAACAATTTCAGTTTCATGGCACTTTAATCAAGTAGGTTGGTAGCGTGGCTGCTGGATTATTCTTTATAATATAGCCTCCAGCAAAAGGATTTCACTGCAGACATAGCAAAAAAAAAAATTAGATGTATGTTTCTGCTCTATGATTGTTTATAATTTCTACTAGCACACAATTTTTATACTCAGAATAATGAGTCATGGAAGGGTTATACAAAATTAATAGATTTGTAAACAAACATTATTATCATAATTGAAAGTCAAGATTGAGTCTCCAAAAGTTACAGTTTTGTGTACTTGTATTTCTTAACTCTTCAATATCTGTAAACTCATTCACATTTAGATTCTGAAGGCTAGAGCACAGCAGTCTGCAGTAAAAGAAACCTCAACAAAACATTATTGTATTATTTTTCTCTTACTAACAGAAAAAAAGGATGAATCAGCCACTTGCGTAGAATTAAACCAAATGTCCTAAATATTTTTTAAAACATTTTGATCACTGCTAGTTATATAAGTCTGCAATAATATATCAGCTAATTATAATGTATTGTCATCAGCAAATATGTAACTGGCAGGCAACAAATTCCTGTAGTCATTTAGGGATTCTGCAGGACAAAAAGGAAGAGGAGCATGTCACATAGATCCAGATACCTCAGCCCCTACCCTGGAGCTCAAGCTCCACGAGTCTTTAATAGGCTGTCCCTAATCAGAGACCATTATCCCCAAAACTGCTCTGAGACCTTGTTTTTGTGAAGACTGACCCTTGGCAATCCAGCTGCATAATATACTGACTGAAACAAAAAATAATTCTCAGAAAACATTAACGTCAAATATCAACACCTGTTAACTTGCAGACTCTGTAAAAGCACTTTCCAGAGGTGGAATGGTGTGGACACAGTAATCTCTTCAGTGTGCTTTGGGTGTCCAGTCATACACAGAAACACTACTGGACTTCTTGATATTCTGCGGGTTTAATTACATCTAAAATATTGCTATGGGATTTCACAATAATCTCCTGTATAAGCTACTGATCATGTTAGTTTCAAACTATCCTGAAAGTGTGATAACTCTGTGGTGGAATTACCTTGTACTACAGATAACTTGTTTAGTGGCAAAAAGATGATTACCACAATAAAAGTAACATATAATAAGCATCATTATGAATAACCCTAATATTAACTCTTTCCTTTCCATTTTTGTGGTTATATTTTAGATTTTAGCTACCAAGATTACAAAATATATAGCATAGCTTACTTCTTTACAAAGGAAAGAACCTGTCTTATTTCCTACAAATCTGTGGCTCTTCAGTCTCTTCCTTCCATATTTTCAGTCCACTTGGAAATAGAAAAATGTGTAGTTTAGGAATACCTGAACTTGTCCTGGATGAGAATAGTAGTACAGTAGTCACAGCGAAGTGATGCACCAACATTGCTGGCTAAAATTGAGACTTTAATCAAAACTGTACAAAATTATTTCAGGTATTCGTTAATGTCCCTCCATTGTGTGATGTAGACCAGCACTTGCAGAAAGACTGTAAATTTATGCAAAAGCCTACTGAGAATTTAGAAATTAAACTAAGATACTAAGATAAGCTTCTGGAAGGAGAAGTGATTCATGTATGAATTACTCTGATGTAGCTCTCTATTGGTGGTGAAGGAGAAAATGTTACACTTGCCAATTACAGGTTTCACAAACCGTTTGGTTACAAAACATGGACCACAAAACAGGCTTTTTCCCTGTAGATAGTAGAAAGACCTGGCCAGGACTGGATTTATTGCTCATTTAAAACTTTCCCAGAGTTTTACAATTTTCTTGATTAAATCAAGATGTGACAAGTTGTTTGGAAATCTCTCTCACCTCCCTAAATAAATCTTCAGAACTTTCCATTTAGAGACTTCTAATAACATACTTTTAGTTTTAAATGTATTATGGTGTTCTATTTTGAAAATCGCTACATAGTTTCCTTATTAACCATTGAAAATCCTTTAAAAAAGAATTATTATGGTATCTATTAGGCTTTTATATTTTCCGAATAAAATAAGAAATTATATGCATATTTTTAATCCAAACTTGACATAAACTTACCCTGTACAGTATGTTGCTCCATCCTCTAGCTTGTGCGAATAGACTTTATCATATAATATTCCACATTATACCTGATCTCACAGATGAGAGAATACCAGTAATATTTTGGTACACAGTAGCTGTCCCCCCTGCTGTCTGTAATTGAAACAGTTTTGACTCCTGTGTCCAGCATGCAACATGTTACAGCTTTCCAGGAAAGAAGTGCAAGCATACCCATTTTTCAAGATTACTTTAATTTTGCTTTTAGAATGACAAAATAACAACAAGTAAAATTTCTATGGAAAAGTAGCATCCCCTCCTAGAAAACTTCATTATAACTTACTAAGTGGCAGCTGGGGATCAGAGCAGGGATCTAATCATTACCTGATCAAAAGAAATGAAGATGCAGGATCCGGGCTCTCCTCAGTAATGCCCACTGACAGCACAAGAAGCAACAGACACAAACTAAAATACAGGAAATTCCACCTGAACACATGAAACTACATTTTTACTAGGAGTGTGATCAAACACTGGAACAGATTGCCTAAAGTGGTTGTGGGAATCCATCTGGCTCAAATGTGTCGGATAGACCACATCTCCACCTGGACATGATTTCTTGAAACTTCAACAATTCTGTGATTTCTGTAATTCCCTGATTTCTTTTCCTAGGAGAAACAGATTAGAAAGGATTATTCTCAAGAGAGGTAACACTGCTGCCACAAGGCACAACAACAACAGTAAGAGGAGGGGTTGAGACTTTTTAGTAATTTTTATTTATTAATGCTTAGTAATAGTAGCAGTAGTAGTAATAATTAGCATTGTCATCATTATTATTATGCATATATAATAATAATAAGAAGAACAATAAGAAGAATTTGTATGCGTGCATACATGTATGCATGTACAATATATAGGGTGATGAAAAATTCATACAACAAACCTAAACAGATTTCAGAGCAGATGCCAAATCTGCAAGGCATGAAGAATATATCAGAGCTTTAAAATCTGAGATTATTCTGTGGCATTTTGTTGTAAATATCAGGTAAAACAGAGGATGCCACCCATATCATTATGCGTCTTTCATTTCTGAAACTATCCAGTAAAAACTAAGAGAGTTCCTAAGTGCATTCACCCCGGAATTGTATCTGCAAATCACTAGTCTGAATGAATGAATCTGAGCCTATGCCTCACTCCTTTATTTCTGACAGGTAATGTCCTTTCCTCTTAAGGCTATCCATCTCCTTTGTCTTGGTGAAGGAGTCTTGTGAACTCCAAGATTACATTAGTATAATAACAACCTTTGACAACATTTTTTAGGGATAGCAAGCAGATATTCTGTTGTTTTGTTGTGGTTTTTTTTTTTCTTTTTTCTGGGAATTTGGTGTTGCTTAAAAAATAAAAATAAAAAAAAACCTGTCTCTACAATAAGAAAACAATAGCAGCAATAATTCCTGTCTGGAGTCATCAACTTACATGCTTTTGCTTTGCACAGTGATGAATATAATAAAAGCTCAGTATATTGAAACTTGTCTTTTAGATCTTGAATAATTTTGTATTCATGGTTTCCCTTTAGTTCTAGCAATTGTTCTAAATATATTTAATTTTATGACTTTTTTTCTCAGCCTTTACTCTTTGAGACGAAAGTGTTTAAAATATCCATTCTAAGACCATGAGCTTCATCTTATTATTCAGCCTCATAGTTCATCATTTGCATATGTCTTAATATTGCGTCAGTATTCCTATTTGTGAATTTAATTCCTATACAGAAGAGAATTTAATTCCTGTTATGAAGAAAACAATTTCTAATCAAAACTTGCGAATGTACTTCAGAATTTTGAGCTTTTAATTTTTGTAGAGATTTTGTTCATGTGGTATCTGCCTTAATTTTCAGATAAAATCTTGAATAAATGAGAAAAGCTTTTAAAATATATATTGATGTAACATATGATAATCAGAATACAGTAAGAAGACAGCCCTCTGTGACAACGGCACTGTACAATAGGAAATTACCACAAATTCACCACAGAATATATATATTTGCATCTAGTAAATGCTTTAAAAGGGCTTTGAGAAAATACTGCATGTGCCATTAAACTGCACTAAGTAGGTCATTTATACCAACACATTCTTTATTTTCATTAGAAATCTATTGCAAAAAAAAAAAATGTATTTCTTGCTGATCACCCAGAAAATGCTTGTACTATTTATAAGGGAACCAAGGAAAAACTGGGTTCCAGTGGAGCATCTTACCCCCCAAAACTTAAATAAAGGTGATGACAACTAAACCTTTCCAGAAGCTTGTGTCTTTCAGAATTCCATGTTAAGAACTTCCATTCTGTACTTTGTCAAACATCTGTGTGACCTACTTTCTTATTATTAAGTACATCTTATTTTGTTACTGGGGATTGGTAGTTTTACAGCAAAGAAACACGGCTCTATTTAAGACAAAAACCTACTGTTGAATTCAGTGTCACAGCAGAGTTTTGTAGCAATGAGGAACTGCCTTGATAAATGGCCCTGACATTAGCGTTTTCATGACTCTGCCTTCAATGTCATCACATCACAGTGCAGTGCTAAAGTAAGACCAGTGCTACCTTCCAACAACATATTAAGTTGAAGCTCACTCTGTCTCTGGATCCCATAGGCACAATAAATGGAGAAAATAACACATTTACAAACTGATAAAACCCAGCAAAGCTAATAAAATCAGACACTTTATAGCTTGCCTAATAGTGTCCTTTGAAGGGCATCAAATAACACATCATGTACTGCGCTGGGGAAAATCAAATTATGTACAGCAATGCTCCCTCTGAACTGTGCATTTGAGTAGGAAGGAGATACTAAAACTAATCAACTCATAATTAAAGAAAGTTTACAATTAAAACCACTTATTTTTTAACTTGGATATATGCTGGTTTTATAGGAGCAGCGACCACCTATCATATTGCTCCAATTTCAAAATTTTAGAAATACTTCAGTTATTGCACTCTCTTTTTTAACATTGTATGCAAGAATGTATTGGAAGGACATCTTCATATGTCACCTTAGTAAAGAGGACTTCTTTTGTTAATGCCAGACAACTGCAATAATAGCTACATTATTCATTTGCTCTAGCTCAAAAAAATAATGCAACTTCTTTTATATTTTGATCACATATTCTAAGCAGCCATTAAAAAAAATATGAATTGCCATTGTCCTCATGTTGCAGTTTAAAATAATACTTCAATTTGATTTTTCTTTTACTCTGCCACAGCCATATTTTGCTGCGTGGATCTTCAGCACCAAGCATCTTGCCTGCGTTTAGGCTTACCTACCTTTGATCTCTGACCATTTCCCTCATTTTAACAGTCTAGTCTTCAAGGAGTTTAAAGCCAAACTTGTTAAGTGGTATGAAAATGTGGTGCAGTGTGCCTTGAGAGGCAGTAACACTTATTTGTGCTCTGATTCTATCAGATCTGACAAGCTAATCAAGGTTAAGCCTGGATGGTAATAATAAAGGAGATTTCCAAGGACGAACTACACTAAGAAAATAATGTAGCTCTCCTCTGTTTTCATCATTATCTCAAAGATTATGAAGTGAATGTCAGTCTGCTTTAGAAGAGAGACTGATTTTTTTTTGAAGGGGGGGGGTGTTGGTTTTTTTTTTGTCACATAAGGCTAAAAACTGAGACCTGGAGACATGTTTGCTATTGTTGCTAAAAAATACCACAAGATATCAAATCTTTCAAATCATAGAATAGTTAGGGTTGGAAAGGACCTTAAGATCATCAAGTTCTAACTCCCCTACTATGAGCAGGGACACCTCCCACTAGAACAGTGGCTCAAGGCCCTGCATTAACTGCTGAAGGAGTGGTAACAATAATAAAATAGACAGGAGAACTGATTATATGTCAAATTTTCACCATAGCTAATGGAGTAGAATAGAAGCAGAAGAAACCCTCATGCCAGCATGAATAAAAAAGTGATGTCTGTCCTCAAAACATCACGTTTAGTGGTGAGCAGACGGTTGTCCGCGTGACGGCTCATGTCCCTGCATTGCAGGACTGTAGATTTCTTGCAGAAATTGAGATGAGGTCTGGTAGTTTTAAATGACACAGTTGTACTTAAAGTTAAATTCACAAAATTTTTAAAGGGTCAATTACTTCAGTATGGAATAGAAATTTCAATTCTTAGGTTCTATTTTTTCAGAAGCCTATATTCTTTCCCTAATTAGAGGACATGTAACCACTGTAAATATGAATGACTGGTTGCACTATTAGATATTAACACATTTATATTAATATCTGATATTTTAATATAATTACGCACAAGCATTTAATTAGGATGAATGATACTGTAACAGACATATGCTTAGACGGGATAAATAACACTTCCTGAAATGCTTATTCCTGTCTTCCAAGACATGTCAGTCGGTCTTTGATCATTCGCACGAGAAATATATTGACCTAGAAAATATGCAACCATAGTGCACACATCAATGTTTCTGGTAAAATAAGGCACACTGTGATCTCATAAAAACATGTGTCCTGGGTTCAGCAGTAGCAGTCATTTTTCTCTTTCATAGCAGCTGGTGAAATGCTGGGTTTTTGACTTTTGGCCTGGGAACAGCGTTGATAACACCAATGTTTTCAGTTGCTGCTCAGTAATGTTTACTCTGACCAAGGACTTTCTGAGTCTCATGCTCTGCCAGGGGGGAGGAGAAGCCGGGAAGATGCAGAGGGAGGACACCTGACCAGAACTGACCAAAGAGATATTCCATACCACAGCACATCATGCCCACTACATAAAATGGGGGCAGCTACCCGGAAGGGTTATATCACTGCTTGGGTTGGGCTGGGTATTGGTCGTCGGGTGGTGAGCAGTTGTATTCTCTTCCCTTGTTATTTCCCTTACCATTATTATACATGTTATACCTTAGTTACTGGACTGTTCTTATCCCAGCCCGTGGGAGTTACGTTCTTTTGCTTCTCCTCCCCATCCCTCTGGGAGCAGGGGGAAGGAAGGGGAGGGAAAGAGAGAGTGACTGAGTGACTGACTGGGCTTAAACCATGACAACATGCTAGAACCATTTAATTCATGTGACAAATTCAGCTGCTTACTTATTGTAGATGGACCAGCGTCTCATATAAAGGAAGAATTTGTGAGTTCAAAAGGTAAGAGAAAGTGAAAAAACCTCATAAGTAATAAACAGCTTGTCATATTTTTTCTTTTCTATTTTTTTTTTTTTTAAAGCAGAAAAACCAAGCATTGTAACTGTTTTGATTTTCAGAACAGCTCCTACTGCTCCAGAAATGCCTGCCTAAATGTCCCAATGCATCTACTGGAAATATGAAAGCATAGCCATATTGAAATTCTACAATTCACATAAGTCCCTTCACAACTGCTAAAGATAGTTCTTTAATGTAATGGTAAGATTTTGTCTGACTTATCACTGAGCCAATCTATCTACCAATGACTGCCAATACTGTAATTTGGTCATTTCTATCTAATGCCTATAACTTTCTTGGTTCCTTGGGTGTGGTCTCATATTCTTTGAAGATCTTTCATTCTCTCAGCTTATATGTCCATATATATATATACACACACATTAGGGTTTTTATAAATGTACTAAATTTCATATAAACAAAGAATTTTTCACGTGCCTGACGTACGCAGCAATTTCAAAGACAGCATGTAATTGCTAAAACAGAAAAACCGCAATTGCACTACAGATAAACAAGAGGAATTAGAGATGTGTGCATGTCTACATAGGAACGATATCATGGGCATCACAGAAACATGGTGGGATGGCTCCTATGAGTGGTGCGCTGGAATGGAAGGCTACAGGATCTTTAGGAAGGGCAGGCCCAGTAGGCAGGGAGGGGGAGTTGCTATTTATGTTAGGGATAGGTTGGAGAGTATGGAACTGTCTGGGGACAGGTAAGCAGTCAATAGAGAGTTTGTGGGTCAGGGTTAAAGGGAGAACAGCGATGGGTGATGTTATTGTGGGGATCTGTTACAGACCGCCTGACCAAGTGGGCTCGGTGGATGAAGCGCTCTATAGACAGATAGGAGCAGCCTCACTCTCACAGGCCCTTGTTCTCATGGGGGACTTCAACCACCCTGATATCTGTTGGAGGGACAGAACAGCCCGGAACAAGCAATCCAAGAAGTTCCTCGATTGTGTGGAAGACAACTTCCTTCTGCAAGTAATAGAGGAGCCGACAAAGTGAGGTGCCATGCTTGACCTCGTCCACACCAACAGGGAAGGGCTGGCTGGAAATGTGACACTCCAGGGCAGTCTTGATTGCAGTGATCATGAGATGGTCAAATTCAAGATCCTCAGGGCAGTGAGAAGAGTGTGCAGCAAGTTCACTGTCCTGGACTTCAAGAGAGCAGACTTCAGCCTCTTTAGGAACATGCTCAGCAAGATTCCATGGGATATAGCCCTAGAGGGCAGGGCGACCCAAGACTGTTGGTTGATATTCAAGAATCACCTGCTGCAAGCCCAGAAGCGATACATCCCTACTAGAAGGAAGTGCTGCAGGAGGGCCAGGAGACCTCCTTGGATGGATAAGGAGCTGCTGAGGAAAATTCAAAAGAAAAACGAGGCTTATAAAAGGTGGAAGCAAGGACAGGCAGCCTGGGAAGAATACAGGGATGTTGTCCGGGAAGCTAGGGACCAGGTTAGGAAAGCTAAGGCCCACTTAGAATTAAACTTGGCTAGGGATGTTAAGGATAACAGGAAGGGATTCTATAGGTACATTGCAAATAAAAGGCTAGGGACAATGTGGGCCCTCTCCAGAAGCTATCAGGAGAACTGGCTACCCAGGATTTGGAGAAGGCTGAGGTTCTTAATGACTTCTTTGCCTCAGTCTTCACTGGCAAATGCTCTGACCACACCATCGAAGTCTTGGAAGGCAGAGAGAGGGACTGTGAGAATGAGGACCCTGAGCCTACTGTAGGAGAGGATCTGGTTTGAGATCATCTTGAGAACCTGAATGTATACAAGTCCATGGGACCTGATGAAATCCATCCGTGGGTCCTGAAGGAGCTGGCAAATGAAGTTGCTAAGCTACTCTCCATCATATTTGAAAAATCATGGCAGAGAGGTGAAGTTCCCAAGGACTGGAAAAAGGGAAATATAACCCCATTTTCAAGAAGGGGAAAATGGATGAGCCAGGGAACAATAGACCAGTCAGCCTCACCTCTGTGCCTGGCAAAATCTTGGAGCAGATTCTCCTGGAAGGCATGCTGAGGCACATGAAAAACAGCAAGGTGGTTGGTGACAGCCAGCATGGCTTCACTAAGGGGAAATCCTGCCTGACCAATTAGGTGGCCTTCTATGATGGGGCTACGGAACAGATGGACGAGGGTAGAGCAGTTGATGTCATCAACCTGGACATGTGCAAAGCGTTCAACACTGTCCCACATGACATCCTTATCTCTAAATTGGAGATGAGACCATTCTCTGCTTTGGTATTGATTCAATCCACCAGAGAGTACAGGGTAGCTTGACAATAAAGATGATTAGTGGGTATATTTTCTTGCACTATCCTATTAAGTTTGAGAACAGTATAAATTATAAAACTTCAATGGGCCTATTACAAAATAGGAACACCATTTTTAATAGTGACACTAGAAAGGGAAATTCAGTCAAAGATATATTTGTTCTGCGTACTAGAATGAAGTACTTATAACACAGACAAATGAAATACAGGCAATCAGTGACTAGGATGAATTTACATTATATTGTTCTGGGCTAAACACCTTGTACCAGCAAGCTCAGATAAATTGCACACAACACTTCTGAGAAAGTGGGATGAATCATAGAATTTGCTAGGTTGAAAAGATCTTTAAGATCAAGTCCACCACTAAACAATGTCAAGAAAGAGTGTATGGCAAAATACTTTTTTGCACCAAGGAGGTGTTAGTTCATTTGGGACCTCGGTAAGACAGGTAGAGGCACTACAGGCTGGTTTATCTGCTTTATTTTGTAAAAGATGGAAATTTATGCAATTTTACAGTGATATCAATCTTACATCCCTTCTGATGCTGGAACCTCATCTGCTGGCACTGTAGGATGAGCCTCTCTTTGTTGATCTCAGTATGCTGTGCAGTTCTGTGTGGTGAGGTTCAGTGGCCCCACTGTTCTTTGCAACTTTGTAGAATCCTTCCAAAGCTATTGATCTTCTACATGTACAATACTGAGATTTCTTGATAGTACACCAGGATTTGCTGTGACTGTTGCAGTCTTACACATCTCCACAGGAAAGAGTTCTGATCCCCAAACTTGTGCGTGAAGGAATTGAAACAGCTTTTGGAGTTTTAGCCATTACCCCTCTTCCAGAGGGACAATTCTTACAGAGATTCTTCCAACTATCTCAATGGTAAAAGACACCAAGAATGAAAACCGAGTGTTCACCTTAAGATGAACCTTTTTTTTTATTTTATTTTATTTTTTTTTTTTTATGAAAGGCATGAGGAATCAGCCCTCTGTGACAATATCCATCAATAGATGGGTGCTATGGGTTTGGCTTCCCCCCCCTCCCCCCCCCATAGAGTCTCATGTTACACCAGGAAAGAGAAAAGCTGGGGGAGGGGAGACAGGGCGCCTGACCCGGACTGACCAATGAGGTTATTCCATACCACAGCACGTCACGACCAGGAGGTAGGATTCGGGGGTGGGGCTCTCGCGCCACACGGTCTCTGGAGCGGCGCGCTGGTCTGAGGAGCAGCGCGCGGTCTCTCGGCTTCGTTGGGCTGCGAAATGGTTGTATCCTCTCCCTTTGTATTTACTTTGTCATTATTATTGTTGGTGGTGGTGGCAGTAGTGATTTGTATTGTATCTTAGTTACTGGACTGTTCTTATCTCAACCCTGTGGGAGTTACATTTTCTTTGGTTCTTCTCCCCATTTCCCCCCATCGGAGTTGGGGGGGGAGCGGAAAAGGAGGGAGAAGGGAAATTTACGGCTCAAACCACCACAATGGGTGATGCATTTAGGAAATAGTCTTAACTTTTTGTCTGCGTAACCCCCCCCAAGTCTCATCCCAGGTAATGAAGATGAATAGAAAGTCTGTTACTGTGATCATGAAAGGATATTTCCCTGCCGTAGTTCTTCCTACACTTAAGTTTTTGGCTCAGATTATGTGCCACCTTCTACCCCATGATTACTTTTCCATCTACTAAAAACAAACAGCCACCTTTAGAAGGAAAGAAACCTCTTCGACACACAGGGATGGCAATATGTTCTACCTG
Organism: Myiopsitta monachus; assembly: GCA_017639245.1. Lineage (NCBI taxonomy): Eukaryota > Metazoa > Chordata > Aves > Psittaciformes > Psittacidae > Myiopsitta > Myiopsitta monachus. The sequence continues at coordinate 27,457,364 of CM029924.1, forward strand.
TAGAATATGTTTTTCCACCAAGAACTAACTCTAAATAACTGCAAATTGCTGTTCCCAAAAAAAAAGAAGAATGTCCTTCAAACATGCAGCATTCTATAGAATGGCATCTAAATTTGTTCTATGTTGTTTTGAAATGTCATCAATCACAGTTTCCATTATTCAAAAAAGTTAGTCTGTTACTGATAGACCCACCCACTCAACCTATTACTCAGGAAATTAATACTTCTGTAGCAGAAACCTTAACCATGAATATCATGGGTTCAGCAGTAGCAGTCATTTTTTTCCTTCTTGGTAGCTAATGCAGCGCTGTGTTTTTGATTTTGGGCCTGGGAACTGCGCTGATAACACCAGTGTTTTCAGTTACTGCTTGGTAATGTTTTGGTCTGACCAAGGGCTTTCTGAGTCTCATGCTCTGTCAGGGAGAGGAGGAAGCCGGGAGGAAGCAGAGACAGGACACCTGACCCAAATTGACCAAAGAGTTTATTCCATACAATAGCATGTCATGTCCAGGATGTAAAAATGGAGAGCAGATACCCGGAAGGGGGGGGTGCACTGCAGGTGTGCACTGTGGGGTCGGGCTTGATTTCGGGTGGTGAGCAGTTGTATTCTCTTTCCTTGTATTTCTCTTGTATTATTACTGGTGGTAGCAGTAGTGGTTTGTGTTATACCTTAGTTACTAAACTGTTCTTATCTCAAACTGTGGAAGTGGCATTCTTTTCGATTCTCGTCCCCATCCCCCCACGGGTCTGGGGGAAGAAAGATGGGGGACTGAGTGAGTGAGTAACCTGCGTGGCATAGAGGCTTAAACCACGACAATGAAATACTGAGCCTTCAGTATTATTCATAAATGGAGAAATCTCCATGTTTTTTGATACACATTTTAAGACTTACTACATTATGAAAGTGAGAGGTGATAAGCTCCCAGAGTCTCATGAGCGCAGTGAAATACGCTAGTTGGGTTCATTTTCATTCAAGGAAAGAAGTGAGCTTACCCCAAGAATACTTTTCATCAACTAATTCCATGCAGCCTTCTTCCTAATTTTTGGTGTTTTCCCTTTCTTAAACACATTATCCCACAGGCGCTGCCACCATCACTAGTGGGCTTGGCCTTCATCAGCATCTGTCTTAGAGCTGTCCTGCATTGGTTCTGTTGGACACAGGGGAAGCTTCCAATAGCTTCTCACAGAAGCCACCCCATTAGCACTTGGCTACCAAAACCTTGTCACACAAACCCAATACACTCCCGAATTATTATCATTTTTTTTTCAATCTGAAGTGCAGCAATAGGTTGGAAAGGTAGAATAGCTAGTAATATGTGCATTCCTGTTTAAATCAGTGAAAATAATTGAGATTGTGCTTGCAAGCTATACAATAAGGAGATACTAAATTCAAGATATCCATGATGATACTAAATCTAACAAATGGCATTAACAAAATTCAATCAGCAGAATTTCTTGAGTAGATCTTTTCAATTTTTTGACTCATCATTTTCTCTAACAATTTCATTTTAAAGTACTTTTCTAATGGAGTGACTCATGTGTGATAAAGCTACCAATGTGCATAGTTCTAGAATTATGCAAAGAAAAATTTAACACATTCTATAAACAAACACACCCTATGAGTGGCAGACAGGTTGTTGATTTATGGATGATTGGTTTGCAAATTTGAATCATTCTATGCCAGTGATCATGAGAGGAGGAAGTTGTACCAAGCCAGACAACAGAAAGAATTGTTTTGATTGAAATTCTTGGACTTCTTAGGGTATAACTGAGAAAATTTTTTTTTTGACTGAAACAGTCAAATAAGTCTGTTTCTTATGAGTATTAAACCTTTAATAAAATGCATGATTTTTTACAAGCAGAACAGACTGGGAATCTGGAAGTACTAAAATGGTATGCCTGGGTTTTTACTGTTACTGTAGCATTATGAAGATAGTTAACCCAATGAGAGTATCACTAAATGCTTTGGTGGTTTACCTGTTTTCATGATGGCTACAGAGAAGGAAAGACTTCGTAGATCTTTCTTCCAGCTTTTTTTTTTTGGGGGGGGGGGGGGAGGGGGTCAGTATTCAGTCATGGTTTTCATTAAAACTACTGAGACATAATTATTTGTTAAATGTATTTATTTCTTCATATATTTGAAAGATTAAGATCCCTAAAGAACAGGAGTGAATGTTGTTTGTCTACATGCTCATTTGTACTACTTAAATTTTTGAGAAATATTTGCAAAGATAATGTACTTAAAGTACAAAAGTACTTCTTTCTGTGCAAGGGTATTAATAGTTCCAGTAGCCTGCTCTCTGAGTACTCTAGACAGTTCACTGTGTCACCATTTAATCTGTGCTTATTCCCTTCAAGTATGTTTCTATACATACTAGTGCATTATAATTGCAGTTTCCTGCCAGAGAAATACAAAATATTCCAGTTTACAGATAATGGTCTCCCTTAGTTGCATGGTAAAAAGAAAGAGACAAATTAATCTAGAAACCAGTTCTGTTAAAATGCCACACAAAACCATCCGGTTTATGTGCTCTGAATTATCCCTCCGACAAGGATATACCCTGAATACAGAAAGAGATCACTGAAATCAGTCTCTGTAGAATAATGTTAATTTTAAGAATACACAGCTTCTTCTGAAAGTGATGAAGTTCTAGAGAACATATGTATTTATATATTTTCCCGCTATATTTGTCTTCTTATACACTTACAAATTATTGATGGATCAGTACCTAAGAGGGCAGACACTTTTACTTTCAGTTTTATGTTGAACAAAATGTCAGTGGGTAACAACCCAAGTTTTACTGGTGCCATGCTCTAATTGAGCAGTACTGTTTATTGCTGAAATTCCAAAAGCCTTTGTAGTGGGCACTTCATCATTTTGACACTCTTTTCCTGCAACACATGGGGAACAGTATTAGCATGTCTAAATCTATGTTTCACTGTAAGCCACTAAACTACTGATGACTAAAATTGACCCAAACACTTAATATCCAGTAAGAATTAATGAATCAGGTCAGTCATACATTTCCTACTTTGCTCACCAGGATAAGCATTTTTGCAGTTGCCAAGTTCACATGAAACCTTTGCTCTTTTATTCTCACATATATATTTTATAGGATTGGTACTTCTGTTTGTTTAGTGTTAGATAGAAGTACTCTTTCTTTCTAAATTTGACTGTATTTGGCTGTACAGTTTTTACATGCATCTTCCCACATCAGTGTATCTTCAGTGTAGATTTAGTATCATCTGTCCCATCCAAACAGACATGTTTTCCTAATGAAAGTACTTAGGTAAGACCTTTCCAAAGGGAAGGTTATGTGTATAGTCACATATGTACATCTATCTATCTATGTACAGATATGCATTCTGCTCAAAAATGGCACCTGCTGAAACTCTGTTAAAATAACCTGTTTGGAAATCTCTGTTCTAGATGAAGTGAAAATACATGTAATGGAAATAAATTAATAAATATTTAATCTAAGAATACCTGTATAATTATCAGGGATCATGGCCATACACCAGATAAACCGGAGAAAAAAACCCACAAAGCAAGGAAAGCTCAACCTGGCCCAACTACTTGACACTGTCTGATGCAATTTAGTATTGCCCAAATAAGATACCATAGTCTTATTCAAAATAACAGGAGACAAGTTTAGCTAGCTATGATGGCATGGTATATAGAACTTTTCTCTAAAATTCAGATGTAGCAATTGGAAAAACAGAGATATTATAGTACCGTGAAAATAATCTCTCAGATTATGTCAGCATGTACAAGGTATACGTGACAAAATCACTGTACACATAAACTTACAAATTATCAAGTTCAAAGCAGTTGAAATCACAGTAAAAAGCATTCGCATGAAGACTGTTGATTAAAACCCCATTTATCTGCACCTTAGAACTTTAATAATTAATCTCTACGCAGTTCCACTGTGCCTGCAATAGGTATTTATGCACCTACAGTACTTATAAATTATCCTAGAAATAATTTTCAAAAGTTTTAAAATTAATTAACCTTTAAAATCTGCATTAAACTCTGTTCACACAATAACTGTAGGCCATAAAAATACATTAGCAAACAACATGATGCAATAGCAGTGGAACAGTAGAACAAAACAGTTGGAAGACTCAGTATACAATATGTATGATACGAAAAGTTTAGACTATCTGTATTATCATCCCATGAACTAAATGGACGTTACCAAATGGATTATGCATGCTTCTGAAGCACATATTCTGCTTTAATTTTACAAATGAAACTGGTCTAAGTAAGCCTAGTTTTGTAACATGAAAATGCTCTGCAATGAGAACTAAAGCAGTAAAATACCTTAAGCCTTCCTATGAGTAGGCGATGCTGAGGTAGGTTTTCCAGCCCTCTTCCTTATGTCTTTCTGTGATAAAAACCTACAGCACCAGGGATTCTCAGGCAGTCTCCCATCCAAGTACGAACGGAGCCCTACCCTGCTTAGCTTATCACCTCAAGAGTCAATGAAATCTAGGATTCTCTTTTAGCTGCAGGTGAGAAGAGTAGTCTTTGATGCACAAGCTGCAGAATGGTTGGACTTTTTTGGAATGACATCTGATCATGATCACAATTTGTCACTGTAATCACTCTAAGACTGTTTTGTAGACAGAAAATTACACTGTCATAAACCTTCCTGGGTTGCTACTTGACCAGATTTATGTGTCTACAAAAAAGTGAAGCTGTGAAAGCATGGAATTTGTAAGGAATAATTTTAACAGCTCATTTTAAACAGGGAACAATTGTTTGTGCAACAATATCTATGAAACTACTTCAGGACCCACCTTTTTTTTTGTTTTTATTTTTTTCACAGAGGAGATACCTTAGGCTTGTGCAGGTTTACAGAATGGAAATTTTCCACATTCTACATATTAAGCAAGAAAAATATCATTAACAGATTAGTGGGTTGTCAAATCTATTCAGATCTCTCAAATTTGCAGGACAACATTTTTAATTTAAAATTTATTTCATGAGTTCATTAAGAACATGAACTCTTTAAGAAATATAATAAACAAACATGACAGGACCTTAATCCCATTTTTGCCCAGACTAGCTTATCACATTAATACCATTGAAGTAATAAGATTTAATAATTTATAACCTGTAACTCTTAATATCATGCATCTGTGAACAAAAGAAACGGATTGGTTACCTAGCTGATAGTGAGAGTGCTCATCCTTCCTCCTCTATCATGGTGCAGGCATTCCCTGTATCACAGTAGTAAGCATGAAAGCTTTAGCAGTCCAACTGCTTTTGAATCTGCTTCACATGCTTTTTTGGGTAAGCTGGTGTTTTGTATCTTTCAGCTTGGAGGTTTAGTCTATACCATTTCCATAAATTAGTGGATTCTGAGGAAACTGCCAGACAAAACATAACGGCTTCAGGAGACAGCAATTTGGAGGTGATTATGGCTGCCTAGTGGCCCTTCAGCACTTCTTGATCACTTGTTCTGCTTATGTGATACCCTTTCTTTGGCCTAATCTCAGTGCTCCTAACATACATTAGGCCTTATCATGAGGTGCTATAGCCAAAATCTAAGCAGGAGCTGAGTGAACAGTCACATGGGTAAAAAAAAAAATATTTCAAGAATTACTTTAAGAGATTTGAAACTACTCTTTCAAGCTTTTATTTCTATCAAACATTTCTACATGAAATGATTCAAGGTGCAAAGAAGATAAACTACCAAGCAGCACTGATGTAATTTCTCATTACACCTATTAGTAAGATTTAAATTTCCTTTTGCAGTAGCAAGTAGTAACAATTAAGGAATCTAAGTATTTTTTATGTATTGTTCTCCATACTTCTCTGTCCATTCTGTAGCAATATTGTACTTATGGCACCTATAATAGAAATCAAAGATGCCACTGAACAACTATGATACTGCCTAGCTACATAATACAGCAGTCAGACAGCTGTGATCCAAACAACTAACAGCATAAACCAGATAGGTCTTTAAAATAGACTTTTCTATCCTTTCACAGTTTAAATAATTGTGTCAGCCTCCAGGTACCTTGATAGCAGAAGAAACTATATTAGCTGGAGGCAACCTAAAGAAGAGCAAGATGAAAGTATTACTGGGAGGAAAACCTGGTTTATGAAAAAAATTTTAATTTTTGTATACAATTCCTGTGCTTGACTTTTACTTTCATCTAGACAATTTCACTAATCTAATTTATAACATGTCATATCAAACAGCACTATCAACGCAACTGACAGGATAGTTAATTGTTGTGGCAGGGGAGAGGCAAGCAGATAGGAAACTGGAAAGAGACTGGAAACCCCTTAAACTACCTTTGCAGCATAGAATTGTACCCTTGGAGTAAATCAATCAAACTGAACAAATTAAACTGAAGACTTATCTCATGAATGAATTGGATGGATTCCTAGCAGCAAAATATAATTTAGCATATGCTGATCTAGCAAAACAGTTGTGAAATTCCCAATTAAGTGACTCTAAAATAATCTATAGAAAAGGCTGAGTCTCACCAAGTTTCTGCTCAACCCTGGAGCAAGAGATAGAAGATAAGCTTATTAAGACTGCTATCTATAAATGATTGGAGCAGAGCTGGGTTCTGGTATAAGGGAACGGGCATTGCAGCAGGGAGAACATGTAGCTGAAACCTTAGAGACAAGGCTATAGCTTGAGGAGACACAACTGAATGAATGGAGGTGGAACTGAACTGTGGCATGGGACCTGGGCATTAAGACTTAATTCAGGTGATGAAAGTATGCTGCCATAGGAAGCTGTGGAGGAGTGTCATGAGTTCAGCAGTAGCAGTCATTTTTCTCCTTCTTGGTAGCTGGTGCAGCACTGTGTTTTTCATTTCGGGCCTGGTAACTGCGCTGATAACACCAGTGTTTTCAGTTACTGCTTGGTAATGTTTTGGTCTGACCAAGGGCTTTCTGAGTCTCATGCTCTGCCAGGGAGGAGGAGAAGAAGGGAGGAAGCAGAGACAGGACATCTGACCCAAACTGGCCAAAGAGGTTATTCCACACCACAGCACATCATGTCCAGTATGTAGAAAATGGAGGGCAGAGACCCAGAAGGGTGGGGGTGCACTGTGGGGGGTGCACTGCATGGTCAGGCTTAATATCAGGTGGTGAGCAGTTGTATTCTCTTTCCTTGTATTTCCCTTGTCATTATTATTACTGGTGGTAGCAGTAGTGGTTTGTGTTATACCTTAGTTACTAAACTGTTCTTATCTCAACCTGTGGGAGTTGCATTCTTCTGATTCTCCTCCCCATCCCCTGGGACTGGGGGAAGTAAGAGGGGGAGTGGGTGAGAGAGCGACTGCGTGAGTTATTGAGGGGCTTAAACCACGAAAGGAGTTACAGCGGAGAACAATGTTTTCAGTTAAAGTTATGGGTTTGATGTCATAGTAGGTGGGAAAATGACAGAGGTTGTAAAGTAAGAGAGCCATCAAAATATTTATGTGCACATCAATATAGGTGGAGGAGATACTTCTGCCTCTTCTATTGCTAGTGTCACCAGCAGTACTTGAATGAATTCATCTGGAGTTCACCTGGTGTTCCCAGTGAAAAAGTCTGAATTAAGAAGGATAAAATTGCTTTCAACACCGGTCCTTTCTTTACAACAGGCATTAATCTTTGAACTTTTAATTGTATCTTTCTAGATATTGCTGTATTTTACAAAAATCTCAAAAATGTTAATATTTCAGCATCTAATCCTTTATTTAAAAATGCATCATTCAATGTTCTGTTATGAACAGAGGCTGTTCTTTGCTTCCATTTTATGACTCCTGCCTTAATTTTCCCCTTCTCCTTCTGCAACACTTATCTAAGCTGTAACAGTGAAACTGAAACTTCCAAAAGAAAGTCATATTTTGCCTATTCTAAGGCTTGTTTTCACAATGCTATTAGGAATGTTGTGCTCATGAGAAAACATTCTATTATTGTGTAACTGACACTTTTAAAAATTCATATATCATTCTACAAGTTTTTACATATGCAGTACAAGTTACAGATCATACAGCTTCAGATGGGGAGGAGGGGAAAAGTTGGTAGTAGATTTTTTTTTTTTAATCTCTCAGCTCCCAAGGGGCTTTGAAAAAAGTGTCTGCCAATTCTTAAAGGATTTTGCTTTAGGAAATTAGAGCAGTCCTGCATTTAATTTTAAATACCATTATTTCAAAGAAGTCCTGAGAAAGGTAGGGCTGCAAAGAATGAATAGAACAAAATCTTGATTTCCTTTTTCTTAGAACAATATTACTTTTCCAATAAAATAATAAAATCTGAAAAAAATTAAAACTATATGAAATCCATATTTATACTATGCCCCTGGACTTCCACAGTCTTTCAAATTGCAGAGAACCAGTCCAACAGATAATCAAGGTTATTTAGCTAGAATATATAATCTGTCAAACATCTTTAGTTGAATTTTTGAATGAGAAATTTGTTATGAGTGAAAAAAATGTTATTACTTTGAATTAATTTGCTTCTTGTACAAGAATATGAAAGTTTAAATGTACTTCAAACATAGAGTAAGAATTGAGAATGAAACATATTTTAAGGTAAACTTATGAGTGTGTTATTTACTTTTTTTTTTGTTGCATACATTTTGTTAATCCAAAGGCTATAGAATAGAATCATTGCAGTTCATGAAAAATAAATTTCTAAAATTTTCATTACAGAATTATTTCCAAGTACCTACTAGCAAAGTTCTTTTCTGCCCCTGTGTATTCAAGCTAATGACAATCACATTCCACTGTGTCTTTTGCTAGTTTCCAAATTTTTTTTTTTAAATCTGAGAATCATAATTTGCCCCCACGTTTTGGTTTTATTTACATCGCTAATTTTAATGACAATTAAAAGGATTTTATTGAAAATGCTTAAGTCATGGTGTGAAGCACTTTCTTACTCTAGAGTTTGCTTTTATTTTCTGCAAAAATATTTTGAATGCTAGTATACATTACAAATTGGAATGAAAAGAGAATTTTGGTTAATTAGCAATGTCATCTGAATTATTTTTCTCAACTTTGAGTTACCTGAAAGAGAATAGCTGTGTTATTTTTCCCTGATGGTTCTCACAAGAATAAAAGTTTATTCGTATCATTTTCTTCTGGGATACCTAACTCAGGCGTGAACAGTCTCCTTTTCCTGTCTAACTCATGGAATTTATACAAGACTATATGACACACTGGGATATTCTACAAGAAAAAAAAAGCTTAAAGACAAGTAGACACGGAATTATGACTAGCTTCTTAGCAAAGACACAATGATTTACTAAACTACTAGTCAGATGAAAAATTCCAGTTGTACAGCTCTCAGTCCAAATCCCCACTCCATGAAGGTAATTGAACTCCTTGAGTGAAATTCAAGCAAGGAAATTTGAAGAGGAAATATCAGGGGGCATTTCATAGTTTTGTTACATCTACAAAACAAGAAAATTTTATAGTGATAAGTGATGCCAAAATGTACAAACCTAACAAACGGAAAACAGCAGCAATATTGGATAACTTTATGCAAATCAAAGTGAGGAATGAACAGGGCCCAAATTAAATTAACTCCACTGCATCAGATGAAGCAAGCTGAAGAAAGTGGGTATTGACTGACATGGTAGATAGCATCAGAGGCTTTTGTTTTCTTTATCATTTGTTGTACAACGCGAGGTCATTGACTCACTTTACACAGTGGAAGTTCAGGAGAGGATAAGCGATGAAAGACTTACTACTGAAAAGTGTAGATTTCCCCTATATTCAGCACAGAATGAAAATACATATGAAAGTAAGAACTTTTTTGGATGCATGTGAGGAATGCTGACTATTTTGTTACTGTTAGCGTTATTTTCTGAAAAAATAATATCACTAAAGTCATTGGTGCAAGAGAAAGGCATGAGAATAATAACTTTACTGAAAACCTCCACTTAAGACTGTAAAGATTTGTTGCAGATAGAAGTGTTCTCATTAGAGGAGGATTTTTGCCAAAATTCTCATGTGTTTATGAAATTATCATATACCAGGTGTGCATTTGTCACATATTAGGTGTGTATGTATCACACCTTAAGTCCTTTATGTAAAGATTAAAAAAAAAAAAAAGAGTTGTTAGTGGCATAGGTTAAAAATAATTAAATGATATAATTTTGAAGTTTTAATTTTAACATTGTAGGTTGTTGAGGTTTGACCATTTGTGTAGAGGGTTGCAATTATTTAGTTTTGCTAAGGCTGTTCCAGAAGTGGACAAAGTAAGGATGTTTCTGGCTTTCCCAGTGATGTCTGTCATCAGAGAGTATTTTTTCTGCAGGTTAGTTTCTCCAAACTACAGAACAGCATTTATTTTCACTTTTCATACCTGTCTTTTTAAACTTAAACTCTCCACTAACCTTAGCTGGGCATTTAAACCTTGTTATTTCAAGTCAGATAGTGTAATTCTCCATTCTTCGTGATGTAACTGAACTAGCACCATAACATGCTGTGAAACGGGAGCATGCTCAATAGAAATGAAATCTTAGGAAAATTTACCTGCTAAACACTAATAGGCTTCTATAAGACATATACAGATCAGGTCTTTAAAGGCCTCCATCTTACTCACGTTTCCAGTCTTTATAAATCATAACCCTAACATTGAAGGTATGTGTTCTAACACATTTCAAATTCCTGTTCTAAACTATGAGTCTTCTACAACCTCTTGTATAAACTACCCTCAATTTCACTTTTAATGACAGATAGAAAAAGAAAGGTTTTCATTAATTTATTTGAAGAAGTGGTTGGAGTCATTCTGTTGAAAACTTCAGAAAAATAACTGAACATTCAAGCATTTTTCTGTGAAAGTCTGTGAGGCAGCTGAATCGTTATAACATAGCTGTGCTTCTGATATCATACTAGAAGCAATTTGTTCTGTTTACATATATAAGAAATTAATTTCCCAAGGATTTGCAGAAAATTATTCTATTGATATAAGAAAGAGACAGGGCTATGAGACTGGCAGAATTAGGAATTGCCTGTATGACACATTGATTTTCCAGATTCAAACAGCTTTGAAGCCTGACATAAAAAAAAAAAAAAATAAAAATCCTTAATGTGGTGGTTTAAACCGTAAAAAATGTGGTTTAAACCAGTAAATTTCCATTCTCCCTCCTTTTCTGCCCCCCCCCCCCCCCCCACACACACACACTCCGATGGGGGGAAATGGGGAGAGGAACCAAAGAAAATGTGACTCCCACGGGTTGAGATAGGAACAGTCCAGTAACTAAGATACAATACAGATCACTACTGCCACCACCACCACCAATAATAATGACAAAGTAAATACAAAGGAAGAGGATACAACCGTTTCGCCGCCCGACCGAGCCGAGAGACCGTGCGCTGCTCCAGGGACCGTGCCGTTCCAGAGCCCACGCCGCTCCCGAGACCGCGTGGCGTGAGGGAGAGACTGCCCCCGCTCCCCCCACCGTGTGCCGCGCGAGCCCCCCCCCCCCCCCCGAATCCTACCTGCTGGGCATGACGTGCTGTGGTATGGAATAACCTCATTGGTCAGCCTGGGTCAGGCACCCTGTCTCCCCTCCCCCAGCTTTTCTCTCTTTCCCGGCGTAACATGAGACTCTGCGGGGGACGGGGGGGGGAAGCCAAACCTATAACACTTAAAAAGTCAGATTTCTAAAAAAATTCTGGATTACCTAGCCATAATTTCCTAGATGAAAACCCTTTTACTTTTTCAAGGAGAATTTGTGCTAATGAGCATTCTAATCCAGTCCCAGTGCATTTACGGAGTTGGAATAAAAAGTTAGAAGGCTATCCTCTATCCACTCTATAGTAGATAGAATAGTTAGGGTTGGAAAAGACCTCAAGATCATCTAGTTCCAACCCCCCGGCCATCAGCAGGCACACCTCACACTAAACCATGCCATCCAAGACTATGTTCAACATGGCCTTGAACACTGCCAGCGATGGAGCATTCACAACTTTCCTGGTCAACCCATTCCAGCGCCTCACCGCCCTTACAGTAAAGAATTTCTTCCTCATATCCAATCTAAACTTGCCCTGTTTAAGTTTGAACTCATTACCTCTTCTCCTCTCACTACAGTCCCTCATGAAGAGTCCTGCCCCAGCATCCTTATAGGCCCCCTTCAGATTCTGGAAGGCTGCTATGAGGTCTCCATGCAGCCTTCTCTTCTCCAGGCTCAACAGCCCCAACTTTCTCAGCCTATGTTCATACAGGAGGTTCTCCAGTCCTCTGATCGTCCTCCTGGCTCTCCTTTGGACTTGTTCCAACAGTTCCATGTCCTTTTTATGTTGAGGACACCAGAACCGCACACAATACTCTAAGTGAGGTCTCACAAGAGCAGAGTAGAGGGGTGGGTTCACCTCCCTCGATCTGCTGGTCATGCTCCTTTTGATGCAGCCCAGGATACAGTTGGCTTTCTGGGCTGCAAGTGCACACTGCCAGCTCATGTTCTTTTTTAAATTAACCAACACCCCCAAGTCCTTCTCCGCAGGACTGCTCTGAATCTCTTCCCTGCCCAGCCTGTAGCTGTGACTGGAATTGCTCCCACCCAGCTGTAGGACCTTGCACTTGGCATGGTTAAACTTCATCAGGTTGGCATCTGCCCACCTCACAAGTGTGCCAAGGTCCCTCTGGATGGCATTCCTTCCCTCCAACATATCAACCAAACCATACAGCTTGGTTTCATTGGCAAACTTGCTGAGGGCACACTCAATCCCAAAACATGCCGAGACTGTGGGACTCTCTTCTACATTGTGCACATTATGAAAATTTAAAATGGATATGTAAACCTTTCCCAATTTTGCATATTCTTGATATTTTTCAATATTTTATTCTGATTTTGGGTTTTGGGTGTTGGGTTTTTGTTTTGTTTTGTTTTGTTTTGTTTGGTTTAGTTGGTTTTCGTTTTGTTTTGTTTTATTTTTATTTGGTTAGTTGGTTTGGGGTTTGTTGTTGTTGGCTGTCTTCTAATCTTCATTGGCAGATACAATCCGAGAATATTCTTTTCTTTGTGCTATGAAGTACTATCATTATATATGTTATAGAAGTACTGTTTGCAGTTCCAGAGTTAAGAATGATCTACGTTTTGTATGCAAAACAAACATGAAATGGCCTTATTTTGTAACAAAACTCTATTCCTCAGGATTGTTCTGAAAATTTCACCATATGCTTTCAGTGGTGAATTTTAAAAATCACAAGTTACTTGAGCTTAACCTATATTTCTTCTTTGTCTTCAATTATTCTCAGAATGGAATTGGTAAAAGGATTCTCTATGTCCTTTGGCTGAAACTTGTAGGATTCTTTGGTACAGCCTGTGCTTCATGTCCTATAGGATGAAAGGATTTTTCCTCTCAAAGTGCCATTCCTGAAGTTGGTTCTTGCACAGGGATTCATGAATATAATTCTACTGCAAAAAAAAAAAAAAATCCATACAGAACTCTCTTCTTTCAAAGCTCATCAGCTTTCATGTGATTATTCTGATATGGTTATCTGCCCTTCTCCTTCTCCCTCATTTTTTTTCAATTTATTCTAGCTTTTCTCAATGGAAACAGTTGAATTTTGAAAGATAGCTCCTTAACTGAATCGCATTAAGAATAATAAGAAATGGTAACTAGTTTGAAAAGGAGTGATGGATGAGCTTTGTTGAGGTTTTTATGTCTGGTTAAAAATGTTATAGAAATGGCTATTTAACTTAACCATTTTCAAAAGTGTGTTTGGTTTTTTTTTTTTTCTTTTTTTAACTCTAAGTTTGCATTGAATAGCATCTTCCTGATAGGTTTGCTTAATTTGTTTTTATATACCTCCAAGAAGAGATATTTCACAACCTTGTTCACTAGCTAGTTTGTATATTTAACTATTCATATAGTAAGAAAGCCTTTCTTAATATCTAATGTCTAAATCTTCCTTTCTGTAAACTAAGATCATTATTTCCTGCTGAATCCAGCTTAGGGAGTGCTGTTGTCTTTATAAAAACTTTTTGTTTGATAGTGAAGAACTCATTTCTCTGGAGTCTTCTCTAACTTGAAAAATCAGTTCTTTCAACATTTCTGTCAGTCATATCTTATAAATATATTGCCCTCCTAATTATTTTCCATAAGATGACCCCAGTTAGTCTGTACCCAAAGATGCTATTCCCCAAACCAGTCAAAATACTCCAAGAGATATTATAAATGTCAAAGCAGAGGAATGATTTGTATGCATCATTTAGTAAGTCTCTCTAAATATGTTAAACAAGGAGTTCTCTTTCCGAAATTATTTCCCATTTCCATACACTTATTTTCTGTCTTGTACGTATGCATCTGATTTCACTTTTCTAAGTGCAGTACTTTGTCCTCCTTTGACTGAATACTGCTTTCTTGATTTTTATTGTTTATCTGGTCTATGAAGATTACTTTGAACTCCAGTCCTCTTTTCAGTAGTGTGAACTATCCCAGCTTGGGTATCAGCAGGTTTTGTATAGTTAAGTTTATTTTATCTTGTAAGCTAGTGATGAAAGGGCTGACCAGAATAAGATTCAGAGCAGACTTTCTAGTCAGAAAACAAATCAGTGCTAATTGATCAGTGAGCATGATTTTTAACTGTTTTTGTACCCATGTGGTGATTTCATCACAACATTCACTTGCAGAAATGGTAAGCGGAACTTTTCATTCCAACATCAAAATATACCTATTGCCTTCTGCCTTATCTACTAGGTCAATCACCTTGCCAGGAAAGGAAATTTGGCTGGCTTGACATGATTTGTTCTTGACAAACAATCTTGTTTCTCATCATCTTCTTTTTGTTTGGATTTTTGTAAATTGTTTGTTGTGGTTGTAGAGGACCTTGATGTGAAGGATTTTTGAGCTAGACTAGCTGATGAGAGAGCTTTGCGATAGCAGAGGAATGTTGCTGGGAAAGCTTTGAGATCGTAGAGGAATGTTGCAGGGCAAGTTTGGCAAGATAAGAAGGAAGAAAGAAGTGAAGAACCAGTATCCAATGAGGGGATGACAGCGAGAAGCAGGCATCCAATCAAGGCAACCAGTGAGCAAGATATCAACCAATGAAGAAGCGAAAATACCCACGAGGACAGCAATAGCTAGCCAATTGTATTAGACGCTCTTACACACAGGCATTTTGTATAACCTATATTAACCCTGGATTTTCGAGAAACAAACGATTTTATTCTGTAACCAGAAACTGTACGTCTCCACAGATTGTTTTGTAATTTCTTCTACTGTATTTTTGAGTATCAAAGTTAGTCTGTTTGGTCTGTAAAGTCCTAATAATTTTATTCTTTTAAATTAATGTAATCAAACATTGAAAGATTGTCAGGTTGGTAGTATAAATTGCCAAAAATTATTTTTGACTGCCTGACTTTGCTATTTTAAATTATTGGAGAATAGTGTATTTTATGGACATGGTTTTTACAGGAAATTGCTTTTGACATCAGGTCTTTCCTAGATATATATCAGACAGGGACTGAAACAGAAAATAGAGCATTGGCCCAAAGCTTACTGGAAGTGAGGGAAAGCCTCCCAGCTGAGGCTTCAGACTCTGGATAAGACTCTTAGTATGTGTCTGGCACTTGTATCTGTCTGGCACCTGCATCGGTTTGACAGACAGATCAATTTGTGAGCCTGGCTATGCAAACTGAAAAGTCTTTAAAAAGGCTTTGCTGCTATACAAAATGGGAAGCAGTGACATACTGACCATAATTTCATCAATAAATGTAGCACTACATACTTTGTGGGAATCACCACTGTGCTAGTGTTTTCTGTGTCAGTAATTACAGACTTTAAGAATAGAACTGCAGTGCATTACAGTGGAGAAAGGAAAAGTGAAGAATATAAAGAAAAGTGAAGAATTTAAGGAATTCATTCTGATGAAATGCTCTAAGAATTTGCCCTGAAGAATATGCTATAATAAAACCTGCAACCAATTAAAATATCTGGAGACAGTTTATGCTATTCAAAGATTCTGTTTCGTTAAAAAAAAAAGGCCCACAACAACAACAAAAAACCCACTAAATATAAGCCGAATAAAACTATCTAAGTCCAATTCTCTTTTGTGTTTTATTTATGCCATTGTAAGGTCGCCATCTGGTGGTTGTTTTAACATAAAAAATGTGAGATTTTTGAACAGCTGTTGATTTGTGGTCATGGGGTTTGAATTTTATAAAAATAAATTAAAAAAAAAAAAAAAACAAAAACAAAAACAAAAAATTGGTTAAAATGCTACCATGTTGAAGGTTTTTTCCAAAACTTTTGCAAAATGTTTGCTAAATAGGACTTGAGATGACAAAAAAGGTCAACATCTGTGTAATGACTCTCATAACCAAATGTAGGGAATAGAAGTTACTATAATAACTTTAGCCAGGATACTCTATGGACGTAAATGGTGAGATGTGTTTGGGTGCCTATATAAAAACTCAAATTCAGGGAAATTAATTTGACCAATAAAAATGTTGTCAAAGAATATATATTAGGTTCCAAAATCAAAGACAGGATTTATCTTACCCAACTTCAGCTATAGAAAAAATAAACCAGCTAGTTGTCTGGGGTACTTTTGTTGTCAGTGAATACACATCCCTTTAAATAACAATTCATCTTCACCTAATAAAGGCATGTAAAATAAATATGTTGAAGCACCCTCTGGAAGGGTTCATCTCTGTCTTTAGTTGATTAGCTTAATGGTTGTGCCTAACCTTTACACAAGTAAAGAAAGATTAAATCCAGTCTAAGGTTAAGTGTTGGACATTCTCTGCTGCACAGGAAATCTTCCTTTCTGTATCTATCTCGTTCATCAAACAAACCAGATGACTGGGAGCTGTTGAGTCCAGAAGGATCGTAACAAAGTAGCAGCTGGACTTGACCTGTTTCCAGCCACATTTCACATGCAGATATCTATGCACCATATAAAGGGATTGTAAGATGCAATTATGACTTCACTATTTTTTTTCCCTACTAGGAGAAAAGAATAAGTGAGTCAGCTTAACAGAAAACAAGCACCCTCTCAGTTAGTGCATGTAACCCTGTACCTGGGCTGAAAAATGGAGGTTATTTAACAAATTATCAAGATACAGAGCACCTTTGTTTCCATCTATTGTATGCTCTCTCTTACGCACATAGGTATATCATCATAGAATCTGTTGTTAGAAGACATTTTTAATTGCCAAGCAATACTTCAAAAATGTGCTACATTAATGTCTCAGCCACTCCAGTCAATAGCAAACTAAAGCCTTGAAATATCATTTTCCATTAAAAATTTTTATGTAATCCGTACTTGACATATTGGCTAACTACTGGGAAAGATCCCTGAAAGTTGCCATGAAAATGCTGCAATTTTGGCAAGGTCTGCCTTGCTCTAGTACAGAAAATCAAAACAAGATATAACAGTAAAGACTACTGTGTTTTAGCTGTGATTTTACGGTATGATTGTAAAGGAATACTGTATATTTCTGATTAAGAGATAAAGAACCAAAGCTCACAAAATATAACATTTTATTTATTTTGTTAATGGAACCAATCCCTCATTGTTGCCCCAAACTCTTGTCATAAATGTGCATCATTGTATATCAACACACCACCACAACCAACACACATTTGTTAACATTGAAAATATGCTAGACTTCTTTGGTTGCAAAATTAGGTTTTAGACTGTACTGTGAGAAACTAATGTTTCATGTAATGTGCTTCATTGCCAGTTTCAGTTCTCATGCAGTCCTTGATGATGTGTAGTGTCTCCTATCTGTGGGACCAGAGTGATCATTGAGTTCAAGTAATACATGTCCTGCAATAGAGTTTTGGTGTCTTGATCAACAAGCTTGTCATAGAAAGCCAAACAATCTAATTAAATTTGCCATTAATGTTGCTCATAGAACTATCTAAGCATAACCAATTAAACAGGGAATTTGGTTTATGGTCACGCACTTGAGACAATGCAAAAAAGATTTAGCTGTGCATTTCTATTTCCATAAGTTAAGAATGGCTTTTGACAAAGAGCATCAGAGTTATTCCAGATTTAAGCCCATGCAACTTTGCACTTCAAACAGCATAGATATGAAGTGTTAGACAGCTCTAGAATTAGATACCCCATTGATGCTGCTGAATCACATACGAAAGCTTGTGTTCTGAAAGACGTGTTGGCAAAAGTACTGAAATAAAGTAAGAAAAAAAGGACGGAAAGAATGTTCACTTTTAGGCAGGACATGCTGTATCTAATGTGTTTATTTTAATATGATAACTTCACAGTTGCCTCAAACCTTGGATTTCTTGCATTGAGAAAATCGTGGTCATTAACAAATGTATAGCACAAAGGAACTTAATGATCTTTAATAAGAAAAACAAATGTGTGGTCATTTGAAAGTAAGCAGCACAATTCAGTTAGGTTTTTGATTCACTAGCTCAACCCAGGATCATCAACAAACACAAGAAGAGAGAGAAAAAGCCTACCATGATTTATGACATGTTGATAATCTGTATTTTTGCCTGAAATCTTCTTATTCAGGGAATTTACATTTTTATTATAGTAATTAAGCCTAGGTAGAATTTAGAAAAAAAATAGCCAACTCAAAATTAGAATTTTAGATTTTCCAAATAAATTATGGGAATTGGTCACGTTTCAAGGCTAAAAAATCTCTATGTGTGTCGTGGTTTAAACACAGCTATAACTCACCCAGTTCGCTCGCTCACACTCCCCTCTTTCTTCCCCCCTGCTCCCAGAGGGGATGGGAAGGAGAATCGAAAGAATATAACTCCCACAGGTTGAGATAAGAACAGTTTAGTAACTAAAGTATAACACAAATCGCTACTGCTACCAGCGATAATAATAATGACAAGGGAAATACAAGAGAAGACAATACAACTGCGCACCACCCGACGACCAAGCCAAGAACTAACTCTTCTGGGTTTCTGCCCCCAGTTTTTACCTCCTGGGCATGACGTGCTGTGGAAGGGAATACCTCTTAGGTTAGTTTGGGTCAGGTGTCCTGTCTCTGCTTCCTCCCAGCTTCCCATCCTCCCTGCAAAACATGAGACTCAGAAAGTTCTTGGTCAGACTAAACATTACTGCAACAACTAAAAACATTGGTGTTATCAGCGCTGTTCCCAGGCCGAAAGTCAAAAGCCCAGCGCTGCACCAGCTACTAAGAAGGAGAAAAATTACTGCTACTGCTGAACCTATGACAGTGTGCCATATCTAGATGCAGTTAATTGCAGTTTAGAGAATGAAGATATTGCAAATGGAAAAAAGCTTGAAAAAGGATTTAGTATTAAAGCTAAGACTGTCCAACTTGCTAATTTTGTGACTAACTCATTGGTAATTTTGGCTTATACACACTTGCCCAACTTCTGACTGAAAATTTTTTAAGGAGAACTAGATTTTACTTCCAAAATCATTGTTATAAAACTTATTTTAGCAGTATGACAAATATTTTGAAATTATATATTTAAAATATTTTTCCTTTTACTTTTAATTTGCAATTTAGTTTAAAACTGTGATTTTTTTTTGATTAATGGTTGAATATGCAATGTGAATGTAAATGAAAACAGAAAAAAGGTGAAATAATGAATAAATACAGCTTCTGTTTTTGTGAAACACTGGGAAAAGTGAGCTTTTCGGTAATTTTTATAAATGCTAAAAAAAATCTTAAAACCCTAACTTCTACCTTCCAGACATTGTAATTCCCTATTATCTTGTTGCTCATAAACTCTGTTACCAAAAAATCACATCAGAGTTGTGAAGTTACTCTGAAATGCTGCTTACAATGTAAGCCATGGCTTGTCCAGTCCAGACTAAAGCAATATTCATTTTTCATCATTAAAATATTGCAAATTTTGTAAATAGAATAAAAATCACAAAACTTTCAGACTCCAATAACATAGTACATTTGATATGCACGATTTTGGTACATTAAAACATGTACATATAAATAGTTCAAGTGGAAATATGAATAGTACATATGGATTGTCGCATTCTTTGAGATCACATTTTTTAAGCATGAGTACCTATTTTCAATCTGTGATATGTTAGTATGCACAGATATTAATATAAATATTATATACGCTACAATATTCTTAACTTTTTAACAATAAAGTCATGCAGTACATTTAAAAATTTATAACTTTCAGTCTTTTCTGATAATATTAGCTAATTGTTTACTTTGGACTGCATCATCCTTCTTGTACCTCTCCTGGATTTGCAAAAAAACAGATTTGAATTGCACACAAACATAGCATACTTCCATTTACTGTAAATCTGTATCAGACTGAACCAGCATTGTTTACATAGGAATAAAGTGCAATATAATAAAAGATTTCTAAAAGATTACTGAAATGAATTGTATACAAATAAACCACAAATAAACTAAGTGCTATCTAAAAGTATGATGAACTGTTGATTAATAATGCATTAGAAGTTAACACTGAAATCAAATTAGTCATCTCAGGAAGTTTGTATGCATTTTTTTTTCCTTGTCACTGATGGTGCGGTAATAGTTTTTAAAGCAAGTGTGTTTCTATGATGAGTTCATTTAGTATTCAGTGTAATAGCGCTGATAATAATGAGCTCATTTGGTTTCCATTATATAAGCATTAGGTAATGGATGCCTATATTAAAGTGCTACTGTCATGGTGGTGCTTTTTTTCTTCATTTGGTACACAGTGCTAAATCTTTAAAGTAAAGCTTTTATGCAAATTATTGATGTTTTTATCTTTGAATCATGACTAATTTTATGGACTCTGGAATCCCATTATTGCCAAAGTTACTTTTGATATGAGACTCAGTAATTTCACTTGCCAAGAATTCTATTATCATTAGTTTCATCCCACCTTTTTGTTTTCATCTTTTCTTCCTGTCAGCTTTTTACATACTCCTACTTGTAGCATCATTCAACAAAAATAGACAGACACACTTCTGGAAATGCCCTGTTAATGTTAACACTCTTAAAGTGTCATAGCCCAGAACACTGGCTTGCTCTCCAGTGGATGACATGTTTGGCTTACTGGGTACTAGAATCCCCCCTGACGACAGTTGATGCTGTACATCTGTGTTTTTAGTAGGGAAGATATTTATATTAAAAGATTAAGAGATTTAAGTAGTAGGAAAACATAAGCTGGAGTTTTATTTTATTTAAGGCTTATCATACTCCAAAATCCTTCAGAGTAGATGCTGTGGGACAGTTTCTTCATAGCTATATATGAAGCAATTTTAAGACTTAAAAATGCAGATTTCAGATAACTTTTGATTTTTATTGTGTTCAAATATCCTAATAAAAATAGTAGTTACAGCTCTTATTGTCTCAGTTTTCTGTGTTCATTCTGATTTATTTTTTACATCTGCACTGCTTGGTGATAGTTGCCCCTATGAGAGACAAAAACCAGTGGCTGCTTTCTGACCTGTGTCTGTCCACATGACCCTAGTCCTAGGGCAGCACATCCATATTTATTCCAATAGATCAAAGCTCAGCCAGACTATGCTGTTGTTCTTTCCTATGTGCAAGACTAGGACCTCAGGTCTGACTTCCCTGGCTCTGTCAGCCACATGAACCCGTGGCAAAATACTACTGGTAACTGCAATCCTCAATTCAGATTGCAAATCTCTGGAACTCCCAGACTTCTTTTTAATTATAATTTTTTTCTGGAATGACAGAGATAAATAAGAAAGAGAACCAAAGTACCTGTCCCCCACTGACACTCGTTTGAATAGCTCCAGCAGAATACTACAGGAAGAGTCAGTGTCACCGTAATGTATGCTGAGAGAACATCTCTCAGTAAACATCTATGTGAGTAATTTTCAGAAGGACTGTGATTCAGGCACAATTTCTCTAGCTAACTGATCTCCATGGGCCACTGAAGACTTGTACCCTCACTGGCGCACATTTCAGAGCCTAATTGCAACTGACTATGCAGCCAGTCTGAAAGAGAACAAGATTGTTTACACATCCTTTTTAAATGGAAGTCAAGAGAAATGGAAACTTATTTCTTTCAGACTCCTCATAAAACTCTTGAGCTCGATGGTCTTGGAATAAGAGAAACAGTTAATGTATATTGACAGGAATATTTGCTTCCCTGAAATACGTTAAAGACTGCTTAAATCATAACAATTTTAGAATTAGAATGCCTCCACTTTATGAAATAACACTGGAACTTTCCCCTGATTTCATGTTAATATTAAATCCCAAATTATCACAGATTTTTTTTTCTTGAACTGCAGAAGAACACTTTCAAGTTATATGGAAGCACAGACTCAGCTCCAGAAATCATCAAATGAACTTCCTCATTGTCTGTTGATTTGAACATTTGCAGGGGCTTCTAAGCTGTTTGCAGTCCACTGTGTGTTTAAAAATATTTTGACACTGTATGTTGACAAGTATTTTAAACATTGTCTTAAACTACATTAATATTTCTGCTGCAATTGAGGTCAAATAAAATTAAATTGTATATGTGGCTCTTTTATTAAAAAAAGGTAACTTACCCTCCAATACCAAGTAAAAAGGGATCCTAGATCATACGTCAGCACTTGTGATCAAAGTCCTAATCCTAAAGTGCATTCATAAATATGATTGATGTCAGAAATCCTCAGATGAAATGTGTTGCTTTACCTTTTAGTATGTATCCTACTGATTAATTGAGAATCAATAACTGAATAGTTCCGTCTTAGTATATACGCTACAGTTTACAACTACTAGGAGACGTGTTGGGTTTTTTTTTCTTTTCTGGGCTAAAATGCAACAATGACTTCTTAAATTAAATGTCAAATATTTTAAATTCCCTGGATCAAAATCTTATGAAATTCATTCTGATCCATCTCAGTGGAGTACTTCTTTTTCCTACAGTTTTTGAGGGTTTTGTTTCATTAAAGCTTGTCCTATCTCCTTGTCTTCCCGCAAAGAGTTCCTTTTCTTTACATGTGAAAACCAGGAAAGGATAGCAGCTTTCCCAGGCTCCCAACTACTACAGTGTTGCTTTTGATAGACCTTTCCAGTGGAACCCTGCATTGGATTTACTATATTAGCTATAATATATGAAGTGCTGCTCCTCAGAGAAAAAGGAAGAGATCTTGTTAGCAAAAGCCTTGATAGCAACTGAGAAAAGAATGAAACTTGTGAATAATTTTTAAAAATTGCAGATGAGCATGTGTTTAGAAGAAATAATGGAAATTAAGAGAAGAATAGAAAGAAGGGAAGTGTAGAAAAAGAAGAATAGAAAGAAGGGAAGTGTAGAAAAAAAAAGAAAAATGAGAGCAGGAGAAACAGCAACTAGTGAAGAAATAGGAAAGAAAACTTACAGGACTAAAAAAAAAAAACCAAGTAGAAATAGTAGTACAGAAGGAAGAAACCCAGATGGACATTAAGTGGAAAGAAAAAAAAATTTAATGCAGCAAGAAATCTAAAAAGAAACAGCAAAGATAAGGCAAGTATTTTGAAGAAAATGAGAAATGAGGATGGTTTTGAACAAAAATAAATATTGCAAAAATATTGCATAGGAACATGAAAATAAAATAGTGAAAAATTATCAAGAAGGTTGATGAAGATGTACTGAAAAGGAAGAAGAGGAAAAGGAAAAGATATCAGAAACTCAGTCACTGTGTAAATGCATGATCCTGTAATTCTGGTTTTACATATCAAAAATGCTCAAAGCATGATTCACATCTCAGGGTTTAACAAACAGAAAATGACTTTGAGAAGTTTGAAGCTACTTTTCTCCTGCATGTATATGTCATATTAACTGGTAACTCAATGTATCAGTAAAATTTTATGAGCTACTACAATGGCTTAGTTTTTGAGACTGAGACTGAAATGAGAAATGACTGCCATATATCCCACAGCTTTGGAACTTTGGAGCATCCAGATCAGTATCTACCTATTGATAACTGCATTCATTCTGTGTTTATTATTTTGTTAATGCCAAGAAAGTCATATGGACAGAAAAAATGCCTGTCTCATTTTTTATGAGTGTAAAAATCTGCATTGTTTGTTTCTCTTCCTCAATATCATGCAAGAGGCATAAAATCCAAATTGTTGAATGACTTTCCATTCTTAGACAGATGGAAATAACAGTTAACACTATCCTGTCAGGACTGCATAAAAGCTGGCATATGATGTTAAACAGTTACATGATTATTATTTCTTTTCCTCAATAGCAGGACCATTTTTATCTCAGGAGTACTTTCTTATTTTTCTTTGCCTAGTTTTCTCACATCATCTTCAGTTACAGATTCAATTAAATTATGTGTACAGGACACACGCAACTGTTGAGCTAAGACACAGCTGACAGCTAATGACTCTTGCAACATTTAGCACAATAACAACCCAGTCCTGTACGTCCAACACAGTCTTCTGATCTGGCATCAGTGTTATCCACACTATTTAGGGTATATCTCTGATACATCACTGAGCCCTGAAGGCATTGCGCCAGCAGAACTCTTAACCAGTTTTTTAATTCCATGAATCAGAAGAGTGCACCGTTTTGATGACCGCTCTACCACTTTTCTGTAAAGAGAGTTTGTAAATAGAAAGAGTAATCCAGTATGCTTATATATGAGTCATGTGACTATGTATTTATTACAGTTAATAAACATGCAATTATTCCTCTCTTCTGGTCAGAAGTGTACTTATTACATGATGACATATTCCAGTACTTTGCCATACTTACCATTCATATTATAACATAATACTCCACACTGCAATTTTCCAACACTTTTATAAGAAGTCATGTAATTGGCTTCAACCCAAAGCCTCTGTTTCATAGGAGGAGGAGGGGATCACATATGCATAAATACATATTTTCATGTAGGTTTTTTATTTTTCTTTGTGGGAGTTTGGTTGGTTTTGTTTGGTTTTTTTTTTAAGGGGCTATTTTTAGAAATTCTTGTTTTGAAAACTTAACAAGAAGGTGTTGCAAACAGATATCTAGGGCTTGGGTAGTGGTGGCATTTTTATGGTGGCAGTTTGTTGTTAATGTATGGGCAGGAATTACTAATTTGGAAGGTCTAGAAAATGCACCAGTATTATACCAAAATGAAACCTCCAATAGTGAATACCAAACTGAAAGCCTAGTCCCAGAGAGGGAAATCAGAACCAGAGTGTATACAGGGTTTATTTAGGAGTGTAAAAGCACATTGATTCAGGTTGTAATTCCTATAGAAACTTGATCTGTCACAGAAGGGTTAATAACTTTCAGTACTTTTATGTTAGATACAGAAGATGATAACCTTCCACACATGCAGCTACAGCAGCAGCTTTGAAGTCACAGTACAGCATCAAGGTTTCCTAGGATCAAACAGCATAGTGAATCATTCAGTGATGTGGGAGTTCAAGCTATCACAGTGGTGGCTCAAGTAATACTGACAGTAGAGACAGCTGTACCAAGAAGCTGTTCAAAATCATTCCATCCCAACACCTCTAAAAAACAGCAGCAGGATACTCAAGCCAAGCTACTTCCAACTGCTTGGGTTTTAAGTGTAGTTTACAGAACAGACCACCTTGTGTCCCCTCACATCTGTCAGTGCTACTTGCAAAGCAGTATTTTTCATGTTTAAAGCAGAGTTTAGGGTTGCAGCTTATGTTAAGGTAATCTAATAAGTGCAAGTCTGTGGGCAAAAGGAATTTTTCTGACCTACTAAATCATGACTCTTTTTCATGTAAACATGACTTTGGAGAGAAAGTTTCTTAAACATGATCCACTTCTCACCAAAGCATATTCACAGTAAATACATGTGACTCTTAACATTACCTTCGATGCACACCAAACAAACTGCTTCCCTGCTGCTTGCTGAAATATTCAGAACAAGTAAAACCAGAGTGTAAATTAACTTGCTGACAGATGGTGTCAGTTCAGTTCAGCCTTTGGTAGATATGTGGATATGAATCACTGGAAGGAACGTCCTACCATTGCCATGTCCCTTGCCTCTGGGCAGTGTGGAAATTCCAGGTCTAATCCATTGTTTTTACAATAATCTTTTAATCTATTGGGCTTTGCTTTAACCTTTTGTCCTCATCATCTTTTAAAGTCTGAAGCATGTAGTATAGAATTTCTCTAATAACACACAGATTTTATGGTTAGCATATCAGATCAGACAAAGTTGCACTGTAAGTATGATAAATGACTGCTTTTCTATTGCTTCTCTCTCTAGAGCAGTAAGTGCTATGGAACTACCTTCTTCAAATATGAAGGGGAGCCAGAGCTTGGTATCATGAACAGTATATCAAATTCAGATATCTAACAAAAGAAATCAATTACAATCCCATTACCTAAAATCAATCAGAATAATTTCCAATCACACCATCAGAATTTACAGCTTTTTTGACAGCACCTAGTTTATATGCAGTAACAGCAAATCTTTTGGAAAGACAGGAAGATGTTGATAAACTGGTCTTATAATTCCAATTAACAATCAATTCTAGCATTCTCTGCCATTATGCACTACTTCACATGACACAAGAGTACTGTACAATATACACCAGTGAACTCCTCACTACTGGAGACAGTGTTGAAAGTCTTAGTGTTTTGTTTTGGCACAAACCAGCTTTGTGTTTTGCTTCTGCTATTACTTTCCTCCCCCCTTTCTTTTTTTTTTTAAATCTATTGGCCCTTTTTTCAAGTCCTTTGGTGCTATGATGGCTTTAGTGAGCTATCAAAAGCTACTTCTATCGGCTATAGCAGATGCCTAGAGCCATAGTGAGAAATCAAAGAAAATAAACTCTGTTGACACGATTGGTACATGACTCTGTACATCTTAGTAGGTTTCAAAAGCTGAGCTTTGTAAAGCTCAAAAGATTTTTTTTTCCTGTAGTTACATAAAAAATCCTCATACTAAAAAAAAAAGAAATAGTAGCTGAAATTAAGTGCAAATGAATATGACATTCAAAGCAGATTCTCGGTGTAACATGTCATAACATCCTAGTATAATTATGGCAGTTTATATTACCTGAGAATCTGTTCCCAAATTATTATACCTAAGTACATAATATTAAGACCAAAATGTGTTTTCTTCTGCTACTGGAAAAGAATACTATTTGTATGTGAGCTTAATGCTGTCAAACAGCTGTAAATTTTATTTTAATTGAAAATCAGTTTGATCAATATTTAAAAAAATTATTATTGATTTCATCATTTCAGGTATTTGAATTTGATGTACAGTCTATTTACAATGCACTGAGTCCCTCTGCTATTTAAAGATCTCAGATTCACTGTGCTTACTGGCTGCTCTAAAGAGAGGAATGAATGCAAAGAACATATTCATCACAGTTATGAGATAACCTCGTGTGATCAGTGATATGTTAACTACAAAATTTTGGGTTGGTTGGAGGAGCAAATCAAAATTAATTATTTTCTTTTTAATCTCATTTGGTCCAAAAATAAGAAACTCTCTGGGAAGAGAAATTCCTTGAGAAGGCAGTTTCACAGTCATCTGTCCTGTTATAAGAAGAGATTGTGAATTGCTAAAAGAAGAACTCAGATGAAACAGATAATCAATTTCTGATTAAAATCTATTTAGAGGAGTACCTTTTGTAAAATCATGAAATTCAATCTTATTTGGCCTAGAAATATGAAACTGCAAAGAAAGGAATCCCTTAAGAAGGCATATTCACTCATCTGTACTTCTAGGAGAATTCTAATAAAATCTTTGTAATAAGAAGTATCTTTAGTAAAATCAGAAAATTCATTGGAAGGTCTCATATTTCCTCAAATCTGTTCCCATTTGAAAAGGAAATAAAATATGATTTCTAATTGTTTATCCCAAATATGTTTTCACTCTATATGGTATCAAAACATTTAGTTTCGATCCCGAATGGCCCTGGTGTCTGATTGCTCCCTATTGTACTTCTGATTGATTGGATTTTGGCATATCCAGATGAAGACACAGGTCACTTGTAAACCTGTAAATGTGCTGAATTGTTTATGATGTCAGGAGAAGCTTTACCTAAAGCTAAGGAAAGAGCCTAGGACTCCAGTGTAACAGAAGGACATTTCTATCAAAAAAAAAAAAAAAAAGGTATCCTTCTTTTTTAGTGAAATTGTAGCATAAACAGTTAAAACCTTCTAAGTACTACAAGCAAAATTGAATTTTATCAGCCCCAAGGATAATGACAAAATTGATTGATTCTTGTGGAAGAGCCAGAAGTATTTTTTCAGGTACCATTACTCTTCCTGGCTCCAAATACTGAAACTGAACACATTCTCTTTACCAATAATGGATAGCTGCAGCTTTCCTGCACACATTTACTTGTTCCCTGTCTTTAACTCCCATCAGTGTCATGTGCATGACTTTCAGAAAACAAAACAAAACAAAACACATCATAACTGAAAAAAAGGATGGTGAGCATAAACAGCCCTAGTCCATTGCCTTGCCTGGATTTCCTTCTGTCATGGGTTCAGCAGCAGCAGTCATTTCTTCTCCTTCTTGGTAGCTGGTGCAGCGCTGTGTTTTTGATTTTGGGCCTGGGAACAGCGCTGATAACACCAGTGTTTTCAGTTACTGCTTGATAGTGTTTTGTCTGGCCAAGGATTTCCGAGTCTCATGCCATGCCAGGGAGGAGGGGGAGCCGGGAGGAAGCAGAGACAGGACACCTGACCCAAACTGACCAAAGAGGTTATTCCATACCACAGCACGTCATGTCCAGGATGTGAAAACGGAGAGCAGAGACCCGGGAGGGTGTGGTGGACTGGTGGGTGCACGGCGTGGTCAGGTTTTTGGTACTGGGGGGTTCGTTGCTGGGGGGTGCACTGGCTGGGTCGGGCTTGGTGAGCAGTTGTGTTCTTTTTCCTTTTATTTCTCTTGTATTATTATTGGTAGTAGCAGTAGTGATTTGTGTTATACCTTAGTTCCTAAACTGTTGTTATCTCAACCTGTGCGAGTTGCATTTTTTTTTTTTAGATTCTCCTCCCCCTCCCCCAAGGACTGGGGGAAGAAAAAGAGGGGAGTGAGTGAGTGAGTGAGTAAAACTTTGTGAGTTTTAGAGGCTTAAACCACGACAGAGAAGTACTGAAAATTCCTGTCACCTCTTAAAGGCATAAAATCAAATTTGAAATTAAGGAAATATTTCACTTTGCAATTAAAACCATAATACTGGTTAAAAAAATTCAGGAATAGCAATGGTGTGACATGAGGAAAATCAAATACATGTTCAAGTCCCTTGTCACTGATGGCACGTGAACTGATTAGCTTTTTCCTTAGCCATGATAGACACAGTGCAGAACCGATAGCAAAGTACACTTTAGTGTAACGTTCAGTGCATTGCAGGTAGTCATGGGCTACTTACCGTTTCTTTTACAAAGCCTGTTTTTATAACTTTGTTATTCTAATTTGCATTTTTCTGAAGCCTGACATCCTGGACCATGATGAAATAGCCAGGACTGGGGCAAGAAAAAGAGGGGAGTGAGTGAGTGAGTAAAACTTCGTGAGTTTTAGAGGCTGAAACCACAACACCTTCCCTTTCCTTCCCATACACAGTGAGATACACACATTCACCTACTGCTATAACCATATTTTTCAGGGAGGACTGCAGCCACCTTTCATCCTGATAGCCATCTGGGCTAAGATGCTGGCACTGGGCTCCATAGATCAGGGCCACAAACACAGGCTGTGGAGCACTAGTTGCAAATTACTGAAGTGAGCATTTCACTTTTAGTTCTTGGACAGCTTCCTACTTATCTAAATTAACTTACTCTGAGTTAATCTTTTACATTATATTTGACAATTACACTTGACTTAAGCAAGTATAGACACAAAAACTTATCAATTCCCTTAGTTTTTCATGAGCTGAACTTAATGAATTCATTTATAAAACAGTAAAATCACACGTTTAGCTCCCTGTTAAACGTGCGTAATAAGAAAATGCACACAAATGCAGTTTTTCATTAGAATTCACACACTGAAGAGAAATACTTTGTTCTTATCATCAATTAAAAAATAGTGAAGATGTACTCAGGAGCTGGGACATAGTACAATAGCTGGTTTGCCAGTTGTGTTGGTGCAACTTTATTCTCTGAGGGAAGGTAAAATATGTAGAGATTAAAAGTTTGTTTATTCTGCTAACAGGTTTTGTGCTGTAAATTTCTACTGTGTCTTTTACCATAAACTGTTTTTTTCTTTGGAAAATACACCTCTTTTGATCATTGATTCAAATAATGTACTGCATGTTCAGAAAAAATAGGAATCACTTTTAAACTTTGACTTCAATAGCTTTTCCATGCAGCATATCAAGAAATGCAGGTGTCAGTATCAGTACTAAGGCAAAGCTACTATATTAATACAAGAGGTAACAGTGATACACCTGTTATTCACAAAAATCTTAAAATACACTTCAAACTTAATTTTGAATATTATGTAATTTGGAGAAATTACAGAAAGTCTAAACAAATGTCTAAAGGAAGAGCTTACTTGGAACTTTTCCCATGAATTTGTGGATTGCATTTTATGTTTTAAGAAAAAAAGATGACTTTTCAAAAATGAAAAATTTAGGTACATGTATAATTGAGAATGTGTTAATACACAGAGTGCTAGCATTCAACAGAAGCTTATATGAGGATTGTCAAACAGTTCAAAAAACTTCAGACAAAATAAAGCTTCAACACTTCCATTTTGCCATTTTTTCTATAGGAAGTTCTAGTGTTGTTATTAAGCTTTCTTTTTTTTGTCCTTATTTTAAGAGTAAAGCTGTAACCAAGGCAGTGGGTTGCAAACACTCTAAAAAGTAATGCATTTTTTAATTATTTGAAATACAATAAGTATAATAACACTAATTCTTGGAAGACAAAATCACAATTTTCTTCTATCGCTAGCATTAATTTTTGATGAGCTGTAACTCTTCTTCCTTTGTTATCTGGTTTTCCTGATTGAAGAGATGATCAACATTGACAAGAAAATAGCACACAAAGATGGGTTTGTAGTAAGTTTGGTATAGGAATAACCCAGACAAGTTCAATTTTAATAAACACCTGAATTAAGAATCATCACATTCTCTCAGATATTTTCTTTCCTTTATCAGAGATGTGTATTTTCGCAGAGCTTCTAATTTCAGTTCTGAGGAGCTGGTAATAATGTACACTGCATTAAATAATTCTTAGTTTGATGAATGTTCTCATTTAGGAATGACTATTCTGTTCTGTAATTCCTTGTTTCCTTACTTTGCTGCTTCTCCGTACAAGATATCTTGGCTAATGCTCAAACGCTGCTTACCTTCTGAACTGAGTTTCAGGATACGTTAACATTTGGATGGATGAAAACTCAGACAGGATATCATTTTAGCATGAAGCAGTGCCCCGCAGAGAAAATTGGAGTTGATTGGGTCATAACACCTGCATAACACCTTCCAAACTTCAGGAGATAGCATCTAGACTTCACCTTTTTCTTACTGTTTCCAAATGTCTATCAACTGATCAAAGATGTGTCTGATACATTTTTATCACTTGTTTTCCACTGTGAGGAAGAGAAGCAATTTTCTGAGAATTTTGTCACAGTAAGGTAATAAAAAGTCTGTGGCTTCAAAAGGGATACTATAAATGCTTAGAGTTTTTGCTCTGAAGTTTTGACATAAATCTGTTTCTCGTTAAGTTCTGGTGATTTTGAATGTGCCCTGGGTTCAGCAGTAGCAGTCATTTTTTTTTTCTCCTTCTTGGTAGCTGGGAGCAGCGCTGTTAACACCAGTGTTTTCAGTTACTGCTGGGTAATGTTTTGGTCTGGCCAAGGACTTTCTGAGTCTCATGCTCTGCCAGGGAGGAGGGGAACCCGGGAGGAAGCAGAGACAGGACACCTGACCCAAACTGACCAAAGAGCTATTCCATGCCACAGCACGTCATGACCAGGATGTGAAAACAGAGAGCAGACACCCAAAAGGGTGTGGTGGTGCAGTGGGGGGTTCACTGCTGGGGGGTACACTGGCTGGGTCGGGCTTGGTGAGCAGTTGTATTCTCTTTCTTTGTACTTCTCCTGTCATTATTATTACTGGTGGTAGCAGTAGTGATTTGTGTTATACCTTAGTTACTAAACTGTTCTTATCTCAACCTGGGAGAGTTGCATTCTTTTGATTCTCCTCCCCATCCCCCCGGGACTGGGGGAAGAAAGAGAGGTCAGTGAGTGAGTGAGAAAACTGCGGGGGGGCGGGGGGGGTTAGAGGCTTAAACCATGATAGAATGCCAACATCATTCAGTGGTATACTGTACTATTTGGGGAGAAACTCAGTATGCTGGATCTGATTTTTAAAACAACCCACTCTACCTATGATTTGCTCTGGACTGGATGTACTTGGCCTACCTGTCTTATCTGAGCCCAGATTCTTGGAGGCAAGTTGTTTTCTCTTCTTGGGAGCTTAAACGTATTCCAGTTTAAATAATTCTGAAGTACCTACACAAAATTAAGACAATGTTTTTATATCATTTAAAGGTTTTTATTTTCTATCTTAAAGCTTTTTAGAGTTCTGTAAAAGATAAAATATCCAGGCCTGGATAAAAAAAATACCAGCTGATGGTGGGGCAGAAACATGACACCTTTTGACTACAAGTTCAAATAGAACTCCAAAAAGAATGATGCTGCCATATAACAGTTTCTTCATACCTCCGCAAACTACTGTTTGAAAAAAGACATGGTAAAGCCATGACATCTCACTTACTTCAAATATGGTTGGGAATAATGTGACATTTTAGCTGACTTGCTGATTCACTCTTGCAAGAGATCATCTTCAGGGTGGTAACAAACATAGTAACATACTCTACTGTCAGTCACGCTTTTAGCATCTTGTAATTCTTTATGGCATATGATAGGAAACTGAACGTTATTTGTGTGACTGCTGAGCATTTTAAATCAAAATTAGCATAGAGAAGACACAGGGACAAGCTGAACAATTCTAAACTATCTTTTTTTCATAATTCAGCTCAAAAATGTTTAGCTTCAGGACTTCATTCCTTCCCAAGAGTCACCTAGGAAAATGTAGTAGGAGATGCTTTCTTACACTCACGTGCTGGTTTTAGTTCTTTGTGCTTTAATTTATTCATTATCAACTAAAACACTCCTGGCCAAAATTAATTGAATTTATGAAGGAGAATATAGGTTTGCTATTCAAGCTGGTCATATTCTTTTCAGATAAATATCATTTCACTGGTATTCTCCACTTTGTCAAATGGCAAGGCTTTGTGAGTGTGTTTCAAAAGAACATTCCTAGGATTTGTCACGAACTTAGTAACTAAAACTAAAAAATAAAAGTTTTTTCCAGCTGAAATTATGTATTTTACCATGGTTTGGTTTTGAAAACATACTTTAAAGAGAGCCATTCTTTCTATCATGGGGTAAAAACATATTTAGGAGCCTTGCTGCTTCATTGATTCATGTCAATGAGCAGGATTTGAGTCCCTTTTTTCAACTTCATTTTAAACTCTATTTAGGCTTGCGAAACAGAGACACACAGATAGTTTGAGATGTACACAGTTCCTTGGGATTTCCTATCTTGTATCCATGGGCAAGGAAATCTGGCTGTGGTGTTTCACAGGGCATTGTGAAAGAAATCACCTAGAAGCTAAGGACACAAAATAAAGATGGAAGCTTGAAAATATCCGTCTCCTGTGGATCTTTCAACCTCAGGTGCATTTGCTTAATAGTTCTCCTGATGCTGTTCATAGTTTGAAGAAAAGCACTGATGCACTTAGCAATTGTGAAACTGGAAAATCAGTGAAGTGTGAAGTTGTTTCGCTCCCTTTTGAGATCAGTTTCATAAGCCTATACTTTGGTGTGTTGAGCCACACCAGCCTCTGGGTTTTATTCATTCTGGGATTATTTTGTCAAAAGTATTGCCTAACTAGAAAAAGGCACAAAGGGTGGGTAGCTGGACAATATATTGAAAATTTGGTTTCAAAATTACTAATGCTCTTTCAAAAATATTAGGCAGAGGAGATAAAGAAAGAGGGTCATCACCTGCCAAAGGTAAAGGGCAAGGTAGAGAGTTGCAGCTAATCTCTCAGCTGAACCTCTGATCACACAAGCAAAATGCAGGGTCTTGATAAAGTGGAAGACATGATTACTTTGTAATAAAAGGAGTTCAACATGCCCTTCTCCACTTGTTTCTTTTTATTTTTTTTTTTTTTTTGTTTTTTTTTTGTTTTTGGAAGTCGGTGTAGGAGTTATACTGCTTAAATTTCATACTGTGTGCCTTGTCATGGCCTGAAAATTTATGTAGCTGTTGCTATGGTTGCAGCTTCATCCACTGCATATTCTCAGTTCTCTATAGCTAACATGCTTCACGGAGTACAAATTTCCACTGCAGTGGTGCAAAAGAAACAGCACAAAATATTCTGCTTTTTAATCCAACTTATATTTCCATGTGTAGAATGTCATATTTATTTTGAAAACTTAGGTACTTAGTCACCAAAAAGCAGTTTCTTTTTTGTCTAGTGCTACAGAAATTAGTTACCGTCTCCTTTTTTTTCTGTATATTGCAGAGGATAATATGCTCACATATGTTTATAGAGCCTATCTTGCTTTAACAACCTCAGTATTGTTTTTTTTTTTCCTTTTCATTTGGTTTATAGAGCCTTCTGTTTTTTCCAGTTTAAGCACAATTGTTCTAAACTTTTTTTTTTCAGTACTGCTTAGAGGCAAGTGCCAGGATTTAGCATTTATAGCATTATCTGAGGCATTTGTTCAGCTGTCTGTTGAATCCCCCGAAACTAATGCTCAGTCTCTATTAATGTCTCAGTCCCTAGAAACCAGAGCCCATTCTCTCCTATAATTAATCTTGCAGGTACTGCCTTGACATTATTGGTTCACCAGCAGAGCAGAACTGCCTCAGCCATCAATAATAATTCAACACATTAGGATGAGGCCTACATACACAGCCCACAGATGTAGCTGAACTGTGTACAGGTTCCAGCACTCTTTGCTGACTGGGTAAAGAAGAGGGAAAAAAAAAAAAAGAAACCCTCTGCAATCGAAATTGTTTTGGTGGCTGGATAATTTTGCACTACAAGGGTCGTGGTGTTACTCAAGCTTTTACTTAATTGTTTTTTTTTCTCCAAATGTGGGCACTATTTAATACAATGCTTGTGATTGTCTGTTGACTGAATCTTAATACCAAAGCTGTTACAAATTGTCTTTCACAGATGGTGAGAGCTTCTCAGATCAGGAAAGGCAGGAAATTTATTACTCAATATTTCTGTATTACTGACTGGGACGTGAGGAGCATAAGCAATCTGTCCTACTGCAGGGTTTGAGCTCTCTCTCCTCCTTCCCCCATCCCAAAAATTACAGCTTGATGGAGAAGGTTTTTTTCCTCATTCTTTGTAGATAGCAGCTGTGCAATTTCAAGCAGAATGTTTGCTTTGATCCTCTTTTCTTTAATTGAAATCCACAATTATGAGATTTGTTTCTTTTATGTTTGCTAGTTTATTGGTTTAATCTACAAAACGTGCTGTCTTGCTGTCTCACACAGTTAAAGGCAACAGCACAGCTGGGATTTAAATGGCAAACTTGGAGGGGGGTTGCAGTCTCTCAGGTATTGGGGGGGATAAAACTTCTCTCATCTGATTTCAGATCATTATATGTACAGGGTAACAACAAGAATGCAAACAATATGTCAGCTAATTGTAAAGAATATCCCTAGGTAGCCACTTTATGTAAACTAACTGCATGAAAAAATATTTTAATATGGAGGCAAAAAATCCTGCTCTGACAGGCTTTTTGGGGATTTTCTCTACTTAGAATCCTTTGTGAGAAAGTTTTCATTATACAATTTTGCTGGTCTCTCCAATAACAACTATAACTTACATGAGTTTAGCAAAACATTTTAGAACAGCCAGGGTATATACAGTTTGAAGGAGGCATTGCCAAACCAGCAGATGTAGAAGATGGGATTATATGGCTGAGTAATCACCTCTGAACCAGAGGAACTGAGAGAACAGCTGGACACAGAATTGCAAAGAATTTTACCTTGTTCCTTACTAGGTCTAATTGGGGTGAAGAAAACTGCAAGATTTGGTCCACCTATTGATCTTATTTTAACTTTTTTTAAGGTCACAAATATCAGCAAATCTCTTATAAAAAATATTCAAGAAGAAAAAGAAATACTTATAAAGTGTGTGCATTTCTGATCATTTATTTTCTTGTGTGATAAGATGCCTCAGAATAAAATGATTGTAGCCTTCTAATTACCACATACGATGAATTGTGTATCAGATTATCCAACAGTATTCTACAATGTTTCCCCCCTAAAAAAAAAAAAAAAAATACTTCTGGAAATCCAGTTCAACTGCATTTATTTTGTTAACCACTTTTTTCAGAATTTTGCTAGAGATATTCTCAATTAGTATGAATTACTAAAATCTGTTGAGAATTTGTTCTCAAATGCATGAAGAAAACAAAGTCATTAATAAAACTGTATTGCAAGTCATGGATCCGTTCTGGAGCCTTCCTAGTTTACACAAGCCAATAAAATTTAAAAGAATGTTTTGCTCATGGGTAGAGATTTTTTTTTTCTTTCTTGATAACCTCAAATACAAAACTGTATAGAATTAATGTTGAACAGAGCTACATCAAACCTGGGCCTGACTGACACCCTGTCCTAAGGCTTAGTATGGTCCCCATTGAATTCTACAAAAAAAAAGACTCATAGCAGCTTTAGATCAACTTGTATTAAGATATCAAGACCCAAATCTATGTAGTAAGGAGACTAAATCATATGACAATAGCAACTCCATTGGTTTGCAGCTCTGATAATGAGTAGGATGCCAAGATAGGTTCTCCTTCAGTTATGAAAAACCCACGATGCTTCACAAGAATCATTAACAATAACAAAGAGCAATCTCTTCTTGCTGAAATAAATGACTAATCTCTAGGCATTTTTGTAGTGATGATGAAGATGTAGGATTTTCTCTGGCACAAGGGTGGGTGGAGAAATAGTGAAATTTTCTGTTTGTTCATGTAGCCTTATCGTCCCACACAGCAGCCTAGAGCCTTTGGATTGATTTACAACGCCTCAGTGCTGAGGAATTTTAGGCTTATTCTTTTAGAATGTCTATTGACCTGCTTGTTGCTTTATATGGGTTTGGTTTAGCTATAAACACAATTTTCCTTCTGTTTTGCTTTTTCTTATCTTTTCATGATACATTCCCAATTTTAAACAGATAGTAGGCCTTCTACGGACTAAAGAAGCACCAGGCATAATGTCTGCCTTCCCAGGTCTGACCACAAAGAATTCTTCTCACAGGGCTCTGACCCTGATGCCTTGCAGAGCTCTATATTACAGACATTTTCTGCCATAGTGGGTAGAAAAATGTAAATGGATTATTCTACAAAGTTTTATGTGTGACCGTGAAGAAAACATACACTTAGACTAGTGCAAAAGACACCTGGATCTAGAAGACATGTTAGTATATCCAAGCAGATTTACCTGTTTCTTTTTTTTGGCATCAAAGACACAGATGATAGTCACTTTCACAGTGAGGATACTATCATAAATACCCTGATCAGACTTAGCCGGATATTGCAGGGAAGGGAGGAATATGAATATCTTAGCCAAATTAAAAGAATTTCTGTCTTCATTACTCTGCATTGAATGGGCATTTTATCTTCTGCAAAGAAAATAATTGAATGAGTTGATGTAGAATCTAGAATGTACGGTGTCAGAAGTTTTATTTCTCCTGTATCTTTTCAAGTAAGCAGTCTCAGCCTTATCTGCCTGCCAAAATTGCAGTTTGGATATGTCAACAGTGCAAAAAGCAGTGTAACTGAAATTTCAGCAGGTTTTAGAACTAACTTTATCTACCCATCTCAGTTTCTATACCTATGAATATAGACAGGCCTCATCTATTGAGTATTAAAAAAAAACTGATATGTTAAAAAAATAATTTCTGAAGACAGCTAGCAGTACTTTACTTAAGATATTATACAGACTCGTAAGGCTTTTTCTAAAGCTTATGATGCTTTAGTTTCATTGAGCTTCACTTAGCTTTGTTACACAGTACCTTGGCTACTTAGAATGAACCTGCCTGCAAAGATACTTTTTTTCTGCAGTAAAGTGTAATAACTCATGTGCAAGTTCATGGTAAGAAGATATTGCACATTAAGCTATGACTGCAAGAATACCATGTGGTAAAAAAGAGGTTTTAAGAAGGAAAATCCTTTAGTAATACAGCCATCTGGAGAAACAGAAACCAAACCAAGCTTGCAAGTGTAAGTAAGCTATAAGAAATTGTCATCTATGATTCTGTTCTTGAAGAGAACAAGAAGCAAAAAGGAAACCAGGAACTGACCACCTGTGAGTACAAAATAGCAGGCAAACTTTAGCTTTTGCAATTCCTCTTCTCCTCTATAGAAAAAGAGGTAATGGACTTGATTAGGGAGCACAGATACAGCATGTAAAGTTATCATCCCAGTCAGTTAAAAAAAAAAAAATAATATTTGGCACTTTGGAGGGAAAAACTAAACAGAAGAAAAGTATTTTCCACTTTCGAAGCAAGAAGTGCCACAAGTTGTTTTTTTTTTCCCTCAGTTTTAAGCTCAAGATTTAATTTTTCTGCCTCTTTTTTTTTTTTTCCCACATGAGCTGTTCCTTTCTTTTTTCTTTTTGTTTTAAATATCCATTTAGTTTTTTACCAAGCTAAAGGGGACAAAGGGGTGTCCTGGTTTTAGCAGTAGCAGTCATTTTTCTCCTTCTTGGCAGCTGGTGCAGCGCTGTGTTTTTGATTTTGGGCCTGGGAACAACGCTGATAACACCAGTGTTTTCAGTTACTGCTTGGTAATGTTTTGGTTTGACCAAGGACTTTCTGAGTCTCATGCTCTGCCAGGGAGGAGGGGGAGCCAGGAGGAAGCAGAGAGAGGACACCTGACCCAAACTGACCAAAGAGGTTATTCCATACCACAGCACGTCATGTCCAGGATGTAAAAACGGAGAGCAGAGACCCGAAAGGGTGGGGGTGCATGGTGTGGTTAGGTTTTTGGTATCCGGTGGTGAGCAGTTGTATTCTCTTTCCTTGTATTGCTCTTGTATTATTACTGGTGGTAGCAGTAGTGGTTTGTGTTATACCTTAGTTACTAAATGGTTCTTACCTCAACCTGTGCGAGTTGCATTCTTTCGATTCTCCTCCCCATCCCTTCGGGACTGGAGGAAGAAAGAGAGAAGAGTGAGTGAGTGAGTGAGTGAGTGAGTGAGTGAGTGAGTGAGAAAACTTTGTGGTTGACTGGACTTAAACCACGACATATGATAATTACATTCATTTGTATAAAAATAATCTCTAATTCTGACTTAACTCATATGAATATATTTATTTGTTATTCATTGATATTGGGAGCATCCTTATCTTTCTCAAATATAGCACCACAAGGCTATTTGAATACTCTTCAGATTTTTGTGACAAAACCAAAACAAAGAGTTACAAAACAACAATAAAACAAGAGTTACAAAGAGTAGTACATGCCTAGGTTAGTTTCAGGGGGGAAAAACAAGAGGGACATGAGAAAGCACAAGTTTGAACAACACCTGAATTTACTTTGCTTTTTCAGGATCTCTGGCATGAATTAGAGGACAAAAACATAATCAAACCAACAAAGACACTTCTTTTTGACATAAAATTCCATCATCATCATCATAGTGTCCATTTTGTTAGTAAGGAATTTTTGGTTTCATACTGTAGTTAGAGCAAAATAGAACAAGTGCTATTCTTTGACCATGTAAATAAAAATGTGACCAGAGTATTTAACCTTATAATCTCCTTACAGGTTGATAATGAAGAACAACCTCCACCAAGAAGAACATCAAAAGCAGAAAAGGCAAAACAATCTTCTAATTGAGGAAATATTTTCCCTTTTGATCTGTTTAGAATCTGTTCCTCTCTGTTCTACTATCCCTCAGTCGACAAATAGCTTACTTGTTTCCCACTTAAATAAAATTCAATTTATTCTTATCCAAATTGAATCTCATTACATTTTACTGAAACAGTGACTGAGATGGATTGACAGGACAAGAAGCTGCATAGCAGCTGGCTCTTGACCATCCTGTTACCCTAATATTTCAAAAAGGGCAACAAGGGAGACCTAGGGAGCTACAGG
Source organism: Myiopsitta monachus (assembly GCA_017639245.1). NCBI lineage: Eukaryota > Metazoa > Chordata > Aves > Psittaciformes > Psittacidae > Myiopsitta > Myiopsitta monachus. Next base: position 27,497,354 of record CM029924.1, read on the forward strand.
CAAGTCAGTCTCACCCTGGTGCCCAGCAGATCCTGAAGCAGATCACCCTGTAAACTATGCTAAGGAGTATAGACTGTAAGGGGATGATTTGTGACAGCCAATATGGCTTCATTAAGAGCAAATTGTGCCTGATCAGTTTGGTCGCCTTCTATGATGGGGCCACGGTGTTGTGGTGGATAAGGGAAAAGCAACTGACATTATCTACCTGGACTTCTGTAAGGCATTTGATGCGTCCCAAAAGGCATCCTGTCCTGGTTTCAGCTGCAATAGTTATTTTTCTCCTTCCTAGTAGCTGGTGTAGTGCTGTGTTCTGGCTTTAGTCTGAGAACAGTGCTGATAACGCTCTGATGTTTTAGCTGTTGCCAGTAGCATTTACCCTGATCTTTTCAGTCTCTCATGTTCTGCCAGTGAGGAGGGGCACAAGAAGCCAGAAGGAAGCCGGGATGGGACACCTGACCCAAACTAGCCTCCTGACAAACAAGGATGAGTGGACAAGGCCCTCTATAGACATGCTCAGGATATAAACTGGAAGAGTTACCCAGAAAGGACAGATCACTGCTCAGGTTGGGCTGGGTGGTGAGCAATTTTATTGTGCATCACTTGGGTTTGTTGCTTTTTTTCCTTTCCCATTTTAGTTTCATATTCTCTCCCCTTGTTGTCTCCCTTAGTAGTAGTAGTAGTAGCAGTAGTGGTAGTAGTAGTAGTATATTATACCTTAGTTATTGGACTGTTCTTATGTCAGCCCATGAGGTTTATATTCTTTCAATTCTCCTGCCCATCCTGCCTGGAGGAGGGAAGCAGTGTGGGGCGGGGGGGATGTGAGAGAACAGCTGCCTGTCATGAGTTACTGGCTGGATTTAAACCACAACAAGTCCTTGTCTCTAAATTGGAGAGGGCTGGATCTGATGGATGGACCACTCTGTGGAGAAGAAATTGGCTGGATTGTCGCACTCAGATTTGCAGTCAAGGGCTTGATGTCCAAGTGAAGATCATTGACAAGTGCATTCCTCTGGGGCTGGTACTGGGACTGGTGCTGTTAGACATCTTTGTCAGTGACATGGACAGTAAGCTTGAGTATGCTGTCAGCAAGTTTGTTGATGAAACCAAGCTGTGTGGTGCAATGACATGCTGGAGTGAATGGATGCCATCAAGAGAGACATTAGTATGTTCCCAGAGGCGGGCCAGCACAAATATCATGAAGGTGAACAAGGCCAAGTGTAAGGTTCTGCACCTGGGTTGGGCAACCCCAAGCACAGCTGCAGGCTGGGTGGAGAATGAATTGAGAGCAGCCCTAAGAAGAAGGACTTGAAGGTGTTTGTTGATAAGAAGCTCAATATGAGCCACCAGTGTGTGCTTGCAGCCCAGAAAGCCGACACAACAAGGTTGTGACAAAAACTGTGCGGCCAGTATGTCTAGGGAGGTGATTCTCCCTCTCTACCCTGCTCTTGTGAGATGCCACCTGAAGTCTGTTTTCAGCTCTGGGGCTGTTAACACAAGTGGAACAGGGACCTGCTTAAGTGAGTCTAGGGAAGGGCCACAATGATAATCAGAGCTGTAGCACCTCTCCTATAAAGCAAGCTAAGGGAGCTAAGCTTGTTCAGCCTGGAGCAGGCTCAGAGGAGGCCTTCTAACAGTCTTCAAATGCCTAAAGAGGCCTACAAGAAATCTGAAGAGGGACTTTTTATAATGGCATGTAGTGATAAAACAAGGGGGTATGGTTTTAAAAAAGAAGGTGGTACGATTTAGATTAGACATGGGGAAGAAATTTGTTTCTACGAGGGTGGTGAGGCACAGGTTACACAAGGAAGTTGTGACTGCCCCATTTCTGGAAGCGTTCAAGGACACTAATGAGGCTTGGAGCAGCCTGGTCTAGTGAAAGGTGTCCCTCCCATGGCAGGTGGGTTGGAATTAGATAATCTTTAAGGTCCCTTCCAAGCGTAACCATTCTATGATTCTGTGATGTCTGTAGTCTATATATTCCTGGAGTTTGATTCCCTCTTTGTAAAATAGTCATAACAATGCTTGGAAATTTGTGAGGAATAATATATTTTGTTTCTAACAAAAATTACTTTAAATTTATGCACAAAATAACAACCACAGAATCTACAAAGGAGGAGAAGACAAGTGAGCAGTTAAATCTGAATTTTTTTACATGTATTGCATTAGTAATTAGAATAGAGACAAAAATACAAGAAAAGGAGCATCCAAAAAATTGCACTTTTAATTCCTTAGACACTCTATCATGGATTTAGCCTTTAAAAATTGCTGTTTTACTAAAATATTGGGGGAAAAAAAAGGACAACATTACTAAGTACTCCAAATCTTTCCTATAAAAGCTCTTTTCCTTGCTGATGGCAGAAACACTGTCAATATATAACATAAAATACAGGCAGCTTCAGGGAACTGTATAGCTAGAATTTTCAAAAAAAAAAAGATATTTCTGAAAATAAAAATAATTTTGAGAAGTATTAAATTTTAGTTTGAAAACTGTTATAGACTGTACATATTTGAGTTAAAACAGCAATTCTTTTTCTACTCTATTACTAGGAGAGAATGCTTATTATTTGTCAACAACACTAAAGTGAAAAGCGACTTTGCTTGGTTTTTTTCTTCTGTTTTATGTGGGCTGAGAGTAGTTGATTATCCTCAATTTATCTTGTCCTAAGTGCTAATAGAACCCCTTTTATATGACTTTCATGAATGCTGGTTGCATTTGGTTTATTCTGAGATCCTAGCAACAGCCCACTTTGTAATGTACAATATCTTTTCTTTAAGCAAAAAGTTTTAATTGAGGAAATGTGTGTCATTCTGGACTAGAAATCAAAAGTTTACTGACCCAGACAAATATTTTGTCTTTGTTACTTACTTAATACTCTTTTCTTCTGAACTTCTTGAGTCATAGTGCCTAGAATGTGGGTTCAACTTGCCCCTGTATTAATTTGCAGGAGGTGAATATTTTAAACCAATATACGAACAATTTTTCAGTCTCATTTGTTAGATATTGAAGTAATTGGTACAACCCAGCTAGAAGTCTCAGCAGCTGCTGGAGAATTTGCTTTATCATAAAAATAGTGGATTGCATGGAAGCATCTGAAACTCAAGAAGTAGCTAACTGTAGGTGGGACACACATGAATTGCAGTAGGTAGGCAGGTGAACAAAGAACAAAGTTTCCATTCTGTCCTGAGGTGAATTTTTGACATATATGTTGGGCATAAGCTTTAATAATGATGCAAAAAATTTCTTTTTAAAAATGTAGTGAAATCTTGCTTTGCTTTTGCTGAATTTTTAGTAGATACCTTTTATCTTTTTCATTCATCTCATGCATGAGTAATGAAATTTTTTGCATGCTTAGATTTTAGTTTTCTATTTAATTACACATTAGAGCCAAGCTAGTTTAAGGAATTCTTAGATCAATCTTCTGCTGATGTGACAAGCCCATGAACATTAGTGAAGATAACATCATATTTACTATCTCTGTGTGTGTAAACTCAGATTTTGGAACACAGGTATTTTTGCTTCTGTCTAGCTTGGCATACTATAGGGATACTTTAAATGTTATGTTTGGAGATATGGACTTTTATGTCTGTCTGTGTTCTTCATAAAATATTTGCTAAGAATCTATAATTTGGAATCTTGGAGTGTAAGTAAAGAGACCATGGTCACAAGGGAAACAAATGAAGAAAGTGGGACCAAAGTAAAACACATTCCTCTTGTTCAAGATAGGAGCTTGAGATAGGTACATTTATTTCTTAGAAAACAATCATGCTTTAAAAGAAGCACTTGACTGTATGTCTTCTACATTTCTGAAAACAGTCATTGTTCTGTTTTGTGAACAGTGAAATGGCTGATTTACCTGTACTTCATTTCACATCTATGTATATACATACACATTTGCATATATATACGTATACATTAAACCATGTAACTCATATTCCTGACCCACAAGAGAAACTAACAAGGTTGGTCAAAAATGTAGACAATTTGAAATAATAGCCTATATTAGAATCTGTCAGATGAATGCAAATACATCATACAGTGCAGAAACAGCTCAGCTGAGCAAAAGAATAGTAAAGAGTAGGTAAGCTCTGGAAAAATAAAAGACCTCACTAAGAATGTAATGGTAATATTTCCTGCAGAAATGCAAAGATGAGGAGGAGGGACATACTGAATTTAATGAAGAAAAATCTCTGTGGTCCTCAGATCAGGGGAATAAATAAAGAATGAGACATAAAATACGTACTTGATCAATAGCCACCAAGTATTCAAGCAGACTAGAAAGCCCACTTAAAATATCCCTAGAATGAAAAGTGTGATTAAGCTGTTATGAGATGGGCACATTAGGAAACACTAACTGAAAATGGTTCTTTGCACTGGAGAAAGACAAATAAATACTGGCCAGCTAAAAAGTAATTGAAGAGAATGTGTTTTTTTAGACTTGAGTGGATAAGTGTCTGCATGCAGAAGAAAATCAGAAAGACAGAGACCAGTGCTGTAGTCATTTCTCTAGATTCCATGCTGAAAAATAAAAAAAGATTGAGTTCTCAGAGAATTATTGCTCACCTATCTTCCATCACACAAAATAAAACCCTTTAAATCTTTAAAATAGTAAACTTTCATTGAGTTTTTCAGTCCTGTTCAGACAGCAAGGAGTCTGTGGTTGTTAGAAACTTTACTTGCCTATAATGGTTCTTTGTGTTCAACACTGCTGAAAAGCATCTTGCTGGACAGTTAATGAATCAAAAAATGATGATGTTATAATCTCACATTGACCTGAGCACAAGTACTGGCCTATCCAGATCAGTTTACTGTGTGGGGTGCATTGCAAGCTTTGCTTTAACAGGAAACCAAAAGCTTAATGGCAAAGAGAATGTATGTGTTCCAATGCAACTTGCATGCATTCTTTTCAAAATTTGTATTACTAAGTAATTGGTAGGAAAATAGATGCAATATGTCCTGGATGGACTCCAAAACAATAAAGAAATAATTAAAAGAATAAAAAGACATTGTCTATTGTTTTCTGATGAATGTTGCTGGCTAACAAATTAATTGGAAGTCATATTGAAATAAAGTATGTGTTCCTTAAAAAAAAAACACAGTAAAACCTTCTGCAGAGTTGGAACACCTGTGATTGAATATGGGATATTTTAAGATGGTGGGTATAATTGTCTTCAAATTGCAATTAATTGATTCAGTGTAAGCTGTAATTCTCAATCTATTACATTTGGTTTGGGTTTTTTTATAGGGCAAGGTTAGAAAAAAAAACTTTTAAGTAAAGACAAAATGCTGACAAATTATGAAACTGAAAAGGTATTTATTATATATTTGAAAATAGAAATTGAATAAAAATGGAAATAATATAGATTATATATTTGCACTATAAAATGTCCTTTCATTCATACCTTTATTATAAGAAATTTAATTTTGGTGATATTTCATGGGGCAAATCACTACTGATATGTTTTGGCTTTCCCCTAGTGAGGACTGTCAATCAAAGTATGTTGTTAAGTGTCACCTTTTTCATAAGATAATCATCTTCATAAAACTGCCACCATATCAAAAATTCCAGTGAGTGCATTGTCTTCCAGACCTATAGGACAAGCAAGTCAAAGGAAGATCATCGAATCAAAATTATTTAAGTTTTATGAGAGGCCAGGTCATTCTAACACTCAACAGAAGTGCAGTATGATTAGAGAGTGAAGGACTCTGAAAGACTTCAAAGGTTCATAGCCATTCAAGCTATTCAAGCTTAGTCATACAATGTGAGAGGAATAAGGAATAATTAATATTTATGATTTGTAAAACATTAGTAATGAAACCAGTTCCCAATGCTTGTTGAGCTTTGGCATGAGCTGAGGATCCTAAGAAGCAGATAGATTGACTCTGTTTGATGACAAAAAGTTAAGTTCTGATTGTTACAAATCTTAGAGTCTTAAATTGAAAAAAAAAAAAACCTCAGTTTATAGAGAAAAAAGAATCAATGTTTTTGAATTGAGGTTCTCACAATGTCTTGAATATTTGGGAATACAGATTGTGTAATTTGTTATCTTCATTTTCAGGCAAACAGGGCAAAAAGTGTATGCTAGATCAAAGAATAGATTTATAAATATCTTCTCTGACAAATTCTTTTTTAAGTGAATTATTACTAAGATAATTCATTCTCTTTTCTCAAAGGAAAACACAGTTAGGTTCTAAAGTAGTTAAATGTTTTGTTTCATCAAACTGATATTCCAGTCAACTAAAGATGAATCTGTCATGCATTTGAGAGTTGTTGGAACTTGAAAGTTCTCTCAATCTTATAAACAAACCTCATTTCTGTTATTTACAAAGCATCAGATGTATTTTTCTCTCAGCCATGCACAAACCAGTTATGCCTGCAAAGTAAACTATTTTTTTTTTTTTGAGCTAAAAAGAGAAAAATCCTACTGTTCAAACCTAAAACATAGAGAGTTATGACAGAAAACTTTATTGAAGAGAACAGGTTTTGATTGCTTAGGAATTACATCTGGGATCAATCTTCAGCTGCCTATTTTGGCAAAAATATCTGTAAGAACTTGAATGTTCTTGCAGACTTCATAGTGCCTGGTTCAAACATGATAAATCTAAGGGGAAATAATGACAATACATAAAGCATATTAAAGCTGTAAACAAAGTGAGAACTTCCTTTAAATAATAAAATCACCAGATAGTCTTAGGGTGATTTAGCTACAAATGCCAAAAAAATAAAATACCTCCCCAGGCAGGTGTACTTTAAGGTCTTCTCACCCTTAATGAATCGAGAGGATTTTTAACTTGATGGTACCATAATGCTCTATATAAGCAGGGGACATTTTAGGAACTACTGTTACTTAACAATATATCTGGGCAGATCTTACTATATCTGTATCTTTTTATTGCAATAAGATGAAGTCTTTCTTTCATCTATGTAACTTACCTTTGTAGTCTAAACGTCCTACCAGATCTTGGAAATTCATTTTCTTGGAAAAAAAGGGGAATCAGAAAGAACTTCGCAGTATATAAAGTTTATATGTCTTGGGTTAGCTGCTCGATGCAACATAAAATACATATGTTAAAATACATTATTTCAGAGGATACTGAAGATAGCATTGCCCTTTCACTGGTATTGGCTTCATTTTGTAATATCTGCTTACATAATTCACATTTAGAAAGGGTTCATCACTTCTGAGCAGTCTTTAGTTCCCACTTCAACTCAGTTCACTGAAACAGAAAGCTCTCAGTGCCTGCTTAGCCCTTAGGCAAAACAGTGTTAAAAATCTGGGGCAAATTTGCCTGAGAATATTTCAGGAACTGGTTCAATGGCATTGGAAGCTAAGCCAGGAGAAGGCAGTTCACACTTGCTATTTTTGTGTCCCCATCCTCCGTAGTCCCTATGGATATAAGTCAAAGAAAAGCAGAAAAGAATATCTAAATATTTCAAGTTTTAGAAGTAATTTCAATGTGTTCTTTATGTTTCCATGGTTTTTAAAACCAGAATATTTTATATTTACTCTTGTCTGGAAATTTTGTCAACAGCACATTTATAAGAAACATGGCAGTCATTAATCTAGAGCTATGTAATTGCTGAAACTTTAATCTATTTGTGTATTTGCATGTCACTCCTGTCACCTTGCAAATGGCTGAATCATCGATGCAGGCTTTTAAACTGACAAACTAAAAATGAGCAGAAAGTGCAAATCAAATTTAGAACGGGCATAAAATGCACGTAGAAATGTTTCTCTTTCAAGCCTTTCATGCAACGCTTTCTGGAATCAATGGATTTTACATTCATGAAATTTATATCAAGTAGGTTTTACAAACATCTGTTCTCCTGAAGCATCCACAAAACTGTTTGGAATCAGAATCCAAAATACAGCATGTAACATACTAAAACCAGAAAAGGCTTTGAAGTGTTTTGACGTAGAAATTTTTCCCTTGTAAAAAGGTTCAGTCAGTTTCTAGGCAACATAGCTCTCCTAAATCCCTTTGTTGCTCTTTATAGTATCCTACCAAGTGATCCTGCTAGAAGAGACTGGTTAGAGCAGCAACTGGTAATCATAATGATTTCTGCTGGCCAGGTTTGTTTGTTATTCAAGGTTTTTGCAGAACATCTGCTCTATAACCTAACAAGCCCCCGCAGGATTCACTAAGTTAATTCCCCTGGCAGCCAATCTCTTTGCCACGACTAAAGAAAATGACCTACTGCCAATGGTCTTGCCTCTCTTCTTCTTTCACATCACTGCTTGCATTTGTGTCAACACACAAACCCTGACGGAGATCAAACAGCCTTATGCATGAGATCCTATTTCGAACCTCTTCCTTCAGTGTCTAACCAAGGGAGCCAGCTAATAGTGGTCTAGCTGTAGCTGTAGGGCAAGATGCCTAATCTAAGAAGATAAAGAAAGAAATTTTGCTTTAATTCATTTCTCATTACAATTCATCAGCCTGCTGACACCTGTGAATTTGCTTTGGTCACCTAATGTCTCTTTAGAAACAGTGTTATATTATAAAGACAATCTGTTGAACAGCTGAAAACTTGATTTATGGCATGCAACAATCCTACCAAATGGCCTGATATAGTATATTGAACATCCCTGAGAAGCAATTAGATGTTTATGAAGACACTTGTTGCTTATAATTATAATCCTGTTAATTACCTCATTCCCAAAAGCAACATTAGTGTTTGCTAATGAACTACAGATTAATTCACTTTGAATTAGTCTGTACCCCTCCTCTGCCCTCTGCACATACTAGATGGCACTGATTTTGCTTTGGGGACCTTAAAAGGATTTGTTGTTATGAGAGTAGATACAAATGGCCTGTGCTGTTATTTAAGAATTTGGTTTACCTTAATTTGAATTCAATTATTCTCTAATGTTCTGAATTTGAGCTGAGAGATAATGTGTTAAAAAAAAAGAGAGAAAATAGACAAATTATACAGATCAGCACAAATGTATTGTACGGGTGATATGGTGGGAGTAGATCAAAGTGTTGCCATTTTCTTTTGGCCATCTAATGATGTGAAGCTTGTAAACAGAAACAAGCTTGATGGTTTGAGTTCAGTCCATAATGGTTTAATAGCAATCACATATAAGCAACAAGGACAATACAATAGATTTTCTCACATAAGGTAAATTTTATACTTGCTGAGTCCATGTAGGTCCATTCCATTCCATTCCATTCCATTCCATTCCATTCCATTCCATTCCATTCCATTCCATTCTTCAATGTCTTTTTAAAAAGACAATGTTAACAACAGTGATCCTCATTTTCAGTGTGGAAAAAATGCTTAGGTTTTCTTCTCTGTCTAAATCTGTGTAATATCTGACCTGATTAAATGTGACTAGAATTCACTGTCTAAGTTAATACAAACAACTCTCAGAATTCATGGATTAAAATAACAGATTCTTGCTCCCAAACTTTGTATCAGCTGCCAACCTCATAATATAATTCTTAATTCACACTGCATGAAAGCTTTCATTCTCTGCCAGCAGCTGCTGGCTGAACTATTTCTGCCCTCCTCTATTTTCCCTGGCAGATGATGTGTTAAAAAAGTACTAACAGAGAAATGCACCAGCTGCAGGTGTACCAAATGGGACAAGCAGACACTCAGAGGAATGAGACAGGATGGGGTTCTTCCTCCTCTATGGAGTTACTTTTAAGTACAATAATGAAGGCAATGTTCATATCACTTCTATGAAAGCACTAGGTATGTTTGCACCACCTGCTCTCACTTCATACTGGCTTTTTTTAAAATCAAATATGATTTTTTTGTTTAGTTCCATTAATTAAGGTGTATTAAATGTGTTAAAAAAAAACTAAAACACATCAAATATGTGAACTGTGAGCCTACTATAATACTGAGGTTTTCAAATACATTCTGCTACGTGAAAATAATTAGATGAAAACATTTGTCTCAGTGATTCCAAATTCTGATTCTTCTGTGGTATATGTCATAAAATTCAAGTCCCAGCATAACAGAGGATTTTTCTTGAGTAATTATAAGGCAAGTGCTTTGAGGATTTGGCCCACAAGGGCCAGATTTTCAAAACATCTCAGCTCTCAGTTGTGAGCCAGATGAAGAGGCTGGATTTTCATGTGCTCAGTATGCAGTGGAATGATCAGTACCAAATACTACCAAAAATGAAGCCAATATACAGAGACTCCTATACAGAGACTCAATATACTCAAAGTGTATTGAGAATTAAGGATAATTAACAGGGCAGGAGATTGTTTGTTTGATGATTGATTTGTCATGGGTTCAGCAGCAGCAGTCATTTTTCTCCTTCTTGGTAGCTGGTGCAACACTGTGTTTTTAATTTCGTGCCCGGGAGCAGCTCTGATAACACCAGGGTTTTCAGTTACTGTTTGACAATGTTTTGGTCTGGCCAAGGACTTTGAGTCTCATGCTATGCCAGGGAGGAGGGGGAGCCGGGAGGAAGCAGAGAGGGGGCACCTGACACAAATTGACCCAAGAGCTATTCCATGCCACAGCACGTCATGCCCAGGATGTAAAATACTGGGGGCAGGAACCTGGTAGTGGCTCTCTCTCTCTTGGCTCGGTCGGTTGGCAAGCGGTTGTATCCTTTTCCCTTGTATTTGCCTTGTCATTATTATTATTATTGGTGGTAGCAGTAGTGATTTGTATTATATCTCAGTTACTGGACTGTTCCTATCTCAACCTGTGGGAGTTACATTCTTTTGGTTCTTCTCCCCATTTCCCCCCCATCGGAGGGGGAGGGGGTGGGAAGGGAGGGAGAAGTGAAATTTACAGCTTAAACCACGACAGTTCTTTTTGGCGCCCAACGTGGCGCACTTAAGGGTTGAGATAAAGACAAAATAGCCACTTGTCACAATGCTGATTTACTGGCTCTCAAAGTTGTTGCTCCGGTTCTCATAGGTTCAGTGTATGATACTTTACTTACAGCCGATACTTTTTATCTTAACATTTTTCAGATCTGGGTTTTGGGTTAAGGTTCTTGTTACATTGTACTTTATTGCACTGATTTTTAGTACATGAAACTGACCCGGTTTGTGTTTCCAGTGCAGTCACCAACTCTATACTTTGGGAGGTATTTTATTTTTAGCAATTACACGTCTCTTTTCACCTCCTCAGGTGGTCAGTCTGTGAAGGAGACATTCTTTGGTGCTCCCAGCCCCCCCACCAGACCGTTTACAGCACCATTTGAGAATTTTGAAGGTTTTGAATGGCCTTTAGATACCCTTGAGATCTACCTGCTGGCTGAGATGGGAATCATCATGTTGGCACACATACTGAATATGTTTTACTCACAATTATTTAGTCTGGTCCCGAGAGTTAAGCAGAGTGGGGTGTGGGCCATGTCTGGGGTTAGAACACAATCCAGGACGGCCGAGAGATTTTCCTCAGGGCTGGACAGTCATGAGTGGCACAGTGTGTGGGATAGTATGGGCAAGTATCTAGGCCAGTGGGCCCCTCCAGTGCTTCGGAACTTCACCACTCAGCAAGTGCAAAATCCAGAAAAATTAGTAAAACATTTAAAGGAGGTGTGTGATCATTCTGGTCACACCAGAGATGGACAAATCATGGCAACGTGCTGGGGCTTGGCTTATGCTTACAGAGCCCTGTTTGACACTGTCCACCATCTTCAAAAGGAAAAAAACATCCCTGGATCTGAGGGCAGAGTAATGGACCGTGCAGCTACTCCAGCTCCAAGCACAGCAACTACACCACCCCCAGGGACAAGTACAGCCGCTACTCAAACTTCAGCAGTAATAGGCAGCGTTGCCGCTCCAGCTCCAAGCACAGCAACTGCACCACCCCCAGGGACAAGCACAGCAGCTACTCAAACTCCAACTGTAACGGACAGCACAGCTAATCCAGCTCCAAGTACAGCAGCTACACCACCACCACAGACAGGTACAGCCATGACTCAAACCCCAGTGACAAGTACGGCGGCTACCCAAAGCCGCAGTAATAATCACCGCAGCTAAACCAGAGGACCAACTCATACCAATATCGGTTGCCCAGCACGCAAGAGAAAAAGCAAAAAAGAGGCAAGAAAGATGGAGCAAGGTGAAGAAACAACGTACTCACCACCTGGGACAGCATCTGACCAGGAGTCAGTATCACATGATGAAGAAGAAGAAGAAGAAAAAGAAGAGGTGACTTCCCGATCTTGGACCTCAACCAAGCTACGGAATAAGCGAAAAGACTTTGCCCATCAGCCAGGGGAGCACACCATCAGCTGGCTGCTCCGATGCTGGGACAATGGGGCCGACGGTCATGAATTAGAAGGTAGTGAAGCCAAACAGCTGGGATCACTTGCCAGGGAAGGGGGAGTTGACAAAGCAGTTGCAAGAGAGAAAAAGTCCCTCAGCCTTTGGAAGCGGCTCTTGGCAGCTGTGAAAGATAGGTTTCCATACAAGGATGATGTTATGAGTTGTTCGGCCAAGTGGACTACTCTAGAGAAAGGCATCCGGTCTCTGAGGGAATAAGCCATTGTAGAGATGATCTATACTATCAAGCTGAATAGCAGGAATATACCCATAGATCCAGATGAAGTCGAATGTACACGACCCATGTGGTGGAAATTTACACGGAATGCACACTCCCCACACCCAACACAGGCAAACCCCCTGTCCCCTCCACGCTGCCCCAGGGCTCACCCATGGCTGCTGAACCCATGACAGTCTCTTTGTTATAAATAGAGCTTCATGTGTTAATTTTGATGTTTTAGAAATTTGTAAATCATAAAATTGAATAATTTTATGATATTCACATTAACCAAAAGAAAAATGAAAAAATATATTAAGTTCTTGGTATTTAAATGTTTAAAACTGGATCCTGTGGTGACCATAACTTTTCATTTAGATTGTTTTGAACCCTGAATTAATCAAATTTGTGAGTGTGAAATTTGCTCGGAATGTCATAAATTTTAATGAATTTTTCTCTGAAATAATTTCAATGTACTTTTATGCACTGCCCTTGAAATGCTCCAGACACTACTTGTTTATATTTTAAATGGAAAAGAAAATAATTTATTAAATGTAGGTCTGAAATGATACTTATCACAGCAGATTTAGATTCTGTGGTCCTGTGCTTTGTATCTGAAATGACCTTTTATAGGGAAATAAAAGATTATCACAGACAGAATTTGTACTGTAAGACATTTAGATTCAAACAAAACTAGCTATACAATTTAATTTATTGACTGTGACATATTTTGTGTTTCAAAAATCCATAAGCGTCATGAAACTTTCAAAATATTCTGGACAGTTATCATTCTTCAGAATTTTTTAGGCTTTTTGAAATTCATATAAACTATCAAAAAGCAAAAAAAAAAAAAGTAGTCAAAGTGAGTCTTGAATATATGAAGATCCAGTTGAATAAAAAACATAATGTAACCTATAAGTAAAATCATAAAAATATTAACATTAATAAGTGTCCAAATTAACACTTCTATCTGAAGTAGAGAATATCAAAACCTAAAAACAGATGTCTCTGGTACCAGCTCTCTTGCATAGTTTCATAACTGAACATGAAAAGGGTGAAATATGTATTTTAACATTCTGAAAATATATAGTGAAAAAAATTATTTTCAATGTTTTCTATTTCGATGTGTACCACAGAACATCGAAGTGATGGAAAACTCATCATACAAATTCATATAAATATTCAGAATATATAGTCACTGCTATTTTATTTTTTTTATGAAATCAGGGAAAAAATGAAAATAAAATAAATTTGCATCTGTGAAGGAGACTTACCTTACTCTGCAATTACTACTGACATCTCAGAATAATGTGTGAGGTATCTCATATGTAAGTTGACATCTCAGAATAATGTGCGAGGTATCTCATATGTAAGCTGAGCTATCTACCTTTGCAGCTTATACTTCTGGCGTGGTAGCTTCATCCTCAGTGAGTTTCTTTTACGTAGTTTTGCCTGCAGGGAACATAGTCACCCTCACTGTGCAGGAGGTGAAGATTTTACTATGTGCCTGAAATTTAAAAGGGGTGAGTCATCACCCTTCACAGGTTTTTATAGCATAATTGCTCAGTGGCAAATGTATGAAAAGAGTTCAAAGAGGAGTGTGGAAGTGATACAGACTTTCTGTATTTGCACACAAGAAAACAAAGAAAAAAAAATTCAAGTTACTTGAAGTTATTTGAAGGTGAAAGTTCAGAAGGAACTCTGCTGAATAAGTTGAGTCAGCCAGCTCATAGAATTCTCAGTCCCGAACTGATGAGGATGATGTCATCCTGATTACACAGAATTCTTCTGAAACTTTGCTAGAAATATTTTTCTTTCATGAGATTCATGGTGTTACATACTGCCTATGAAATAGAAGTCATACACGTTTGTTTTCAAGTCACTGAATAATGCCAAGATTCTAACTGGTATTAATACTGTAAATGCAACTACTGATTCAACATTTCCTATTGCAGATGTGAACAGGCACTGTTCCACCTATAGCTAAATATTGAAATGCTTTCCTAGTTTAATTTTAACTTCAGGATTTGGAGTAATTTGGGACTGAGAGTTACTGTATTTACTCTAAGATATTGTCAGGGGTTCAGCAGTAGCAGTCATTTTTCTCCCTCTTGGTAGCTGGTGCAGCGCTGTGTTTTCGATTTTGGGCCTGGGAGCAGCGCTGATAACACCAGTGTTTATAGTTACTGCTTGGCAATGTTTTAGTTTGATCAAGGACTTTCTGAGCCTCATGCTATTCCAGGGAGGAGGGGAGCTGGGAGGAAGCAGATACAGGACACCTGACCCAAACTGACCAAATTGCTTATTCCATACCACAGCACGTCATGCCCAGGATGTGAACACGGAGGGCAGAGACCTGGAAGGGTGTGGTGGTGGACTGGGGGTGCACGGCATGGTCAGGTTTTTGGTATTGGGGGGTTCACTATTGGGGGGTGCACTGGCTGGGTCGGGCTTGATGAGCAGTTGTGTTCTTTTTCCTTGTATTTCTCTTGTATTATTCTTGATGGTAGCAGTAGTGATTTGTGTTATACTTTAGTTACTAAACTGTTCTTATCTCAACCCGTGCAAGTTGCATTTTATATTTTTTTTTTCAATTCTCCTCCCCATCCTCCCAAGACTGGGGGAAGAAAAAAGAGGGGGGGGGGAGTGAGTGAGTGAGTGAGTGAGTGAGTGAGTAAAACTGGTGGGTGGGGGGGTTAACCCACGACAGATATACTCTGAAAGCATGTTCTGTGTTTACAAGCAACAAATTGTACTAATTTAATGTATTCACTGTTACTAATTTAGTTCTTTTTCCTTAGTTTATGGTTCCGTTCGTGTTCCAAATGTCCTGTTTGGAAATATTCTTAAGCATACTGTAGTTAAACAAAACAAGCAGCAAATGAGCAAGCGAATGAATGGGTTTTATACAACTACTCTGTCTCACTTTTGAAGCAGACAAATCAAGATTTTTCACCAATGCACAGTGGAAAACAGTGCCTTATATTAGTAGGCTCTTCAAAGTCAATGCAAATTTGAAGAGCTTGCAAACATAGCAAGTGGCATGATCTTACACAAAAGAGGCAGAGATTCTTTTTTTTTTGTTTAGGAAAACAAAAGGAAGTGCCATGTGGCGGGGGGGTTGGAACTAGATGATATTAAGGTCCTTTCCAACCTTAACTATTCTATGACTCTATGATTCTATGACACAATCGTAAGTAGCTTCAAAGGGCTTTCCAGCATTTCTGGATACTTAATTCCTTTGGGAAGAACAAAATTGAGTGCCTTTACCACAACAACTAGACATGATGAAATGTAGTAATGAGAAACTGTGTTTCAAATTCATGGTTTGTAATTACTGACTCATAAGACTAAAATGTAGATACTAAATGCGTCAATGACTCAGGTATCAGAGCACCTCAGTTCTAGATATCCTAACACTTAATAGTCTCTGCAGCCTCAAAAGAGATGTTCAAGTTTCTCCAAAAATATACAAAAAACTGACAGAAACTATCAATCCTAATGGAGAATTATCTAAGCTAGTCTTCAAGTACTAAAGGACTGGGTCATCTTAGAAACACAGAAAGCTCTATCTGCCTGGGCTTCCTTCTCATGTGTGAAGAAGGTCTTTAAGAGTGGTTATCCATTTAACACAAGAACAGCAGAAAATAACTTCCTAATGTTGTTTTTTACCCAATATCTAGTGGTTAGGATGAGAACTTGAAAGGTATCACCATTTTAAAATCCCTTGTTTACTTCCTGTTTGGAAAAGAGAGTCTAAGACGGGAATTCTACTCTCTAAACAGAGGCACTAAGCACTTATCTTTGAGTTTGTGAATATTTCATATAACATTGAGGATTTTAAATAGAGGCAGTTGAGAGTTTTGTCCTACAGAATACAGCGTTACGCAATGGGAACAGATTTCCAGTGTAAGACAAGAAAGCCAAACTGCTTCTTCGGATCATAATAATAAGGGATGCCATTGAGTTCCTCAAGGACATTCCCAATACCAAATTAATGAATAGGAAGGAATACTTCTGTCCACACTAACTTTACACTCTTGAGGCAGAACAGGACTTCAAAACACAAGGAAGGTATACAAGCAAAGTGTTTGCTTGACATCCAAAAATCTAGAATGGTAATATTCATTTTTTGTAGATATTTGGAAATGTTTAACAGTAAGAAATGTATGCATCACTAGGATTAGTATCCAGCTGACAGATGTGAGGCTCTGTTGACTTAAAAGTGTCAGAGACTGAAACCAAACTGGGAGATAAATCAAAATCCACAAGTCTTCCCCAGCCACTCAAAGGACAGTATTTGCCTGTTTTTAAAATAGACACCTTTAAACAAACATCTTTTCATAGCCCAAGTACTCTCAGTTGTCCAGGCACCCTTAATCTTACCTGGAATGGAACAACAAATTCAATGACATATTGCAGATTTTCTACCCATGCTAGTCTGCGAACTCCATCTGGAAAATAATCTCATGTAACTGACTGGTTAAATTAAAGTATATTATTTTCATTACCATCTCATGACAATGACTGTTGAGCTTCCAGCAGTTCTAGCTTTAAAACTGGAGTAAAATATTTCCTTAAAAAAATTTTTCAAAAACTAAGAAGGAAATACCTGGCAAGCATCACACAGAACAATGTTACCCTGATGAGGAAAAAACAATTCACATTTCAAAATATATGCTGTTGATTGTTTAGCAAGAGTACCATTTAAGTAGTAAGCTTTAAGCCTAAGCCTTCTTACCTATATGTCCAATTATACTGAGAATAGCAGGGAATCAGGTGTTCCATAAATAAATGCACTTAAAGAGAGGAATGCAAAGAGGAGGGGAGAGGGAAAGCAAAACAAAATAAATGGAGCTTCCTGTGGTTTCAGGTAATCATTCTTCTTCCAGTGTTTTATATGATTCTTATCAGGGAGAATAGCCTCAAATCTTTCAGCAACAGCTTTTGTTCAGATGGTAATTTAGTCTTCATTTCAAATTAACGGCATCTGGGTGCAATAACTCTTCAGTTAAGTTTTGCTGAAATGTCTTTTACAGATGTTGCTTTAGAATTACTTGGAAAAAAAATGTCACATAGAAAGGATGGGGTTCATGTGTTTGTAAATTAAGACAAAATTAAATTTTAATTTCAATAATTTGAAATTAAACAATGAAACTGTCCTAGCAGTTGAAACATCTAAGCTAAACAACGCTAGGACATCTATGGAAAATCCGATTAAAATGCCTCGTTGTTTTGTTTAGTAGCTGTGTGTGTAATCTGCACTACCTATGGGTTAGGGAATCCTGGAATAAATCTACCTGTGATCTTCCAGTGCGCTTAGCACTGAAAAGAACTGTTGACTGAATTGCATATCTACTCTCTCCAGTCTTCTGTACAAATGAGCACAGTACTTATATGTGGAGGGTGTTTTGTTGGTTTTTTTTTCACTGATATTTCAGGGGAAGTTTAGATTGGATATGAGGAAGAAATTCTTTACTGTAAGGGTGGTGAGGCACTGGAATGGGTTGCCTGGGGAAGCTGTGAATGCTGCATTGCTAGCAGTGTTCAAGGCCAGGTTGGACAGAGCCTTGGGTGTTATGGTTTAGTGTGAGGTGTCCCTGCCCATGGCAGGGGGGTTGGAATTAGATGATCTTAAGGTCCTTTCCAACCCTAACTATTCTATGATTCTATTTGATATTAAAATATCAGGAAGCCCCCAGGAAATTACCTGTATGTGCTCTGGGGAACATAGTTGTGATTCCTTTTCAACAATCTCGGTGAAAGTTTTTACCAGCTAGCAGACTTTCACAGAGAAAAGTCAAAATACATTGTAGCAAGTCACTTCAGAATACAGAAAACATGTTGAACTCACACTTTGAAAAGCATATTTACTCATCCTGGAATCTGGAATCACTGGGCATTTGAGAGTTATATAAAACAAGGATCCTACCTGGAGAAAAGCTTTTCAGAAAGTGGTCTTCAACCAGTCTTTCATCTTCAGAACTGCATTTGTCTTCAGAAAGATTTCCAAGATCAGGTAACAAATCAAACCTGACTATAACTAGGCAATCTATGCGTATGTGTCAGTACATATAAACGGAAATTACTGGCAGGCAATTAAATAATGGCTCCATAACAGAATAAGCTAGAATAGAAAATGTGTTAATATTCTTTTTGTAATGATTAGATGAACACCTAATCATCACTAAGAAAACATTTCGAAAAAATCCGTAGTCACGTACCTCTGTCATCTCAGTATTTGTTCTTAAGAGAAATCTAAATTAAAAAACCAAAACTAACCAAAACAGAACAAAACAAAACAACCTTCAAAAGAATAGAAATACCTGAAAAATAAGATATCATCAGCAGCAGCTTTCCAAAATCATAAACTCTAGAAACAATAATTTCATCGATCATGGTAATTCATCTAATCTTTCTCCTTGAATAGAATTTTGGGATCAGCTCTTTTCTTTCAGACAGTCTGATTAACATATCTAGTTACTTTCATAGCATTTTTTCTAAAATTTGTTCTTAGCTTTGAAGATTGCTTATTCAGTTTCTGATAGCAGGAGCTTAAGGATCCAAAAACCTGCCCCTTTTCTCAAGCTATGCCAACTGATCTAAAAAAAGAGATACTCTATCTTCCTACAAGCTTTACCTTATATCCTTACACCTGCAATCAATATAATCGACTTAATGCCTAAGTTATGATAACCATCAAGTGAATGATCACAATGTCTTTTTAAGGCATTTAGTTGCAGTTTAAACACTCTTTGTTTTTCTGAATATATCTGCCTCAAGTAGTTCTAAGGCATCTATTCCTCTTATATTAATTATATTAGTCAATGATTTTAAGATCTTCCCAAAACACTTTAAGGTAAGAAAATGCCTATTTTATGAGTTTAAACCAATGATACATGGAAGACATAAGTGATTGCTCAAGTTTACCTAAAAATACCCCTGGGCAAAAGCACGATGTGAAGGTCCTAAACCCTAGATTATTCTGATAACCTATAGGAATATCCTTTTGTTCATTTATAAATGTAGATAAAAAAGGAAAAAAATGTCCATCTAAAATGTCCATCTTTTGTTCAAGAAATATTTTTTTTGCCAGCGTAGTAGATATTCTGATTCAAACCTATAACTCATTATATAATGTAAATTATACCCAGATCTCACTTCAGATTAAAATAAAGTGACACAATTGAATTACACTGCAGCAATTCCTCAAGGAGTCTTGCTCATGGTTCTTGTAGTAAAAATATCTAAATTCAATCAAGGATTCAGTTTTGCTCACAGAAGTTCAGTTGCTTTGCTGACTTTGTGCCAAATGTGGGAAGCAAGGCATATGCAAATGGCTCAACTTTGCTCCTGTATACATACATGAAGTTCCTTGCAAGTTCACATTTCTCAACCAAAACTGAAAAGCCTTTGAAATCTGAAACTATAACAAAGAGGCTTCCTATTCTGAATATAAATGAACTACACCTATCAAAGAGTTTACTTATTAAGTAGTCACGGTAAGGCCTAAAAATCCTAGAAAACTAATTAATTTACTTAAATAAGGAAAATACCAAGGAAAAAAATGCATTTTCCAGGATGTAAATCCCACGTTGATATTGCAAGCAATATTTCTGCAGAGAACATATGTCAGAGACAGATACTGCTTCAGAATGAATAATTCTTTGTCAGGATTAGTATGCTAGCTAGGTGTTCGGGGTTCTTTTCTAAGCTCCTTATTGTTTTATAAATCTTCATGAGCCTTTTAAATGTTCTCATATTTTCATTAACTGTGACTATAGTCACAGCAAAATTATACATCATAACCAGCAGATGACAATGCAACAATTCAGTTGTTGTGACAATGACAGTTGTGACAGAATGATGCAAAGACGAGAAATTGAAATAAAACTGAATATCTGTAGGACACATCTCTGTAGAGCTCTGCACTTCAAAATATCCCTATGAAAGCATTAGTCTTAAATAATAATTAATAGAAAAATCCCATTCACAGGTCTTAAGTAGATTAAAATTATGAATCTGTTTTTTTTTTCTGATTTTTCTCTCCACTAATGAAGTCCCTGCCCATGGCAGGGGGGCTGGAACTTGATGATCTTAAGGTCCTTTCCAACACCGACTATTCTATGATTCTATGATTCTATGAAGCTCTACAATTTCTTTCTTAGGTGAAGCCATGATATTTTCTGAATTACTTGACTGAATGAAAAATAATAAACATTTGAGTTGCTGATTGACCTTTTTTTTTACATGTGATACATTACCTATCACTTTCTATTTTGGTGCTAGTTTAGTGGCTGTTGCTTTACATCAGAGTAAGTATATATTAACAGTTTTAAAACAGTGGTGATGAAGTAATGCTGCTGAAAGATGCAAGTCTTAAAAATAATCCAGAAAAATAACAAAAAAATATTATTAGTCTTCTTTTCTGCCTTCTGTACCTCAGGTCCCACTGCTCCAAACATCTGGGCAACTCTTTACCACTTCTCTAAACAGAAGCAATGTCACTAAGTTAACGACGTGCTTTATTTTCTGCTTCAAAATTCCTGAAAAATAAGGTTATCGAAAGACTGTCACTGAGAGAAATTATTTTTCTTATAAAGCATATCTGAAGGGGATGAAGCATCAAGCTTTAGAAGGGAGGATTTTTGTCTGCAACTTGATATTGTTTATCGTAATATTCAGTAAAATCTTAACTTCTTTATTCCAGATGGTCAGTGTCGTGGTTTAAGCCTCCAAAACTCACGAAGTCACCCACTCACTCACTCCCCTCTCTTTCTTCCCCCAGTCCTTGGCGGATGGGGAGGAGAATCAAATGAATGCACCTTCCACACATTGAGATAAGAACAGTTTAGTGACTAAGGTATAACACAAATCACTACTGCTACCACCAGTAATAATACAAGAGAAACACAAGGAAAGATAATACAGCTGCTCACCAAGCCCGACCCAGCCAGTGCACCCCCCAGCAGCCAACCCCCCAATGCACCATCACACCCTTCCGGGTCTCTGCCCTCCATTTTCCCACCCTAGGCATGACGTGCTGTTATATGGAATAACCTCTTTGGTCAGTTTGGGTCAGGTGTTCTGCCTCTGCTTCCTCCTGGCTTCCCCTCCTCCCTGGCAGAGCATGAGACTCAGAAAGTCCTTGGCCAGACCAAAACATTACCAAGCAGTAACTGAAAACACTGGTGTTATCAGCGCAGTTCCCAGGCCCAAAGTCAAAAACACAGCGCTGCACCAGTGTCCTGGGATCAGCAGCAGCAGTCATTTTGGGACTGGGGGAAGAAAGAGAGGTCAGTGAGTGAGTGAGTAAAACTTCATGAGTTTTAGAGGCTTAAACCACGACAGTTCTTTTTGGCTCCCAATGTGGGGCGTGAAGGGTTGAGATAAAGACAGAATAGCCACTCGTCACAATGTTGATTTCTTGGCTCTCAGAGTTGTTGCTCTGGATCTCACAGGTTCAGCGTATGATACTTTACTTGCAGCCGGTATTTCTTATCTTAATTTTTTTCAGATCTGGGTTTTGGGTTAAGGTTCTTGTTACATTGTACTCTAGTGAAATGGCTTGTAATACGAGCGAGCTCCAGAAGGGAGGAGAGGAAGCCGAGGCGGGATGGCCCCGGGAGCCACCGGCGCCCAAAACGGCCTGGGAGAAGCTACCAAGAGGGAGAAAAATGACTGCTACTGCTGAACCCATGACAGCATCCACCCCTTACTCCATACCATTCACATCATGCTCAGATCCCACATTTTCAATATACCATCACATATATATATATAGGTACACACACACAGAGGGAGAAAGATCATCCTTCAGTGCATGGACCAATTCCTGTAAAGCTGCTGAGTCCATCCAATCCATAATGTCAGGTTCCATCTCTTGTAACAGTCTTTCAGAGCAGGGTAGGCTGTGTGCAGTGTTCACACTCGTAAATAACCTGGGCAATAGTGTCCATTGGTAAGTCCACTCCTCGATCATAAATCCACCCCTTGATCATGAGTCCATCTGTATGTTGCATCTCTGCTCTGATGGCCTGAGGTGTCATGGGCTCACCAGGCTTAAAATAATTCACTCTCTCCTCCAGCAGTTTCTGCAGCTTGTAGTTGGAGACTCCATACAGCTGCCTTCCATCTCCAATCCTTCCAAAGCACTTGAGGGGCCCAATGAACTAGATACTGGCCCATACTGTTCCACACACCCTGCCACTCATGACTGTCCAGCCTCAGGGAAAATCTCTTGGTCATCCTGGATCGTAGTCTAACCCCAGACAAGACCCACACCCCACTCTGCTTAACTCTTGGGACCAGACAAAATGGTTGTGGGTAAAGCACACTCTGTATGTGTACCAACATGCTGATCCCCATCACAATCAGCAGGCAGGTCTCAAGGGTGCTTAAAGGCCATTTCAAAGCCCTTCAGAACTCTCAAATGAGGCTGCTGTACTTGTCACTGGGGCTGGTGTAGCTGCTGTGCTTGCCGGCTCTCTCACCACCAACTGCTCTTTGTCTGAGTCCAGATCTTCCTCCTTTGCCTTGCTGGGAAGCGCTGCGTGGTCTCCTGCATCCTCCTGTGGCTTGGGCTCGTGGGGCTCTGCGGGCAACTGCTGGGGAATGCTCTCAGTCGCCGCTGGGCTGAGCTCAGCCGCCGCCTGTCCCCCCCACTCTGTAACTGCTGGGCTCAGCTCAGCCTCGGAGCTCGGCTTCTGGCTCCCGGGGCCACGATCCCAGACCATTTTGGTCGCCGGCGGCTCCTGGGGCCGCTCCCTGCCCCCCCCCCCCCCCCCAGCTTCCTCTCCTCCCTTCTGGAGCTCGCCCGTATTAGAAGACATTCCAATAAAGTAGAATGAAACAAGAACCTTAACTCAAAACCCAGATGTGAAAAATGTTACGATAAAAAATACCGGCTGTAAGTAAAGTATCATACGCTGAACCTGTGAGAGCCAGAGCAACAACTTTGAGAGCCAATAAGTTAGCACTGTGATGAGTGGCTATTAATCCTGCTGTTATCTCAACCCTTCGTGCCCCACGTTGGGCGCCAAAAAGAACTGTCATGATTTAAACCTTGAAAACTCAAGAAGTTTTACTCACTCACTCACTGACCTCTCTTTCTTCCCCCAGTCCTGGGGGGATGGGGAAGAGAATCAAAAGAATTCAACTTGCACAGGTTGAGATAAGAACAGTTTAGTAACTAAGGCATAACACAGAATCACTACTGCTACCACCAGTAATAATACAAGAGAAACACAAGGAAAGGGAATACAACTGCTCACCAAGCCCGACCCAGCCAGTGCACCCCCCAGCAGCAAACCCCCCAAACACCCTTCCAGGTATCTGCCCTCCGTTTTCCCACCCTGGGCATAACGTGCTGTGGTATGGAATAACCTCTTTGGTCAGTTTGGGTCAGGTGTCCTGTCTCTGCTTCCTCCTGGCTTTCCTTCCTCCCTGGAGGAGTATGAGACTCAGAAAGCCCTTGGCCAGACAAAACACTACCAAGCAGTAACTGAAAACACTGGTGTTATCAGCACAGTTCCCAGGACTGAAATCAAAAACACAGCACTGCACCAACTACCAAGAGGGAGAAAAATGACTGCTGCTGCTGAACCCATGACAGTCAATTATAGAATTTAATTTACAAAAAAAGTTATGTTGTCATGCTAGTTAAGCATAGGAAGGTGGTTTTTAAAAGTCCATTTTGTGCTGTTTTTTCCCAAAATCCTATAGTTTTGACCCAGTGGTTTAACAAAACAAAAAACAACAACAAAAAAAAAAAAACAGTGAAATAGTTTCTGTTTCAATCAGTGAGTTTTTGAACCAGGGCCACTTATGCAAATGAAAGAAAACTGAGTGAGCCATTTGCAATGCATAATTTAGCTAAAAATGTTAACCTCTCCTTCTGTTCAAGGCTTATCCACAAGCAGATCACACGTTCCTTGAATTTATATCTATTTAGATGTGCTTTCTGGAAAAAAAAAAATAGTGGCTTTATAATCACAATTATTCATGAGTATTTGGTAACATTTATTTATAGTTGTGCCTGGTAGTACGTACAGATTTATTTGTTATTTCTATTTCTAATTCAAATCATGAGGTTTAAAAAATTTGCAGCTAAAATTCTGACATTTTCTTTAAAGAGAGAGTATGTATTTTTTTCTTTCTCTTAATATTTTTAGAACCAGATTACAGCTAATCTCTCTGTCTGGTACTGTCATGAGCTTCCAGTAAGGGAATTTTTCAAACTTTCTGTACTTTAAGCCTTCCTATTTCCACAACAATTGGAATATATTGTCTATTTCTGTTTAAAATGGCATATCTGACTTGCCCTTGTAAGAGGTCATAAAGCACATTGTTACCTATGGGCCCTTTGGATGCAGAGGAAAAATTGCTGACAATGCACTCACTGGGAGACCTGCGACTGTGTTAGCACGCTATAAATGTTAATATCATAGAGCCCATCTCAGTTTTTATTTCTAACAGACTGGGCAGCATAGGGATGCAGCCTCCTGTTGTTTTGTTAGTAAGATTTGGTGAGCTTGCATCTGTTCATATCATAAAGAAAGCATAACCCATCTGCAAAAAAGGTGCCAGTTATACTCACTAGAAACCCAGCTTCTAATAACAGGTGCCTATGATGTTTGGCTAACAAGATATGGAAGCAACATTTTCTTCATTTTCTTCTATAAATGCAGGAAACGTGAAGTGCAACTCAGTAGGTATGAATTTAGCTTACTAGAAGCATAATACTTTCCTATTGTAGTAATAGCTGCAGAAGACTAAAGAGTAAGTTATAAACATATTCTGCCATAGAATGTTTCTAATTAGCTGATATGTGATTTTGAATGAACAATGTCTTAAACTTGTGAGTGTTTAACTGCAATGAAGAAATGTGGGTATTCTAATATGTTTACTGGCATGAGAATTATAGCAGTAGAGCTAATGGTTTATAAAGGAAATAAAACAACAGTATAATAGAAACACTGATTATAGCAAAATAATTATGTAGATTGTTCTCAACATAATTAACTAAACAACATAAGACATTGATTGGCCAGTACCCATAAGCAATAAAAAATTATCATATAAGGTTTTAAACAGGAAAAAATGGAACTACATTACAAGCACCCAACTTAGATTTAGTTCCTATAAGGGCAGTTTACTCAGCTGCCCATTACCCAGCCGGTATTCCCCTGAGTTCTAGTCTATATCACACCATCAAGGCTTAAATTATTGTATATGTGAATATGCTAAAATTGAAAAGATCCCAAATAAAGTTTATTTTATATTTGTTAGACTAAGGTTTTTGGATTTTCTGTATTCCATTGAAGTATTTTTTAATCTCCAAAATTTGTTATATATTCCTCCCCATGGAACCAGCCATCTTATAGAGGCCAACATCAGTCACTGCCAGATGATTTTATTTTGAGTGATAGATCAGTTTACCCACAGGAGCAAGTTCTTCTGTTGTCTAAGGAAGAAGTTTCTTAGTAAATATCACACACCCTTTATCATCAAAGGGAAAAAAAGTTTTGTCTTTCCTTTGATCCTGAACTGCAACACAGATTCTAGTAGCATGTGCCTTGAAATCCCACAAGACGTAAAGATTTCAGGCCTCACTTTTGCTTTTCTCATATTTTTATATATAGTATCTGACACTTGCTTCAATATACATATATGCGTATTTATTCAACCTTCCTTTCTATAAGGAATAATTGCCTTTCCTTGGGAATGCACTGAGAATAACTTTCTAGCTCTAGGAAGCTAAAGGACTTCTACTTGATAAACCACAGAACTACTTTCCCTTTAAATGTTTGCATGAACTGTCAGAGAATCTAGTTTACCTCTGTAAGAAAACATGTATGGTCAGTTGGCTTTTACAGATTCAGGATTGCAGAATGAAGACTGAATGGGAATAAAAAGAAGCAGGGAGGAACAAGGAGTCGTCCTGTACATGAGGCATTTTCAGGAAAAATAAATATCTCAATTTGACCAGAGGCCTGGATGTTAAATGAATTTGGATTTTTATATGAAGGCAAATTTAGAAGATTACTTCTGCTGGTGATAAGGAACTTATCATGGTTTAAGCTGTAAATCCACAGCCCGTCCACTCACTTCTCCCTCTTTCTTCCCCCCCACTCCGACGGGGAGGGGGAATTGGGAAAGGAATCGAAAGAACGCAACTCCCACAGGTTGAGATAAGAACAGTCCAGCAACTAAGGTATAACACAAATCACTACTGCTACCATCAATAATAATAATTATGACAAGGCAAATACAAGGGAAGAGGATACAACTGCTCACCACCCAACCGAGCCGAGAGAGACTTCTGAGTTCCTGCCCCCAGTTTTTTACATCCTGGGTATGACGTGCTGCAGCATGGAATACCTCTTTGCCTAGTTTGGGTCAGGTATCCTGTCTCTGCTTCCTCCTGGCTTCCCCTCCTCCCCAGTACAGCATGAGGCTCAGACAGTCCTTGGTCAGACCAAAACATTACCAAGCAGTAATTGAAAACACTGGTGTTATCAGCACTCTTCTCAGGCCGAAAGTCAAAACCACAGAGTTGCACCAGCTACCAAGAAGAAGAAAAAAATGACTGCTACTGCTGAACCCAGGACAGAACTGAACAACATAATTCAGTTCCTGTGGTAAGACTCATAAGAAGTGGCTGCATCCTGTATTAACTTAATTATCTGATTGCTGAATGTATTAATTCAATGGTCTGTGATTTAATTCAGTCCCACACCTGAACTTGATTTTCAAATTATAATATCTAATTTCTTGGATTATTAATTGACAGGGGTTTAGATTTATGGTGACTGGCTTTCTTTCTTGTTTGTTTGTTTCATAGATCTTCTATAAAACCTGAGAAGATATATAAAAGCAGCTTAAATAAAAAACTAGTAACTCACACAGGCAGTTTTAAAAAGTTACTTCAGTGTATTCTGCCTAATCAAGCAAATTATGTTCTCTCTGCTACCCACAGATTCTCTAGCCGAAAACATCATCTGGGTTTTGCAAAGTTATATGTGACCTAGGCTGCATATTTCCTTGTACCTGTTATATGTTACCACTTCCACTAGTGTGAAGTACTGAATTTAGAAATAAGAATACCCTATGCACATACGAACATTAACATGGTGGTCTTAAAGGATGTAAAACCAAACTTCATAATTCAATTCCGCAAATAGAAAAAAAACCACTATTTTAAAATATTTGTCAATTGTAAACACAATAACAACATTAACATAGTGGAAATGCATAAATCAGAGTTAATATTTTTTAAATTATACGCCTGCTGCAAGTTGCATGAAAATAATGTAAAAAGGATAACTAAAATTATGCAAGTTTTCTACTCTACTCTGTTAGAATACTTTATTGATATTCAAATAGCATTACTTTCAGCTTTTTCCAGAAATTCTTCTTTTTTTGGTATAAATTCTTATATGGCAATAAGAATTGTCAGAGCTAAAAATACTGTTAAAAGCTTTATACTTGAATTGTCAATTTATTCTTTTTTGCAGAGATTGAATGTAAGGGTCCCTACTTTTAGTCAGTGATGTTGACAAGACTAACACAAATGAAAAAACTTGCAGTTGAGGTTCTGTGTGCTTTTGACAAGCTATAATGGAATCCTTTGCAAAGTTTTATTGAAATCAAGCTTCCATTTATCTTTGTTAGCACAGGTACAGAAATCTGTGATATAATATTCCTGTATAAATTAAAGTAACTATAACAGAATTGGGCAAGGAAAGGAAAAAATAATAGCATATTTTATTCTAAAGGAAAACTGGCTTTGTAGGTAAATATTTATACATTATTACTTTGACTTTCGTAACAATTAGATTGGATCCATTTCTTGTGAATACCTAAAAATCACAAGAATCTATAATAAAGGATGTCAAATAATTTCCTTTTTCTCTTTTTTCAGGAAGTGAATTTCCAGTCATAAGTGGCCTTTAACCCAAACGCTTCTTCTTAACAACTTGCAGGGTAGACTATCATTCCTAAATGCTTTGCTCTCTTGTGCTATATAATGCATGATGAAAAAGTCCAACGTAGTCTAAACTGTATTTGCTGAACAAGGGTCTAATTTCATACAAAATGCTTAACACTAATTCTCCATCCACCAAAATGTTCAATTTATGCATAAAAGTAAATATGCAACAGGCCTCCAAATCCAACTGAAATCAAATGGTTCTACCCATTGGTACCCAGAAAAAAAGCTAATATATGGAAATATTAGGGAAAAAAGACTTATCTTGAATTCAATTATATTTTCATGTGCATAGTTTATATTTGCTTTCAGAAGACTCCAAAAGTTTGTGTGACATTGCAGTTAGTAACTAACTACACAAATACCATAAAAAAGAAATGTCATCACAGTAATCATGCAAATGTAAAACTGTTCCTGTTTAAAACTCTCTCCCAACCAAAACTATAACAAAAAGGCACTGCAGCAACAGCTGAAAGAATTAAAAAAAAAAAAAAAAAAAAAAAAAACACCACCACAAAAACCTGGAGAGTTTACACCAGTTTTCAAAGAGATGGGAAACATTTTTTTTCTGTTAATTTAAACTCTAACATAAGGAGATTTCTGTACCTGCCTATCGTGGTTTAAGCCGTAAATTTCACTTCTCCCTCCTTTCCCCCCCACACCCCCACTCCAATGGGGGGAAATGGGAAGAAGAACCAAAGAAAATGTAACTCCCACGGTTTGAGTTAAGAACAGTCCAGTAACTAAGATACAATACAAATCACTACTGCCACCACCCATAACAATAATAATGACAAAGTAAATACAAAGGAAGAGGATACAACCATTTCACTGCACGACTGAGCTGAGAGACCGCGCGGGAAGAACCAGCGAGAGCCCGCCAAAACTCCCCGACTCCCAGTTCCTCCCCCCCATATTCTACATTCTGGGCATGATGTGCTGTGGCGTGGAATAACCTCATTGGTCAGCCCGAGTCAGGCGCCCTGTCCCTGTATCCTCCCATCTCTCCCCTCCTTCCCGGCGTAACATGAGACTCCGGGAAAGCCGAACCCATAACAGCACCCTGTCCCGCCTCTTCTCAGTTCTCCCCTCCTCCCCGGCGTAACATGAAGCTCGGAGAAGCCGAACCCATGACAATCCACCCCTTATTCCATACCATTCACGTCATGCTCAGATCCCACATTTTCAATATACCATCCCATATATACATATATACATGCACACACACACACACACAGATAGAGAGATATCATCCCTTAGTGCATGGACCAATCCCTATAAAACTGCTGAGTCCATCCAGTCCATGGTGTCAGGCTCCATCTTTTGTAACAGTCTTTCAGAGCAGGGGAGGCTGCGTGCAGTGTTGGATCGCTGCCTGCAGATGCTGGTTGTTCCTTTACTGCAGAACTCGTCTGGTTTCATCAAAGTTCGTTCTTTGCTGGGATGATGGTCTGAGGGCCAGTCGCGGATGACTTGAAGACATCTAGTTGATGGGCTATAAAAATATTACATAGAAAGCAAGAGCATGCAATTGAGTTCATTGGCTGCTTTCTCCTAAAATCAAATCTCCTTGAGGTACACATCGGACTCCCCCATCTTCCCGCATTACCCACCAAGTATATCCAGGTCCCTGAGCAAAAGCAATCCCACGAGTGGGTTTGCCTTTACCTGAAGCAGGAATAACCCAGACTGTCTTCCCCAGCAAATTCTTTATGCGTACCACAGAAACGTTGTCCCCCACCACAATATGTAGAAGTTCTGACTGGGCTGGACCAGCCCTGTTGGCAGATCCTCTGGTGTTGACCAACCAGGTGGCCTTTGGTAAATGTGTATCCCAATGTTTGAAAGTCCCACCACCCATTGCTCTCAGTGTAGTTTTTAATAGCCCATTGTACCATTCGATTTTCCCAGAGGCTGGTGCATGGTAGGGGATGTGATATACCCATTCAATGCCATGCTCTTTGACTCAAGTATCTATCAGGCTGTTCCAGAAATGAGTCCCATTGTCTGACTCAATTCTCTCTGGGGTGCCATATCACCACAAAATCTGTTTCTCAAGGCCCAGGATAGTGTTCCGGGCAGTGGCGTGGGGCACAGCGTATGTTTCCAACCATCCGGTGGTTGCTTCCACCATGGTAAGCACATGACGCTTGCCTTGGCGGGTTGGTGGGAGTGTAATATAATCAATCTGCCAAGCCTCCCCATATTTGTACTTCAGCCATCATCCTCCATACCAAAGAGTCTTTAACCGTTCCAGCCTGCTTAATTGCAGCACATCTTTCACAGTCATGAATATCCTGGGCAATAGTGTCCATTGTTAAGTCCACCCTTCGATCACGAGCCCATCTGTATGTTGCATCTCTGCCCTGATGGCCTGAAGTGTTGTGGGCCCACCAGGCCAAAAATAATTCACCCTTATGTTGCCAAATCTAAGTCCATCTGAGCCACTTCAATCTTAGCAGCTTGATCCACTTGTTGGTTGTTCTGGTGTTCCTCAGTAGCCCGACTCTTGGGTGCGTGAGCATCTACGTGGCATACTTTGACCACCAGGTTTTGCACTCGGGCAGCGATGTTTTGCCACAGTGCAGCAGCCCAGATGGGTTTACCTCTGTGTTGCCAGTTGCTCTGCTTCCATTGCTGCAACCACCTCCACAGAGCATTCGCCACCATCCATGAGTCAGTATAGAGATAAAGTACTGGCCACTTTTCTCGTTCTAGCAATGTCCAAGGCCAGCTGGATGGCTTTCACCTCGGCAAACTGACTCGATTCACCCTCCCCTTCAGCAGTTTCTGCAACTTGTCGTTGAGGACTCCATACTGCTGCCTTCCATCTACGGTGCTTTCCCACAATGTGACCAGACCCATCAGTAAATAAGGCATATTGCTTTTCAATTCCTGACAGTTCATTATATGGTGGGGCCTCTTCAGCACGCATCACTCCTTTCTCCTCTGGTGACCTTCCAAAATCTTGGCCCTCTGGCCAGTCCATGATGACTTCTAGGATTCCCAGACGACTGGGATTTCCTATTCAAGCTCATTGTGTAATTAATGCAGCCCACTTACTCCATGTAGCATCAGTTGCATGATGTGTAGAGGAGACCCTGCCTTTGAACATCCAGCCCAGCACGGGCAACCGGGGTGCCAGGAGGAGCTGTGATTCAGTGCCAATCACTTCCAAAGCAGCTCGAACCCCTTCATAGGCTGCCAATATCTCTTTTTCAGTTGGGGTATAGCTGGCCTCAGATCCTTTGCATCCCTGACTCCAAAAGCCGAGGGGTCGACCTCAAGTCTCCCCTGGAGCTTTCTGCCAGAGGCTCCAGGTACGACCGTTCTCCCCAGCTGCGGTGTACAGTACATTTTTAACATCTGGCCCAGTCCGGGCTGGTCCGAGGGCTACTGCACGAACTATCTCTCGTTTAATTTGCTCAAAGGCTTGTTGTTGTTCAGGGCCCCATTTAAAATCATTTTTCTTCCGGGTCACATAATAGAGAGGGCTTACTATCAAACTGTAATTCGGAATGTGCATCCTCCAGAACCCCACAGCACCTAAGAAAGCTTGTGTTTCTTTCTTATTAGTTGGTGGCGACATTGCTATTATCTTGTTGATCACATCTGTGGGGATCTGGCGACATCCATCTTGCCATTTTATTCCCAAAAATTGAATCTCCTGTGCAGCTCCCTTGACCTTACTCCGTTTTATGGCAAAACTGGCTTTCAGCAGGATTTGGGTTATTTTCCTCCCTTTCTCAAAAACTTCTTCCGCTGTATCACCCCACACAATAAAGTCATCAATGTTTTGCAGGTGTTCTGGAGCTTGCCCCTGTTCCAGTGCAGTCTGGATCTGCACTGATCTGCAGTGATCCAGTGCAGTCTGAATCATGGCAGATGGTTGGTCTGTGTTTCCACCCCTGGGGCAGTCGGTTCCAAGTGTACTGGACGCCCCTCCAAGTAAAAGCGAACTGTGGCCTGTGCTCTGCTGCTAGAGGAATTGAGAAAAAAGCATTGGCAATGTCAATCGTGGCATACCCCTTGGCTGCCTTTGACTCCAGTTCATACTGAAACTCTAGCTTGTCCAGTACGGCAGCACTCAAGGATGGGGTAACTTCGTTCAGGCCACGATAGTCTACTGTTAGTCTCCACTCTCCATTAGACTTTCGCACTGGCCATATGGGGCTATTAAAGGGTGAGTGGGTCCTACTCATCACTCCTTGACTCTCCAATCTACGGATCAGCTTATGGATGGGAATCAGGGAGTCTCGGCTTGGTGCGATATTGTTGCCGGTGCACTGTTGCAGTCGAGACTGGCACTTGTGGTTCTTCGACCTTCAGCAACCCCACAGCAGAAGGATCCTCTGAGAGACCAGCCAAGGTGGACAGCTGCTCCACTTTCTTTGTCTCCAAAGCAGCAATACCGAAAGCCCATAGGTACCCTTTTGGGTCTTTGAAGTACCCTCTCCTGAGGTAATCTATGCCAAGGATACATGGAGCCTCTGTCACAATGGGGCGCTTTTGCCATTCCCTCCCAGTCAGGCTGATTTCAGCCTCCAGTACAGTCAACTCTTGGGATCCTCCTGTCACTCCAGAAATAGAAATAGGTTCCACCCCTTCGACAGCTCAATGGCATCAGAGTACACTGTGCTACTAGTATCTACTCGAGCCTTATATTTTTGTGGAAGTGATGTGCCAGGCCATCTGATCCATATAGACCAATAAGTTCGATTGTCCCCTACCTCCACCTGGCTGGAGGCGGGGCCCCTCCAGTAGTCATCACATTGGTCATTCACGTCTTGTAGAGATGGATTATTCTTCTTCATCACAGGAGCTGAGGTAAAATCTGCTCTTCCACTCCATCTGGGAACCTGCTCACCAGAGACTGAAGCCTGCAGCCTTCATGGGGTGATCAGACTTGACCTTTGCTCTCCTCTTCAGTTCTCGCACCCGCTCCTCCAAAATTGAAGTAGGCTTTCCATCCCACTTTGTCATATCTTCTCCATGATCCTGCAGGTAAAACCATAGGGTGGCCCGTGGTGTATACCTTCTATATCTTCTCTCTCGAACTGTGGGACACCTTCTGTTAATAGCTGAGACGTGTGTTGGTACACGTGAGGAACTGGATAGATCGTCTCTCAATTGTTGGAGGTTCTGGGACAGTTTTTCCACAGCTGAGATGATGGAAGGGGTGAGATTATCTTCAAAATGATTTATAAATCATTTCATCCACTGTTGGTGGTCTTATGTCACTCCAGGTTATTGTTGCCAATGAATGGGCATATAATTGGGGTGCATTTCGTGTAAATTTCCGCCACATGGGTCGTGTACATTCGACTTCATCTGGGTCTATGGGTATATCCCCAACATTCAGCTTGGTGATATAGATCATCTCTACAATGGCTGATTCTCTCAGAGACTGGATGCCTTTCTCTAGAGTAGTCCACTTGGCCGAACAACTCATAACATCATCCTTGTACGGAAACCTATCTTTCACAGCTACCAAGAGCCGCTTCCAAAGGCTGAGGGACTTTTTCTCTCTTGCAATTGCTTTGTCAATTCCCCCTTCCCTGGCAAATGATCCCAGTTGTTTGGCTTCACTACCTTCTAATTCATGACCGTCGGCCCCATTGTCCCAGCATCGGAGCAGCCAGGTGATGGTGTGCTCCCCTGGCTGACAGGTAAACTCTTTTCGCATATTCCGTAGCTCGGTTGAGGTCCGAGATCGGGAAGTCACCTCTTCCTTTTCTTCATCATCATG
Source organism: Myiopsitta monachus (assembly GCA_017639245.1). Lineage (NCBI taxonomy): Eukaryota > Metazoa > Chordata > Aves > Psittaciformes > Psittacidae > Myiopsitta > Myiopsitta monachus. The sequence continues at coordinate 27,531,564 of CM029924.1, forward strand.
TGATGATGACTCCTGGTCAGATGCTGTCCCAGGTGGTGATGTTTCTTTGTCTTGGTTCATGTTTCCTGCCTCTTCTTTGCTTTTCCTCTTGCATACAGGGGCAAATGATATTGGTATGAGTTGGTCCTCTGGTTTAGCTGCAGTGATTATTACTGTGGTTTGGGTAGCCGCCGTACTTGTCACTGGGGTTTGAGTCGTGGCTGTACCTGTCTGTGGTGGTGATGTAGCTGCTGTACTTGGAGCTGGATTAACTGCGCTGTCCATTACTCCGCCCTCAGATCCAGAGATGTTTTTTTCCTTTTGAAGATGCTGGACAGTGTTGAACAGGGCTCTGTAAGCATAAGCCAAGCCCCAGCACGTTGCCATGATTTGTCCATCTCTGGTGTGACCAGAATGATCACACACCTCCTTTAAATGTTTTACTAATTTTTCTGGGTTTTGTATTTGTTCACTGGTGAAGTTCCAAAGCACTGGAGGGGCCCACTGGCCTAGGTACTTGCCCATACTATCCCACACACCGTGTCACTCATGACTGTCCAGTTTTGGGGAAAATCTCTCGGCCATCCTAGATTGTGCTCTAACCCCAGACATGGTCCACACTCCACTCTGCTTAACTCTCGGGACCAGACTAAATAGTTGTGATTACAACATATTCAGTATGTGTGCCAACATGATAATTCCCATCACCACCAGCAGGCAGATCTCAAAGGTATCTAAAGGCCATTCAAAACCTTCAGAGTTCTCAAACAGTGTTGTAAACGGCCTGGTGGGGGTGGTGGGAGCACCAAAGAATGTCTCCTTCACAGGCTGACCACCCAAGGAGGTGAAAAAAGACGTGTAATTGCTAAAAAATTCCATTATATGCCTCCCAAAGTATAGAGTTGGTGGCCACACTGGAAACACAAACCGGGTCAGTTTCATGATCACTAAGTCTATTGTATTAACAATTCGTGCAATACAGTATAATGTAACAAGAATCTTGACCCAAAACCCAGATCTGAAAAACGTTAAGATAAGAAGTATCATGCTGTAAGTAAAGTATCATACACTGAACCTGTGAGAACCAGAGCAACAACTTTGAGAGCCAGTAAATCAGCATTGTGACGAGTGGCTATTTTGTCTTTATCTCAACCCTTAAGTGCCCCACGTTGGGCGTCAAAAAGAACTGTCGTGGTTTAAGCTGTAAATTTCACTTCTCCCTCCTTTCCCCCCGCCCCCCCCCAATGGGGGGGAAATGGGAAGAAGAACCAAAGAAAATGTAACTCCCACAGGTTGAGATAAAAACAGTCCAGTAACTAACATACAATACAAATCACCACTGCCACCACCAATAACAATAATAATGACAAAGTAAATACAAAGGAAGAGGATACAACCGTTTCACCACCCAACCGACCCGAGAGACCATGCGGGAAGAGCCAGCGAGAGCCCGCCAAAACACCCCAACTCCCAGTTCCTCCCCCCCGTATTCTACATTCTGGGCATGACGTGCTGTGGCATGGAATAACCTCATTGGTCAGCCCAGGTAAGGCGCCCTGTCTCTGCCTCCTCCCATCTCTCCCCTCCTTCCGGGTGTAACATGAGACTCAGGGAAAGCTGAACCCATAACACCACCCTGTCCCGCCTCTTCTCAGTTCTCCCCTCCTCCCCAGCGTAACATGAGATTCGGAGAAGCCGAACCCATGACACTGCCTTAGTGATGGTGCAAACTAAATGATAAAGGAAATAAAAGTATCCAAAATGTGCCAGTACATATTAAATTATTCCATGATTCAGCTGATGTTTCTAATAAACCTAGACGGTTAAGATAATTTTGGGTAAAGAATGCATTGCAGTAGGGCATTGAACATCCTTCTCAAGAGAGAACAGCCTGAGTCAGTTAGCCTTTCATAACCCATCACCCTTTGCTGTCCATTACCTGACACCACCTTCCCTCCACATTTAAATCTCTACACTCCTGAAGAAAGCAATTCATGCTTTGACTCCAGAAATTAATCTAAATTATTTAATTATCTTAAATTGGCTCATTTAAAATCCATGTAATACTCAAATTTTCATTATTTTTCGTAAAATAGAGACCTGTGTGCTTACACGAACAGTCACACAGCAGTGTGGGATATTCATCACAAAGTATCATAACATGGATAAGACCTTTCCTTAATGGCAAGAAATCCAAAGAAGATGAAGAAAAGATAAACACTATTGCAGAACAGAAAAAAAATAAAAGCAACAATTTCTCAAGGTGAAAACTTCTAATGATCCATTTTACCCTGCTAACGTCAAACTAAATAAAAAAATACCTTTATTAAAGAAAATTAAAATGTATATGACTTGGGTTTTTTTAGGAACAAACATTTTTTAAAGCTCTATTCACAATGTTAACCAAAAAATTCACTAAATGCATTTGATTGAATTGTAATACAGAAGAACAAATTATAGTTCATTAATTTTCCAACCATTCAATACAATTGTTTTTAGATTAGGTATATTGAAAATGTGGGATCTGAGCATGACATGAATACTATGGAATAAGGGGTGGATATGGGCCTGGGTTCAGCAGTAGCAATCATTTTTCTTCTTCTTAGTAGCTGGTGCAGTGCCGTGTTTTTGACTTTCAGTCTGGGAACAGCACTGATAACACTGATGTTTTTTGTTGCTATTCAGTAATGTTTACCCTGACCAAGGACTTTCTGAGCCTCATGCTCTGCCAGGGAGGAGGGGAAGCCAGGAAGAAACAGAGAAAGGGCACGTGACCCAAACTAACCAAAGAGGTATTCCATTCCACAGCACGTCATGCCCAGGATGGAAAAACTGGGGGCAGGAACCCAGGAGGGTTAGATCACTGCTTGGGTCAGGCTGGGTATTGGGCAACGGGAGGTGAGCAGTTGTATTCTCTTCCCTTGTTATTTCCTTTATCATTATTATTATTGGTGGTAGCAGCAGTAGTGGTTTTGTGTTATGCCTTAGTTACTGGACTGTTCTTATCTCAACCCATAGGAGTTGCATTCTTTCGATTCTCCTCCCCATCCCTCTAGGAGTGGGGGAAGGAAGGGAGGGGGAGTGAGCGTGCGGCTGCGTGGCTGAGTTGCCAACTGGACTTAAACCACAGCAGGGAGGAAGCATTTTTGCCTTCTTAGTTTTAAATTAACATTTTAAAATTATTTTCTCAAACTGTTTTGGACAATTTAAGGGAAAACAAAACCACAGATACCTGCAAACAAAGTAAAATTTTCAGGAAATATGTATAAACACAAAACAAAGAACGACAACAAAAAAAGGCTATTAAAAACTATTTCAACATTAATTCAGTCTTGCAATCTGTGTTGGCTACATCACTGATAGCACAGAGAAGATTTTTAAGTAAGCAAGCACATGTGTTTATCCTTACTTATATACAGATATATATATCCTTCCTTATCTTTAAATATATCAAAATATGGTTTTCTTCTCTATGTTTTTATTTCCACAATAGTGACTGTTTAAAAAAGTGGATCAATATGATAAGAGCACTAAAAATTCACTGAATGAGTACTGAAAATACCTGAAAGACTTGCCCTCCCTCACTCTCTGCACAGACATGTCAGGTGCTGAAACAGCCACGGTTACTCAAAAACCAGCTCTTTTGTAATCAAAGGGAGATTTCCCACAGGCTTTGACAAGGTCAAGATTTCACCTTACAAATTAAGTCAAATATTTATGAAACTGTCATGGGTTCAGCAGCAGCAGTCATTTCTTCTCCTTCGTGGTAGCTGGTGCAGCGCTATGTTTTTGATTTTGGGCCTGGGAACTACGCTGATAACACCAGTGTTTTCAGTTACTGCTTGGTAGTGTTTTGTCTGGCCAAGGACTTTCTGAGTCTCATGCTATGCCAGGGAGGAGGCGGAGCCGGGAGGAAGCAGAGACAGGACACCTGATCCAAACTGACCAAAGAGGTTATTCCATACCACAGCACGTCGTGTCCAGGATGTGAAAACAGAGAGCAGAGATCCAGAAGGGTGTGGTGGTGCACTGGGGGGTTCGCTGCTGGGGGGTGCACTGGCTGGGTCGGGCTTAGTGAGCAGTTGTATTCTCTCTCCTTGTATTTCTCTTGTATTATTATTGGTGGTAGCAGTAGTGATTTGTGTTATACCTTAGTTACTAAACTGTTCTTATCTCAACCTGTGCGAGTTGCATTTTTTTTTTATGATTCTCCTCCCCATCCGCCAAGGACGGGGGGAAGAAAAAGAGGGGAGTGAGTGAGTGAGTAAAACTTCATGAGTTTTAGAGGCTTAAACCACGACAGAAACCCTTTAGAAAATTCAAGTCTTCCGTATGTCTTTGGGATCCTGAAAAGTTCCAAAATGTGCACAGCAGGAATTAACCACTTTATTAGAAAGAACTTTCATCTGTTTACTTTTACAAAATGCCAGATACACTTGAATTTTTTTAGGTATTTTTTTCTTCTGACTGCTACTGTCTTCTGTTGTATTATGCTTTTCTTCAAAAAACACAGGTAAATAACGTAAGTACTTGAATATCAGCTTGACATGAGCTTTGTATGTTTAAGACATGCTTTCTATAATATTTATAAGTGTGTTCATCAAGACAGCAGTGCTCCATTTCAGAGATAGCTCATTATTTTGCACACAAATGCTGAAGAAATGTAGATTTCTTCAGAAAGAGATTTACCCCAGGGTTGATGCATCCAGTTGGGAGTCTGGAGGAACCAAATTTCTCCTGCCTGTGAGACATAAAGCAGGGAAACTTAGCCATCGCATGATTTGAAATTCCTTGCTGTGCTGGTTGTCCACCCAGCTTGCCTGAACTTTTTGAGACAATGCACTGCTATGTGTAGATTTCCTACATTCAGAAATGATGCTGAGGCAGGAAAAAAATACTTCAGACTTGTACAATGATAAGACAGTTTCTTTGAATTAGTATACTTTCTTATGAGACTTTGCCCGAATTTACCACCCTAGTCTATCTTAGATTGCTTCAAAGTGTATACTTTCTAACTATTCCTTCCGCTCAAAGCTTGTTCACATTTATAGTCAGGTATAAAAATTATTTACAATTATTTTCAGATTTCCTTCAGTGTATATCAAATGACCACTAACACATACTATATCATTAGTTGCCCTTCAAATACTTATTCAATAAAATGTAATGCAGGGGGTTTTAAAAACTATTTGTTAGTGACATCAAAATACTGCTTCTGAAGATACTTGAGTGTCATCTAGCCTAAGCATCGTTAAATATGTAATTCATGCTTCAATCATGTACAAATGTCTATTATAGTGTAGGAAAACCTAGATCAAACTCAATAGTAGCAGATTGAATTTTTTTGTACTTGCTTCAGCAGAAATAGGATTTTCATTCATTATACTTTTCAATAAATCCAGGTAGAGTTTTCAAAAGCTTCATTACAGCACTATAATTATTTGTACTTTAAGATCACTTAGAATTTGTCTCACTAGTGTGTATATATATATATAAAATTATATTAGAAGTTTACTTTCAAGTGCAATACTTGTTAATAAATTAAATTTAGGTTTTAATAGATTTGTCATCCAAAGTTAAATTAAATTGTTAGAAAGATTACCTCTCTGGCAGTTGGTGTCACTGATGACAAACCAAAAAGCTACTTTGAGAAAATGTTCCTAGTTTTCATCTAAAATAGAGTTCATATCCAGAACATTTCTGCAGCTATTATCCTCAGTCATTTAAAATGTGAGCTGCTGAATTTATGACTCATTATTCAACAAACTGTTACTTAAACCTTAGTCTTCCGCATTGCCAACAGCATTACTGAATCTTTTTTTCTGTTCTTTTCTACAGGATTTTAGCTAACTAACGGAATTACAGCATAACACCATCTATAAGTTTGCAGCACAGTAGGGAATTTAGTCTGAGTAGAGACCCTGTGTTTCCTACTATGATGTTTTCATTGGTAGTACACAAAAGGTGTTCCTTGGTAAAACTAATTCAAGCAGTTGTGAATTGAAATTTTGTTTCAGTTTACATTCACAGCTACAAGCCATTGTGCTAGATATATCGCTTTCATCTTCTCAAAAATCTTTTACTAGATCATCATCACCTTCATTAAGAATGAAAGCTTAATTTGAAAATGAAGTGCAAGGAAGATTAAAATAATTTTGCAGAAAAATTTATGTTGTTGTCTGATGCATTAAAACATCAATAAAAAATGAGTAACATATTTGTCAGGGGGAAAAAAAGCCTCCTGGTTTAGCTCTCCTTTTGGACATTACACTTGAACATACCATTAGGCTTAACAATGCCATCATGCAATTTTTTGATTGAATGAAAAACTCCTCCAACAACAAAGGCTAGATTTGGAAATGATGAATCCCATGAGAAGTGTTAGCAGGTTTGAAAAGACTGACAGAACTAATACATCAACAGATTCAGTACAGCAGAGGGAGTGCCTGATTGGCATACAGAATTCAGGGAGACCTTTGTCAGAATTATACCCTTCTCACAACATCTTCTTTTACATTGATATTTTCCTGTCTCTACAAAGGTAGCTCAAGAGCCCTGCATAAACACACTATAAAACCAAACTGCACCAAAATTCCTAAGAAAAGGCCAAAAATTAGACTTTGCTTTCAAGTGCAGATACCTGTGATGTCAAGCAGACATCTTGAAGAGTACTGGACAAAAAAGCTTCCATAACTTCATCTTCAGAGCTGTGAGCCAATATTTAAGTAATTAGGTACTTTCAGATTTTTTTTATTGTTCTTAATCTTGGTGAAGTTATTTCTCCACATACTGGCTGTTAGTTACCTGGTTTTACAGTCACTGTCATTAGATTGCCCTTCACTGACATGGTGGCCACATGTTGAATTTTCTGTGATAATTAAGAAAGGAAAGCCACCATCAATACAGAATAACTGCATACAGAAACAAGCAAATTACTTTATTAGTTGTCTTAAATGAAATGGAATGACAGTAGAAAAGGCAAGGTTGGGTACTTGAGAAACAGAAAGAAACCAATTTCCTAACTGTTCAGAAATAACAGAGGCAATTTAGAAAGAAAAAACATATAGCAGTCTGTCTGCAATGTGAACTGAACTCCAGTTTAGTAGCTTGAATTGATACCTTAGAATGATAAACTTCTGAGGCTGGATCAAAATAGAAATTGTCCTTATTTTCGGGGGGGGGGGGGTGGGAACCCAATCAAATTAAGAATTAAAATTTCTTTTTTTGAATGTCATATAACATAATTCAGTACTTGAGGCTTTATGTTTAGTTGCTCTAAATTGCAAAATCCTGGCAGGACAAGTGAAGATATTTCTTTTCAAGGAGCACTGAGATATATTGCCTTAAAGATATTACTTTTTTCACTTGAAATTCAAGTTTTTTCCCAGAGAAACTTTCACTGGTGAAAGGGTATGTAGGGGTCTGGTCTGCATTGTCTCTTAGATGACTTACTTTGAAACTGCCCCTGGATTTTCTTTTTTTTTAATCCCAGATTGTGAGAATTATAATTCCACTGTAACTTCTACATATTCTGGTTTAGTCAAACTATTTTTAAAGATTGAAAAAATATTAAAAAGCAAACAGAAATAAGGAGAAATTTTGTTTCACGTGTGGATCATCTGTACTCTTGTGAGAGGCGTGTGAAGAAAAATATAAAAGTTAACCTAATTATGCTTTTCCCATAAATTACCAGTGAAGAAGGGCTTTCTAAGGGATGAATATATAAAAGCATGCTGTTGATTTTAAGCTATGTTTTATTTCTATTTTTCTCCTAATGCCTACATCATGTCATATTCATGAAAAGTGCACTTAAAACTAAGCAAGGGCTATCTTCTACAGTTTGTATGCCATAGTAACAAAGTAGCATGCATATGCCCTCTGATTCATTTGGCATTTTGCATATAAATATATGTCCTGGGTTCAGCAGTAGCAATCATTTTTTCTCCTTAGCAGCTGATGCAGTGCTGTGGTTTTGACTTTCATCCTGGGAACAACGCTGATAACACTGATGGTTTTAGTTGCTGTGCAGTAATGTTTATTCTGACTAAGGACTTTCTGAGTCTCATGCTCTGCCCGGGAGGAGGGGTAGCTGGGAGGAAGCAGAGACAGGACACCTGACCGAAGCTAACCAAAGAGGTATTCCATACCACAGCACATCATGCCCACTATATAAACTGGGGGCAGTTACCCAGAAGGGTTAGATCACTGCTTGGATCGGGGTGGGTACTGGGTGGCTGGTGGTGAGCGGTTGTATTCTCTTCCCTTGTTATTTCCTTTATCATTATTATTACTGGTGGTAGCAGTAGTGATTTTGTGTTATACCTTAGTTACTGGACTGCTCTTATCTCAACCCGTGGGAATTACATTCCTTCGATTGTCCTGCCCATCCCTCCGGGAGAGGGGGAGTGAAGTGGGGGGAGTGAGAGAGGGTTGCGTGGTTCTGAGTTACTGGCTGAATGAGCTTAAACCACGACAGTTCTTTTTAGAGCCCAACACAGGGCATGAAGGGTTGAGATAACAACAGATCTGACCAGAGTGTGTCTAATCGTATTTGTGATAAGCATTGTTTCAGATTAATAGTCACACGTCACAATGTTGATTTATTGGCTCTCAAAGTTGTTTCTCTTGATCTCACAGTTTCAACATGTTGCTTACTTACAGCCGGTATTCGCTGTGTTAGTGCTTATCAACTGGGGGCCTTGGGCTGAGGTTCTAGTTTCATTGCACTTTAGGGTAATGACTTGTAATACATTAGAATAATTGATCATGAAGCTGATCTGGCTTGCGTTCCCAGTGTTGTCACCACCTCTATACTTTGGGAGGTATATAATAGAAGTGTATGGAAATTACACATCTTTTTTCACCTCCTCGGGTGATCAACCCTTGGAGACATTCCCTTATGTTCCCAGTTCCTCCACCAGACCACTTACAGTACCATTTGAGAGTTCTGAATGTTTTGAATGGCCTTTAGGTACCCTTGCTGATTGTGATGGGGATCACCATGTTGGCACACATACAGAGTGTGTTTTACCCACAACCATTTTGTCTGATCTCAAAAGTTAAGCAAAGTAGAGTTTGGGCCTTGTCTAGGATTAGACAATGAAATAGGAGGACCAAGAGATTTTCCCTGAGGTTGGACAGTCATGAGTGGCAGAGTGTGTGGGATAGTATGAGTAAGTATCTAAGCCAGTGGGCTCCTCCAGTGCTTTGGAACTTCACCATTGAACAAGTGCAAAATCAAGAAAAATTAGTAAAATGCTTAGATGAGGTGTGTTGTCATCCTGGTCATACTAGAGAGTGACAAACCATGACAACATGCTGGGGCTTAGCCTATGCTTACAGAGCCCTGTTAAACACTATCCAGCACCTTCAAAAGGAAAAAAATGTCCCTGGATCTGATGGCAAAGCAACAGACAATGCAGCTACTCCAGCTCCAAACACAGCAGCTACATCAACCCCAGCAACAAGTACAAAAGCTACTCAAACTTCAGCCGCAACAGACAGTGCAGCTAATCCAACTCCAAGTACAGGAGCTACGCCAGATGACCAATTTGTGCCAATATAGGTTGCCCCTGTACGCAAGGGAAAAGCAAAAATGAGGCAAGAAAGATGAAGCAAGATGAAGAAACAATGTACTCACTACCAGCAGACAAAAATTGTAGAGATGATCTATCACATCAAGCCGAATACCGGGGGTGTACCCATAGATCCAGATGAATTCAAATGTACACGACCCATGTGGCGGAAATTCACACGGAATGCACCGTCATCATATGCCCATTCAGTGGCAACAGTAACCTGGAATGACATAGTACCACTAACAGTGGATGAAATGATTCATAAACTCTGAGAGTTCGAAGGCACTCTCATCCCTTCCAACATTTCAGCTGTGGAAAAACTTTCTTATAGACACTCGGGCCAAAGAGCATGGCATTGAATGGATATATCACATCCCCTACCATGCACCAGCCTCTGGGAAAATCGAACGGTACAATGGGCTGTTAAAAACTACACTGAGAGCAATGGATGGTGGGACTTTCAAACATTGGGATACACATTTACCAAAAGCCACCTTGTGGGTCAACACCAGAGGATCTGCCAACAGAGCTGGTCCAGCCCAGTCAGAACTACATACTGTGGAGGGGGATAAAGTTCCTGTGGTGCACATAAAGGATTTGCTGGGGAAGACAGTCTGGGTTATTCCTGCTTCAGGTAAAGGCAAACCCACTCGTGGGATTGCTTTTGCTCAGGGACCCGGATATACTTGGTGGGTAATGTGGGAAGGTGGGGAAGTCTGATGTCTAGTCCCCCCTCAAGGGAGACTTGATTTTAGGGGAAAACAGCCAATGAACTCAACTGTATGCTCTTGCCTGATCTATAGCACTTTTATAGCCCACCAAATAGACGCCTTCAGGTCACCAGCGACTGGCTCTGACTTCCCTCTGACCGTCATCCTAACAAAGAATGAACTTTGATGAAACCAGACAAGTTCTGCAGTAAAGGAACAATCAGCATCAGCAGCCAATGATCTAACACTGCACACAGCCTCTCCCTCTCTGAAAGACTGTTACAAGAAATGGAGCATCATGGACCGGATGGACTCAGCAGCTTTATAGGGATTGGTCCATTGAGACAAAGGGGGTAAAATAATTACAAAATGAAATATATAAACCTTTAGAATCAATTTTAAGTAATGTTAAGTTTGATAGCTGTGTAACAGTAATAATGGAAAGTTACTGAGATGCATGATATAGAGAGAAAAATATAGAGTACAGCTAGAGAACATGCTGAGAATCCTTGTACAAGATAAACTGCTGCAGTTGATATAGTTTAGGCCTTTATGACCTTAGTATAAAATGAGTGTAAGTAAAACAGGCTAGAAGAACAGGACATAAAGATAGGGAGTATCTGGAAAGGCAGGGGCCCAGGATAGGCTGCAGTTAAACTAACTGATAAGCAGGAGGATGGGATGATTATTATGTCTGTGGTGCTGACGAACCGATTAAGCTGGTATAAGCATCTACTGTGCGTGCTTCAAAGGCTGCCAGCAGTGATGAAGATTGTTGGAAGAAGTAAATGACCCTCAGAGACCACCACCACATTTCTGTACGCATGCGGGGAACTTTCTGGAAAATGATATAATCCATACGTAACCTCATGAATATGTATGCATGCTCCGTACCTATATAAGGACTGCTTGTGTAGCAATAGGTGGACACACATTAGGAGGAGCTATCCCCGTGTCTTCTGGCACCATAATAAAGAATACCTACTTGTCAACTAGAAAACTTCGTTGGCAAGTTTGTTCCTGGAGTTTTCTCCGAATCACTATGCACTAAGTAATGATATCTCTCTCTGTGTGGAAGTGTATATATATAAGAGTGATTGTATATTGAAAATGTGGGATCTGAGCACTACGAGAATGGTATGGAATAAGGGGTGGATACAGTCCTGGGTTCTGCAGTGGCAATCATTTTTTCTCCTTCTTAGTAGCTGGTGCAGTGCTGTGATTTTGACTTTCATCCTGGGAACAGCGCTGATAACACTGATGGTTTTAGTTGCTGTTCAGTAATGTTTAGTCTGACTAAGGACTTTCTGAGTCTCATGCTCTGCCCGGGAGGAGGGGAAGCTTGGAGGAAGCAGAGACAGGACACCTGACCCAAACTGACCAAAGAGGTATTCCATACCACAGCACATCATGCCCACTATATAAACTGGGGGCAGTTACCCAGAAGGGTTAGATCACTGCTTGGATCGGGGTGGGTACTGGGTGGCTGGTGGTGAGCGGTTGTATTCTCTTCCCTTGTTATTTCCTTTATCATTATTATTACTGGTGGCAGCAGTAGTGGTTTGTGTTATACCTTAGTTACTGGACTGTTCTTATCTCAACCCGTTGGAGTTACATTCTTTCAATTCTCCTCCCCATCCCTCCAGGAGTGGGAGAGAAGAAGTGGGGGGAGTGAGCGAACGGCTGCATGGTTCTGAGTTAAACCATGACAACATACAATGTTGCTACTGTTCTGCCAATCATCGAGGTACGGAATGTTAGATATATTTCCAATTTAAGATTTTTTTCATCCTGAATTTGTTTTAATTGACTGAATTCTTAGTCATTACATGACTTCATATAGTACAAGTCACAATGGCAAAAACACAGTTTATAAGCCAATAGCGTAAAAAACAGCCGTAAGGATCTTTATTGCAGCCCTTATTGTCCCTTTATTGAAAACTAAATAACAAACCAAAACCTAGGCCACTCCAATTGAGCTGACAGCTGAAAAATTTGAATGCCATTTATGATGAGTTTATTTCTAAATGTTTTTCCCTACTAACTTCTCCCATCTTTCTTTTGCAAAGTTTTCAGCTGTGACCTCATTTACTTTGTCGGAGATCAAAAATCACTTACATGAATACATTCAGGTGCAAAAGGGTTGTGAAATCTAATCAGGTCCAGTTGGTTTAAAAATGAGATACAGAAATGGATGTGATAAAGACTGCCATAGTCAAAATTTCATTTCATATGCTCAAATACAGCCTCTCTGTTTTGACCTCTTCGCCACAGCTTTGTTTAAGTAGTTCTACTCTGATGTCATATTGAAAGTATTGAACAACTAAAGTTTAGTCTGTGTTAGTGTGAGGGGCTTTCACTCTGACATGTGGCAAATTCTACTCAGTGTCAAGAGCATAACTAAATGCAGAGAATGGGCTCACTTTATGTTCCAGTTCCATGGAAAAAACAAAGTTGTTTAGTAGTGAATATCTTTTCCACCCAGCTATCAAATTAATTAAAGAACTGTGCTCTACATTTTTCCTCTAGGACCTCGGATCTCACAAATTTTGGTTCTTTGGGAAAATTAGAGTGGGTTCAAAGTGATCTCAAATTCATTTCTCCCTAATCTGTTAGCTTATTAAGCAACTTTAACCACCTCATGTAATAGATTTTATGTTAAATAAATTATAATAAGGAATCAATAGTAAAACTAGCCTGATCAGGGAGAGGATCAAAGCTTTATATACAGATTATTGGCTGAATATCCTTTGAGTGTCATTCCTATGAAAATAAAGACAGATGCTTAATAGTCTACAAAGTGATTTTTATACTGCAAGTGCATAGATACCAGTCTTCTATGCCTATGGGTTTTCGAACAGATGCAAGTGCAGGTCAAAACTTCAATATGCATGTGTTCCTCACACCTCAAGCTAATTAAATCCTATTCCTTGGCATACTGAAATTTTTAATTTTTTAATTTTTAATTTAAACGATAACATAAGCAAAACACTTCTAAACTGTTTTTTTTTTTTCTTAAAGAACTCTCTTTTTGGTGTTAGGTAACCTTTCATCTACTCTTTCCTTCACCATTTATGTTCTCTAACATGTGGTTTATTAATATCAAGCTTCTAATTTTCCAGTAGTACATAAAGTACAGTTTCTTTTCTAGGAAATTAAGCAATGTTCAGATTGTTATTTAATATGTAATGCATGTCATAAATACACAAACTGACTACTTCTATATTCAAGAGGAGGGAAAAAAACAAGTGGGGAGGGGAATGTTAAAGTTCTTTTGTATAAAAAAAGTCACCAAGAACATGAAAAATCTTTGCTTAAAGTTCTGCTCTAGAATGCAGCTTTCTAAAGTGCAGTATGAGATTCAGCTTTTATTATCTCAGCGATTTGCAAATAACATCTGTTTTGTGTAAAAGTGGAAGGACAGTTTATTCTGACTTCCAGCCCAGCTCATCTTATGACTGAAAAAGCCAAGAAGGCTTAGTTTGGTTTGGTTCAATTTTACTTTATTTTGTTTGGGTTTTTTTTTTGTTTTTTTTTTAATCATGATTTGTGTATCACCAGTAATAAAGTTTCTCCAATTGGAGTTTGGCTTCTAAACTGGTTGATGACATGGGAGACAGAATAGAATAAGCCATTCTCTTCTTCTATTTTCTTCTTTAAAGCACACTGAAAGCTTTCTTACTGAAAGCGACAGATTCTGAATGGCTAGGAGAAAATGTCTTCAGAAGGGATGACCCTAGAGGTTTCTAAGAAATGTTAAGCTCTCACAGTTCCCAGTCTTAGACACCTTTGCTTCCTTGAACCACTTGATATCATTTCTTTCTGTTCTCAAAATGAGAAAATAGCTCATGGGAATTGTTTCTTTGCTGTACCCAAGTAATCAAGCTTCTGAAACGAAATGGAAACAACAGAACAAGTGGAAAAAGAACAGTGCACTTTCTCTGTAAGTTTTTATTTTATTGCTTTTTCACAGTAAACTCTTGTCTAATCACCTGCTATTTTCAATCATATGGTGGGGAAAGGACATTTCCCATGCAGACTCTCCAGTGCACAGAGACTGGAGTAAAACTTACTCTGTTTCCCTCCTGCTAAAAAAGCTTGTTCAGTCTAGTAATGCTTATAGTGAAAGGAGTATTTTCATTGTGATTCCAATTTTTTTCTATTTTTGTCTGATTCAGACCCATAGTCTAAGATCAAGATGCTTAATCATCCTTTATTTTGGTTCACAAGATTACCTAATGCTCTTTTGACTGGGCACTGTGGCTAGCCATCTTGATTTTTGTATCCCACGTCTTTTGTGTCCCTCTAAGTCGTTGGTACATTATTTAGTTGCTGAGCAGTCAAAGTTATATTTACAGATCTCTGCTGTTCAAAGTCTCTCCAAAGACTGCTCATTACTAACATATATACAAAAGGCCTTTGCTGAATGTGTGATGCCAGGAAATCAGGCAAGAGATATTCACATATCATGATAAAAGATTAGGCTTTTTAATAGATGTGAAAACACTGTTTCCAAGTGACTAATCTTAGCATGTCCAGATCACTGCTATTCAACTTTTAAATTATTGTCTATGGCATAATAATAGTCAGCCCTAAGGCTGATCTGCAATCTTAATTAAACTGTTGTGAAGTCAGTTCACAACAATGAATTAATTATCTGAAGCAGTATCCCCAAATTTCAGACAAAGAGATCCACTCCGCATTTGGCATGGACTCAGCAGATGTACATACATGGCTGAGCTGACAACTAAATAATTTTTTATGCTGTATATACCCACTCAGGCCCAGTTGCTCCTGCTCTAAATCCAGTCATGCAAAAATGCTTAAATTCTCTCTCTGAACTGAGTTTATGAAGATTCTGGCAGCAGATGTTAATGGTTTTTTAAGAAACTTTCAACAAAGCCTGTCTTCTTGTCATAGTTTAACCCCAGCCAGCAATTAACCCCAACAATGCCATTCACTCACACTCTAGGTGGGATGGGGGAGAGAATCCGAGAGGTAGAAGTGAAAAAACTCATGGCTTGAGATAAAGACGATTTAATAAATAAAGCAAAAGCTGCACATGCAAGCAAAGCAAAACAAAGAATTCATTCACCACTTCCCATCAGCAGGGAGGTGTTCAGCCATCTCCAGGAAAGCAGGGCTCCATCATGTGTAGTGGTTTTTGGGAGGACCAGTGCCATAACACTGAAAGTTACCCCTTTCCTTATTTTTCCTCCAGCTTTATATGCTGAGCATGACATCGTATAGCATGGCATATCCCCTGGTGAGTTGGTATTAGCTGTCCTGTCTGTGTCCCCTTCCCAACTCCTTGTGCACCTCCAGCCTCCTGCAGGTGGGGTGGTGTAAGAAGCAGAAAAATAATTCTACCCTAGCCAAAACCCACACACTTGTAAAGAAGATTTGCAATGAAAATACAGAATTTTTAAAACCTTCTGCTTATCTTTACAAAGATGCAGGTATGCATGTTATGGTTGGAGACTTTTAAACTTACTTGTGTCTTGTTTCATAGAGTTTTATTGTATTGAGTATATCTGGGTAATAGCAGAAAATTAATGTCAAAGTATAATACATACTACTGCTTCAATATCAGTTTTCAGATCAACATTTGCAGAGGAAGAGAAATAGTCAACAGATACAAAAATATTTTTTCACACATATGACTCAGCAAGAAATAAAACTTTTAGAGTTGCTGTTAATTAAGATTGTAGGCCATAAGAATATTGCCCAAATACTGCCACCAGCATAATGTGCTATATATCAATGCTTCTCTTATCATGTTTATAGCTGCATCTTGACTGGATGGCTGAGCCTAAAGAGTAGTGATGAATAGTGTCACATCTAGTTGGTGACCAGTCACTAGAGGTCTCCCCCAGGGTTTGGTATTGGGGACAGTCTTGTTTAATTTCTTTATCAATGATCTGGATGACGGGATTGAGTGCACCCTCAGTAAATATGCAGATGACACCAAGATAGCTAGGAGCGTTGATCTGCTGGAGGATGAGAAGGATCTGCAGAGGGATCTGGACAGGCTGGATCAATGGGCTGTGGCCAATTGTGCTGTATCCTGCCCTTGGGCCACAACAGCCCCATGCAACACTACAGGCTTAGGGAACAGTGGCTGGAAAGCTGCTCAGCAGAAAAGGATCTGGGGGTGCTGATTGATGGAGCTGAACATGAGCCAGCTTGTGCCCAGGCAGACAAGAAGGTCAACAACATCTTGGCCTGTATCAGAAATACTGTGGCCAGCAGGACGAAGGCAGTGATCATCTCCCCCTGTACTCAGCACTGTTGAGGCCGCACCTCAAGTACTGTCTTCAGTTCTGGGCCCCACACTATAGGAGAGATATTAAGGTGCTGGAACAGGTCCAGAGAAGGGCAACTGAGAAGCTGAGAGCTAGAGCACAAGTCTTATGAGGAATGGATGATGGAACCGGAGTTGTTTAGTCTGGAGAAGAGAAGTCTTAGAGGGGACCTTATTGCTCTCTACAGCTACCTGAAAGAAGGATGGAGCAGGAGGTGGCTGGTTTCTTCTCCCAAGTAATGAGTGATAGGACAAGAAGAAAATGGCATCAAGTTGCACGAGGGGTTTATACAGTTTTGTAAGGGAAATAGAACACACACAATATTGCAGTTCTTGTCCTGATCTCAGTTCGATTATCCTCCCCCTAGTCATATGGCAAAATCCAATCCTGTGAACCTGTATTACCTTCCCTTACAATGCAGTCCTACTCAGTGTTTATCTATCCCTCATTGAGTACTGCTGTGTCACTGTATGTAGCTTGAGGTCTTCTTCATGTACCTTGTCTTGGCTGGGATTGGTCTTTCACCCAGGGTGCTTGGTTTAAAATTGCCATATTGATCCGCACTGGAAATTGTATATCCGGTCTTCATTTTACTCTTTTCAGTTTCTTTGCTTCAATGACTTAAAGTTTTGTGAGGAATTATACTCCTTTATTTACTTCAGGCCTTCAACCATCTAATTATAGATTTGTTCTTCTATCATAGAACTGGGATAAGAAATGGCATGGAGATTTTTATTTGTGGTTTGGGTTTGCTATTGTTTTTATCTTTGTTCTTTTGTGCATTCATGTATTTTACATATATTTTTGGTTTCTCTATTTTTATTTCAGAAAAAAAGAAAATCCCTTTTTTTTCATGCTACTATTAGTTCTTTTCATGCCCTTCAGCGTTCTTATTTTTTCCTGAATTTCCTGAATTTCTCCTTTTATTATTTGTTACAGTGATTAGCAAATTTATTCTGTATTTTACAAATTATTTATAAGTATTTGTCAGCCTCTGTATTCCCAAATTGGAAAGTTTCTTCACTATTTTTTAATACATTAAGCAGATTATTTTTCTGAAACTGCATAACTGATTTATTACTCATTTATATTTGGATATTTGTCAATATAGTCCTTGTAAAACTGACATCAAATATGTGAAGAGCAGATCTCCTGTGTGGATACATAAAATGTCAATAGATCAAATACATCCTATGAATAATATTACAGCCAAAAGGTAGCATTCAGTGGGATACCCAGAGAGGGAGACATTTTTGAAAACAAGACTCTGTGACCTAGGTAATTTTAAAAGTTTATCCAAAAAAAGATGTTTTAATTCTTAGATTGTAAAAGAATAAATTTATTGAAAAATGTATTACAACATGTTTAATAGTGGTATAAATTAATTTTTAATTATTTAAGTGCAGAACAAAAGAGCAATACATTCATAAAGTACAAATTTTTGCACTTTGTTCTTAATGATTTCTTTGCCTCAGTCTTCACTGGCACATGCTCTGACCACACCATCCAAGTCTTGGAAGGCAGATACAGGGACAGTGAGAACGAAGACTTTAGGCCCACTGTAGGAGAGGATCTGGTTCGAGACCATCTTAAGAACCTGAATGCGCACAAATGTATGGGACCTGATGAAATCCATCTGCGGGTCCTGGAGGAGCTGGCAAATGAAGTTGCTAAGACACTCTCCATCATATTTGAAAAACCATGGCAGGCAGGTGAAGTTCCCGATAACTGGAAAAAGGCAAATATAACCCCCATTTTCAAGAAGGGGAAAATGGATGAGCTGGGGAACTACAGACCAGTCAGCCTCACCTCTGTGCCTGGCAAAATCTTGGAGCAGATTCTCCTGGAAGGCATGCTAAGGCACATGAAAGACAACAAGTGAAGAATAGAAAGAAGGAAGGAAGGAAGGAAGGGAGGGAGGGAGGGAGGGAGGGAGGAAGGGAGGAAGGGAGGAAGGGAGGAAGGAAAGAAGGAAGGAAGGAAGGAAGGAAGGAAGGAAGGAAGGAAGGAAGGAAGGAAGGAAGGAAGGAAGGAAGGAAGGAAGGGAAGGAAGGAAGGAAGGAAGGAAGGAAGGAAGGAAGGAGGGAGGGAGGGAGGGAGGGAGGGAGGGAGGGAAGGAAGGAGGGAAGGAGGGAAGGAGGGAAGGAGGGAAGGAGGGAAGGAGGGAAGGAAGGAAGGAAGGAAGGAAGGAAGGAAGGAAGGAAGGAAGGAAGGAAGGAAGGAAGGAAGGAAGGAAGGAAGGAAGAAGAAAGAGGAAAGAGGAAAGAAGAAAGAAGAAGAAAGAAAAAGAAAGAGAAAGAAAGAAGAAGAAAGAAAGAAAACAAAAAAGGACATGAAAAAGCTAATTTTAATGTTTTTGCAGAAGAAAACATCTCCGACAGCTTATTGAACAAGTCTGCTTACTGTGTCTGTATTGTATTTTCTAATTATTATATTATATATATTATATCTATTATTATTTATTATACTTATTATACTTATTATATATTTATTATTATATATAATTTATTATTTATTATAATATATATTTATTATATTTATTATATTTATTATTATATATTATATCTATTATTATTATATTATATATATTATATCTATTATATTCCTAATTGTATTAGGAACCTACTAAAAATGAGAAAACTAAGACATTTTCATCTAATGTTGAGGGAAAAAATCATTTGCATTTTGGAAATACTGAAATAATTAAAAGGCAGATATAAAAACTATAATATTTTCCATGATATTGTCCAAATTTAATGTAGAATTCCCCCCTCCCCCCCCCCCGAATTCTGTGCCACATTTTTTTGTTTATATTGGCGTTTTTCACGCATCTGTAACTGCTGCCTTTTTGCTTCCAGACACGAAGATTTTATAACTGACATTTTTCTCAGTTATTTGGTTCTTGATGGCAGATATTTTCCTTTTTCCCCACCCTGTGCGTCTCTCTCTTCTCCATTTTCTTCTCTTTTCCTCCTTTCTCTTCTCCTATCAATTTGTGGGCTTATACTCTTGCTAAATTGGGATAACTTGATTTAGTCACATCTGCAATGAAAGGGAATTCACATGAACATTAGAGTGTTTCAGCTGTCATGCAATAGCTTTTTAACCGTCAGCAACTTGTGTCTTTACATTTCTTCCCAAGCTTTTTTTCAAACATTTTAAAGGTCTAGTAGAGTTGATATATTGTATTCCTTCTGTTGTTGGATGTACTTAACCACATACCTAAATTTATTCCTCAGTAGTCTCACTGAAACTATCAGGACAGTTTACATACCTGAGCTTCAGTAAGAGCTTTATAAATCTGATATCTCAGATGGGCATAGATACCACAATATCTGTTTTGCAGTCTCAGAACTGCCTTTCAGCGACCACATTGCTCTCTGCCTGCCCCTATTTCCATGCAGTTTCATTTGTCTTCCTTTCTTAGGAATCACCCACAAGGCTACATAGCTATCATAGCTACTGCTGGACTTCAGAAGACTCAAAATGTGATTCCCAGAACAGGTACCCATTTCCTCTTTTGGCAGGAGTGCTGAGTTGCATTAGTCTGTTAAGAACATAGCTGAGCTGTGCAGGTGACTGCATGCCACTCCAGTGGAGTCACTGGAAAAAACATATCTCACAATGCCCCATGATGTCTGACTTGCACATACATGGGAAATTAAATTAAAGTTTTTGCTCTTCTACATGACAAATAAACGTTTTCCCTTGTGAATGGTGCAGCTGAGGGTTGCTTTTATTTTTTCATGGATAGAGGAAGACTATGAAAATATCTTCATGTAAGAAAATTTAAATGTTAAAGGGAGGGATCTTTGTGGTAGGCAGGAAGGCACCTACATCTGCTTAGAACAGAAGTTTAGGAACCTGACCTGTACTCTTTTTTTTTTTTTAATCTTTTATACCCAAAACATCTGTGAATTTTGTTTTATAACCTTTTAGCTCTTACCATGAGATTTTCTTCTGTATGAGAAGTTTGGTGTCCTGGATGTACCCTTAAATTAAGATATCCCTTAAATTAAGGATATCCTTAAATTAGGATAGAAGATAATCCTTTAATTAGGATTTTACCCTACTTCATACTTTTTTTAGGAAATTGCTGAAGGAATCACAGATACCATATCAGATTAACACACCGTGAGGCACTGTATGTCAGAAGAACAACTATGAACAACTAGCATGGTCATATATGCTCTTCTAGTGCCCAGTAAATGAAATGGACTTAAACCATAGCTAGGTTGGAAACTAAAGAAGGGTCAACACTGTTTTGCACCTGATTTCGGCCTTAAGGTGCTCTGGGGATTGTTACCATAGCTCAGCTGTTACACAGTATTTAAACTGTGAGAACTTCATTGTATGAGAATTCTAAAAATGCTCCCTGAAACTCTCAGAAAGATCCTGGAAGAATATTTATCAATATGTCTGCACTGCCTTCCTGCATCCCCACTGCTTCCACGCCAGATTTCTTTGTCAGTTCAGCCCAGGCTTTATTACTCTTATTATCTTCCATAGCTACAAGGCGTGATCTGGCTTGTGAAACATGTCAGAGTGTGCACCTGTCTGATTAACAACATCACACTTGTAGCTAATCTTTCTGCAAATGGACACATTCAGTTGTGAGGATGTAAGGGAATTCAGTTAGAAATGTCCTGTATAACCCTGTGAAGATTAATATACGCTGCTGAATCTCTGACTACCGGAGTTCCCACTGGACAACAGGATGGTAAAAGCAGGATATTTTGTTATCTATGGCCATGATATTATGTCCTAGTTTCGCACACCGCAATGCAAGCAGTCATTCTACTCTGAAAGAAGTTTCTTACATGGATGATGTAGATGGAATGTCAGAAAGGTAAAAATTATTTGATCAGAATGAAGCATCTCAACCCTCTTCCTAAGAAAGGCTGCGATTTGGCAATTACAGTACACAGCTTCATGGAGAATAGCACCTTTCATATATGTCCTAACCTGTATAATTCTTAATGTCAGGTGGGTTTAGTAGTTCTTACCCCCACCTTATTTCCAGACCTTCTATAAAATTCCCAGCATGGTTGTGCAATATGTTTCCACTGTGATTCCTGATATTTTTCATGATCAGACACAGAGAAGCATAAGAAAGTAGTAAATGCAATACTTGTATTATTTCTTTTAGATTACATACTATCTTCTTCACACCTTCTACCTCCCTTGTTCAGCTCCTTTTCTTTGTGGTGAAATATTTTCAGAGTGGCTCTACTTTGCTGTTGGTCCTTACTACCATAAGGATTTAACATGTAGTCTGAGGCTCTCATTTCCATGTCTAAAGCCAGTTTCATCCTAAAGTTACTTTAATGACAAAGCACTGTCTTCTTAGCAAATGTCTGGCATTTGGAAATGCAAGAGAAATTAAAAAAATAATGGCTTGTTTTATAGGCTATATTGTATTTTAGATCCTATTCTGTAAGCTTTCACCCTGTCATATATTAGGGAGGGGTGTACTAATTTGTTATTAAGTGGGATTTTAGTATTACAGAATAAAAGCATTTTATGTGATAAAAGATTTGTGAAACTAATGCATGAAAAAGAATACAAGATTAATAAAAAGTTTATTTTTTCCCACAAAAGCCTTAAAAAGACAATTTTTATGTAGTTGCACACTGAAGATAAAGCCTTGGATGCAGTGCAGCACTCCAGAATCTATCACACTACCAATATTGTCAGAAAACTTCTCTAATTTTTTTCCTTTTCTCTTTCTTTAACACGTTTTAGCCTCCTGCAAATAGAGGATTAAATGAGAAGAAGATCTGTCTAGCCTTGGAAAAGTTATTTAGCTTGCGTATTGTAGAAATGTCTTCCCCAGCTAGTTACTGCCGTTTTATAACACTGCAGCTTATTGGATCAAAGAATAGAACTGCCACCTCCTGTTTACAATGGACTGGAGCAGTCACAGAAGTGTCAGGCTGCTTTCTGCCTCGGTGTGACTGGAAATAAGACTGACAATAGTAGGTTACTACCAACAGGTTAATTTATCTTTTTTTTCTTTTTTTTTCTTGTTTCATTTCACCTGCAAAGTCAATGCAAGTACAGCCACAATTCTGAACCCATAAAAGAAAGTGTCATTTTGAATCCTTTCAAATATTCTTGAATGTACCTGAAATATCAGTCACAAATGTGCTTGCAATATGATTTTTTCAGCGATAATTTCAAAGGCAAAAGCATGAAGAAACAGGAAAAGAAAATCTAGAAATAATCCTTAGAGCCTGTTCTAGATTTTTAATGTATGTTATGCTGAGACAAGAACTGCTGTTAGACTGCACAAATGCTATGTCCCAGGGCTTTACACTTAGAAAGGATACTTTTATACCTCTGCCAGTACCAAATTTATGTGAGAGCTGCTGATGATTTCCATTTTGCAGTGACAATATGGTGTTTAAAAATATCAGTTGACTGATAAGAATGCTTCCTTTAAAGGTGAAGTTACATTCAAAGTATCCAAACAAGGGTGCAATTTTGGGGCTCTGGTAGGATAATCATTATGTGGCAGCCCAATTTCTAGTTTACATTTCTGATTTCTCTTTTCAGCTCTGCGAAATGTTTTTGTTGATTATATTCACCAAACAGAGAGAAGCAGAGCAGAGAGACAACTGGCTACAGTTTTCTCACTGGACTCAAGCACAAACTTTAAGTTTCTCTCCCATGACTGTGCCTATTAATGCAGGCACCTTAGGGACATGCACATGCACCTTTAAAGGTGACTTTTCACCAGAAGAAAGAAACACAAGAAAGATACATGGGCACTCATCATGTTCTGATAACACCAAGTAAAGTAGGAGAACTATCCATTCTCCTGTGTCACTTTGTATATAGCTTAAATGATGTCAGTTCCTTTTTCTGTATATGCCTGTAAGATCTAGGAATTACATTACCGCCCATATTTAGTGCTTCTAGTTGGTTATCCAAATGGTGCATGCTGTCATATGTAAAGAATAATAGGATAAAGATGAAGCTGACCTGCTGCTTTCTTTCTTGCAGTGGCCTTGGAAGTGCACTGAAGTCAGACAGCAAGATGCATGCTGCATTATAGGACCAGGAATCTTGTGAGGGGATATTAGGCATCTGTAACATAAAATCCACTCGTGACTTAAAACACTCTAACCTTTTGCTTGCTTATTTTCTAAGTTTTATATTGAAAGACTGACTCGTATGTGCAAACATCAGCCTGTGGGCTCAGTGGTGGCTTAAGGACTGGAGAATTCTCAGGTTTTTGCAGTCCGCACAAGTACCTTTTTTTTTTTCTTCACGGTCTTCCACCTTCACCTAGAACTCCTTATATTCTTAGTTCTGTAAGTTTCTGATTCAGTGATGGTGGTGACTGCACATCCATTTCCACCTTAGGGCCTGCACACTGGGTGTGTAATATTTAATGGTCTTAAACTTTGATAAGACTGCTTCTTTGGTGTCACTACACTGCATGTAAACTGAAGGAATGGGAGCTATTTGGTACCTTTGTACAATTTGGTACACTAAAGAAGAAATAATTTTAAATGCATTAATAAGTACAGCTTTTGTAGAAATTTTACAAAGTACATAGGAAGAAGCT
This sequence comes from Myiopsitta monachus, assembly GCA_017639245.1. Taxonomy (NCBI): domain Eukaryota; kingdom Metazoa; phylum Chordata; class Aves; order Psittaciformes; family Psittacidae; genus Myiopsitta; species Myiopsitta monachus. The sequence continues at coordinate 27,555,712 of CM029924.1, forward strand.
GTTCCTTTTTAAAGTGAGGCCCTGAGCCATAAAAGCAGTAAAACTTGAGCATTTTTTTGCAATTATATATTAGCAAATAATAATATGAAAGCTAAAATTAATGTGTAAGCTTAAAAACTGCTGGATACAAAGTTGTATTTGAATTTCTCTTCTATTTATTTTTCTGCTTTTGTGGAAGAAAGCATGCCTTACATTTCTGTAAAAAAATTTGAGACTGAAAAGTATGTGCATTTTTTATTAAACATTCTTCTCTTTCTGCATTGACAGATCAGCAAGTTACTGAAATCTCTTCAATATTCTTCCAAAACTCCTCTTCAAAAATGAAGAAACACAGGATTTTACATTTTAAGTCTGTTAATTCAATCAAGAAATTACAGCAGTAGAGACTAACTCAGAAAAAAATCTGGTACTTGATAGCTCAAAACATAATGGGACTTTGAAAAGTAGTACACACTGAAGTCCTAGAGGTTTCAGCCTATTTCAGTTAAGCTATGATAACAAAATAGTTTATAATAACTTCTACCAAGTTATAACCTTATATTCTAATTAATTACTCTTTCTCACAGATGTCCATCCTCACACATTTATGCATTAAGGTTCAGGCAGTGGTTTTTAATTCTCTTCCAGTGTGTCCTTGAGTGTGTTTGCTCAAAAGGGAAGCCAAGAGAAACCATTCACTTTCTTTTTTTTTACCAAAAATTGTTATTAAGGCAGTGATACAAAGAACAGTTGCTTCAAATCTTGCATAAAAAGCCTATTTCAAGCAATCTTCTAGTATCCTTCTTGCTGCTACTTCTTGCCTTGTGTATTGGTTTTAAATATCTTCATTTAGTTCTTCTCTATATGTAAATGTTTAAAAGGCTGCCAAGTATAAATCAAAATACTCAGATGGTTACAGGAATTCTCCAGAATAGCTTTCTCTGCCTCAAGTCCTCATTTAGAAAAATTATTTATTTTGCTAGTGAGTCACATTTAATTAAATTTTGATAGCATTTTACCATGGAACTGAAAATCTCTACTTATCCAAGGAGAGCAAGGATGCATGCGTTCTTGCCATGTAGTGGATAGGTGATGATACTCTGCCATCTCTTCAAGTCGCGTACTGAAAGTCTTTTTTTAATAATGTTATCAAGGGGGGGGGAGGAAATTCACAGAAATGTGTGCTATATGAAAAGCATTCTTAAAAGAACAATTAATTTAAGTACTGCTCCTGAAGCAACAGAGAATTAGCAAAGGTTATCACTGAGTCAGAAGGAAAACAGCTCTAAGTTCACGCAAATCCAGTTTGTGTATTTTATTTAGAATCATAGAATCATAAAATAGCTAGGGTTGGAAAGGACCTTAAGATCATCTACTTCCAACCCCCCGGCCATCAGCAGGCACACCTCACACTAAACCATGCCACCCAAGGCTTTGTCCAACAGGGCCTTGAATACCGCCAGTGATGGAGCATTCACAACTTCCCTGGGCAACCCATTCCAGTGCCTCACTACCCTTACACTAAAGAATTTCTTCCTCATATCCAATCTAAACTTGCCCTGTTTAGGTTTGAAACCATTACCCCTTGTCCTCTCACTACAGTCCCTCATGAAGAGTCCTGCCCCAGCATCTTTATAGGCCCCTTCAGATACTGGAAGGCTGCTCTGAGGTCTCCACGCAGCCTTCTCTTCTCCCGGCTCAACAGCCCCAACTTTCTCAGCCTATCTATCTTCATACGCGAGGTGCTCCAGCCCCCTGATCATCCTCGTGGCCCTCCCTCCTCTGAACTTGTTCCAACAGTTCCATGTCCTTTTTATGCTGAGGACACCACAACTGCACACAATACTCCAAGTGAGGTCTCACAAGACCAGAGGGGAGGGGCAGGATCACCTCCCTCCACCTGCTGGTCATGCTCCTTTAGATGCAGCCCAGGATACGGCTGGCTTTCTGGGCTGCAAGTACACATTGAAGCCGGCTCATGTTCATTTTCTCATTGACCAGCACCCCCAAGTCCTTCTCCCCACAGCTGCTCTGAATCTCTTCTCTGCCCAACCTGTAGCTGTGACTGGGATTGCCCTGACCAAGGTGTAGGACCTTGCACTTGGCATGCTTAAACTTCATCAGGTTGGCATCAGCCCACCTCACAAGTGTGTCAAGGTCCCTCTGGATGGCATCCCTTCCCTCCAATGTATCAACCAAACCACACAACTTGGCATCATCGGCAAACTTGCTGAGGGAGCACTTAATCCCACCGTCCATGTCACCAACAAAGATGTTGAACAAGACTGGTCCCAACACCGATACCTGAGGGACACCACTCGGTACTGGTCTCCAGCTGGACATTGAGCCATTGAGCACAGCTCTCTGCGTGCAGCCACCCAGCCAGTTCTTTATCCACCGAGTGGTCCACCTATCTAATTGATGTCTCTCCAACTTAGAGACAAGCATGTCATATGGGACAGCGTCAAATGCTTTGCACAAGTCCAATTTATATTCTTGGCAAGTAACCAGTTTATCCCAGACCTCTTGGTCAGGCATACTCTTGTTTTTTCACTTAACTACTCAGTTTCACATCTAGTATAGCTGAAAAAAAGGAAAAATAATATCTAGCTGGGCAGCTTTCTGTCTTCATAAATATGAATACAGAATTTAGGCATTTTTTAACTGTTTCACCTGTCACTTGGATTTAATTTTGCATCTCAGAGTACAGAGTTTTATGGATGATGACTTTAAAATCCCTTCCCTTTGTCAGTATTAATAAGCCACAGAGGGTGAAGGCTAAGCTCTGACTCTGTTTTCAAAGGCTTTTCTCATCAGTCAAAAGCAGGAGCTGAGCTCCTGAAGGAATGCAGGTTCATAGTTGTATTACAAATGAGTAATGCTTCAAAACTGCACCTAGTTCTGCTGCACTTCAGATGTTTATGTGGTGCTGGTTTTATTATCTTGATTAAAACTTAGTCGTTAGCATAAAGTAGCTCTCTTGTCACTATATATTTTCACTTCTTTACTATTTTTCCACTGCTCCTCTTTATGATCAGGGTAATAAATGCACTTCTATGGGGTTTTCTCTGCTATTTTATGCTTCTGAACAAAATCTGCTACAACAGTGCTGAAACAACATCTCAGATAAGCTGAACGACCTTATCAAATAGATGTTTTTCAGTATTTAAAAGTAAGATGTATATTTTAGACAAAACATGCATTTGACTGGTTTTGTGGTTTGCACTTTCTTGGGTTTTTTTGGTTTGGGTTGGGTTGGCTTTTTTTTTTTCTTTTAATTCGGTAAAAGGCAATCAAGAATTGCTCATTCCTTTACCTGCAGATAAATGTGGAAGAAAGCAGCCTGGGCAAATTTGCCCTCAACAGAATATAATTATAATTATACACAGATTAATTTAAGATTAGCCATATAAATTCCTGTCATTTTCTTAAAGATCGGCAGACCTGTTAGCTTTCCCCCTTCCCTTTTTTTTTTCCTCATAGTGTAGTGATGATCAGGTTCAGTGTCTAATGAGGCAGCCATTCTGAACCTGTAGAGACAAAGAAGAGGTTTCCCTGGCAACTAGGACCATACCAAAGCTCTTAGAACAGTTATTTCCCTCTATTCGAGTTCCTTTTCTGTTTAGGATGCCCGTTAGTGTGAGTTCACAGGCAATGCCCGGCAAGCTTTTTTGGAGAATACAGTTCCATAATATACATAATAAAATACAGATAAGGCTATGTTTTATGAATAAACTGAAAAGTGGTGAGCTGACATATTATTTTTTCAGATGCATATTCTTCTGTATAGAATCTTAAAATAATGGTTACTATAAGATCATTACAATTGTCTAAAGCTATTAAATATACTACTTCTATCTCTTTAGAACTTAACTGGTCTCAGCAAAATTTGTGGGAATTCAGTGAACTCTGAGCCATATTTCTGCTGTGACTAGAATAAGTAATGATCTAGATTTTAGTTTTGAAATGCACATGAATTTTATCACATGTAAATGTGAGTAAAGTTTTAGAACCATATATAACTTGCATTTAAATCTCAATTTAAAAGTAGAGAAAGCTTATAGCAATGAAGTATTAAAATATTGGACAATATTTCTATTTGAAAGTAAAAAGAAATTGCAATAACATTGAATGTTTTAATTAATTTAAATCTTTACTTACTAGGAACAATCTGAAATCTATGAACTTTCTATGGCAAAGACTTGTAAAGTCAGATTAAGGGATGAGCTTTTACAATTAATTGAGGGAACTGATCAGGTTAATACAGACATAACCCAGCTCTAAGCTTGGTCACTTTCCTTAAATGGCTCATGCAGCTATCCAACTTTGCTGACAGATGTGAAAAGGAAAATGTTCTCAAAGTGCACATTCTCACGCATGTTAAACATCTGGTTGCAGTTTCCACTTCCTGTAAACAGAAGTGTTAATCTCATGCCCAAGGTATTTACTGGGATTGTAGAATAGAATAGCTCAAGTTAGAAAGGACCTACAAAGATCTCCTACCCCAACTTAAGAAATGAAAAACATATATTTAATTACACCTTCAAGAGTGAATTCAAATCAACTACCTTCCTTTCCCCCTCTCTTCCTCCCCCCTTTCTTCTCCCTTTCTGTCCTCCTGCCTTAATAACTACACCCTTGTATGAAGGAATGGACGGCAAGTGTATGAATATTTTGAGAAAATAAAGAAGATTGTTAGCAACCAGTAGACTTTTACTGCAGTCATCATTTCATCTGTCAATTGCTGAAATTTTAAATCATTAATCCAGGGAGGTTTTGGGGTTTTTTTTTGGGGGGGGGGGGTTTGGGTTTTGTTTTTTTTGTTTGTTTTTTTTTTTTTTTGTGGGGGAGGTTTTTTGTTTGTTTTTTTTTTTTTTTTGGTTGGTTGTTTGTTTTTTTTGTTTTTTCTTCTTTTTTTTTTTTTTTTTTTTTTTGAAAGAATGATCCTGAACACTTTAAAGCTCTTCAAGTGAAAATTCCATTAGGATCCCAAGGGGACAAAACTTCCCTACAGCCTTGAGTAAAGAATCTAAAAGTCAGAATTTAATCTCTCTCTCTTCATTATTCACTATTGATGATCTGTAGGAAGCTACATAAAGAGTGTCTATGCATACTGAGTAGAGTCCTGCATATTTAGAGAGGACCCTAGGCAGGTGCTCCCACTGCGGTCTTAAATAGACAAGTAACTCCTCCTGTGTGTGAGATTGGAAACAAGGTTTTCTGACTGCCCTGGAATGATTTGAAGCCTTAAAAACAGGCTCTGCAAAGTTCCTTGTATCTGGTTCTTATACACTAACTAAATCATGAGTTCAGCTGAGGTTGATGGGGCTGGGAAGATATTACTTGGCTCTCTATTATAGCCTATCTCAAATTCAATTCCACTGTTATATGTAAAGTGAAGCTAGTTGCAAAATAGTAAGAGACTAAGGAAGAAAAATAAAAATGAGAAATAAATTAAAAAGTGGAAACTTGTTTTGAACTAGTAAGGGTGATATTCTTTTTTTTTTTTCTCCTGTGAAGATTGCAAAGGAAAGGCATTTCAGCTTTGAAAGACCACAATGATTGCTTCAGACACAAAATGAATCAGGCCTCTTGTTGGATTATGTGGGTGGTATTTCCACTCTTTCCTAGTGTGATAATTCACAGCCTGCAGCTGTGGCATGCAAACTCAAATATTCTTCTCTTTCTGTTTGGTTTTAAAAGAAGGGCCTGCATTTATTTGCTGTTTTTAATTAAAAGAAAGGGAAAAAAAGTTGAAAACCCATTAAATATCAGTAGTTTGAAACAGCAGCAATAAAGCAAGACAGTATAAACAAAAAGTGAGTTAATTTGTCTTGATAGTAGCATATCATTAATGCAGTTATAGACTAGAACTGAAGAATGAACAGTAAGATATGTACTTGCTCAGGTGTATATATAATAAGATAATTAGATGATGGTTGTAAACAATGAGTTTTGCACTGTTAAGTCAAAAAAATACATTTTATTCTAATGTTTACTTACTTAACTGCTCTTAAAGAATTAATTTTTTTCTTTATACAGCAAAATGTTTGGTGTTATTTGGACTTCTTTTATCTTATTAAAACCTATTAAACATACTTCTTGGATCATGTGTGTAATTTGAATGAATCAAATAAAGCATAAACCATAAACTTGCTATTCTATGTCACTGAAATTTCTTTTCAAATTCCCAGCTGAACTTCACTTCCGAGTACACTTTCCTAGTCCAGAAATCTCTTCTGCCAGGAAAAAAAAAAAAAGTTAAATAAATAAATAAATAAATGAAAGTAAACACTTTAATTCAATATTCCTTTGCTTGTTGCTATAACATAAAGTTGATTTTCCATGGCATGTTTCTTTAAAGCTCGTCTAAAGTTTTTCCATACCCTGTAAATTATTTTCTTTCCCTAATGGCTTGTTGCATTGTTTGCCGCTAGAATGACTAGGAAAGCTCTATTAACACTTAAGCTAATTAAGGTTTTCAGAAAAACCTTGGTTACATTATTCTCATTAACAGACTTTTAAAAAAATACTATTCAGATGTATGGAAAAGAAGACTGCTTTAAATCTCAAGAAAAGAATGTAAGTGTTCATATTCTGGTACATTAACAGTTTGTTCCAGTACACTGATATTTTATGTGGAAATCCTACTCTGCAATTAATATGCCTGATGCAAATTGAAAAACCCATAATCCATCCTTCTCTGTTGGAATGTAAAAGCATATTATTATTGAGAAGCTACAGGATACCAGAACCATTTTTTTAAAGTTGAATACTCATTACCTTAAATCTGCATATAAAATGGTTTTCTTTCAGACTAGGTAGAACTAAATATATCATGATGCACATGAAAATGTAACAAATAAAAATAAACCCAGTGTATTTCAGCTCCACAGAGTTATTTATGTCTTCTAGCATTAGGAAGTGAAAAATAGCTAAAAACTAAACAGAAAATGACAATAAAATACCTGAATCTTATAGTTAAAAAGAGATATCTAGGTGGTCATTTCTATTAAACTTGAAAGTCATGTGATCATTATTATCTTGTTAGGAATTTTCAGATCCACTGAAGAGTAAACAGTTGTATTTTTCTGCATATAAGAACTAATAATTATGTAAATATAAATAAAATATGTCACTGCCACTTACTGCCTCCTAAAGACGTTATTTAGCTGAGGCGATTGCCATCCCCGTAGTCCCCCCACCAAAAACCTTGCCACACAAACCCAATATATTCCAGGCCTCATCTCTGTGAACCACATACTTAAGAATTGTCATTAAGATCCACATTCATCACACAATCTTCACAAACTGCGCTTGCATCCACAAAAAAAATTAAAACATCCCTAAGCCAAAATCAAAATAACATCAACAAAACACCAAAAGGGTTGCTATTCTGGCATTCACAATGATAACAATACCTCGTTGTAATTGTAACTGACTTCATGTAGGTTATCACAAGCCAAACTCAGAACGAATAATATCAGCAAACTAGATGCTGCAAAGACTACAGCAAGATTGATTTCAAAAGTTTGTTGAAATGCCTAGTTTTGTTCTTGCTTATAATGTATTTTTTTCTTAACAGGTAATGAGGGGTGGAACCAATCCTGTAAAGTCCAAAAAAAAAACAAACCAGAAAGAAAAATCCAAATATGTGGTTTATGGCTTCATTGGTGTGATACTATAGTTTAAAGATCTTCAACACCTTCTTGTTTTCACAGAACAAGGTTGTGTTTTTTTCTGTTGGCTTGGGGCGTTGTTTTTTGGGGTTTTTTTTTTTTGGTTTTTTTTTGTTGTTGATGATTGGTTGGCTTTGGGTTGGTTTGTTTTCTTCTTTTGGTCAGGAAAAAAATAAAATTGAATCTTCTACCCAAGAAGAATCAAATCCACAGCTAAATATCTTGTTTGTCATTCATCAATCCTACTTCACAACTAGTGTCAACTTTTCTATTCAGGTTTTCAAATCTATCATGTTTACTTTTTCTCTCTTATGAAGGTAAACACTGCTGATAAATTTGAATTCATCTCTAAGCTGTATATTTTCATTTCTTTCATGAGTTCATTAAGTATTTCCTTTTGTCAAAAATGGAGTAAGGATACATTGAAAGAAATACTCCTTGCTGTTATGGTTAGGCAGGAGTTAATGGTTTGTAGTTTACCTGTAATATGTGTAAAAACAAGAAAATGAAAAGAAAAAAATAAAATCCCATTTACTTAAACCCATTAGCTTTTACAGTAAAAAATTCTAACAAGGAAAATTTGTTTTCCTAATTATCCTAGTGTTATCAAACTATCAATCCTTGACGCCTTCAGCTCTCTGACAGCAACAATAGCATAAATCACCTCTGCTGCTTTTCCCCTTGCATGTTTCCTCTTTCCTTGTTCATACTGCTGAAATATTCAGTGCAAGGCAAGAAATAAAAAGCTTTATAGACGTAGGGCATCGTCTAATGATCAACACCAGTTCTCATCATACATAGAATGAAATACATACTGCAGCAGAATAAGAGAATATTATACTGCTGTTTTTTTCTTGATGTTGCAGCAACAAGTTTATATCCTATCTTAAATGAAAAGTCTCCATCAGCCTACTGCAAATAGAAAGCAGAGACCATATTTTGAAAATGCTTATCCAAGCACCACTTCAAACTAGTTTCAAGAGAATATCTCAAATAATATGCTTTTCCAGAAAGATCACAAACAATCATAGAATAGTTAGGGTTGGGAAAGACCTTAAGATCATCTAGATTCCAACCCCCCTGCCATCAGGCAGGGCACACCTCACACTAAACCATGCCACCCAAGGCTTTGTCCAACATGGCCTTGAACACCGCCAGCGATGGAGCATTTACAACTTCCCTGGGCAACCCATTCCAGTGCCTCACCACCCTTACAGTAAAGAACTTCTTCCTTATATCCAATCTAAACTTCCCCTGTTTATGTTTTAACCCATTACCCCTTGTCCTATCACTAAGTCCCTAATGAAGAATCCCCCCACAGGACCTTTATAGGCCCCCTTCAGAAACTGGAAGGCTGCTATGAGGTCTCATGCAACCTTCTCTTCTCTAGGCTCAATAGCCCCAACTTTCTAAGCCTGTCTTCATAAGGGAGGTGCTCCAGCCCCCTTAACATGTTCATGTTTCCAGCTAGAAATCATTAATAGAAGATGCCATCCCAATATCAATATGCTGTGTTACCAAAGCCTGATCATATCATCTCATTGGACAAACAGCATAACAATTTCCTGAAGCTGCCTGATCTTGTATCGGAGTGCTGGACAGAGTACTGCTAACACTGTGATTTTAGGTATTGCCACACGTGTGGGGAAAAAGGACCACCTCATGTATCACACACTCTGAGAATTTCTTTAAAGCCAGACAAAGGTTTAGTTCAAGAAAATAAATGATGTGTAGCATTACATCTATTCAGCTTAGAGACACCATCTTTCTGCCTATGCTTTAGAACTCCAAGATATCATTTTCTGATTCATGCAGCAGCAGTAGCTGGGATACAAGTTCATGAAATCAAAGCTGTCCTTTAGAGGAACACTGTCTGAACAGTATCATCTTTCTGGGGATGCAGGTATCCTTTGTAAATCAGACATCTTTGAGACCGTTTTCAGACTTCACTCTATTCTTCTTCAGAAGGGAGCTTTTTTTCTTCTTCCTTCTACAAAAATGTGGAAAGCCTTAAAAAGTACTACTTTTGGTCATTTGAATATTATAGATCTATCTTGAGCCTGGTCTGTTGTCATGGTTTAAGTCCAGTCAGCCATGCAGTTTTCTCGCTCACTCACTACCCCTCTTTCTTCCCCCAGTCCTGCGGGGATGCAAAAGAGAATCAAAAGAATGCAACTCCCACAGGTTGAGATAAGAACAGTTTAGTAACTAAGGTATAACACAAACCGCTACTGCTACCACTGATGATAATAATAATGACAAGAGAAATACAAGGGAAAAGAGTACAATTGCTCACTACCTACACCCAGCCTGACCAAGCAGTGCATCCCCCACCCTTCCGGGTCTCTTCCCTCCGTTTTTATATCCTGGACATGACATGCTGTGGCATGGAATACCTCTTTGGTCAGTTTGGGTCATGTGCCCTTTCTCTGTTTCTTCCTGGCTTCCCCTCCTCCCTGTCAGAGGATGAGACTCAGAAAGTCCTTGGTCAGACCAAAACACTACCAAGCAGTAACTGAAAACATTGGTGTTATCAGTGCTGTTCCCAAGCCAAAAGTCAAAAACACAGCGCTGCACCAGCTACCAAGAAGGAGAAAAATGACTGCTACTGCTGAACCCATGACAGTATCCGCCCTGTATACATGTATACAGAATATGCAAACAGGTTGCTTCAGTGCTTACCTTTAAACAAATAGTTCATCCTTCCCTGCTCAATTTCTTTATGACCTGAAACCAACATTTCTTACAAACATGAGCAGTAATAACATTATCTTACCGGCACAATTGAAAATAACAAATCTTGTTCATTCCTAGTTCTCAGTCAAAATGAGACATCCTATGAATAAAAAAACTTCTAGGTGGTAGTGACTGAGAGGTGAATGTATTAAAAGGTTTTAAGGACTACTGCTGCAGTAATCAGGTAGGAGATTTTAAAATTCAACATAAATTATCAAATATCATAAGTTTTTAAGAAAACACACTAAAGCTCCAAATGTTGACTTCTGTAGCTATTAGTTTCTTGTTCAGGAGGAGCTGGAATCACATCCAGATGGATGGATGTAGATGAATGTATGGAGATGGTCTGTTATAGCCTATTCCTGTATTTCAAGCTATGTTGATGTATAAGTACATTGTCTTAATAGCAAATGTTGATCTAAACCCAAGTTCCCCATTACTCTGACTGCCATTTCCTGCTGCTGCCCATCTAACACTATTCTCTGATTCTTCCTGGCATATGAGTCCTGTTGGAAAGTATTGGCATCCTGAAAAGTAGTAGAAAAGTTCAGCTCCACTGTCTTACTGATAAATTTCTAACTTCCCCCTTGATTTGGTTTAGATTTGGGGAAAACAAAATCAAACGGGGAAGAAATTTTAGCCTTTAAATTCTTTATTCCCATCCACTGAATGGTTTTGCTGGATAGCACATTCTTGTAGGGCTTTATAATTTGGCGGAGCAAAGAGTGTTACCATTCCTTACTAACTGTCAGCAACTGCAGTCCCCCTGAGAGGTATCAGCCTGTCATGGAAAGAGCTGGAGAAACTAAGTGACCTGCATATTGTAGGGCAGACAACCACATACTTACAGGTGAACTTCTACTGATAGCAGCAGGTTGTTAGTGTTCAGAGTGGCTGTGACATCTGACACAATGGCATCAATGGAATTTTCTTCACACTAAATGAATTCACAAAGAAAAGCCTGAAAACTAGCAGTGCTCAAAGCAGAAATGAGGACAAAATTTGTAAAACTGAGATATCATTTTAAATTAGATTCTTATATATATATGGACTCTTCTTTTTAGCAGCTTTTCTGCTCTCCCCTTCACTCTCTACCAGGCTGCTGACTCTCTCTCTCTCTCTCTCGTCCTTCACTCTCTCACTGCACTTGTTCCATTTTGTTCCTTTTTCACCATCACATTTCAAAGACTTCCAGGAGTCAGACAGAGTTCTTTCACGAAGGTAGCACTTTCTTTCACAGAAGGGAAAAATTATTCTCTATATAAGGCAGGAGCAGTTTAGGTATCTTTACAATCCCCCCCTCTTTTTTTTTTTTTTTTCTTTTTTTTTTTTATTTCTGTAATATATCCTATACCAATTACTGCTGGAAAAGTCTGAAAGAAATCCAGCAGACTACAGTTGTTAAGGGACACCGCATGATTTATTCTCCCCACATCACAGAGGGACTCTCAGTCCCAGACCAGAATAGAATCCACATCTATTTATCTATTACAAGATTTTATATCGATGCTCCCAAGTGAAATCCTCTGCTTTAATATAAAGAAAATCCCGTGCTTAAGAAAGTAATTTTTCAGATGGTTTGTTTTAATAATTTGTTGCTTTTAAAAGCCCGTATAACTCCAAACTCTTTCTGGAGAGGGGGACTTGAGGTATTCTTCTTCAACTGTAGAGACAAAACCATCTTAGAGTCTCTGACTTCTTTTTTTAATACTTGAATTTAATACTCAATAACACTGATGAGCTTTGTGGTCCTTTTCATATATGTTCTGAGATCTACAAAAAAAAGTAAAAAAGACAGGACATGTTGCCAGGTTTTTAATTTCAGCAGTGCAGTTATTAACTGTCTGTGAGTATTCTGCAACACAAAAATTGTTATGAAGACTGGCTCAGAGCCAAGCCATGGAAATCGCTGATGTTTTCTGGTTTATATTATGGCTTTAAAAGCTTACCAAGCCATTAACATGTAGTTACTGAGGAAATTTGGGCCATCTACTTGTCTGAATATCTTTTATTTGTAAAAAGAAAGCATCTACAGAACTGATGGACAGGGGTGGAGCAGTTGATGTCATTTACCTGGACTTGTGCAAATCATTTGATACCGTCTTACATGACACCCTTGTCTCTAAGTTGGAGAGACATATATTTGATAGGTGGACCACTCGGTGGATAAAGAACTGGCTGGGTGGCTGCATGCAGAGAGTTGTGCTCAATGACTCAATGTCCAGCTGGAGACCAGTACCGAGTGGTGTCCCTCAGGTATCGGTGTTGGGACCAGTCTTGTTCAACATCTTTGTTGGTGACATGGACGGTGGGATTAAGTGCTCCCTCAGCAAGTTTGCCGATGATGCCAAGTTGTGTGGTTTGGTTGATACATTGGAGGGAAGGGATGCCATCCAGAGGGACCTTGACACACTTGTGAGGTGGGCTGATGCCAACCTGATGAAGTTTAAGCATGCCAAGTGCAAGGTCCTACACCTTGGTCAGGGCAATCCCAGTCACAGCTACAGGTTGGGCAGAGAAGAGATTCAGAGCAGCTGTGGGGAGAAGGACTTGGGGGTGCTGGTCAATGAGAAAATGAACATGAGCCGGCTTCAATGTGTACTTGCAGCCCAGAAAGCCAGCCGTATCCTGGGCTGCATCTAAAGGAGCATGACCAGCAGGTGGAGGGAGGTGATCCTGCCCCTCCCCTCTGGTCTTGTGAGACCTCACTTGGAGTATTGTGTGCAGTTGTGGTGTCCTCAGCATAAAAAGGACATGGAACTGTTGGAACAATGTCGCGGGAGCCGGAATCAAACTCATACTCATAGAGTTATCAGTTTGTTCCCATCAGCTGGAGGAATGAAGCATTCGATACGAATGATAGACAAACCTCAAACTTTATTAGTACCACACCAACTATTATACTCATTTTAATTAGCCTCATGCATAGTACAAAAGCGAGCTCATTATAGGTTGTAGATTAGCTAGCGGTCTCAGAAACACTAAGGCATTCAGCAAATACCTAATTGGATACATCTTTTAGCCAAGTGCCAGCAAAAGTTTAGTCATTGGTTATTACAACAATAAGCGATTCACCCACTATAGTCACAAGAGTAGATAGTTTTAACATTTCCTGCGGTGTCTGCCCTACTCAAGATCCTGTCTTACTGACTACCACATTGTATTATAGTGTAACATTGTATATATGCCCACGGTTGCTCTAGCCTTACTTCATCAGCAGCTGTGTCAGCAGCTTTAAGCGGCCTAGTCAGAGGCCTATACAACTCGAGTCCTTACTCTTGCTAACTCATCTGACATGAGCAGCTCAGTCATGCTAACATGCCCTCGCTCATTGAGCCATTCCTCCACAGAACAAGTTCAGAGGAGGGCCACGAGGATGATCAGGGGGCTGGAGCACCTCGCATATGAAGATAGATAGGATGAGAAAGTTGGGGCTGTTGAGCCGGGAGAAGAGAAGGCTGCGTGGAGACCTCAGAGCAGCCTTCCAGTATCTGAAGGGGCCTATAAAGATGCTGGGGCAGGACTCTTCATGAGGGACTGTAGTGAGAGGACAAGGGGTAATGGTTTCAAACCTAAACAGGGCAAGTTTAGATTGGATATGAGGAAGAAATTCTTTAGTGTAAGGGTAGTGAGGCACTGGAATGGGTTGCCCAGGGAAGTTGTGAATGCTCCATCACTGGCGGTATTCAAGGCCCTGTTGGACAAAGCCTTGGGTGGCATGGTTTAGTGTGAGGTGTGCCTGCTGATGGCCGGGGGGTTGGAAGTAGATGATCTTAAGGTCCTTTCCAACCCTAACTATTCTATGATTCTACGATCATTAACAATCGGGTTTATTTTTTTTATTTCCGTACATATCATATGTATGAATTTTACAAACTCAGATAAAGCTAGCAAATTGCATAATAGATAGTTCTGCCCATATCCACTTTGATGAGTCAAAAAAAGCCCATGTCACATTGTCAGTGAGAAATTGCAATTATGACATATAGTAAAAAGACTTCACAAGTACAGCGCTTTTTTCAGTGAAGGATATTATATGCTTATGGTTGCATTGAGCTTTCATAGGAAAATTTCAGTAACAGGGGGCTACCAGGGTGGCTTCTGTGCAAAGCTGCTGGAAGTTTCCCCTGTGAACAGAAGAGCCAATGCTGTCCGGCTCCAAGATGGGATCCACCACTGGGCAAGGCTGAGCCCATCAGTGACAGCAGTGGCTCCTCTGGAATAATGTGTTTAAGAAGGGGAAAAAACTTGCTGCATAGGAGCAACTGCAGCCAGAGAGAGTGAGAGTATGTGAGAGAAACAGCTCTGCTGACGCCAAGGTCAGTGCAGCAGAAGGGGAGGAGGTTCTTCAGGCATCCAAACAGATTCCCCTGCAGTATTCTTTGCAGACCATGCTGAGGCAGGCTGTTCCCCTGCAACTCATGGGGGTCCACGATGGAGCAGATATCCACCTGCAGCCCATGGAGGACCCAACACCAGAGCAGGGTCACAGAAGGCTGGGACCCCATGGGAAGCTCATGCTGGGGCAGGCTCCTGGCAGGACCTGTGGCCCCATAGACAGAGGAATCCACCCTGGAGCAGGTTGGCTGCAGGACTTGTGACCCTGTGGGGGACACACACTAGAGCAGTTTGTTCCTGAAGGACTGCACCCACAGAAGGGACCAATGCTGGAGCAGTAGAAGAATGTGAGGAGTCCTCCCCTGAGGAGGGAGAAGTGCAGAAACAACGTGATAAACTAAACACAGCCCCCATTCCCCATCCCTCTGTGCAACCAGGGAGGAAGGATGAGGTATTGACAATCAGGAGTAAAGTTAAGCTGGGAAGAAAGGAGGGGTGAGGGAAAGGTGGTTTTAAGATTTGGTTTAATTTTCTCATTACCCTACTCTGATTTATTGGTATTAAACTAATTTCCCTAAGTTGAGTCTGATTTGCCCATGGTGGCAGTTGGCAAGTGATCGCTCTCTGTCCTTATCTTTGACCCATAAGCCTTTTGTTATACTTTCTTCCCACTGTCTAGGTGAGGAGGGGAGTGATAGAATGGCTTTGTGGGTATCTGGTGTCCAGCCAGGGTCAACTCACCTCAATTTTATAGTTATCATTGGTAGGATGTTTTAAAGACTTGGGAAATAATTGTGAATTTTCAAAAAAAATAATTCCAAGAGTAATATAAATACTACTTGTTGAAAACTGTAGCTATTACAGATACCCACAGACTTCCAGTAGGTAAATGATAGTTTCTCCAGGCTTTCTGACCTCACACATTTTCTCTTCCCTTCAAATTAATTTTACCACAGACTACAATGTCTAAAAGCTCCCTGAGGACTTGAGCTAACTGAAAAAGGAGAGCTACTGATGGGCTGTATACAGGATGAATACTTTTCACTACTCAGATACAAGCACCTCAGAGACACTTCCCAAACATTTCAGTTATTACAGTGTATTCTTTATCTTGGAGAATGGTCTGAACTACACTTTTACACAAACACTCTTTAAACTGGCACTGTGCAAAATATATTGCTAAACAAAACTGATTATGATTATTAGCTTCACTTTTAACTTTTGTGTGTTTGCTAATAGATCATCTCTGTTGACCAAAGTGTCCTTATGTTTCCCATTTAGATCATTATAATGTAATCCAAATAATCTAAAATGTTGTTTAATGCTGCTCCTTGTGGATTCCTTGTGAAGCTTTTGGCCAGCTTGCTTAAGAAGTTTCTATTAGTTAGCTTTATCTGTGAGACCATCCCAGCCTTCCTCCTGTTGTGCAGTCTCCAACAAGTGATACATAAAAGGATTACAACTGTGAAAGCTTCACTGGACCAGAATAAGCATAGTTCTCTGACCAAATAAATCTGAAGGGAGATAATTTCTTGGGGAATATGGGTTTAAACTTAAGCAAGGGAAGTTCAGGTTATATATAAAGAAGAAGTTCTTCACTGTGAGGGTGGTAAGGCACTGGAACAGGTTGCCCAGAGAAGTGGTAAATGCTCAACCCCAGCATTGTTGAAGGCCAAGCTGGACAGAGCCTTGAGGGACATGGTCTAATATGAAGCATCCTTGCCCACTGCAGGGGGTTGGAAGAAGACGATCTCAAAGTCCTTTCCAACCCTAACTATTCTATGATTTTATGATTCACTAGAATTTCGGATTCTTCAAAAACAATAAGTCTAGACCAACTCTGAGGTACAGGCTCGCTGTATTGCAAAGCCTCATAATGGCTGTTTATTTTTCCACTTTTTTTCATGCTACTATCTCCCTGACAACTAGAAGCCTCTCTATTTTATGTGGATTAAGTCTTTGTCAGATGCTGCATTTTCTGAGATCTCCATTACATAAGCTGTGCTTTATTAACAAGACCATATTACTCATATAAAAAAAAAAAAAAAGCCAAAAAGATATTCTGTTGTGTAGATAATTATGATGAAATCAAATCTGTATTTATCCTGATTTTAGAGAATGCTGAATGTTTGCTTGCTGACAGCATGATAATTATCAATGAACAGGGAAATATAAAGCAACACGCATATACATACAGCCTCCTATTTCTGTGTTTGACTTATTTGCATCAAACACACAGTAAACACACTTAATAATTCACAGAAGGCTAAGCCAAAGTCATCCATACGGGTGAACAAATCCATGTTTTGAAGCCTATGCTCTGTCTGATACTCTAAGGTGGATATGCAGATCATTATGTATTCTTCACCACAGGTCGGTTGCTTAGCTACCAGAGAAATAGAGAACTACTAATTGTAAGTATTCAGTATTGCTGGCAAAATTTGCTGCAGGACACTGGTCTTGGAAACAGTCAGATATAAATGTTACAAAAGGAAGGATGAAAAAAAATCTGTAAAACATCATCTTGTTGAAAATAACAGATGTTTTCTTCTGTATTATGAGGTATGGATTCTCATCAGTAAAATAGTATTGATTCTGATGATCAGTCATCAAATGATCCTGTGATGAATTTAGTAGTTGTAAAGATTCGTTATTCTCAGCAAGCTAATATACTGTGTTTATATGCAATTTTTTTAAATGTAATATGGAATAAATATACATAATAAACATATGTAATATGTTTTAATGCAATTATTGTTGAAATGACTAGAGTAATTTCTTATTTATATATCTCCAGCACATTTCCAAATGTTTAATTACCCTCAGGGGTCTCTAGTAAATAAGTACAGATACTAAAACAAAACAACAAAAAAAAAGAACAACTGGATAGAATATTACCCTCTCACAAGATCCCTAATTGTTAAAACTCTTCTATTTGGTTCACATGTAAGCCTGAATCTCTGTTGTGAAAACAAACATTCCTTTTTTTTTTTTTTAAACTCAGAATTCAACAACACATTATCAGCTTTTCTTTCCATAATATTATCCAGTATAGGCATTATTTTTATTAATTTTTTTCCTTTTAGTCAATATTCTGTAACTTCATTTTCTGCCAGTGCTGATGTCTACAATATAAAAGTTAAGTCCATCTTGCTGGGATAAATGATAGGAATGCTTTAACTTGTTGCCCCCCTATCAGACTTTTCAAGTAAGACATTTTCAAACTTTGCATTTCAGTTGCCAGGTTAAAAAATAAACTTGGTTTAGAATTGCATTCTACTGCAGTCTTTGGATATAAAGCATTAGGAAAACATTCCTTGAAACACAGTCTCAGAAGTTTTATTAACAAACTGAATTTGAATAAATAAAATAGAATTAAATTACTTACTAACCCTTGTTAATTTAGCACATTTTTACCTACCTATTCCTTCATATCCTAGCAGTGTTAATTAATCAAGTATGACAATGCAGGGCTCCAGCTATATAACTTGCAACCCAGTAAATCCTTTTTATAATTTCATCATTCACTGTGAATCTGAAAAACAAAACAAAACAAAACAACCCAAAACAAACCAGTTTTTTTGCTTAAATTGTGCAGTTGTCCATTACAGAGTATGCCTAGGATTGTCCCTTTGATGCCTTTGTAAAATGTCCTTAAACTGAGTCACCATGGAAAGTTACAACTTCAGCAGACACAATTGCACATTCTAAATAACACATCCAGTTGAACATCCATATATTTATGACTGCATCACGTTGGAGCCAGAAAAAGGTCAGCAAGGCAGTTTACATTGCCCCTTGTAGAACTAGTACGTGATTCACAGGGAGCACTGAACAAAATACCTCCTGAAACACAGAGACCTGTTTAATATACCAGAGCTTCCATACTTTTAGCAATGAATTTGACCAAAATTTCAACTTCCTTAGACAAACAAATTTTTCTGCTTCTATAAAATGGTTAAAGTTCTACAAATGCTAAAGCATCACTCAGTAGACTCAGCTAACATCTGACATCCCAAAGCCGAGGGAATGCTGGCGATGTCCCTACTTCCTTGCCAGCCTTTGGGACTTTCCAAAGATAGTGCTAGTGTATGTAGGCACTGCACTTCTCTTACGTTTCCTTTCTCTAACTCTCTTTCAAATCTAAGTGTTCTGTTACATGAAAAAGGTAAATTTAACTTCATAGATTTAACTTCATGAATTTAACTGAAAATGTTGACACTGTAATTTTCATTATAGGAAAATGTTATTGCATATTCCATCTGCCTTATATTTAGTACATGTTTAGAAATCCTATAGGACTCAGCTTCCCCTGGAACAGAAAGTGGATTAGAAAGTGTCAGTTTGTCCCTGTACTCTTGCCTGCCTCCTGCCACTTTCCTGACAGCTACCTCTATCACAATGGCCACATGCATCTCTGTAGCCTCCCTCCCACAAAGGAGTAGAAAGAAGGAGTTGTCATTGTCACAATTCATGATCAAGCAGCTGTATCATGAAGACCAGAATGATTTGTTATGCCAGACAGAAAACAAAGAGAAGGTAACAGATATTAATACGCTATAATCTAAGATCAAATACATCACCTCTCTAAAATGACTTTTTAGTTTAATTTCACAAATACTTCGTTTGCCTCCCTAACAATGAAAAAAATTTACTTATGGGTATGTGTCGTGATTTAAGCTCAGTCAGCCGATAACTAAGGACCATGCAACCCTCTCTCACACCCCTCTTTCCTCCCCACCACTGCTCCCAGAGGCATGGTGGGGAGAATCAAAAGAATGTAACTTCCACGGGTTAAGAACAGTCCAGTAACTAAAGTATAACACAAAACCACTACTACTGCTACCACCAAGAATAATAATGATAAGGGAAATAACAAGGGAAGAGAATACAACCGCTCACCACACGCCGCCCAATACCCAGCCCGACCCAGCAGTGATCTAATCCTCTTGGGTAACTGCCTCCAGCTTATATAGTGGGCATGACGTGTTGTGGTATGGAATACCTTTTTGGTTAGTTTGGGTCAGGTGTCCTGTCTCTGCTTCCTCCAAGCTTCCCCTCTTCCCTGGCAGGGCATGAGACTCAGAAAGTCCTTAGTCAGAGTAAACATTACTGAACAGCAACTAAAACCATCAGCGTTATCAGTGCTGTTCCCAGGATGAAAGTCAAAACCACAGCACTGCACCAGCTACAAAGAAGGAGAAAAATGACTGCTACTGCTGAACCCAGGACAGTATGTCATGCCTTCTCCTGCACCTTTTGGATAAAATGAATGCTCTTTCCTCTGGCAATTGCTTTTATTCCCTTGTCGTCTTTTCAGGGGTCATGCAATCTTTGGTCCCTTTTCAAGTATTCCTATTTGATGCAAATATATAAAACTTCTAGCATAGTGTTTTGGTAAATACTGTTCTAAATTTGAATAATAAGCAGGTGGTGATTGAAAGAAAAATACTTCTCATCCCAACAGCAGATATCAAGCAGTATTAAAAAAACAACTAATAAAGTTGCACATTCAAATCAGAAGGTATGGATAATTTACAAATAATAATTGGAAAAGGCTTGGCTGGTGAAATCTCCATAGAATTAATTTTCCATTTGAACCACTCTGGAAGTTCCAAAGGACTGAGAAGGCACTGCCACTGAGCATTTGGTTTAACAGGGTGAAAATAGCAGCCCAAACAAATATAGATTCTTCAGTGTGACCATTTTCACAGATTAAATAGCATAAATAGAAGTGCAAGATTCAATGGAGAGATAGCTAAATTAAAGAATTCTAAATTAATTAATTACAGTAAGTTGAGCAAACAGAGCTATCTTTGGATGCTCAAATGTCTGAACAAGGATACACCGAATAGGATAAGCGAGGTTATATAGCATCTCTACATATAGTGCTGGACTCCTGTGCTTTGTTCTGTATTTCACAGTTCAAGCCACACAGTAACTCTGAAGACAAAACCAAGCAAACAACACCCCACAATGGATAGGACTCAATTGTTAAGTTTCCAGATGGGTGAAAGGGGATGGCTCAGTTAGGTGGAAAAACATAAGAATAAAGTTTCAAGAGGCTGGCTGTGGACTTTAGAAATTTTAATAAAAAAAATAAGTATACATTTTAAATACCAATACTTTGATGTTATGCTTTGAAATCAAGAATATCAGACTACTTGATCAGGACTTAGATTTAAAGACTACAAAAGTCTCCCCCTTTGATTCTCACAAATTAATCTGCAAAAAGAGCCAGAAATGCACCCTTACAGTTAAGAAAACCAGCAGCATTCTGGTCTGCATTCGGAAGAACACCACCAGAAAACAGGTCCATGATGTAGCTGATCTTTCCACTCTACTCAGCAGTGGTAAGAAGCTTCTGGAGGTCTGGGTTCCATAGTACAGGAGGCATGAACATATTGGAGAGAACCCAGTGAAGGACCAGTAAGGCAATTCAAGGCTTGGATCATCTGTTGAACTATGAGTGAGAGAGCTGAGATATTTTGCCCAAAGAACAGAAAAGTCAGGAAGGATCTCATCAATGTGTATCAGTATTTGATGGTAGGAAATAAAGATGTAGGAAACAGACTTTTCTTAGAGTTACCTAACAAAAAAGCAAGAGGCAGAAGGCAGAAACTGAAACAGAAAATTCCATTTAAATACAAGAAAATATGTAATTGCGTAGAATCACAAAATGGTTTGGGTTGGAAGGAATCTTTTAAAGATCCTCTAGTCAAACTCCCTTGCATGGGCAGGGACATCTTCTAGTAGACAAGGTTGCTCAAATCTGTAAGGTGATTGAACACTGTAAGAGCTTGCCTGGAAAGGCTGTGGAGTGTCCACCTTTGGAGACAGTCAGAACACAACTGGACACACTCCTAAGCAATCAGCTTTAGTTAACCTTGCTTTGAACAGTGGGACTGTACAAGATGACCTCTGCAGGTCCTTCCCAACCTTAAAGCTTCTGTGATTCGATGATGAAAAAAATAAAAAAAGGACACTTGCATTACTGATGGATACTAAAAAACTGTGAGCAGATATTTTACATAGAGCTTCCCACAAAGTTTTTTATTAGATACTGAAATAGTTCAGATATTAAATTTTATCTCTGGATTATTAAATTAAGATATGGACACTTGCTTATGAAATTTCCTTTTCTTTCTCTTACTCCTTTGTACAAACACGCACACAGACACATTTTAATTTCTCTCTTTATACAACCAGGCTTATCATACAACCACTAAAAATTCTGAGGCACTTTCTTCACTGTGAGTTCTAGTAATCTTTTTTTGGTTTCAGTTTTCATGAACCCTTGTTCTTGACAAATAGAAACAGCTGTAAGTTGCCTTAATGGTGTGCACTAAACCATGGGTCACAAAATTTACATTTCTTACATGTGTACAGATGCATGAGAGATAGGAGGCATTCCTCCAAATAAGAATTTAAAGTTTTACAACAACAACAATAAAAAAACCTATAATTGCAAAATCAGTGCTTTTCAGAATTTTTATTTTAAGCAATTTTCTGATTTTCTACCTTTATTCTGTGCCTTCCTCCATTAACTTTCAGGCTTTTCTAAGGAACACAAAATTCTCACCAGGTCTACTATCACATAATTCCATCATTACTTTTATATTTGGAAATTAAATCCAAAGCAAAGACTTCTACCACAACTATTCAGTTGTATCCTGTAAAAGTTTTTCCTACTATGTATTTGGAAAGAAGACAGAAAAGCAGTGTTTAGAATAAAGAAAAGTTTACTGAGAGTCCCAATATTGCATGCTTCTTAACCCAGCATCTGATTTCCTCTTCAGTCATATATCACTGACTCTGACATACAGAAATAAAACAGAACTGTCTTATTAAACTAGTGGCTTATAAGAAGAAATGGCTTCCCACTCATTTTCTGACTCTAAGCTAGTCTTTGAAAACATCATTCCTGGATAATTATCTCACACCTAAAAAAAAAAAAAAAATCAATATTTGTTTATGCCCAAATTTATGCATAACTTTTATGGCATGTGCATAAATTGGGTGCTTAGACTGGGCTTGCAATAAAGCAATCAATCTGTTTTATGAAAATTATTGTTATTAGATTGCTTTTGACTTGCTGATGTAGTTTCTAAATATGAAGACTGAATCAGTCTACATGGTGTCATTGATAACAGTGGTTGGAGTTCAGTCAGCTGCAGAAACACCAGTGTTCTGGAGATGATAGTAAGCACTTCACACCTTGTCCTCATGACTGCTTTTCCTGTTAAGAGGAAGAAGCTAGTAAAAATAATCTACATTAAGAACAGGACTACAACAATCTATTAAAATCTATCAATTAATCTACTGTTAAATACTCATCTCCCCTGTCACAGCCTTTTAGAATCCTGGAAATTTGGAAAAGAGATGAGACGGAGCAACAGCAAATATTTATTGACCTTTCATGCTTACAGCGAAACCATAATCATAGAATCATAGATTCATAGAATAGTTAATGTTAGAAACGACTTTAAGATCATCTACTTCCAACTCCCCTGCCATGGGTAGGGACACCTCACACTAAACCATGCCACCCAAGGCTATGTCCAACATGGCCTTGAACACCGCCAGCAATGGAGCATTCACAACTTCCCTGGGCAACCCATTCCAGTGCCTTACCACCCTTACACTAAAGAATTTCTTCCTCATATCCAATCTAAACTTGCCCTGTTTAGGTTTGAACTCATTACCCCTACTCCTCTCACTACAGTCCCTCATGAAGAGTCCCTCCCCAGCATCCCTATAAGCCCCCTTCAGATACTGGAAGGCTGCTCTGAGGTCTCCACGCAGCCTTCTCTTCTCCAGGCTCAACAGCCCCAACTTTCTCAGCCTATCTATCTATCTTCATACGCGAGGTGCTCCAGCCCCCTGATCATCCTCTGTGGCCCTCCTCTGAACTTGTTCCAACAGTTCCATGTCCTTTTTATATTGAGGACACCACAACTGCACACTATACTCCAAGTGAGGTCTCACAAGAGTAGAGTAGAGGGGCAGGATCACCTCCCTCCACCTGCTGGTCACGCTCCTTTAGATGCAGCCCAGGATACGGTTGGCTTTCTGGGCTGCAAGAGCACACTGAAGCCAGCTCAGGTTCGTTTTCTCGTTGACCAGCACCCCTGACTCCTTCTCCGCACGGCTGCTCTGAATCTCTTCCCTGCCCAACCTGGAGCTGTGCCTGGGATTGCTCCCACCCAGGTGTAGGACCTTGCACTTGGCATGCTTAAACTTCATCAGGTTGGCATCAGCTCACCTCACAAGCGTGTCAAGGTCCCTCTTGATGGCATCCCTTCCCTCCAGTGGATCAACCAAACCACACAGCTTGGTGTCATTAGCAAACTTGCTGAGGGCGCACATAATCCCACTGTCCATGTCACCAACAAAGATGCTGAGCAAGACTGGTCCCAACACCGATACCTGAGGGACACCACTCGGTACTGGTCTCCAGCTGGACATTGAGTCATTGAGCACAACTCTCTGCATGCAGCCACCCAGCCAGTTCTTTATCCACTGAGTGGTCCACCTATCAAATATATGTCTCTCAAACTTAGAGACAAGGATGTCGTGTGAGACAGTGTTGAACACTTTGTACAAGTCCAGGTTGATGACATCAACTGCTCTACCCTTGTCCATCAGTTCTGTAGCCCCATCATAGAAGGCCACCTAATTGGTCAGGCAGGATTTCCCCTTTGGGAAGCCATGCTGGCTGTCACCAACCACCTTGTTGTTTTTCATGTGCTTTAGCATGCCTTCCAGGAGATTCTGCTCCAAGATTCTACCAGGCACAGAGGTGAGGCTGACTGGTCTGTAGTTCCCCAGATCATTCATTTTCTCTTTCTTGAAAATGGGGGTCCTATTTCCCTTTTGCCAGTCATCAGGAACTTCACCTGAATGCCATGATTTTTCAAATATGATGGACAGTGCCTTTGTAGCTTCATTAGCCAGCTCCTTCAGGACCCACAAATGGATTTCATTAGGTCCCATGGACTTGTTCATGTTCAGGTTCTTAAGACGGTCTCGAACCAGATCCTCTCCTACAGTGGGCCTCGGGTCTTCATTCTTACAGTCCCTGCATCTACCTTCCAAGACTTGGGTGGTGTGGTTAGAGCATCTGCCAGTGATAATCAAGTCTCATAGTTTCTATGGCAAATATATCTCTTGGTAGTGCAGCAAATAAGACATGCATGAGCAATTTTTTCACTAGAATGAACAAAAAACCAAAAATATATTTTATCTTATTACAGTGGATGCTCATCTTACTTATACCAGGCATACTGTCTTTATTTAGTATTGTTTCATTCTTAATACCCTCATTGTATTTTCCTTATTTTTGTTTTGATTACTTTTTCTTTTAAGTAACATTTTAATTACTTCAAGGATGGTGAGGATTTTAAAATCTGACACCATGTCAGGACCCTCTGTCTCTCCTTTTTTATATCCTCTCCTCTGAATTATAAATTCACTCTGCCTCCTTTAACCCAGTTGACACCCTGATCATCAAAAGATAATCTTGTTTCTTTTAAACCTCCCTCCAGATCTGCTTTCTAGACCACTCTATTTAAAATTCTCTGTCTTCTGGTATTTAATTCATAGGATGAGTTGAGGGAGTAACTTTGTTAACTGGTGGGTTTATCTCCAGTAACATTTTAAGGCAAGAGAAAAACAGAGAGATAAACCCAGGAAAATAATGACTATCTAAATTCTTACCTGTATTAACGTTATTTTAAATAGCCTGAGGTGCCAACTTTGTGAATTTTAACTTGC
Organism: Myiopsitta monachus; assembly: GCA_017639245.1. NCBI lineage: Eukaryota > Metazoa > Chordata > Aves > Psittaciformes > Psittacidae > Myiopsitta > Myiopsitta monachus. The sequence goes on from CM029924.1 coordinate 27,581,220, forward strand.
ATTTAAGTGTGTACACTTCAGTTCAAAAATATGAGAAATGCTCCTTTTCTTTTCCATATGGATTCATTTTGTGCTTAATTTGTATGCAAAGCAAATAATTTGCTCATACTTGTAAAGGATATGCATTATCAGAACACAACACCTTCAGGACAAAAGAGAGGTTAATTTCATTGTTGCTGTGAAGCAAAGGAGGTCATTATAGAGCCTAGAGTAACCAAACTCTGTGAAATAGCTGCATTAGTCATTAACTTTCCAGCACTAGATTTCATATCAGACTCAATTAACTACTACATAGCTTTTAATGACAATATTTTTTCAGATGCAGCTCTTGTTTACTAATAAGATTTCCCATCGCAGCCCTATTTGCCATTACTTTGGTGGTGTTAATATTCAACTCCTGAGTTTCTCCAAACAAAATGGGGCAATGAAAATCACGTTTGCTGAAAGTGCTCCTTGAAATATGCTCCTAAATTTTAAAGTATTTAAGTTGCACTTTTGCATTAAAAGCCAATAAGCATGTAGAAGATGAATATCATCTCTGCATTTTAACTGCAGAACAGACTGGGTTGTCACAGGACTTCCACATATTTGACCAGAACATTTCTGTTGCATTTGAGACTTTCATGATTGTCGTGGTTAAAGCCAGTGCGCTCACTCACTCACTCACCTCTCTTTCTTCCACCAGTCCCGGGGGGATGGGGAGTAGAATCAAAAGAATGCAACTCCCACAGGTTGAGATAAGAACAGTTTAGTAACTAAGGTATAACACAAATCACTACTGCTACCACCAGTAATAATACAAGAGAAATACAAGGAAAGAGAATACAACTGCTCACCAAGACCGACCCAGCCAGTGCACCCCCCAGCAGCAAACCCCCCACTGCACCACCACACCCTTCCGGGTCTCTGCTCTCCACAGTTTTACATCCTAGGCATGACGTGCTGTCGTATGGAATAACCTCTTTGGTCAGTTTGGTCCAGGTGCCCTGTCTCTGCTTCCTCCCGGCTCCGCCTCCTCCCTGGCAGAGCAGGAGGCTCAGAAAGTCCTTGGCCAGACCAAAACATTACCCAGCAGTAACTGAAAACACTGGTGTTATCAGCGTAGTTCCCAGGCCCAAAATCAAAAACACAGCACTGCATCAGCTACCAAGAAGGAGAAAAATGACTGCTGCTGCTGAACCCATGACACATGATCAAACCCCTTTAAATCAGAAATGTCCTTTAAGTTTGTTATTTTGTTATCATGCTGAAAGTCAAAACTCAGAATAAAAGAAACCACAAAGTCAGTAGAACCACTGAATGATTTTCATGGGTAATTAGCACAACATGCATATATTACCAGTAGCTGAACTACAAGATCGAATCACCCACAGCCTATTGCAAAAATATTCCTGTCTGTAGTTTCTCTGGTGTCCACCTGTAATTTTTGCCCTTTTTCAAAAGATGGGAGAGATCCTTAGATTCAGGTAACACCATTCATGCCTTTACCCTACTTATCAGTTTTGATGCCTGTCTCTGAGTTACCCCTGTGGTTAAACCATGACAATGCCTTTGCATTGCTTTTATTATTGTTAGTTGTCAAGGGCGGGGGGTGTCTGTGCTACGGGAGAAATACAAACACAAATGGTTAAATTTAAATCAGAGTTAGATTTTGCCTTTGAAAAATACCCAGCCACACTCAGGTTACCTGTGAGAAAACCTAGTTTTGAAACCACCTGTGGAAGCACTGCTTTCTAATTTACAAAAAACTGCAAATGGTACACTTATCATCTATGGTCATTATTGGTCTGTGCTTGTTTTTACAACCCTAGAAATCCTGAGTAACAAGGCTGTACTATAAAGAGCCATAAACCATGAAAAATCATGCAGACACAGTGCACAAAAATAGCTAATGGAGATACGTAGTGAAAACAAAATTTCCCAGAAAAAGTGGTAAATAGTTTTAGAAGTTGAGCAAGAAATTATGTTTATTCAAATGTAAAAAAAAAAAAAAACAAACAAATAAACACAAAAAAAACAGCCAACTGTTAACCTGTTTCTGTAACTTTTTCTGTTCCAGCTTTCTCATCTCTTTTATTTTTCGCATGTTTCTATCATCTGCTATGTTTTACCATTCTGTTTTGGTTATGCGATTGGGATAACAGGAAAGAGTCATCAGTGAGTGCATTTCATGCTGATTTCACTACTGTCATGAGGCATTAATAACGACCACCAGCAGCAGGTTTTACAGCATTTATAGTGACCAAAGTAAGAATACTGGAATAGGGTATATTCATGACATCTCCCAGATCCTGTATAGGCCAATTCCTCCCATTTTTCATGCAGTGGGGGCAGCTGGAATTACTGCCTTTTTTGCACCATTGATTGTTCTCTTCAAGCAGCACTCACAGCCTGTTGTCATCTCATCCTGTCCTTGAATCAAAAACCTAAAGGAGAAATATTTAAATGGTATGTGTCCTGGGTTCAGCAGTAACATACATTTTTTTCTCCTTCTTGGTAGCTGGGAGCAGCGCTGATAACACCAGTGTTTTCAATTACTGCTTGGTAATGTTTTTGTCTGACCAAGGACTTTCTGAGTCTCATGCTCTGCCAGGGAGGAGGGGAAGCCGGGAGGAAGCAGAGACAGGACACCTGACCCAAACTCACCAAAGAGCTATTCCATGTCACAGCACGTCATGCCCAGGATGTAAAATACTGGGGGCAGGAACCCGGAAGTCTCTCTCTCTCTCTCAGCTCGGTCAGATGGTGAGCGGTTGTACCCTCTTCCTTTGTATTTCCCTGGTCATTATTATTATTGGTGGTAGCAGTAGTGATTTGTGTTATATCTCAGTTACTGGACTGTTCTTATCTCAACCTGTGGGAGTTACATTCTTTCGATTCTTCTCCCCATTCCTCCCCCCTAGTCGGAGGGGGGGGGGAGAAAGAAGGAGGAGTGAGTGAATGGGCTGCGTGAGATTTACAGCTTAAACCACGACAGTATGGAAAGCCAAAAGAAGGACCTATGTTTAGTGAAACTGTCCAGTAAGGAGCTGGATTGTTGCCCAGAGCAATATTTATCTGAAAGAATATATGTATGAGCTCCACTGCAGTTCTGTTTGGTAGTATGATGTGCCATTGTATTCATGGTAAATCCTCGTGTTATGAAAACATCATGAGGGATTCCTAGCCACTTTCTTCCTGTAAGCAAAAGCTATTCCAGCACAGGGCTGTTCTCAGTCACTTACATGCAAGGTTGTAGGGGTGATAACAACAGGAGACACAGTGAACGAGCACAATAGAACAAGTAAACAGAACACACTCCCTCTGCAGAATACAGAGTAGTGTCTATTTTTGTATGCTCCCACTTTTGATAAAGAAATATGCTTTTCTGATAGATCACTGTCAAGGAAAAATGTATTGTTAAAAGGAAATTATCCACTCTGTCAGATGACAGAACTATCTCAGAAACATTTTGCTTTCAAAAACTATTTTGATGAAAACTCTGAACAGTTTTGCTTCCCTATCTCTTCTTGTGCACATAAAAGAATCCTACTAACATTATCCCAGGAAAGGACCTCACAATATGCAGAAGAGAACTGATGCTGGGATGACTGCTTCTTGACTTACTCTTTGCTACATGAGAAATCATATAAAGGCTATATTCTGAAAGAATAAAACTGAATTCAGGGTTTTTAAAGAATTTTGAAGTTTTCCCTTTTTTTGAAAGAAAATTCAAATCTGATATATCAAGTTGTCAGAGGGTTATAGATTTATTTTTTTAATAAATTTAGTCAACCTTAGCTTCTGCCTTAACTACTGGTTGAAATATTATAGTTACAAGGATTAACCTTCCCAGACACCCTTTGCAGCTGTATTCATATCGTAGCTAATACAGAACAGTTTGAAAGTGGATCATGAGTTTCCTCTTCCAGTAGTGAACATTTATAAAATCTTTCATGCTTCTGAAATGATCTTATACTTTTATGCCTGCTTAATAATATTTGTTGTGAACAAGGGATCTGGTGTGAACCCAAAAAGCCTGAAGAATATCACTGCCTATGATCAGTATTCTTATCTGAATTTTAATCTCCCTTAAGTTTTCAAAAAGGCACCTTGTTTATGTCGTGACTGTAGTCATCCTCTAGTTCTTTTGAGACAATCCTGCCTTCTACTTTCTTCATGCAACAGTGTTAGACCATAGTTTCTTATAACAAACACACTGTGATCACTCAATAGTCAGTTGCTGAACTTAAAAAGGGACAGAGGCAGGCTTGCACATTGATCGATCATCTATGACTGAAATAACGAAGTGCTAAATAGCTGGAGTAGGACCAGCTGAAATACAAACTTATAAAAGACACTTATATGGGTGCTGAATATACCAGATGGTCATTCAAAATTGTTAATATGAGACCAGCTAATTGTATGCCTCTGCAAATTTTTTGACTTAGCCAATTTGAACCAGATCAAACCCGTCAGTATTTCTTGCTCAAAAACTGAAATATCAAAAATTATTTCCATCAGATTTGTGTTGGCTTTCTGATCTCCCTCCTTTATAAAGTTAGACTCAATATCTGTTCCATGGTCTCTTTCATCCTCTCTCTGATAAGAAAATGAATTCTTATAGTTACTGTCATGGGTTCAGCTGTAGCAGTCATTTTTCTCCTTCTTGGTAGCTGGTGCAGCACTGTGTTTTTTGATTTTGGGCCTTGGAACTGTGCTGATAACACCAGTGTTTTCAGTTACTGCTTGGTAATGTTTTGGTCTGGCCAAGGACTTTCTGAGTCCCATGCTATGCCAGGGAGGAGGGGAAGCCAGGAGGAAGCAATAATCAAAAAACACAGCGCTGCACCAGCTACCAAGAAGGAGAAAAATGACTGCTACTGCTGAACCCATGACAGTTACCTAACTTATACCTACATCACTTTGATTTATTAAGACAGCAACAGCTTTAGGTTGTAAGGAAAGGAACCCACAAAACTGATATGCATTTTTCAATACAAAAAATTGAAGTCAATTCAGGTACTGAAATATACATGTGTCAAGCTTTTCTCACTGTTTATACAAAGAAGTCAGATTTTCCTTATTATTCCTGTGAACAGCAGCCTCTTCTGAACATATTACAGTGTAGAAATGGGTTGTTAAAACTGAAACAATTAAGAACGATTGAAAGCAAAAGGATATTTAAGTTGAAAGAACCTATTAAAGTTCTTAATGAAAAAGCATTAAAACTCACTAGGGCAGAATAGTCTCAATACCTTTCTCTTGGATAAAACTGGAGTACACTATTTCACCATAGTTCAGGCTTCATGACTCCAAAAGAAATCAATATTAGCTTCTTAAGTGACCTTTTGTAATCAAAATACATTTAATTTCCTGTGCATGCGATTTTCAGTTTTACTGTGAACTTTTACTAATATTTGCAAAGAAAAAGTTTGGATCAATAACATTTATAAAGCATTTTGCACTATAACTAATGTGTAAAATATATTCTATGTATGAGGTATTAGAACACAAAATAATCTTTCCTAGGAAAAAACATGTCAGTCAGCTAATATGAGAAAAATAAGGCAGAATTAGTTAAGCTAATAGGATAACCTGGGTGTTAAAGAACAGTTGTTTGTATAACACGACCATTCTCCTCAGTTTTAATTTCTCTGAAATTTATCGACATTTTGCTAGTTACCTGCCTATTCAGGTGCTTCTTCAAACTTCAGATACTGAGTCCTAAGTCCTTTCAAAGTCTGCCAGCCTAGAGAGGACTGAAAAGACTAGTTCCTTTTGTTCTGATTATAAGCACTTCCTCTGCAGAGCTGAAACCCTATAGACATGTTCCAACAGAGACAGCTCAGAGCTATCTGAAAGATGTGTGAACAGCATTTCAATTACTTTTCCTACCTAATATGAAAGGCATTGACAATTAGCTTTTACTTAAGAGCTAAGCTCTGCCTTATCTGTGATGATAAGAGTTAATATATTGGTGTATGTTTCAGCTCTGTTCTTATCCTCTAAATTGAGGTGTGTTTTACTGCATTTTTATTACTCTCCAGTCCATTCAAACTATGAGGGTTATATATATCAGAATGTATAGGTAAGTTTATTAGTCTCCGAGAAGTCAATAACACTTTTTTCTTACTTTTCTAGATGATTAGTAGTAATGCTAATCACATACTTTGAAAAGTTAAATTTTTTTAGTAGTTAAGAATACAACTTATCTAATGCAAGCAGTTTTGAAATTGAATGTATGTGGGGGCATATTTATAATACACATTAATATATTAATGAATGTGGTTCTAGTAATAAAACTCATTTTTCAAAAATTAAAAAAGGACCCCTCTGTGAATACTGTTTAATTTTGATGCTTTTGAAAAATGACTCATGAGCTCTCCGCAGAAACACTTCACATTCTCTTTTCAAAAGGTGTTTAACACTCAATGTTTGTAAGATATGCACTCACTCCTCAAGCTGCAAGACTTGCTAACACTTTCATAAAGCTGTTATAATGAATTTTGTTGCATATCGATGAAAATTGTCAGAAAAAAAGCTAATTACCTCATTGCCTACGTACTCCTAGCTGAGGGTTCCATCCAGGCAAGCTAAAGGCACTGGATTCAATGGCTTTGGATCATAGCTTTATCATCAATGTTTTTTCCTCAAGAAGGTGACATGAAAAGGTTGCAACTCAGACATGATCTAAGAGATGTGAATTCTCTCAAAGAACCCTAACAGCCACAACAAAATAGCATTTTATTCCACTGCTTGAAATTAAACTAAAATATTCAGGATAGTCTTGTCACCAGCCTTTGAGGACTTAAAATCCAGGAGTAGTAATCAGAAACATCCCAAAAAGTCTTTAAAATTTTGTTCATGAAAATCTTTTCATTACTACATTTCTATCCAGATATTCATGAAACACCTTTTAAATTAACTACGAATTTCAAGAAATAAAAAAAAATATATTGACTTCCTCATAGTCAAGGTGATCACTATGATGTAGTTGGACTGCTCTTATAAATGTACGTATTCTAAGGAAAGCGTACAAATGTGCTCTTTTCCCACTTAGAAGTGCTGGATGACAGACATAATGCTCCTAACATCTGCTGGTCATTAGTCCCCATTGTATTTATTTGCTGTTAGGACCTTCACCATTATTTCTACTAAAATTATACTGAAAGTAGATATGGACCACATAGAGCATTTTAAATACACGCTACTTGAACTTTTGAGTTTCAAATCAAAAGAATTTGAGGTATGCTCAAATTCAGTACATTCAGCTGAAATTCAAAATAAATTCCTGCAGTGGTGATATTCTGGGGTTTTGGGTTTGTAGGAGATTTTTTTCCTGAACTGCTTTAAATAATTGAAAAGTTTAGCTAAACCCTTACAAAGACTGGTCTTTTTACGACATTTGTTTCCAAGAGAGCATGCACTCCTCAAGAACAGATGACAGATAAGAGTTACCTTATTTTTTTTACTCAAGATCATTTACAAATACCTTACCTTGGAAACAATCATAGCTTGAAAATCAGTTCCACTCTGTTCTTAAATCAAAAATTTAACTGATAGTTAAGTCACAATTAGATCCAAATAGTAGATGTACGAAAAACAGAAGACTTGTATATTTTCAACTCTAAATCAGGGTTTTTGTGGAATGAATAATAGTGTATTAAAAGCAAGACCAATTCAAGATTTAATTTTTGTTCATTTCTACCAAAGTGTGGTACATATAATTCCAACTATTACTATTACTACCCCCAGTGGGTTAACCTTAGCTAGCAGCCAAGTATCTACCAAGTTGGTCTCTTACTCCCCCTCCTCAGCAGGGCAGAGGAAGAAAATAAGATGAAAAATCTCATGGATCAAGACTAGCTCAAGAAAATCACTCACCAGGTGCCATCATGGGCAAGACAAACCTAACTTGAGGAAGATTAATTTGATTTATTGCTGATTAAAAGTAGAATAAGACAGTGAGAAACAAAAAAAAAAACACACAGCTAAAAGCATCTTCCTTCCATGCCTTCCCACTTATACCCAAATTCATCTTTGTTCCTCTATTTTCAACAGTTCTACCTCCTCCCCAAACTTAACAGCGGAAGACAGATGGGGAATGGGGATTATAGTCAATCCAGAACACTTCATTTGTGCAGCTCCTTCCTCCTTATGCTTTTCCATTCGTCCTTTCCATGGGGACCAATAATTCAGGAACAGACTGCTTTAGCATGGGTCCCCCATGTGCCACAGCTCGTGATAGAAAACTTGCTACTCCATGGACCCCTCTCCATGTGCAGCAGCTCCCTCCAGGAACCTGCTCCGGCACGGTATTCTTAACTGTCTGCAGTGTGGGTATCTGCTCTAACAAGACCTTCCAAGGGCTTCAAGGGACGATAAGTTTCACTGTGGTCTCCTCCGTGGGCTGCACAGGAATCTCTCGTCTGATGCCTGGAGCACCTCCTCCAGCTCCTTTCTCACTGACTTTGATGTCTGCAGAGCTGTTTCTATTACATTTTTCTTGCTCATCTCTCCAACTGCTGGTTCACAGCACTCTACCCTGTCCTAAATATATTATCACAGAGGCACCATCAGCGTCACTGATTGGGCTCAACTTTGGCCAGCAATGGAGCCAGCTAGAACCGGCTGTGCCCAACAGGGGACGGTCCTTAGTTTCTTCTCACAGAGGCCACCCCTGCAGCGCTCCTGCTAGCAAAACCTTGCCACATAAACCACAGCACCATAATCTGAAACAATTTTAGTTGCTTCTCAGCCTCAAAGAATACTGATATCTACTACATCCTAGGGTTTTTTGGTAAGACAGTGTTAGTGATTTCTGCAAAGGACTGGTTCAAGTCGAAGCTATAACACTCTCTTTTAATGCATAGAATAATTTTAGGCACAGAGATAGAAGGTGGCTTCCATTGGAGCAGAGAGTTTCTCTAGCATTTAAATGGATCTCATTAAATTTCTGAGAGGAAGTTCATAAAATACTTGCTGATGTGATGAGATTGAACACCTTTTTTCCATGTGCTATTCTATATCTTTACTATGAATCATGCAGTTCATGCATATATCTGTAGAGTACAGATGGCATGGATAGCTGGGGAAATTCACTGGTTGCTCAGTAAAAAAAAAAACAACTTAGATAATCAAAAGTTAAATCAAGGAGTTGGACTCAAACAGAAGGTTTTCGTGCACGTGAGCAGCAAGAATGAGGCAAATTCCAGATGATTCTGGAACCACAGTTTAAGATAATACATGTGCTACATGAATTGCCATTTCACCTTTCCATTCCCACAGGCCAACAGCCTTTTTCTGCTCATGCAATCCTGTGGTGAACCAAATTGAGAATCTGATCTAAGTTAAAATTAATCTGAAAAAAAAAAAGACTGTTTTGCCTCTTATTGGTTCCCTGATCTAGTTCAATGAGCAGCAGAGCAAACATTTCTGCTAGCCCAAGGGAGGAAGCAAAGCAGGGTGAAAATAAAATGTCAGGTAGAGGAGGAGGTCAGGACTGCTCCTTGAGGCGGCAGTGCTAGCTGACAGTGTACTTGAAACTGCAGCTTGAGGTGTTTCATATTTGCATTTTTACGTCAAAACCAAGTCTTTATATTCTGCTTTTATCGATTCTGATGTTGCCAGAGAAAGGACTACAGTATGAACTTTAACTTATTAGTACTTTAAAAGTTTTAGCCAGATTTTCTGCCTTCTTGAAATGAACAGAAATATTTATTAATGAAATGAAGGTGGGGTCAGTATTTACAACAGAGGCTCAATTTTGAAAAAAAAAAAAGCCCAGACCAATATGAAAATAGCTAAATAACATGATAATGCTCCATCAGTTCAGGCCAACAATATTTACAGTCTTGTTTCTAGCTTTTATAATTCCTGTCATTGAATGTTGTGGAAACTACCTCTCATTAAGTGCCCTATCTTTAAAGGTATTAATGTGATTTTTGTTTTATAGTTTTGCAGGTCACCACATATGAGTAGCTGTTAGACATGAAAACTAGCTGCGCAGAACTGAAATAATATTTTCATCTGATTAAAACTTAAAGCAGTGATGCCTCCAAGTAAGACTAAGATTCAATTTATATACCTATAAAAAGGGAAAACTCAAACAAATTGGACTTTTTTTGAAAAACAATTCAATGTACAGCCTTGGGTTCATAGAATGCTACTGCACTGCAGATTACGTTAATTTAGAGTTGAAAATCAGTAGATATGCAGCAACTATTGCATTTCATCTGCATAATGGTGTGAAACAGCAGTTGAAATGACATAAGGATACAGCAACATGTCATCCATGCTACCCTATGATGAAAGATCACTTACATGACAAAGAATACACATTCATGGATCATAAACTCCCATTAAATACAAATAGCTTCAAATATTTACCAGGTAAGCAGACTTCATAGATATTGCTTAAGAAAGCGAGTAGTGGAAATCAATTCCAGGTGACCAACTGATTGTTCTGATTGTTTTGAGTGGTGGTATTAAAAAAGAAATAGTATTTGCTCCACTGTGCAACAACTGAGAGCATTTCAGTATCCTGGGCTTACAAGGCAGCAAGATGTGATGCTTTATTATAGCTGTCAACAATTTGCTGCATTGCAGGCTAATGGTAGTGGTTTAGGACAGCAGTGTTAACGCTAATATTCAGAGACTCAGTCATTAACTAGAACACATAGGTTCTAAAATAAGATATTAATTGAGCACAAGGGAGTGATAAAATGTAAAAAATACTGTCTGTTAATCTTGAACATTAGTAGATTTCTGCTAGATTTTTACATCTGCTATTACAGCAACATAACAAAATCAGAAGCAGGCTTTTCATGCAGCAACATCCTCAGAGAGTTGCTTATACACTGGACAGATGAATGCAACAAAGAAATGGCAGATATTTATTTCTGCTCTCTCTTTTACACATGCATATAGAAACACTCATACAAAAGGATACATATACATTTTGTTCAATAACCCCAAATATCCCAAATATCCCTGATGCCTGATACCTATTTGCAGCTTGCTTTTCAATATTTCACATCTGCTTCATTAAAATAGATTAGAAAAATATCCATAAATAATAATAAAAATAATAGATGCTACAAATTTCTATAAAATGCTATAAATACTCAGATTTTGTTTCCTGACTGAAAGCATCAGTTATTCAATTCTCCCAAACATTGATATTCAGCAAGACATTGTCTCCTTCCCATGTCTAATTTTTGGTAGCTATCCAGCAATGACTAAAGATTTCAAGAACACACAGAGGCACAAAAAATCACAGCATAGCTTTATATAATTAAGACTGAAAAGAATCCTTCTGCTTAAAGGGCGTTTCCTCTCTATTCCTTCTTTCCATCTGGATTTCCCTGAAACTGTTTCTTCTCTGTCACTGTGATTTTATGTGAACCAAAATTAGTCTTTGTAGTCAGAAGTTCCCAAAATTGCACCAAAATTTCCCTAAACAAAACAAGTCCCTTTAAAAATAGTAGTGTCATAGGAGCCCAAACTGTGTCCTAATGGTCCCATCACTGAGCTTAATTACTCAGTTTTCCACAGTTAATGCACATTGCCTATTAACTTCAGAGCACAAACTTGAAAATGCCATTTATATAACGTTTTTGTCTCTAGAAAACTGCATGTGCATTCAACAAAGTGATGGGAAGACTTGCATACAGAAAGGGTGAAAAAAAAAAGCGATTTGAAGGCAGACAGTTGCTAAATAGATTTTTGGCTTAAAGGATCATACTGTGATCACTGAACCAGAGGTAAAACCCTGTGCCATTAAATTGAACTGCTCTGATGTGCCACCTAACTTGTAGGCATTTTGCTACCATCTGTTTTTGTCAGGGCTGAATGTTATATAGGAGAAAATGAGCCTTGCCAATTTGCACATCCATCTTCAAAGAATTAGTCATGCATAGGTCATTGCAGAGTTGGTACTATTTTTCTACCTGTGTGATTAAATTGGAAGATAACATTAATCAGTCAAGACTGATTAACTCAAAAGATGATGAAAGATGGGGGGGCTGGATTTATTTTCAATAACTGAAATAAAGGTCAAGAGATTTCAGTACATTATCTATGATGTTTGGATATTTTGTTTCTTGGGTTGCTTTGGTAGAAAGTGGAGCTAACAGATTGCAACAAGGATTGGTGGAAGAGCCTGGAGGTTTTGATATTGAGATGATGGTTTATGGGAAAAGAATAGACTATTAATGGGAGCGCATAGTCTAAAGGGACTCTAGTGGTAGGGGTCATGAAGGATAGAGGCAAAAGGTGTATCTCCACTTTTGTTTTCATACTGAAGCTTTCTACACACTCAAATATCCCAGGTACTCGCAATGGACATGAACCAGCACACAGGAAAACCTTGACTTTCTAATATAAGTGAGGGGTTTTATTTGCTTTTCCAAACTGGCTAAATGAAATAGCATTAGGGAAAATTCTTTCTTTTCACCTCACCTGGGGGCCTGAGCATCTTTCCCTGAACAGTTGAGCAAACCAGAAAAACTGAAGGGGATCCTTATATGATTTTAACACTTTTCTTCCTATAAATTAGCTAAAACAAAGGTTAAGGTCCACACTTGTGAAGCAGGAAATGTTTTTTTCTTACCTGTTCTTTGACTTAGGATAGGGAAACAGCTTGCTCTAGAACCTTTTACTCCAAATTTTGTCAGAATTGAGTAACAGATGGGGCTTTTTGATAGACTTTTTTTTTGAGCCAACAATTCAGGAATCCCTGACTCTTCAGCAGAGACAATAATCTCTGGATCACAAGTTACTGATGAGGTTTAAAAAAGCAAAACAGAAAAAAAGTTAAAACACTGATGCCTAAGCTATTCTGGGATTTATTTTCTTGAGCTTCCAATTCCTCGATAATGCCACCTCCAAACATTCAAAGCATAATTATTATCCCCATCATCACAACAAAGCACATAATAAAGTGCAGCTATGAATCATGTAGCATTCTTTCTGTTAACACTACCTTTGCTATAAATCTATGTGAAAACTCCAACTACCAAAATAGACATCTAATTCTAGAAGTAGCACTTCTGTATCTCTTTGCAAAAGGAGGGCTGCAACAATAAAGAAAACAAGAAAGAAACCTCTGAGCACTTAAGTAAGAAGCAGAATGTCGCGGCAGTTAAACTTTCAATGTAGCTCTTCAAATAATGACTAAGCACATCTTGGATGTGCTCCCCCTTTTTCTTTGCAGATAATATAACATTCAGAGAAAAAGATTTAATGGAAGAGAGACTATTTCTCAGAAGGCAATCAGTCCAGTGAACAATTTACTCTCGGATTGGTAATGAAGTCTGCTCGAAATTCTAGTATTTGCATTATTATTCTGCTAAAGTTGAATCAAGTCAGCATGCTCACAGGTGAATCAGCCCAATACCATAGGTTAGACATTTATTATCTTTTTTTTTTTTTTTTTTTTTTTGCAAAAGTCAGAATCTTTCTTTCAAGGTCATTTTTCAAGATCATTTCTTTCAAAGTAAGTTATTTATTTTGAATAATTCTTTTGAAGATATTAAAGGGTCTAGAGAAGGAAACATACTGATTCATGTATCTTAGGCTTTTTACTTACTGTACACTGTCTTCTGTGCTGCTTCTTCTGGGAGAAGTAACACGACATAGGGACGATCTTCATGATATTTTGCTCATGCAAGAAAAAAAACAACTGATATAGTCCCATGCTTATTGCACCCCCTCTCCCATGTGTGAGTTGTTGTTGGTTTTTTTTCACACTAAACAAGAAAAGATTAACATTAACATATCTGAAGGTGATTCTGTAAATTCCAAACAGAAATCCAGTGACACAAATTCTGAGGTGTGTCATAAATCACCAATACTAGTTTCTTCAAAACACACTGTAAAGTGTAAAACTTCAGAACCTACGAAGACTATCACCACCATTTGTCATTTGCTGTCTCAAATACATATTTTCTGTCAAAATGTGATTTATTTTTTTGTCCCCAGGCCCAGTTCTCATCCCAAATTTTATGATAATGCTTAATGGTGAAAATGGTATTTAGTTTTTTTGCAGGCATTTTTCAGATGAAATCTCATCTATAATGTAATATTTTCATGCTTGTATTCCCAAATTACTTATCAAAACAAACAAAAAAAAAAAAAACTAAAAAAAAGCACAAAAAAAAAAAAGATAAACCCCAAATCAGTATCCTTTTTTTTTAAAAAAAACTCATGCCATTAGTTCAGACACAGGCTTTCAATGCAGTCTTTACCCTGAAGATATTCTTAGACCTTCTAGACCTTCTACCCTCCACTGAATCAAAAGCAAAACATATCAACTGCGAAAGCCACTAGTGCCTTTTTCTATCTACGGGTGAATATGCAGTAAATATGTGAAGCCCTGGCTCTTGATTTTTTTGTAACTCATTAGTCATTTCAAATGAAATGTAAATCATTTCATTTGAAAATGAAAGAGATGCACTCTTTTCCCTCACTACTAGGCCTAATTTTTTTGTTAAATTCCTCTTGAGCTACGGCCTTAGGGATATGAGCCTTCCTTAGTCCACATTTCAGATTTTCAAACCTCATTGTCATTGCAGGAGTTGGCACATACAGGGAGAATTGATGCTAAATGTTAGGATATGTTTCTCAATCAGGCTTGGAATCTGACGTGGCCAATTTACATCTCTGACTACAAAGCTCAAAAAGAAAAGGATAGCTTTCATCAAACTTTGATAATTTGTGAAGTGCAACCCCATGTCTTTAGGTGATTATGATGCTGCTATCATATAGAAAAAGCCCATGGAAATCTGTTTCTTTGGGGTTGTAGCTTCACCTTTTTGAGCTGAGTCAAAAAGTCAAACTTTGAATTTGCTGAAGTGAACTCAGCTTCATAAATATGCATGAATGAAATACTATAAAAATGATACTGTAGATTCAGGGCAGCTGTTTCATAAAGTAAAACAAGGGAAGAGGTATGTTAGTGTCAGTAACAAATACAAATATTTGAATATTGGTATCAAATGTCTAATTCAAATGGCCTCAATTAGGTAATACTATTTATAGTCAGACTAAAACCAAAAGACAAATGGAAAAAAATTAAATTTGGAAAAAATAGTCAAATTGAATTTGATCAAATACTTGATTTCTTTTTTGCTTTAAACATGTAGAAACTATGAAAGTGTTAATTGTTATTTAACTTTCTATTTCATTTGAGTATTTTGTAGCCAACCTTATAAATGGCGTATCTTGTCCAGTGAGACACTATCTTCACTCAGCAGAGAGGAGTGAAGGTTTAGGGCACATTTCCTGGCTCAGTTTGTCCAGCCTAGCTGGTGTCAAGGGAACAAAAATCTCCCACAATTGCTTGAAGGCATATGGATATCCAAATTAGTTCCTCTACCTCTCTTTTTATAACCTCAGTATAGGGGACATTTCAAGGATGCAGGAGATTATGAGCAGAGGAAAAGCCAGATGACATGCTTCAGTGATACTTCAGTGATGTGTGTTCCCTAGTGTGCTGAAACAATTCAAATGAAAATATGTTTGAATATGTTAAAAATTGACCTTAGAAACTGAAACAAATTACAAAACATTTACCATTAGACTTAGTTCTTGGGCTTCTTACTTTTAATTGTCATGTATTTCATAGTATTGAGAGTCTCCATTCATTGCTTATGACCCTGCCTTATAAAGGAAAATTTTTGCCTTTTTCCTGTATAGTTTGCCTGTTGATTCTTCCAGTTTATGCTCATGAATTTCCGCGGGGTGGCAACGGTGAATTTCAGGAGAATTTGACCCAAAACGATTAGGGAACTGAACTTTGTTGCTCCAAAATAGATGGGCTATATGTAAGTTAGCAGAAACTCATATGGATATGAAAAAGGAGCAAATAAGAATTAATTTCTTACTCTCTTGTTCTTAACACAAGTTATTTTGCAAAAAATGTTAATATTTTTTATCTGAATTGCATGCATGTTAATTATCAAAACTGCAGGTATAGCATATTTATGTGCAAAAAAAACTGTTTACTGATCAGCTGGATTTGGCCTCAGGTAAACACTTTCAAATGGATTGAAGTCTTAAAACCCATTCAAGCTGTTCGTTAAGTATGTGAATAGATTCTGACTTTATCTTTAGTAGATAAATCTGTATTTCTTGAAAAATAAGTCCAGTATACACTGTTTACCACCACAAATTTAATTCGGAATTCAAAATCTTCATATCAACTACCGGCTATAAAACTACACAGTGGCTAATTGTGACAAAGCTAAAAAAAAAAACAGATATTCCCATTTTTAAAATACTGATAAGCCCTCACATAACAACATTTTCCTCCCCTACCTAATACAAAATGTGTTGCTCAGGGGGCTGGTGGGAGTTTTTTTAAGAAGTTTGAAATCAGGCACAAATATTGGTTAATGGAAGTAAGCTAATATGAAAATTAAAAGAAGCTTATTTTCTTTTCAAGGTAGGACATCCACCTTGTTCTCAAACCATGTATATAATTTGGAAGTATAAAATAAGCCCAAAATAAAACTACAGCAATAGTAATAGTACCAATAAAATAAAAAGGCATCCTAGTGACCTATCCTTTTCTGAAGTTTGGAAAATCTTGATTCAGTCGTTATATCTCTGGAGGTAAAAACTGAAACATTTGCAATGTGGTTATATAGGATACATTTAAAAAGTATGTGTCTTCAAAATGATGTGGGTAGCTAGGTTTATTCAATTTCATCAGAAGTACAGTATAGAGGCTGTGATCAGGTACCAGTTTATATGGAGTAGCAGGGTGTGTGAATGTTGGGAACAGATGTGCCAGGCACTGTACCCAGAAACAACAGCAGAGACTGAAAGGCAGTTGAGAGGAGACAGTGTGAACCATGTCCAGGAAGTGAAATAAAGCCTTGACCAGGGATTGTAGTCAGATTATAAAACAAAAAATTTACTACATTAAGGTTTGGGATAACAGGTAGTTGAAAGACTTACTGCGAAGAGGAGCCACAGAGAAAATATGATAAGGAAACAGACAAGATAAACGCTATGGCTACTGCCAACAAAAAGAGCTTCTGGTAGATGACAAATAGTCAGGAATATTTTTTCACAGACACTCTGCTGGCTTGCTATGAAGCTTTTCTTGGGAAGAAAAAATAGAACACTATTACCTGTGCTCTCTGAGATTCTGATTGCTTGTGATATGATTCAGTTCTACACAGATGATTTTTTTTTTCATATACAAGGGCTTTAATGTTAAATAAAATGTAGAGATAGATAAATGGGAAAATATTAAATTTTCCTCTTTCCAGACATATATATATTTAGACAAGAGAATAAGCTCTTTAGGATTCTTCTTTGAGTGAACAATGATAAACAAGATACTTGATGCATTATCAGGGAAAGCTCAGAATGTCATTCTCAGTTTATGGGAATTAAGAACAATCCTGTATAGAACTATCATCAAGAAATTTTCAGAACAGTACTGAGCATTACAGATATATATGATATGTAGATAGATTGGGGGTTCTTTCTTTCTTCAGCAGCCCTTTCACCTTCACGTAAGCAGAGAGCAGTAAGTCTCTAAATGCCCTGGTAAAGGTCCAGAGTGTGTGGAGTTTGAGTATGGTGGTATTTGCACTCCAGAAAGTAGAAATAATTAAAATGACCTGCATAGTTCCCAGATGAGTTAATAAAGATGCAATCTAATTAAATCACAGTCCTTTTATCTTGTCTTTCCTTTCATGTCCAGGACAAAACCCAAGTTCTTGTACATTTTGTAAACTCCCATGAAGAAAAAGAAACATTTCCGTTACATTTTAACGGTTACTTTCCTGCAGACTTTGCCGTTGAGTCTTTATAAATCTGTGTCGTTCCTCTTTTACTGAGCCAGTCAAAAGATATGTACCTTGCAATGAAAGATGCACCCTTTAAGTGATTTCACAAGAACAGCATCCTTTATCATGGTCTATACAGCAGGAGGTGCTCCTGCCTATGGCAGGGGGGTTGAAACTAGATGATCTTAAGGTCCTTTCCAACCCTAACTATTGTATGATTCTATGTGAGCAACTGTGGGCAGAATGGGGCATAGTAATACTGATTCTAATATCCTTGCTACCCAGGGGTTGCTTTCAGAGTGCTAAAGAGATGAAAGAGGCATTCGAAAAAGAGATTCCATTTCACTCTCTAGTGAAGGAACATTCAGCTTGGTTTTGTGCAGTGTTTCTGATGATTGCTGACGCTTGAATAAGAGACACCTTAAAGCAAGTCCACATCATCTCATAAAATGTAACAAAGGCCACAAGCCTACTTCACTCTTTTCTTACCATCTGACTTCATTCTACTGACATTCTAAGGAAAGCACCTCATAAGAACAAAATTTGTCACAAGGAAAAAGTAGAACTAAGCCAGGAGGGAAAACTCTTCATAAAAGAGGAGGTACAGGAACTTGGCAGGGATATAGGCAGCTGCATTTTTGTCCTGCTTGTTTAATGTAAGCAACTTTTGCTGGTTAGCTTTGTGTGTGACCATTCAGAAAACCCTCTATACAGACAATGTATCTTGTCAACCATTTTCTGTGTGTGTAAAATGTAATTTGTCACCCTGCGCTATCTTGGCAGCAGCCTTGTAACAAACACACTGAATTAATGAATATTTCATAAAGATGTGATTTGTTAGCATTCCTCTGCTTTTGTTTTGAAAATAATCTATCCATCAAAAGCTGAGCACAAAAGCTATCTGCAGGTATGGAAAGTAGACTGAACCCCTGAAGACAAAACCAGAATTTCTTAATAGCCTCTGGGCCATATAGACTTTAGAAGAGATATTTAGTTAATTTTGTATTAATATTTTAGGTGGTAAGGAAATGCAGTATTAAGCTATTATACTTATTATACTGAATTTGGCTGTCAGAAATATGAACTATCACCAAAAAAAAAAATTTACGAACTCAGAATTTTTCAGTTTCATATATTTTGATGAACATATGACAAAATAGGTCACAGCATAGTACAAATACCTCTGGGTCTTCTGAGCTACCCATATTACCATACTGCACTGTTCCTTCCCAGAACTCACCAGAAAATTTATCATATGCACGCAACATGAAGTTGCATGTACCTGTGCTTGTATCCCAACCACTAATGACCTTGGATACTACCTTACATAATAACTTCTGTAAAAACAAGGGTTTTTTTCCTGTAATTGAAAATATTTATCGTGTGCAATTAATTTGCATAGTCCTACATCTTACACAAAGATGTTCCTTTGCTGAGAATTTACAGAGTGACACACATTGCAATACAGGCAAAAATAAACCAGAAAATCAAACGTGGTTTTGGTATCTCAGGCAGTTTGTGCTTTATATTGGTGATACAAAAGTACATTTTAAGTACACTTAATGCATCATACTGTATCAAAAGGTATTTGCACTTTTTTTCTCAACGGAAATCCCTTATTTGCCATGCTATTGAAATCCCAGTATTACTTGTCCTCTGTGCATTAGACCCAGAACCCTTGCTATACTCAGATGGAATACTAAACCCTTATGTTCAACTATAGGAATTCATGCTTTCAATTAAGGAACCTTTTTATCCTGTGAAGATGGTAAATGCTTGTCGTGGTTTAAGCCGTAAATCACGCAGTTTGCTCACTCACTCCCCCCTTTTTATTCCCCCCCTTACTCGGGGGGGGGGGGGGGAAGGGGAGAAGAATTGAAAGAAAGTAACTCCCACAGGTTGAGATAAGAACAGTCCAGTAACTAAGGTATAACACAAATCACTACTATTACCACCCATAATAATAATGACCCAGGAAATACAAGGGAAGAGGATACAACCACTCACCACCCGATGACCGAGCCATGAACTGCACTCATCCGGGTTCCTGCCCCCAGTTTTTCCATCCTGGGCATGACGTGCTGTGGCATGAAATACCTCTTTTGTTAGTTTGGGTCAAGTGTCCTGTTTCTGCTTCCTCTCGGCTTCCCCTCCTCCCTGGCAGGGCATGAGACTCAGAAAGCCCTTGGTCAAACCAAACATTCTAAGCCATAACTACAAAAAATTGGTGTTATCAGTGCTGTTCCCAGGCTGAATGACGAAAACACAGCTGCAACCACCCCCACAGGGCATTTGCCACCATCCATGAGTCAGTATAGGGATAAAGTAATGTCCACTTTTCTCATTCAGCAATGTCCAAGGCCAGCTGGATGGCTTTCACCTCGGCAAACTGACTCGATTCACCCTCTCCTTCAGCAGTTTCTGCAACTTGTTGTCGAGGACTCCATACTGCTGCCTTCCATCTACGGTGCTTTCCCACAATGCAACAGGATGCATCAGTAAGCAAGGCATATTGCTTTTCACTTCCTGACAGTTCAATATATGGTGGGGCCTCTTCAGCACTCATCACCTTCTCCTCCTCTGGTGACCTTCCAAAATCTTTGCCCTCTGGCCAGTCCATGATGACTTCTAGAATTCCCAGACGACTGGGATTTCCTATTCAAGCTCGTCGTGTAATTAGCGCAGCCCACTTACTCCGTGTAGCATCAGTTGCATGATGTGTAGAGGAAACCCTGCCTTTGAACATCCAGCCCAGCACGGGCAACCGGGGTGCCAGGAGGAACTGTGCTTCAGTGCCAATCACTTCCAAAGCAGCTCGAACCCCTTCATAGGCTGCCAGTATCTCTTTTTCAGTTGGGGTATAGCTGGCCTCAGATCCTTTGTATCCCCGACTCCAAAAGCCGAGGGGTCAACCTCGAGTCTCCCCTGGAGCTTTCTGCCAGAGGCTCCAGGTAGGACCATTCTCCCCAGCTGCGGTGTACAGTACATTTTTAACATCTGGCCTGGTCTGGACTAGTTCGAGGGCTACTGCATGAACTATGTCATGTTTAATTTGCACAAAGGCTTGTTGTTCCTCAGGGCCCCATTTAAAATCCTCCTGCACAGGTCCCTTGACCTTACTCCATTTTATGGCATCAGGTTACACTGTGCACCGGTATCTACTAGTGCCTTATACTTCGGAGAGACTGATGTGCCAGGCCATCTGATCCACACAGTCCAATAAATCTGACTGTCCCCTACCTCCACCGGGCTGGAAGTGGGGCCCCTCTAATCGTCATCACATTGATCACTCATGCCTTGTGTTGTGATTTAAGCCGTAAACTTCACTTCTCCCTCTCTTCCCCCCCACCTCCACTCTGATGGGAGGGAAATGGGGAGAAGAACCGAAGAAAATGTAACTCCCACGGGTTGAGATAAGAACAGTCCAGTAACTAAGATACAATACAAATCACTACTGCCAACACCAATAACAATAATAATGACAAAGTAAATACAAAGGAAGAGGATACAACCGTCAGTTTGTCAGTTTGGGTCAAGTGTCCTGTTTCTGCTTCCTCTCGGCTTCCCCTCCTCCCTGGCAGGGCATGAGACTCAGAAAGCCCTTGGTCAAACCAAACATTCTAAGCCATAACTATAAACACTGGTGTTACCAGTGCTGTTCCTAGGCCGACAGTCGAAAACACAGTGCTGCACCAGCTACTAAGAAGGAGAAAAATGACTGCTACTGCTGATCACATGACAATGCTCTATGTCAGACCACTAGGAAACAATACAGAAGTACTTCACAAGATCATCCCTTGCGGTTTTGTTTAAGTCTCCTAAACCCAAACTTTCTTGTGTGCTTTTCTTCAATGACTGGAAGATGCATGGCTCCACTGCACAGCTTTGGGATGAGATCAAAGGCGAAAAATGCACGTGTAGCAAGTTGTAAGGACATGAGGGGTTTCCCAAGTGATAGATGATGCTGTTGTGATTTATTTTATTTTTTTTTCTAATCTGGGTCAGTTAATCTAATAATTTGCAGTGGAGGAAGTACACACTGTGTGTCTTTAAACTTCAGGGAGACGACCATGTATGGGAGGGAAAAGGGTATTACAGGACTAATACAAACAGGAAAAAGTAATAACAGAGTATAATACGATATATGTGAGACAAGAATCTAGCAGGACTGTATGAACAAAATTCATGCAAAGTTTGTCTCAGAATCTGGAAAAGGCTTCTCACTAAGCTATGAATCTAAGCCAGAAATTTTAAGGGAAAACATGAAGATACTCTTCCTAGAAGCTGGTGGTTTTGCAGAGACATTCATCTAGGAAAAATATACCTATACGTCCACCAAGAGTGTGTACCACCTATCATGCATAGCTCAGATAAAGTTTATGAAATTCTCAATCAAATATTGGTATGATGTGCAGAGAGAAATGGAAAAATATTGCATATTATCAGAAGTTGACTTTGTCAGACATATCAGAAGAGATTTTCTTGAGGCTGCCTTCACCCTGTTTTAGGACCCATTCTCTGGAGCCTTGGTATATGTTATTGGTTTATTCTATGATCACCACAAAAGGGGGAAAACTGTAATTCTGATTATAGGACTCGATTTTCTCTTCAGAGGCAGTTCTTTTCCTAAAGCGGAGGTTGAAACAGTTGCAGGAGTCATCTTTCACAGACTACAACAGGTGGAAGAACATACTGTCAGATGCGAAAAAACTATTTACTCCAATTTTTAAGGATTTGTGGAACAAAATGGGGTAAAGCAGAGTTAGGCTGAGAGATTCAAAGGGATATTGAAGTATAGGTTACTAATATGCTGAAACAGCTAGTGATTAAGTTACATTTTTGCTGTACTTACCCTCCCTAGATAAACTGGCATAGAATCTGACTTAATCTCCTATCTAAATGAAAAATTGATATTCTTTTGGGATGTTATCATAGATTTTGGGGAGTGTAGCTCTGAACAAGAGTCTGAAGCAGTTATTGTCTATACTTAGTGTGTCAATAATAATTTACATCACACGGGGAATTTGTAGAGCTGTATCTTGTCAAGGATTTCCAAAGATAAGTTATTCTAAAAACTTATGTAAACACTTACTTAGGGCTTTCAGTCCATCTTAATTCTTGTTCAATTTCATCAGGTGCAGGATTGTTGTGAAAATCTTTTGAAATTACGGGAAAGGTTAATAACATTACTAAGTAAAAAGATTTTTGGGAAAAGATCAGGTGCAGAACTTGGCCTGCCACATTATGGAAAGAAAAGAGTATCAGCACACTGGACTCAACTAGAAAGCCTCTTTCCATAGAAGAAAAATAAGACCTGTTCTCATCAGTGATGTGAGACAAGATTATTTTCAAAAGCTGACTGGTCTGTCAACCATATGTAAAAGCAGGTCAGCTACATGCTGGGTGGATTGTACAGTTGTTACGAAACTCAGTTGGCAACATCACCACCTACTAAAACTGTAAACAAACCAAAGAAAGTGTGGAATTATTTGGGGAAACTGTAAAGTTTATGCTATTCAAAGGGAAAATCAGTCTAATGTAGTCAAAAAATAACTTGAGAGATAAAGGAACAAATTTATCCCAGTCTATTACACGTGAAGGCCATTACAGACTGACTGAAATGCCAAAACTAAGTCTTTCACAGGACTCCCAGGATATTACAGAAGATTTGTGGAAAACTTCAGTGACATTGTTGCTTCTATTACTGCACTATGTAAAAATAGAAGACTACTAAAATAGTCCTGCCGGAAGATTTTCAAAGAGGCTTTGAGCAGGCAAAGACATTCATATCTTAATCTTTCTTGTCCCATCTTTGCTATCCCAAACTTTTGAGAAAATATTTGAGCACATCTCCAATATTTCAGACATGTTTATGAAATCTGTGAAAGACAGAGAAGGGGAAAAAAGCCACCTTGTCAGTGTTCTTAAGGGGAAAAAAAAAAAAAAAAAAAAAAAGCAGAAGTTTTCCATTCTAGAGAAAGCATACTTTCAAGCAACAGAACCATTATCTGATCAATTGTAAATGTAGCCATCCCTCATGCTAGTCCTCCTTAATCTGGTTTGACAGAATGGAAGGAACACTTTCTAAACTGCAGTAGTAGTACATTCTGCTTCAAAAATTTAATATGACTATTGCTCATATTGAAGGTAAAATGTGCATATCAAAGTAGCAGATGGGGGGGCACTTTTCAAAATAGTAAATGGGCTATTTACATTCAAATTATGCAAATATATTTTTTCTTTTCTTTCTGCCTTGACCTTTGGCTTGTGTCAAGAGAGACTTCAGGATATTTGTCAAACATCAAAACACTCTAGCTCCTACCTCTATCATCTTTAAAATAAATGTATTAGGCCACTTATTAATGTTAAATTGCTTGTACAGATCTCAAGACTACAGAAAAGCCATGGAGAATAACAGGGGAAATCTTTTAGAAAGCTGTAGAGGTTTCCATAAAGACTGTCAGCATAGTACATTGGTGAGAGAAGCATTTTGTAATGTCTCACAATAGCCCCAGAAGCCCTGATAAATGACAGAAGACAGAGAAGACTGTTCAAATTGCAGAGGTCTCTATCAATTCATTATAAACACACTATGTATTTAAAAATTAAAGCATAATTTACATTATTAAATAATAAGAAAATGAACCAATTGCCTGAATGATTACCATAAAGCTTAAAGCCAGTCAAAAATATTAGATAGTCTTGCCTAGACATAGGATGCATTTTTCTTTCTGGTTTATTGGTGGTTTTTTTTCCACTCTGCAACTACATATATGTAAGCTTTATTGTCACATTATGACTAACCACACGGTACTCTTATTTGTTCTGTGACTTCATGAGTCCATTCACAGTACAGATGTGTATAATTTAGCATACTGACTTTCAAGAAAAAAGCAACCAAAAAAAGCTCCACAGCTTTTTTTCTTACATGTGTTAAAATTTGTAAACATTTTCATACTACTAGAACTTACAGATTTCAATTAAAGCATTTTTGGGAACCTATGTCTGGTGCTTAATGATGCTACTGCTCTACTGTCTGTCCTGTTTCTCTGTGTTCCAGAGTTTCATCACTCCAGGCTTCGATCAACTGTATTGCAGCATGTGCTTTCATCAGCATTTGCCCTGAGTAAAATATGGGTACTGAAAAGAAGAACTGTTCTATGTTTTGTCACTTTAGTTAAAGAGGCAGAAATTTCCACAGAAGATCAGGGTGAACATGAACATGGAAGAGTCACATCCTAAACTGCCTCTATTAAGCCTATCACATCTTGCTTCCCAGTTACACATGCAACATGAACACAGAAGAGGAAGAAGAAATACAATTGAAGCATAATTGTGTTTATATTGTTTGTGGTGGTTTTGTGTGTTGGCAGTTTTAATGATGTCAGTATTCCAATGGTTTCCAGCATTTCCTTTGTCTAATTTGAATGAATGGAAACTGATTCCTCTGTGATTTCAGCTTCTTAGGTCAACTGCAAAACCTAGGCACAGCAGGCTCACTGAAGAATGACATTTTATCCTTAATGCCTAATTTTCTTTGTTCCAGTGATTTTAAACAAATTCTTTTTATATGGCTCTTAAAAACTGTTATTCTGCCCTCTACCAACATGAATATTGACTTTAATAGTTGAATAAAAATATTCCTATGGACTGCCAAAGCATTACCTTTAGATGTTATTTTGATGGGTTTTTTCCCGCATATGTTGGGTTAGGCATTGAGGAATGAATATATACGGCATTAAGTAATGAATATAAATAGTAGTGCTTGGTGAAGAATACAGAATTGTTTATCAAGCAGTCTGAAAATTTTCATATATTATTGTCTTAAAAATATATTGCAAGAAAAAAGAATAAGCACAAGAATAATGTACATGTAATTTGTTAGCACATAAAACATTATCAAATGGCAATTGCTGATTTATAATTTGTCATTGGCTATACAGTTCATAATGCGTATGGTATACTTGAATTCTCTTTAAAAATGTATGTCATGGTGAATATGCATGTGGAAGTTCAAAGGACTTTTCAACTATTCTAAATTGCATAATACTGTATTTATTTAGTATTTTTATTTAGTACTCAGTTTTTCAGTAATATATTTACTGAATTTAAGCATATATGTCTCCAATCTCCAAAATTTCACAAGGCTCCAGGCAGGAATATACCTCTGAAAATGCTTACAAATATCCTTACTGTTTCAATTAAATGTATCCAAGAAACCTGATTTGAAGGCAGTCCTGAACATCTTTATTTTTTTCATTTTTTTACAAATAAAAGTAATGCCTGTGAAAGGGGTGGATAAGTAATTCTTGAGATTGGTGCTCTGTTGAGTTACGCAGCAAGGAAAACATACAAAAGGACAGGTAATACCACAGGCAAAATGTACACAAAAGCTAAAACTAGTGAACCACCAAAAAGCCCTCAAATGTGTCTTCCTTTATATTACAGGTATGATGGTTGCAATTAATTTTAGTTCATATTATCATCTGAAATCTGTTCTCTAGAGCTCGAGAACCACTATAAATGCCCTTTTTTAGCTAATTAAGAGAAATCTGTTCTTTTAGAAAATCAGTCATATGACTTTTTTACAAGACACATCAAGATGGCATAAATCTTTCTTATTCATATTTTATTTCTCCATCTTCACCAAGAAGGCTGACAGTGGTAATTAACAAGAAGAAGCAGTTTTCACAAAAACCTGGTCAAGAATCTTGCTCTTTTTACCCAAAAGCCTGATCAAGGTTCTTGCTCTTTTTACCCATTTTTGGTCTTGTTTGGATATATTAGAAATCACAGAACAAAAAAGTGTTACAAAGCTGAGACCTCAAAATACATACTGCATTTATGAGGTGGAATTCTCTAACTGATCATAGCATTATAGGTCCAGATCAAATTTAGAAGCAAATACAGAGGAAATTTGCCCCAAATTTTCTGTGGTTATTTATCTCATGCTACTGAACTAGGCTGCAAACACATTTCTAGAATTTGGCCATTATGTTCAAAAGTTTGTCTACTATAAATAGTACCAGAATAGATATTCTAGAACATGCTGAGTATAGAAAAGGGGAATTTGTATCATAATTAGAAAAGAATTTTCAGAGCAGTGTCCAAACACTGAGAGTAAGTGCTCCCTTGAAAATGCAGAATAGCCCAGGTGTCACTTATCAAGCTATTATCAAAATATTATCAAGCTTCAGTAGAACTTTCTGACCTACCAGAAGATTGGAATACAGTCTTCACAAGACATGGCCAAGAGACATCATTCTTGTAGGAGAAGCAGTTCCTGCCTGATTAGAATGACCAGTTAACAAAAAAATACACAGGAAAACTACTCCTGGAGTCCACAGATATAGGAAATCAGAGTAGTCAGAATACCTGCAATAGCAGCCAATTAATATTACCAGAATTGAGCACTCAGAAAATTTCATGTTCCCAAATATCCCAGACTATCAGGAAACAAGAGATTCAACTAGACACTGATGCTATTCTCTACGTTCTATGGAGCACAAAATTCACTTCTCACTCCAATATTCTTGAACACTAAAAACAAGAAGAGAAAAGCAAAACTTACATATAGTAACTTAAATAAAAAATTCTAAGGATAAAGTGAGTCAAGTGATCAAATAGGTACCTCTGAGTAAAATGTACAACCATTCATATTTTAGACATGCTTTATATAATCTCTGATACAAATGTTCTCTGACTTTTTGGTCCATCCAAACCCTCATTTCAATAGAACTATAGAACTTATAAAATTTGCTTTATAATTCAAGAATGCATTTCCACTCTTTGAAACACCAGTGTTGATGTGGAATGATTCTCTGTGAAGCCGTAGGATACCTCTGGAGTGAATTTACGTGTGAGATTTGGATCAGACTTATAGAACTTTGCCATACAAACATAATTTTGTCTGTTATATAGATCTTTCCATATAGATATTTCTCCATAAAACTTGGAATTGTTTATCTTATATTTAAAAAAAGCTTTTCTTATATTTTTTTTAAACTGATTTTGAGTTCTGAGTAGTCCTAAACAGGCAACAGTTTTGATCAAGTCTCTTTTTCCTACTAATTTATTTTTCAAAAATGCCAATTTTGATGTTGTTACTGAAGGGAGTATTTTTATTAGTTTGTTTTACTTAATCTTATTTGCACTGAGAAATATATTACCCTATTAGTAGATTGCTTTGAAAATAAACATGTGCATTCATAGAAAGTGACAGCTGTTCTTGATAATTTACCAATTTGAGGAATATTCCTTTACTCACTAAATTTTGTCTCATAGCTGAATGAAATATTGCAAAAAAATTTTTCCAGACTTGACCTCCAGGGATGAAGGTATGACTTGTATGACTTGTTAACAATTATATAAGAGAGGAAACAAAAATACTTCTTTTTTTAATTTTTCTTTTCTTTCCTTTCCTTATGAGATATCACTAAAAAAAAAGTAGGCCCTAGGGGACCAGGACCTAAGGTAAACCTTTTTCTTAAAGTACCAAAAGCAAGGCAAAGAAAGATTCCCAGATAATACAAATGCAGTACACAGTGGCAAAATACTTCTTTTTAAAGGAGTTTTGTTGTGGTTTAAGCCCAGTCGGTGACTCAGCCACGCAGCTGCTCGCTCACTCCTTCCACCTCCCTTCCTCCCCCCCACTCCTGAAGGGATGGGGAGGAGAATCAGAAGAATGTAACTCCCACGGGTTGAGATAAGAACAGTCCAGTAACTAAGGTATAACACAAACCACTACTGCTACCACCAATAATAATAATAAGAGAATACAACCGCTCACCACACGCTGACAGATATCCAGCCTGACCCAGCAGTGATCTCACCCTTCTGGGTAACTGCCCCAGGTTTACATAGTGGGCATGATGTGCTGTGGTATGGAATACCTCTTTGGTTAGTTTGGGTCAGGTGTCCTGTCTCTACTTCCTCCGAGCTTCCCCTCTTCCATGGCAGAGCATGAGACTCAGAAAGTCCTTGGTCAGACTAAACATTACTGAACAGCAACTAAAACCATCAGTGTTATCAGCACTGTTCCCAGGATGAAAGTCAAAATCACAGCACTGCACCAGCTACTAAGAAGGAGAAAAATGACCGCTACTGCTGAACCCAGGACAAGTTTCAAAAATGCTGAGAATTGAACTAAGCTGAGACAATAGGCAGGCAAGAATAACACTCAACCTATAGCCTTCATACAATAGAAATTTAGTGCTAACTACAACAGCATTATAATATTTATATTTTAGCTGATAAGAATTTTTTACAACAGAGTCTTGTCATATGAAGGTTAAAGTCAGTAACTTTAGTGAGACAAGTTCTCCTAAGCTGCCACATCTGACAAGTTCATTATATGATCACATAGCATTCACAGGCTAAGGATTTAAATTAAATAGATGAAAACATTGAATGAATTGTAAATATTGTTTTGCCAAAGGCAATTATTGTATCAGAGTGGTGGACATAGGAGTGGTGGATATAGGAAGAGTATTTGATTCCTCACTGCCTTCCTCTTGCAAGGTGATGTGCTTCTTTAACAATGTATAGCACAGTCTTGGAACTTATTTCATCAAAAATCACATACCCCTTCAACTGTCTTTGAAATATGGAATGTGCAGAGGTATTTTATCTCCAGTCTTGCAATTGGTAGAAGAATACAATAAAGCAAAGATATGGCTTCTGTTTCATTAACAAAGCTTGTGTCCATCATGATGTTTCACTTTTTGGCCATCTTTGTAAATGTCTTGTTTTACTACTGATGCTGTTTTATTTTCTGTATGTGTCAAGTCAGTACACTTTAGACCGTTGTCTTCCAGTTCATTAATAGGTCTGAAATCTTATAAAATGAAAAAATAAAGAAATGTACAGAGTCAAACCTTTGTAATATATTTGCATTCATTTTCTGCTAGAGAGTGTTCTCATTCTAGAGACCCTTTTTGCTCAAAGAGAAAGTAATAGTAGTGCATTGCTATGGAAACCTTTTCGTCCTCATATTTTTTCCAATTGGAAATATTTCATCATCAATTATGTCACATTTTCTGTGGCTTGGAATTTCACAAGCATGCCTTGCTTTTATCTTTACTTCTTGTTTTGACAATTTTATTGTTGTAATATATTTCTCCTAAAATAATAACTTTCTTGCTGCATAAAATTATTTTTACACCTAAATAAATTCAAAGCAAGAAAAAATTAATATATCATCTTTTTAATCTTCATAAGTCCTTTTCAAATATTATGTAACTTATTTCCAATGTAAGAAGAAGAATGATTAAATATAATTATTGTTCCACTGACCAAAAAAAATACAATAAAGTAATATTTTCCATTTCACTTACATTTTCTAAGGACTAAAAGCTCTTACCAACAAGCCCCCTTTCGAGCTTTGCTCTTCTCCCAGGCTTGAAATGAATATAAATAACTGTCATAAATTGTGCCAACAAACTGCTGAAGGAATTCAAACTGCAAAAATAAGGACGCTTTACTGTGCCGCTGTGCCCATACTTCACATACAGCACAAGCTCTCGTGTTGTTATAGTAGGTGCTGGTGCAGGTGTGCATGTCGGTAATGTTCTCAGCTGCGTTGTAAAGCATCTTTGGTTACTGTATATGATGGGACATGTACAACATTCTGACTTCTTGAAATAAATGTATAGTAAAGTGAATTAAGGTTCAGAAAGAGAAAATAGAGAAGAATGAACTATACAGGGAGTTGATGAACCAAGTCATAATAAAAGTAGGCTTCAGATATTCTCAGATTAAGTACAAATTTATGAGGGATTTCTTCCTATAATAATATTAACCATTTTTAAAAGACATATACATATTTAGATGAGTATATATTAATCGTGCAGAAATTGATGTATGCATAGTTATGCTTATTCTTCTTATATATTAAGGTATATCTATATATAAATTCAAATAGAATATGAATCATCAGATAAATACC